>OX336398.1:21612316-22812316 GCA_946902985.2 Meconema thalassinum
ACTGTTCACCACATTTTCTATCACACATAGAAATCGCTGAGAAAACGGGTCTTAAAGTATCTTATGAAAAGACAGAATACATGGAATACAGACACCTTGGAGAGAGATACGTAAAAGTGAAACATGGGACTGTCAAAAGAACTGGGAAGTTTAAATATCTAGGTGAATGGATAGTACCCAATGGGCTGGATAAAGAAGCAAATAGGGCAAGAGCTAGAAAACTGGATTTGGCTTATAGGTTAACCCAGAACAGATACAACAAACGAGCAATATCCTACAAGGCAAAACTCAGACACTATAGCACAGTAGTAAAGCCAGAGGGTCTGTACGCCTCGGAGTGCTTGACACTGAATAAAAAAGGGGATCTGCGGGACCTGAAAAAAAGGAGAGGAAAATTTTGCAGACAATTTTAGGACCACAGAGAACTGCTGACGGGACACGGAAGAACAGATGGAATGATGACCATCTATAAACACACTGAAAAAATTACTGTCACAATGCGGAAGCGAAGGTTGAAATTCTACGGACATTTGGTGAGAATGGACGAGAACCGACTGACTAAAAGGATATTCAAGTATATTACAGAGCTGAAGGCTACGACTAAGTGGGTAGAAGAGGTTAAAAGAGACGCCAAGGAAAGTGGACTCACAGTGAATGTGATCCACAACAGAAAAGAGTTTAGAAACCGAATTGACAATATCAAGATGTTCGAGGAGAAAACACCTAAAATTAGAGCCAAACTGGTATTCCATGTATTCTGTCTTTTCATAAGATACTTTAAGACCCGTTTTCTCAGCGATTTCTATGTGTGATAGAAAATGTGGTGAACAGTGCAATAAAGTGGGAGGAGCGAAAGATCAGAAGTGAACGAATGAAGAGGTTTTGGGAAGAGAAAAGGAGATTAACCAGAAAGCCTTAGGTTCCATGCGGTCCACAGGCGGCCAAATTCGGAAGAAAAAAAACCACATAGATTTACTAGACCTATAAAGGAAAGAATGGCTTTTTTAAGATAAGACTTGTATAATGCAGTAAGATACGCTGGAGAGTAAGAAAGTAGGGCAGATGACCTCGGTGTTCCGCCCCTTGAAGCCTCAATAACTTACTAACTAAAACAAGAAAGTAATTGCAGTCAGTGGAATAGCTAATATATCCTCACTTTAAATTGAGCTCTGCTGTAAAGTTACATTATTTGTTACTAATTTCGTAGAAGCGTAGGATAACACTTCAGAAATTAATGATTGTTTTTTGTCGCTAGGTTATAAAAGAAGAAACCCATGATGACGAGAGTGATGCAAATACAAATCATCCAAATGAGTAAGTGGAAAACAAAATAAGTTTTTTTTAATGCAAACTAACAATGTTGGCTTTGAATAAGTTATCCTCTTCTTATATTTGTCATTGAACATATTTATTTGTGTTATTGTCTGACATAAGTGGATAATGATATTAAGTTTTTATTTAGCAGCCCAGAACCTAACCATTCTCGTTCAGAGTTTTCACTGTTAAAAGTATTTCAGTATGTATTGTATGTGGTATCCAGTATGAATTCTGCACTTTTAAGCTACTTTTTGAAGTGAGCAGAAAATATCTGATGTGAGTTTGTAAAGGAAAAACCACTACTTTGAACTTCCCCCATTGTGTTCCTGTATCAATGGGATTTGTATTCAATCCCATAGCTGTCTTCTGTTGCTGATTAACAGAAATCTGTGAATGGAAACAGATTCCTTCTCACCCAAAGGTTCTACATGTAGCAACCGCATCAAAGGACAATCACAAGTAATCTAAGCCACAAAATGAAGTAATACATCATACAGAAGCATATAATCAAGTATATGCAGACAATGAATTGAAATACGGTTGGTACAATTTAAAAGCACTCATGACAATAAAACCATTACTCTCTTTTTCAGTACGGTACAGAATCACTGTTGTAATTCAATATACTGAACCTTGTGTGGCAGAACCCCCGTCATTCTAAAAGACGTGTTTTTCGTTGTTTTCGCACTTTTACTCAAAGCAATTGCTGGGATGGTACATAAATTCAGGTCACGGCAACCTCCTACCCTAAACCTTTGCCCCAATTACAAATACACTAGTTTAGCCATCACAATGACACAGGTTATGGGATATGTACAATGGCCTCGATGACCATGATATCGTAAAGCACTTAAATGAATCATCATTAAACAACAAGAAATTCCGTGACGAACTAAAGAGCCTACTTTTCTTAAAATTTAAAATTCATGCCAATGATTAATCTATATGGACCTAGGCTATCTAGAATAATGACGAAATAAAGTTGGTAATATAGAAAATTCTAATTAGTTCGAAATATACCTGGCATTATGTAGCCTGATAGAGCACTACAGTTGGCAGCCCTGGTGACTGAATATATTCTTATTTCCATCTCTTAAGGTACAGAATACAAAATTTGGTTGAAGTCCAATGGATAGCATGGACTTTACATGCAGTTAAACATTGGACTTAATGCAGCGTGCGTAAAATTATGTTGGCAACAATGTCATGCATGTGTTGTTCAGAAAACATTTGAAATAGTATCATCTATTGTTGTGCCAATTTTGGATGAAGTCCATTTGTTAGTATAGTAGTTACTGGTATTTTAAAATTGGCTTAGAATTATGTTGGTAGCACTGACGTATATTAGTTGCTCCAAATTAATCTAGAATGGCAGGTACTATACGTGCGCAAAGTTTAGAGTTGTTGGCTTGCATTCTTTCTGATAGCCTATATTAATATTAGGGTAAAAGGTATAAACAGCATTTATTAACAGTTGGCAGCCCTGATTGCTCTTAACAATACACATAGTCATGTATGTTATGATACACATAGCACATACAAAATTTGGTTGAAATCCAATTGATAGTATAGAAGTAACATGTATTTAAAAATTGGTCCTATCAGCAGGCTTAGAATCATGTTGGTAGCACTGACATACATGAGTTCCTCCAAATTAATCTAGAATGTCAGGCACTATACGTGTGCGAAGGTTAAGGCTGTTGGCTCGCATACTTTCTGATATATTGGTATTTGGAAAAAAAATAGAGAGAGCATTCATTGACAGTTGGCAGCCGTGGTGGCTCTTAAGAATACGGTCAGTCATATCAGTTTATGTACACATAGTACATACGAAATTTAGTTGAAATTCAATTGATAGTGTAGGAGTTATATGCATTTAAACATTGGACCTATTAGTAGGCTAAGAATCATTTTGGCAACACTGTCATAAGAAACGCATGTCATACGATGTTGGCATGTCAAAGAACCTATTTGAATTCAGCAGGCCGTGTTCATAATGGCAAAATTAATATCGGGAGTTTCCGCCAACACTAAGTTCCTCATTTCGCTACTAGAAAGCGCTATAGTGTTCAAAGAGCTTATATATCTAACCTGCTTGACTTTCATAGTGCTTCAAGGAACAACGAAATTCGACACGCAAGCTACCCTTTGGGTGTCAAATAACAAAGCTTGCACCTGGCACCCGAGGCCATACGATATTAATATTAATTATTCATTAATCAAGTATATACAGACAATGAATTGAAATACGGTTGGTACAATACAAAACCACTCATGACAATAAAACCATTACTCTCTTTTTCAGTGCGGTACAGAATCACTGTTGTAATACAATATACTGAACCTTGTGTGGCAGAACCCCCGCCATTCTAAAAGTGCTTTTTCGTTGTTTCCGCACAGGAAATGGCAAATAAATAGTTATTGAGGTTTAAAAGGGCAGAACTACGAGGTCATCCCCCCCCCCCTAGGACAAATGTAGCCAAAAAGCAATTGCTGGGATGGTACCTAAATTCAGGTCACGGCCGCCTCCTACCCAAACCTTTGCCCCAATTACAAATACACTACTTAAGCCATCACAATGACGCAGGTTATGGGATATGTACAAGCGGCTCGATGACCATGATATCATAAAGCACTAAAATGAATCATCATTAAACAACAAGAATGCACTGTATATACTCACCTGGGTGTGACCAACGCCTTGCTCATTTGTGCCTGCGCACTACTTCATACGAAACATGGTCAACAAAGAGGATAAATTGTTTTGGTCAAAATTTAGGCCTGCAATATTTTACCGCTCTATTACAAAGGCAATATATTTAATGTAGGTTTAGTATTTTTCTTTTAAATTGTGATCCTAATGAAAGCCGAAATAAAGTTTAGGCTTCATGGTTTGTGAAGTAGTCAGATGACAATATTGATGAATGATGGTGGCTCAATAGAAAGGAAATAATCTTATCCGTTGAAAGCAAAGTATTGTTATATGATTACATGCTCCATGCAGTATTGTCACATGGAGATCCTATTCCCTACATAAAAATGTGCTGGTATATGGGCACATGTAAGATTTTAAAAAAATCTGTTTGAGGAGCGCTGGTAAATATAATATATATATATATATAATATATATTATAATTTTGAGTTTGTGTGAGTGTGTGTTTGTTACTTCTTCACACTAAAACGGCAGGACGGATTTGGTTGAAATTTGAAATGGGGATAGCTAATACCCTGTATTAAGGCATAGGCTGCCTTCCGTCCATTGGAGACCTCTCCATTCCCTGCAATTAGGCACATTGGCACAAGTCTACACTGTTTTACCGATCTGAACCAATTTGTGTACACTTATCCTTTGGAAACCAACGAGTAACACTGTCTGCTTGAAATTTTGGACGGCGCAGTCCATTGTCTGCATTTTTGTCCTCCGGCTCAAATCTAGACTTTTACACCGTTCTGAGCCAAATTTTACTTGCTTACCCTTTGGAACCAGACGAGAAATTCTATCTACTTTAAAGTTCGGACAACCCTCACCATTTCCTGAATTTAGGCCCTTTGGAACGAATCTTCACCGCTTAATTGAACAGAACCAAATTTTACGCACTTATCTTTTGATACATTTCGGATTACACTGTCAAATAGAAATTTGGACAGCCCTCTTTTTCCCTAGATTTAAGTCGTGTGGACGAAACATAAAATTTGTCCAAAGACCCGTCTAGGCTCATTTTAAGCTTCGCAATGCAAGAAACAAAATTCGCGACTTAAAATTTGAATCAGTTCGGTGAAATGATGTTGTTTCATATAAATAGGGTTCATATTAAGCCTAGTATGGAAAGAAACAGAAAACTGGACGTAAGATTTGGCCATATTGCTGAAACGGTGTAGATTTGCAGACATACCAGACAAATGGGCTCGATAACCATGTTCTATGACTCTAAAACCACCCTGTCGGAAGCATTTCGGTGTTGCAGTAGGGGTCCAGAGATGCTGGTAATTGGGGCGTTACTGTAAGAATATTCAAATGATTCTATTGATTGCTGGCAATGAGGGCTGAATCACGTCACTCCTACCCGTGTTCTTACGCTGCTTAAAAATTGCAGTCACGGGGAGTAATAAGTGCAAAAAGATTTCTTAGGCTTCTTAAAACAGTTATAGAGAAAATATTACGCCTCTGTATAAGTACGATGGTGTTGGCGCAGTACATTGAGGTTATCAGATGCAATAAGTGTTCGTTCTTTAAAATTTTCTTTGATGTACACAGATCATTGTCTTACAGCGCTATGTGGCAAAAGAAGACACTATTGCTCTCTATTTTTAACAGCCGATGGTAATAGGCGGCGTCTTTTATTTCATTTATACTAAATTCCATGTGTCAGCACTGTAGTTAGTAAATACCTGTTTCCCTGTTCATTGTTATCATTATCATCAGGGGAAAATGTCTTGGATATTCCGTCCATTATCTTACTTATCACCAGCACAAACATATTTTAACGTATTTCTTGATGTTACTTTGTAAGTTTGATGTGTCAGCTCAGTAGTAGCATTCATTATCATCCATAAAACAAATACATCAATCCATTTGGCCGGGTGCTTCTGTTTGTAATAATAATAATATGGCGGTGCGGAGGATAGAACCACTTTGTATCGCTCGCAGCATAGAGTTGTGATTTAGTGTGTCGGTGTGAAGCGTGTTGCCTATGTAGTCCGCGCTTTATATCGCCAGGTAGTGTGACAGCCGTGAGGATTAACCCTTGGCGCAGCAATGTGGGAAATTTGAATCCACCTTGGGCAAACATTTTTGCCACTGTTGCTGCTGGATTCAAGATTGAAGGTTCAAAATTGGTATTGGCAACGCGAAATTATAAGCACCGCTTGGAAAAATAAAGTCAGCGCTAGTAGATTACGGCAGTGTAGGAAGAATATTGAGCAGATTAATCGTTTGCAACAGCCCCTGGGCAGTCCACATCCCGCTGAACCCTTTCATCCGGCCCGCCTGATCTTTCTTTTGTAATCTGTAATTCTGAAGTAAGCATTTTTCCAACCCGCGACAATGCAGTGCAAACATATTCTCTCTGGGCTTGTTAATTCTCTTAAGAGAAGACTTGGCGCCGACCACATTGCATTCTTTGTGGATATTACATGCCACTTGAATAAGTTGAATTCAATGCTGCAAACACAAGGCAAATTGGCGCATGAACTTACGGACATGTGAAAACTTATCACAGGGAACTGAATGTATGGGAAAATCAAATGTGAAACGCAATATTACCTATCACTTTCAAACTCTGTCCGGGCGCATTCTACGCAGACTCGTTGGCAGATGTGCATGAAGATGTCAGATTTAGCGACTTGAGAAAGGAGGAAGTGAATTAGAGTATTCTCTCATCACCATGCAGCAGTGACGTGATTATTGTTCCTGAAAATTTTCATATGAAACTTACTGAACTTTAGGGGGATGTGGCTTTGAAAGGAGTATTAAAGGACACCGGATTACGAGAATTTTATATGAAATTTTTCCATGCAAGAATACCCTAACTTAAGGAGGATGGCATTGTTTGGCAGCACGCATCTAAGTGAGCAACTCTTCTCGTGCATGAAGCGGATTTAGTTAATTCCAAAGGGAGGGGAAGGACAACTGATCTCCGCCTTGATAACAGCCTCCGCGTTGGAACATCCAGCGTACCAACGAACATTGAGAGACTGTTCAAAACACGAAGGGCCAAGTTTCCCATTATAATAGGAAGTAAATACATATGCATTTTCTAAAGTAAATTAAATTTAAAATGTTCCACTTTGTGTTTTTGTGATGGTAATTTGTAATGCACGATTTTCTTCATTAAATGTGGCGACTACGTTCTTGTGAATATATTATGCATTGTTAAGTAAGGCCCGCGACATCTGCTCCGAGTTGCACGTGCCTGGTGTAGATAGTGGTCCAACCTGAGGCTGTTGCGGGCTCATGAACCCTTCTACAAGGTGGCGATGTGTCCGGAACATTTTAACGGCGGAATGTGGTTGCAGTCGAAGTGGACGGAAACCTAGGTAACGACAGCACGAAGCAGCGCAGCTGTAACTGGAGACAAGGCAAAGCCAAGGTGCAAACCGCAGAACAGAGGTCTTGCACAATAACATGGTTTGTGCCAGCAAGAAGTCGACTGCGAGTTGGCAGCGCGCAGGTTTGCCTAGTGAGGACTCTGGGAGTCCAGCAGACCACCGCCCCTAGCTCCGGACTGAGCGGCTGCTTGTCGCCCGCAGACTCCAGGGAAATAGCAGCAGAGCTTTTAGAATATAACTACAGACGCCAGCAACCTATAAAATCTCCATATATCACGGCTTACCACTTTCTCGAATAATAATTTACCACCAGAGAGACGAAATCCCGCTGTGGTAGCCTCTCGTGTCCTTTTGCCGTACCCTTGCAGAAAATAGAACCTCGTATTCTGCACTTACCGGAATATTCATGTAAAAGATATCATACTGACACTCTGTCATTACTCGCGTATAATTATCCATACTGAACTGTTATGTCACCCTCGACTGACTCGCTGATTTATTGCATCCAACGTTGTTGACTGAATGCACTGTTGTACACAAGTCACTGAATTGCGCAGCTTTCCGGATAGTCAAAACTATAGACGTTACTAAACTTAACCAGTATCTTGTTGGTTTTTCTCGAGAGTCCAACGCTATCTCTTGAGCACCTCTGTGAAGATTCTCGACGGTCAAACCTCCTGTCGTTAGTACCTCTTGCACTTGCCGTCAACCCGCAAGCAAATGGCCTCAGTCAGGTGGTGAGCAAAAAGAGGGATTGAAGACTTTAGTGGACGGTTGTACGAAAAAAAAGGTGTATTCTCCACCAAGTTAGAGTGTCTTGAAACTTCTATTCAGATGCAAATATCAATGTGGAGCATTGGTCATTTGACAGTGATGTGGCAGGTTCCATGTAAGTCTGTCTTTATTAAAGTTAAACCATAGCGTGTAGAAGAGAAAGTGTGGAGACTCCCGACTCTGCGCATCTTTAGTATGGGCAGTTGCTGCGTCCGCCGACAGTGGTGGGCTGATGCTGGCTGGAGACACTTTCTAAGCGCTCGTGAGTTTGAAACACAGAAATGCTGCCGTATTTAGTCCTTATTTCTTGGTATTGAAACGTGTATAATATCAATGTTTCGGACAACGTGCAGCTTTAAGTTACATGGGTCAGTATACATTATATTTACTGTATTTATGATTTTTACACATTCTGTTACATTTTGATCCCAATCAGATTGTTTTATTTCCTTACTAGCTGAACCCGACACGCGTTGCAACGCCAATTAAAGAAAGTGTTGGCGTTGTAATTTTGTTTATTTTTTTCATCTTCAGCTAACTGCCTCCAAACTATCGTAAAATGGATTAACTAAATTAGAAACATTCATGGGAACATCCACAAAAAATTCACCAAAGTTTCATTGCAATCGGACGAATGGCATATGAATACATACGAAATTTCATTTATACGATTCGTGTGCGGTCACCCATTTGTTGAATCAACTCGTTCGCTACCTTCTGTGAAGTGCATGTACTAAAAGAGAAACCCTTCCTGGAGTGTACACAACAATTCTTCAAAGTTTCATGGAAATCGGATGAATGTTATATGAACGCATACAGGACTTTGTTGAAACGATTCGCGTTCCGTCGCCTATTAGATGAATTTACTCGTGCGCTACCTATTGTAAAATGCATGTACTAAGACAGAAACCTTCCCTGGAATGTACACAACATCTCACCCAAGTTTCATAGCTATCGGCCAAATGGTATATGAACGCATACGGGCCTTTGTTGAAACGCTTCGCACGTCCTCGCTCATTTGTTGAATCTACTCGTGCTCTACCAATATTGTAAAATCGATTTACTAAGTTGAAGAGCTTCCTGGCGTGTACACAACAACAAATCAAAGTTTCATCGCAATCGGATGAATGGCATACAAACGCATACGGGATTTTGTTTAAACGATTCGCGTGCTGTCACTCATTTTTTGAATCTACTCATGCGCTACCAATTTTAAAACAGTTCTAATAAGCCTGAAACCTTCCCTGGAGTGTACTCAACGATTCACCAAAGTTTCATCGCAATTAGAAGGTGGTATTCTATATGAACGCATGTAGGAATTTCTTGAAACGAAACGCACCAATTTTGTTGAAGCTACTCACGCACTATCTAATGTAAATTGGATCAACTACGCCTATAAATATCCCGGGAGTGTGCACAACAACTCATCAAAGTTTCATCGCAATCGATGAATGGTATATCAACGCATACAGGATTTTGTTGCAACGCTTCACGCGTCGTTACTCAATTGTTGCATCTACTTGTGCTGTACCCGGCACGCGTTGCAATGCCAATCAAAGAAAGTGTTGGCATTGTAACTTTGTTTGTTGAAGTGTTTTTGGATTCCCAATATTTTTTCTTTTTCCGTTAACCACCTCTAAACTAATGTAAAATTGGTTTACTATCTCAAAATAATCATGGGAGCGTGCTCAACAACTCACCAAAGTTTCATCGCAACGAAATGAATGGCATATGAACGCATACGGGACTTTCTTGAAACGATTCAAACGCCGTCACCGTTTTGTTGAATATACTCGTACGCTACCCATTGTAAAATGGATTTACTATGTCGAATACCTTCCCTGGCGTGTACACAACAACTCATGAAAGTTTCATCGCCACCTATTTTTAAGTGGATTTACTGAGCCAGAAACCTTCCCTGAAGTTTACACAACATGTCACACAAGTTTCATCGCTATCTGAAGAATAGTATATGAACGCATACGGGACTTTGTTGAAACGCTTCGTGCGTCGTTGCTCTTATGTTGAATATACTCGTGTGCTACCTATTATAACATGGATGTACTAAGCCAGAAACCATGTCTGTAGTGTACACAACCTCTCACCCAAGTTTCATCGCTATCAGACGAATGGTATGTGAACGCATACAGGTCTTTGTGGAAACGCTTCGCCCGTCATCGCTCATTTGTTGAATCTACTTGTGCGCTACCTATTGTTAAGTGGATTTACTAAGCCAGAAACCTTACCTGAAGTGTACAGAAAATCTCACCCAAGTTTCATCGAAATGGAATAAATGGTATATGAACTTATGTGGGACTTTCTTGAAGCAAACGCACGCCATTTTGTTGAAGCTATTTGCGCGCCATCTATTGTAAATTGGATTTACTACGCCTATAACTTTTCCGGGACTGTGGACAACAACTCACAAAAATTTGATCGGAATCGGATGAATTGTGTCTGAACGCATCGCCATTACGCATTTGTTTATACTACTCGCGCGCTATCTATTCTGAAATTGATTAACCATGCCTACGAACATCCCGAAAGTATGTACAAGAACTTGCCAACATTTGATCGCAAACCGATGAATGGCATATGAACGCTTACGGGATTTTGTTTAGCCGATTCACGCGCCTTCACTCATTTGTTGAATCTACTTTTGCGCCACCCATTGAAAAACGGATTTACTAATTCATACACCTTCGCAGGACTGTACTCAACCCACCAACGTTTTATCACAATCGGATGAATGGTATATGAACGCATACGGGACTTGGTTGAAACGATTCACGCGCTGTCGCTCATTAGTTGAATCCACTCGTGAGCTACCAATTGTAAAATGGATTTACTAAATCAGAAATCTTTGCGGGAGTGGAAACAACATTTCTCTAAATTTCATTGCAATCGCATGAATGGTTTATGAACGCAAACGATTTTTTTAAACGCAATGCGCGCCGTTACTCATTTGTTCAATCTACTCGTGCGCTACCTATTGTAAAAAGGATTTACTAAGTCAGAAACCTTTCCTGGAGTGTGCACAACAATTCAACCAAAGATTCATAGCAATCGGATGAATGGTATTTGAACGATATGGGACTTTGTTTATGCGATTCGAGTGCCGTCGATCATTTGATGAATCTATTTGTGCGATACCTATTGTAAAATGGATGTACTCAGCCTGAAACCTTCCCTGAAGTGTACAAAACATCTCACCCAAGTTTCATCGCTATCAGACGAATAGTATATGAACGCATACGGGTCTTTGTTGAAACGCTTCGCGAGTCGTCGCTCATTTGTTGAATCTACTCGTGCGCTACCTATTATAACATGGATTTACTAAGCCAGAAACCTTACCTGAAGTGTACAGAACATCTCACCCAAGTTTCATCGAAATGGAATAAATGGTATATGAACGCATGTGGGACTTTCTTGAAACAAACGCACGCCATTTTGTTGAAGCTATTCGCGCGCCATCTATTGTAAATTGGATTTACTACGCCTATAACTTTTCCGGGACTGTGCACAATATCTCACCAAAATTTGTTCGCAATCGGACGAATGGTTTATGAACGCATGAAAGACGAACAGACAGAAATTCATATATATATATATATATATATATATATATATATATATATATCATACTAATATATAAAAATGAGATGGTGTGTGTCTGTCTTTCTGTCTGTCTGTCTGTCTGTTACCTAATAACGCAAGAACCACTGGTCCGATTTAAATGAAATTTTGCATGGATGTAGCTGAAATACCAGGTTTACATATAGGATACTTTTAATTTCGATATTTTGCACTATTAAGAAATGGCGACCATTTTAGTGACGTCACTACACCCTTTGGTTTCAAAATGTCTTATTTCCATATCAAATAAGAGAACGGTAGGAAATAGCAAACTTTTGATGGCACATGCGTGCTTCAAAATTTAATGTTCTATCCGAAAGGTCCTTATCACTTTTCGTGTATCTCCAACGGTTAGCGAGTAAAACCTACATTTGTGACGTCACTACACCCTTTGGTTTCAAAATTTCATATTTCCATTTCAAGAAAAAAGAGAACGCTAAGAAATAGCAAACTTTTGATGGTATACACGAGCTTTAGCGTTTAATTTTCTATCCAAAAGGTTCTTATCACTTTTCGTGTATCTCCGACGGTTAGCGAGTAAAACCTAAATTTGTGCAATAAAACACGGTCACATCGAGCGGTGCAGTATATATCTACATATATAAAAAAGAAAATTTGTCTGTTTTTTTCTGAATTTCTACTGAAATTGGAGTTACTTACTCGTTTCAGACTGTTTTATGATAGATGCGCGCGAAAATAATGTTTTGGTCTGTCTGTCTGTTTGCTTGATTGTCTGTGGACAACTTTGTTCCCTTATAACTCGAGAACGGCTGTTGTATCAACGTAAAATTTGGTACAGATATCCATCAGAGGCACGACACTAATCATTGATGTAACTCTTCTCTATACCTCTCATAAAAGGGGGCATACCCCCTTAAAATACATGCTAAAATAGGAGTAGAAGGACGAGACAAAGCTCATTTTCAGCCCCTCAATGTGAGAGACAAAACTCGGGGGCCCTAAAAACACATTTTAAGGTCCTACGTCCAACCGTTTTTGAGATATTCCCAGAAAACTAATTTAATTTAATAAACTAATGAACGAATACAAGCCGGTAACCATGGCAACAGATTCTCAGAGGTCCATCTATTGCTGTAAGACGCAATGCAATTCCATTAATTACATTGGTGTGAAAGTTTGCAAACGGCTAGAAGGTTATTATTGAACCAAATTAAGCTGTAAATTTCATCAATACGTAAAATGCGCTTAAGGGGGTCAAGGGGTAGTCTAGATTTTTTTTCACGCGATGTACATCTGCGGGTGTGGTATGGCAGGTCTATTATATTCCTATCCCTATGTTATATTATTATTATTAGTATTATATTTTGGCGTACAACGACGAGACAAAGCCCCTCGGTGCCAGAAATAAAACTCGAGGGTCCTCGGAAACTACATTATAAGGCTCTAAAACCAACAGTTTCTGAAATATTCCCAGAAAACTAATTAAGTTTAATTTAACAAACTAATGAAGGAATGCAAATCGGTAACCATGACAACATTATCTCAAGGGGCGGCATCCAACTTTCCATCTATTTCAGTAAGAAGCAATTTATTACATTTATTACATTTCTGTGAAAGTTTGCAAATATAAGGTTATCACGGAACCAACGTAGACTTGTATAATTCATCAATGCAATTAAGGGGGTCAAGGGGTAACCTAGGAATTTTTCATGCAATTTTCACGTGCGACATATAGTGCAGAAGGTCTATTATATCTCCAAACAACAACATTATTTTCAAAAATTCCTGAGTTGAATCAGCATTTTTTGCGGCTTTTAGGAATTTGGGCCATTTGAGACTAAAGAACCTGAATTTTCATGCACCACAAGCTTTTATAATTTATGAAAGAGGTCTTCCTGTGTATTGGGACCCAACACAACGTAGAGGGTCAGTTTTTATGTGACGTGTATTGCGTTTTATCTACAAGGCTTTCAATTCTATTTTATGTCAGGAAGTACACGTCAGGTGAATTTAGTTTGAGAGCACATTTCAACTAATCTTTTTTCTTTTGTTTTTTTTGTCGACATACGGGTTTATCGTAAGGATGATTTTCTTTGATACTGTGTGGTAGATATACCCATATTTGGATTTCTGGGTGATATGTTGTAGACAATAGTATTGTCTGTCTGTCTTTCTGTGTATCCTTATGTACGCCTATAACTCATGTTCGGATGCTTGGTGCATCTTAAAATTAGGTATGGTAAACATGAGTCAATACACCAATCATTTATAAAACTCTTCACCGTTCATTTCATACAGTAGAAGGGTGGATATAGCGCAAAACTTCTCAAAATACATGCTAAAATAGGCGAAATATAAAAATTATCCTAGAAGGACGACCAAAGCATATGTTGCACTTCTCAATGTGAGACACAAAATTCGCGAGTCTATAAAGGATCTCCGAAAACCACATTATAAGGCCCTTAAATTAACAGTGTGTGTGATATTCCCAGAAAACTAACTTCGTTCTGATAAAATTATGAAGGAATGACAAGCCGCTAACCATTGCAACAGTAGCTCAATTGATAATGTCTGGTGCGTCTCTAAAAGCAACAGTACTTAAAAGGGACGTAACACCAATAACATTATTATTATTATTATTATTATAATGTCTGGTGTTAACACCGAACACCGTTCGAAGAACGGGTACTTCTGCTAGTATATATATAAGATTAGATAAGGTTATATGAAACTATGACGTACCTGATGTTTGATAATTAACTCAACGGACGTCATCGCTTTATATACTCAGTGCGGATAACTTTATATTTGGGTCATATTGTCTAATACTACGTAGTGGAAGCTGACAACTGAAAAGTAATATTCAACTGCTGGTTTTGATGCCAGCCGACGCTAGAGCTGACGTCATCGTTTTATGTACTCAGTGCAGAAAACTTTATATTTGGGTCTTATATCTAATACTACTTAGAGGAAGCTGACTACTGAATAGTAACATTCAACTGCTGGTTTTGATACCGTCCACCTCCAGCGCCAGCCGACGCTAGAGCCTCCTAGCGGCTGGACAATACAAACTGCACAAGTCACGTCACTTTCTCTTCTGTACGATATGGATTAACTAACGTTGGTGGTGAAGTATGTGTGCTAATAGTTATCTCTGACGACAATCCGGTTGTTATGATTTATATGGCACAAGGAGGAACTACAATGTGAACTTTTAAATATAAGACAACAAAATCCGTAGAAGGATACTTTGGGAGTAAGCATAGACACAGTTGGTGATCACTCAGGGTATATTAGAATTAATGGATGAAAAACTGAAGAGCATGAACGCACGAAATATATATGAGAAAGCATAATACAAGCTGCTGAAATTTGAGGTAACCAAAAGGTGAAAGCAGCCAAAGAATAATGTTTGAAAGAGAAATGTGCCAAGACTTGCTAATCATGTATCGGTTAGCATAGTTGTCTGTCGCTTCGGAAGATGGGATCCGATTTCTGGCTCTGCCATGAATTGTAATTCTGGTCGGAGCGCTGGATCGGGGTACACTCAGACTGTTGAGGCATATTTGAGAAGAGGTGGGTTCGATTCCCTCTCCAGCCTTCCATAAAGTTATTTTTCTGTGTCTCCCTCTTCTTCTCCAGATAAACGATATTTAATATTGGGGTCTGAATTTGATTGACCTCTAGAAGGCCTATATCTTTAAGAACCAGCAGACATAGGTGATATCCCCGAGTTGCTACGTTGCCTAAGGGAACAGGATCTCATCAGTTTATTTATCTCATAATTAAGGTGAATTTCTTGACAGGCATGTCGAGGGTGACAAAAGATTTTTTTCAGGAAGTACAACATTATTCCCAAATCTAGCAAAGTAGGAGCTGAGAGATGGGAAGATTATCATACAATGAATTCGATGACTCTTGCTTCTAGATTTCTGACTCGAGTAATATACAAGATGATGTAGCGACAGCCCGGTTAGGCGGATACCAGTTTTATGCAGCAGAAGCGTAGGATTAAGGGAATCTTCACTACGTATTGGACTGATGTCGGAAGATAGAATAAAAAAGAGAAGGGAACGTTCGTGGCACTTTTAGACTTAGATAAGACTGTTAATTTATTTGATTGGAGTAAATGATTTGTCATTTTAAATAGGATTGGAATAAAATCGGGTGATAAGAGTGTGTACACAATCAATACCGAAACCAGTTGGCAGTTATTACTCGTACCTTACAATCTATTCATTTAGCAAATAATGAAGGAAACGAGAACGAAATGGATGGTAGGAATAAAGGATCATGTCGATTTATATAATTACTAACGACAGACATATTTGCTTGCGGAATTGAACGTTATTCTAATCAGTATAAGCGTGTAGACGAGAAAAGAATTTGTGATAAAATCTATGTATATACAAGAGAAATAATGAATTACAGCCAAATGAAGTGAAACCTCGGAAGCAATTGGAACAGTACAATCGCCACCACAGAGAAAATGTAGTAAGAGTAAGTAAGCGGGTTAGGGAGAGAAATCATAAGAGTTGCTTCAAACGGGAAGAAAATTTTGATTAACAAACAGTGTAAACAATGATAAAGGAATATTGTAAAAATCTACTAATTTAGTAGTGATATCAATATGAAGGGTCTCTAATCTTCTCAAAGCAGAGTAGTGTGAGGGAAGGAGTAACCCTTGGCCAAATACTAGATTAAGCAGTAGTTACAAATATTATCGAGCCCAAAGCTAATATGAAGAAAAATTATTGTTGTGCTCGATGAGAAGAAATTATTCTCACACACGGACAAAAGGTGATCTCATAAGCCTATTTTTTCATGAATGAAAATAGGCTAAAAATGGGAGGACATCTCTTGGATAGAACCTCAGATTTACCAAAATAAATACTACTAAGGTTATTTAATATACTTAATTTAAATCTGTTAGTAGAGGGTGAAAAGGGGAGGAAAGGATATTAGGGTTTCTGTTTGTATATGGATACCCAGATTATTTTTTGGCGCGATGCAGTTTTTAGTTTTGAAGTTGTGGATTGAGTTTCTCTTTAAAAAAGGCCACTGATTAACATGGTGAATTATTTCCGGGTTGAGAATTTGCATAGTTTCAAAGCTATTTCAATCTCTAACATTATTGACAGATTACTGTTGTTGTTGTTTTATTCTTCTGTGTTTTGACTGGATTGATGAAGCTCTCCATGGCTCCGTGTCCTGAGCTAATCGTTTCATCTCTACATAGCTACCACACCCTATATCTGAGGCATTCTGTTTAACATATTCAAACCTTTGTCTACCCCTACAGTTCCGGTCCTCAACCCTTCCTTCCATATTTAAGCTAGCTATCCCTGGGTGTCTTAGTACGTGTCCTACCAACGTATCTCATCTCTTCATTACTAGTCGCCAGTTTTTTCTCTCCTCTCCCACTCGTCTTATTACCACTTCATTTGGTACCTTATCTACCTATCTGATCTTCATCACTCTCCAGTAACACATCATTTCAAACGCTTCAATTCTCCTCCTTTCTTCTGCACCAATAGTCCCAAGTTTCACTTCCATATAGTGCCACGCTCCAGACAAAGGCTTTCAAAAATGACAGATTATACATGAAAAGAAAGTAAATCCTCCGTTGCACCTAGTTAATAGTTGTACTTCTACATTGAGCATAGATTCGCTCGGTGCTGAAATTGATGTTTGACATCAAGTAAATGATACCTTGCCGGCAAGATAAAAATATAGCAGATTTGATTACTTGCAAGTATGATAAGAGCTTCATAGCTAGGTTAAAATAGTAATAATAATAATAATAATAATATTGGTTTTACGTCCCTTTCAACTACTCTGGCTTTTAGAGACGCCAAGGCTAAAATAGTGAGTAACTTATCTTTGCATGTTGGTTGGCTCACTGGCGTTGCTGATAGAGCAAATATCACTACATGCCTTTAACAAAATATCGGACGAGTGCCGTCAGTCCCTTGTAGTAGACCAAGCTGGCTGCCCTTAGAAGAGTGACAAGGGAGAAGGCTCCCGACAGCCGAAGTGATTGAGGGGTGGGGGGAATGAGATAGAAGGAGGACATCAGGGTCACAAACCTAGAAAGCATAAATCTTTGAAGGACACAAATTTGTTTTCTTGACGCAGAGTTCAAATAATGTAGAAGTGTGTAGGTTGGATCTGTAGAGGCCGAGTCGAAATTCCAAGCGTCATAAGTAGTCGATGACAATGAGTTCTCATGTTGACCGCAGGAGATGAGAGAGTTCAGCTAAATGCCGCGTGAGGGCACATTAAGGAGAAGTTTGATGATTTTGTTGAAAGAAGGGTAATGAATCTAGTTCACTAAAAACACTAAACACAGGAAAGAGCAAAAGCCAAAGGAGAGAGCGAAAACACACAGAAATCTCTGTTGGTGGTTTCACGGAATAAAAAGATAAGAGAGAGCGAAAAACTAGAAAACCCAAATCAAACTACGCAAGTATACTACATCGATTGTCAGATGAAGCGCTAAAGAAAGTTGGTGCCTCCTGGTACTTAGGAAGCAATATGGACCAAGCTAATGAGATATATAAAAGCCGGGTTGACATATGGTAACATCATACATTGATGCAGCCAATGGAAAGGGAAAATGGAGCATTTGAATATGGTGTTATTGGAGAATGTAGAAGATTGCGCGGCTAGATAGAGTAAGAAATGAGCGGTAATGAGATGAATGGGGTGAGATGATTCTGGTAAGTGGTAATGAAAGGAAGAGATTAGTAAGGCTTATATTTAGGTACCAGGAAGAGCAAATTTTCAGTAGTAATGGAATCAGGAGTAAAGGACCTGAACTACAGGCAGAATATGTAAAATATATTGCTTCGGTTGTAGGGTTTAGTGGCAATGTAAAGGCGAATTATTTATCTTAACAATGGGAGAAATTGAGTGCAACATTGAACTCAAACATCAACGACAACATTTAAGCCGCTTTGCGAGAGTTCAGCTCAATTATGCGCAAGAAGAGATGCTATTACATAAATATGTTCATCGGTGTGCCGTAGGTCAGCAGATATGCGAAGGGTGTAAACATAATAACCTTGTCCTATATTGCATCTGGCATGCAGAACTCTAACGGCTTTAGTTCGGCTAAGAAACAATCCCTACTCACTCGTGGTCACACAGCTATGACACTATATTTTCTTTCAAATATGAATTCAATTGCAATGATTCAGACTGAATGAAGAGCATATTATTGAGCAATGAAAACGGAATCGGATCCCGATAAGATTTAGTTCATGGTAGTGATATTAATGAAAGTTTCCCGGATAATAATTTCACTACTTTGATCTCTATATTCTGGATTTATTTCACTTCCTATAAGCTAATAATGTACCATACTTCAAATTTTTAGTACTGACTATTTCAGGCTGATATGTTCAGATACGTTGAATCTGGCTAAAATGAAGATATATGAAGTTGGGAAAAGTGGAAGACAATATACTAACACTACCTCTACAGAAAAATGTAAAAAGCAAAATTTGAAGAAATATTCATGTAGCGTAAGCGAAATTAAATTTACTCGGAGACAAAATTTGAATACACACCTACTGATCCATAGCGGCGAGAAGCCGCATTCATGTAGCGTATGCGATGCGAGATTTACTCGGGCAGGTAATATGAAACAACATTTGCTAACCCATAGCGGTGAGAAGCCGCATTCATGTAGCGTATGTGATGCCAGATTTACTATGACAGGTTATTTGAAAAAGCACATGCTAATCCATAGCGGCGAGAAGCCGCATTCATGTAGCGTATGCGATGCCAAATTTTCTTCGAGAGGAGCAATGAAAAGGCACATGCTACGCCATAGTGGCGAGAAGCCGCATTCGTGTATCGTATGCGATGCCAAATTTACTCGGAGAGAAGCTTTGAATAAACACTTGCTACTCCATAGCGGCGAGAAGCCGCATTCATGTAGCGTATGTGATGCCAGGTTTACTCGGAGAGATCATTTGAAACAGCACATTTTAATCCATAGCGGCGAGAAGCCGCATTCATGTAGCGTATGCGATGCCAAATTTCCTCGGAGAGGAGATTTGAAAATGCACCTACTGATCCATAGCGGCGAGAAGCCGCATTCATGTAGCGTATGCGATGCCAAATTTTCTCGGAGAGGAGACTTGAAAACACACATTTTAATCCATAGTGGCAAGAAGCCCTATTCATGTGCCATGTGCGAAGCTAAATTCAGAGTGAAAGGAAGTTTGAAGTCACACTTCCTTATCCATACAGGAAAGATGCCATATTCCTGTAACCTGTGTGATGCCAAATTTACTCGAGGACGACATTTGAAGAAACATTTGCTAAGCCACAGCCATGAGAAGCTTGACTAAAGTAGCTATTGCGAAGACGTTACTCTCAAAAGAAGATTTATGAACAAACATCCTAAGAGACAGACTGAAAGGGAAGGATGTAAACGAAACATTCAAGAAAAGTATAAAGGAAGGACTAATGAAAAACCCTAAACAATCTTCAATTGCAGACGAATGGACACTTCTGAAGAATGAAATAACAAAATCCTCTGACGAAAACATTGGTAGGAAAGAAAGAATTGGCAGAAAACCGTGGATCACTTAGTATATACTACAATTGATGGATGAAAGGCGGAAACACAAGAATATAAGAGATGAAAAGGGGAAAGCAGAATACAGACGTCTGAGAAATGAGGTTAACAAGAAGTGCAAGGTAGCGAAAGAAGAATGGTTGAAAGAGTAATGTGCAGGTATAGAAACTTGTCTGAAATCAGGAAATATAGATACAGCTTATCGAAGGATTAAGAATACATTTGGGGAAAAGAAGACTAAGTGCTGTAATATTAAGGACACAAAGGGAAAGCCTCTAACAGATAGGAAAGAGGGTTGAGAGATGAAATGATTGCATAGGGTGTTTGTATAAGGAAAAGGAGATTGAGAATCATGTAATGGAAAGGGAGGAGGAAATTGATGAGGATGCAAAATGATATTTAATATTGAGATCAGAATTTGACAGAGCATTGGGAGTCCTAAGGACAGAAGGGCGTGAATAGGTCAAAAATTTCAACATTTTTTGTCTTATTTTGAAGAGCGCTCCTTCCTGAACAAGAATATTATATATAATTTATATGTATTTCTATTTGAATTCGCAGAGATATTACGAATAATGTGTAACCATGTTTTTGCCACACCCCTTTCTAAATGTAATTACTGTCACACAATTATAATCTAGTTACTAATTGTACGAGAATAGAATGCGTTAGGGCGTTTCAAAGGTTGGTACCATGGAAACGTCTTGCCTGTCTGAACAATAGACTGCACATGAGCGTATCCATGGAAATCACGTGTGTTTGTTATGGTTTGATGTAAAATAGGCTACTTGATTTGTATTGTCTGGAACGTGTTTCATAGATTGTGGTGTTTCAAAAGTGTAAACATGCCCAGAATTGAGAAGTTTATTAGAAAACAATATCATCGATGTAATAGATACCGATCCAGGCCAGAGATCGCGAATTTGATTATTCCACTTAGTACTTGGGAGGGGAATCGAACTCCGACATTCAAGGGCGCTACGGATGACTTTTCGCCTATCCGAAGTAAGAAACGTTTTCATACAATTTATATCGACGCAAAGCAGTGCAGATCCGGGTTATACGTAGCAATTTTGAATTTATGACAGTAGGCTTCCTGGGAGGGGAATCGAACTCTCGACCCTCAAGGGCGCTACAGATGACTTTTCGCATATCCGAAGAAAGAAAAGATTTCATACAATTTATATCAACGCAATGCTGTGCAGATCCAGGTTATACGCAGCAAATTCGAATTTATGACTTTGCACCTGGGAGGGGAATCGAACTCTCGACCCTCAATGGCCCTACGGATGACTTTTTGCATATCCGAAGTAAGAAACGTTTTCATACAATTTATATCAACGCAATGCCGTACAGAGCCGGGTTATACGTAGCAATTTCGAATTTATGACTTACTGTAATACCTGGGAGGAGAATCGAACTCTCGACCCTCAAGGAGGGTGCGGGTGACTTTTTGCATATCCTATGTAAGAAACGTTTTCATACAATTTATATCAACGCAATACAGTACCATTCCGGGTTATTCATCGCAAATTCGAATTTATGACTTGGTACCTGTGAGGGGAATCTAACACTCGACCCTCAAGGACGTTAAGTGTGGGTGCAAAAATAATAGTGTATTCGTGACCAGCACCCTCGATTTACCCATAATTGATGTAAGAAAATCACATTTCGCGAAAAAAGATCCGTACCACCTAACCTCCTTAAGTGCCGAAGAATGGAATGTTCTAATACATGGGTGAGTGAAACACAAACCTTAACTGAAGTTTTCTCAAAACACATTTTTTTCACATTTAGGTGCACATAGCTGCTAAACTAACTTAGCTAGAGATATGACATTTAGCACACTCATTTGTGACTATACTGTGGCACTGAAACTCAAGAATTTTTAATGTTGCTTTATAATTGTGCTATTTATAAAATATTATATCTTGCTAAAAATTATACATTTTGTGATCAAAATTTCAATTAAGCAGTGAATGGTTAAATATTTATCGAATGTAAAAATTCTAGAGTTTCATTTAGCTATGAATGTATTTAATGTGTGGAAAAAAAATGTGGATGCTGTGGTATGAATACTTTAGCAGGAACATGTACCAACATAATTACATGTTTTAATAAGATCTTGAAAAATTACACAATTTTAAAAAATTCCTTAGAGAAAATGGGTAGTCTAATTCCAATAGAATTCAATTCATTGGAATCAACAGGGCTTGGACTCAACATGGTAAAGGGTTTGCATTTCTGCCTGTAATATGGCAGACACAGCGAGAACTGTTATGGTAGGTTTTTGTATTATTTCATGGTGCGCTCAGAACCTCTGTCCTTAAGGGACACTGGGACTGAGTTTTCTAATTCCTGTAAATATTTAGCTACAATCTTGATATTTCGTTTTCTGGTAGTATGCGGTAGTATCAACATGTGTGCCAAATTTGATTAATATAGCTTCACTAGCTGCATAGAAATTAATTATTTTCCAATATTTATATGCAAATTATTCAAAATGTCAAGCGCGTTAAAGTAATGTAGATAGCACAATTTATTTTTATTTTCCTAGTACATTAATCTTATACAAATAAAATAGTGCATCGAATTTGAGATTCTATAGTTTACTATGAAGATATAATTTTTTCCCCAATGAAGTTTATTTCTTGTAAAGTTCTTGAAATTTGAAGTTTTTTTTGACAGCTAAAACAGCACTCCAATCCAAAAAGTAATGCACACGTTTGTTGATAAAGTACTAAGGAACATGCGTGTTAATTTTCAAGAAAATTGCATTACTACTGTAATGCGTACTAGATGTTATACATCAGAAAATGTGAAACTGAGAAAACTGCATTTTTCTAAAAACATGCATATATTTTAATATTTCCACTCAACTTACCCATTAGAACTCTCCTGCAACATAAAGAAATCCTTCCGTCTTCTGTTTTGCAGCCTCCTTCTTCATCTTTGTGACCTTGGTCACAAATAACTTCACAAACACAATAAATTTTGAAAAAGTACTCGCATAGCGTCCAATAACTTGTTTATAAACAGAGGTAGACCATGCTTACATTTCTTAAGTCAACACAAATATCAAATAAAGATAAATTGTGCATCTACTGTCATTCTATAAGCGACTAGAAACTCTCATGAAATCAGAAAATACAATATAAATGCAAATTTTCATCATGTCGACCGTTTGAGATATTTATTTATTTTCAAACATTTGAAGTATTTGTAAAGCTTACGTAGTAAATAGTGTCAATATTCATTGGTAGATAGTAGCACAATGCAGAGCCAGTAGTACAGAGGGAATTTCAAATCCGTATTCAAACTACTCCGATAAAAATGCATAAATGCGTGCACAGGATAATGTACCATGAGAAAGGGGTGTTTAAATGGCAGTGCGGCCGGCATTTAAACGTCTCGCCGTGCCGCAAAAAATGGCGGAATGTGGAAAATGATACCGCTAATTGATCCGTTATGGTCAGGTGTACAATAATATGTCAAAATCGAAAATTTGATTTTTTTTTTTACAAATTATGCTTAATACTCAGTCCCAGTGTCGTCCTTAAGCAGGAACAAAGCACCAGGTATAGATGATATACCGATTGAGTTACTACGCTGCATAGGAGATGAAGGACTGATCAGGTTATTTCACTTGGTGTGTAGGATTTATGAGACAGGTGAGGTACCCTCTGATTTCGAAAAGAATGTTATCATCCCTATTTCCGAAAAAAGTAGGAGCTGACAGATGTGAGGATGACCGTACAATCAGTTTGATTACTCATGATTCAAAGATCCTGTCTAGATTACTTTACAAGACGATGGAAAGCCAAATAGAAGCGGAAGTGGGTGAAGACCAGTTTTGTTTCAGGAGAAATCTAGGAACAAGGGAAGCTGTACTAAATCTCAGGCTGATTTTGGAAGGTAGAATAAGGAAAGATAAGAAAACGTTCATGGCATTTGTAGACTTAGAAAAGGCTTTTGATAACGTTCATTGGACTAAATTGTTTGACATTTAGAAAATGATTGGAATAAAGAATAGGGATAGGAGGGTGATCTGCAATCTATACAGAAACCTGACAGCAGTCATTCAAGCTGATGGACATGAGAGAGAAGCTGGTAATCAGAAAGGTGTAAGGCAAGGCTGCAAATTATCACCCATACTTTTCAATCTTTGCATTGAACAAGCAATGAAGGAAATTAGAGAGAAATTTAAAGTGGGAGTGAAGATTCAAGGAGAACTAATTTTAACTCTGAGATTTGCTGATGACATCGTTATCTTGGCCGACACGTCTTGAGGATTTGAATGAGTTTTTGAATGGTATGGACTCCGTTTAGAAGAAAGAATTCATGATGGAAATTAATAAATGTAAAACAAAAATATTGGAATGAAGCCGCAATAAATCAGAAAGCACTATGGACATCAAATTGGCGAGGGAAAAACTAAAGGAAGTAGGAGACTTCTGTTACTTAGGATGCAAAATAACCAGTGATGGACGAAGCAAAGTGGATATAAAAAGTAGGTTGGTTCAGGCAAGGAAAGCATTTCTACAGAAAAGGAATCTGTTGACATCGAATATAGATTTAGGTATTAGGAAGACATTTTTAAAAACCTTTGTCTGGAGCGTCGTACTCTATGGAAGTGGAACTTGGACCATTGTTGCAGCAGAAAAGAGGAAAATTGAAGCTTTTGAAATGTGGTGTTACAGGAGAATGGTGGAGATCAGATGGGTAGATAGGGTTACAAACGAAGAGGTATTAAGACGAGTGAAAGAGGAGAGATGTTTCTGGCAACTGCTAAGGAAGAGAAGAGATAGGTTGCTAGGACACATAATAAGACACCCAGGAATAGCAAGCTTAGTTATGGAAGAAAGGGTCGAGGACAAGAACCGTAGGGGTAGACGAAGGTTAGAGTATGTTAAACAGATTGCCTCGGATGTTGGGGGTGATAGCTGTGTAGAGATGAAATAATTAGCTCAGAACAGGGAGGCATGGAAAGCTGCATCAAACCAGTCAAAAGATTGAAGACTCAAACAACACATCCTAAACAATAAAGGACAAAAAAATCATTTAGAAAATGCGAAGTGAACAAAGCTCATAGGGGACATTTGAAGATACATTTTCTAATAATAAGCATATTCAGGAGCAAATTATATCCGAAGCATCACAAAGACACAACAGGGCACAAATACGAATTTGGAAATGTTGAAACCCGGAATCCATCGTACTGTCCTCCGACCTGTTGCACTGTATGTTATGATTACGAATGTTGTAGACAAACCGTTATGTTCACAAAAATACGCGGCACGAGAATTCACAGCAATAAACCTTAAGACAGCCGTTTGTGGTTATTATTGTTCAAAGGCGGGAAACGGTAACATTGGTGTTGTGATTATCACAATCAACCATGTTTATCAATTTTTGCGCTGAAACATCTCAAATGAGTTAATTAATATTCACGGCACATTGCCGTATCGCTGCAAACTCACAGCATTCAATGTATACCTGGTTTGAAACGGTCAAACATTGAGTTTTTGTCTGATATTCGCAGTGTTTCTCATTTTATGCCGGTGAGTGTATTTACTCGTGAAGTAGTTTCCTTCTTACCAAATTCCTCTGTACATTAGCCCTTTTCAGAAACATTTCTCTTTGCTACCTCTTCATTTGTTACTCTATCTACCCATCTGATATTCATCATTCTCCTTAACACCACACTTCTGGAGCAGCTTTCTCTTATTTTCTGCTGCGGCGACAATCCAAGTTTCAATTCGTTAGAGTGCCACTACCCAGATAATTCAAAACTGATTCTTTAAAATCTTAAATCTATATTTAATATCATCGCAATTATTTTATGTTCTTCAGCTTGTATAACTTCCGTCTGATTTCTGTAGAGATTGAAGATGATTACATTATTCAAATCCTTTTCAGTTTGTCGAACAACTTACTCAAAACAGCGTTATTATAAGCCTTTCCACAGACTCAGATGCCAAGAACATTCTTTTATGTTTACTTATTCTACCTTCCAAGTTCAATCTAAGACTTACTATGGATTCCTTAGATCCGAAGTTTATCCTCAGACAATGTTCATCATCACCAAAGGAAAGGAGCAGAACCCTTGAAAATCCCGTTGAAACGTTGGGAGATATCCTGTCTGTACCACGGCCTACAAGCCCGAAAGACTTGTACTTAATTATGAACGCCTAAGCTGTTATATTAATCAGTGGTTGTTGGGATTTATTCAAAATGGGCAAAACAACAAAATGTCCTTTGCATCACAATAAAATATGATAGAGATGTCTAACTCGGCATAAAATAAAATAATATGTAATATAGACCTCTGTCTGTTAAATTATAATGGTCTCTGTGTAATCTATTATTCCACTGAGCTCTCATCTGCACATAAAGTCTTTACATCGGAATTGTACTTCACATTTACAATCCCATAATTCTAAGCTGCATAAACTTTTTATACATCGTGTGGTTCAGGTTAACTCATTTGAAATAATTAAATGTGGAATGTAACTGTCTATAAAACTTCCCCCGATTAATACATGACGTTCCTCTGCTTTGGACTTCAATTCCAAATCTATTTTATTAAATTGAAATAAGTATAAAAATTATTAATGTATTTACATTAATTACAAATCGCGTCCAGCACGATATATTTCAATAATCTGCTTCAGATCTACAGATCCTCTCCTCATCTACGCTTTCTCTATCATTCCTACAATCACAAAAAACCTAACGGGTTGTGAGCATAAAATACTGTGTCGTATCAATGTGAACTATCGTAACGAACGATTAAGTTAATTACAGTTCCAAAAATGTTACATCCATTAATACATTCGATAAGTATTAAAACTATGAAAGACTGACTCATTTACAAAAATAATAATCGTTCTAGGTGCGTGGCATTGGACCTTCACTTCCTCACCTGAATATCTATACATTCAAAATTATTAATAACTTATCTGGCATACTTACATCACTTTGCCTTGTAACAGTAACTTTATACTAACAATTAAAATAACAAGCTTAACTGTGCGTCTCAAATAGGCTTACCTTTCCTCTACTGCATTTCTTTCACTTCACGTCATTGCAAGGAATATCAAAATCCAAATTACCATCTCAAATACACTCTCCCAGTGGAAGAGAATCAGTGACTTGATTCAATACACACCGCTATGTGTAGTATATTTCAAGTAACAACTTCACATCTTGTCTATCGCTTATACAAAACATTGTGCAATTCTACTTGTTCCAATTCCAAACATTAATTAACTCTGTACTGCTTATTATACATCCTGTACTTCCAAATAATCGCTCTTATGTCCTTTAAATCCAAACATCAGCTTGGTTTCACTAATATATACTTTCTGAGTCTACAATCTGCATGTGTAATAAAAAAATACAAACATATCCTTCCTTTCTCTTTTCAATAAAACTGAATTATAAATTCATATTAAACAGTTTTGTCTTCTTTAAGACTATATGTTCATGTATAACCCCTTCTTGTCTTTATTTCATAAACATGACTATCACACTGTCTAATTCATGTACATTCAATTGAGTTTCTATCTCAAATATTTCTTTACAGTATTATCATGAGCTTAATAATACTCTAATTCTCATAAAAAGGTCTGACAATGTGTGTGTAATGTTTTCAAACACATTCTTGACATTTGCGTGGTTTCATAGTATATTCAACAATAATGTGTATTATATCAATATTAATTATAATGACGAACTTGACTAAGACATAGTTGTCAATGACGAGCTTGGAAAATTGTTACAAACAATTTTATCGTAGCATATATGACAATACGTATTGATTAACGCTTATTAATCAAAGTATAATGACAAAGCATTTGAACGAATCATTTTAAACAGAACATTTTAAACGAAGCATTCCACTCTATATAAAACGGAATTATTCAAAATCGTAAGTTTCTGACATGAAAATCTAATTTATAAACAATAAATCCTAAAATGAAGCATCTATTACCTCAAAATCGAAACTCATTGACGTATACGAATTTACTGTGAATGTACATGAAAATAGCAACTTAACATCATGGGTTATAAATAAACTTCTACATAAAAATATGTTGATCAGTACTGAATTCCCCCAAAACATGACTAACTACTAAATATATAACAAAGCACTTGTCTACCTTGGTGTGCGTTGAATTTGACATAACCTGCGTTGTTGTAGCGGTGAAATGTGGTTACATTCCTCCTGGCTGGTACCTGCATTCCAATTAAGCGTGTGGCATTCCATACATGTGCGCCCTCGCTTGCCTGCATAACGGTGTCGTGCGTACACAGCTGATCCACTGCCTCCCTGCTCACAGTGGCTCGTACGGTGAACTGCATAGCATAGCGCCTAACTTCCTTCTTCTCAGCCTGACACGGCTTGGATTCGCGTACGGTTCATGGTCAGATGACCTAGTCGAATGTCTCTTCAGTCGTCCGCTCTCTGGTAGTTTATGATGGACATAATTGATTGGAGAGTGCTTGTTATAAGAATTCAATTTTGGTAAAGGAATATTATGTTTCAGTAGCATTGTTAGTGATTTCTGTGTGCTGCGGATGGTATTGCAGTTTAGATCCATGGTTTCGATGGTTCACTCTGGATCTCACACATATCAGTGTAGACTAACTCTACATCGTGGTACTTAGTGCATCTTTACAATCTCAATAGAATGATTGCAGTGACTATGTCCCCTCTGAATGCCTTGAAAAATCATGTTGACTACTTCTGAAGTAATATAGTTGATGTATATTTCTCGTCGAATACTTTCTTCGTATTTACGTAATATCGTAGTTGTATATCAATGCTGTAGTAATTGTATATATGACGTTGTATTTCAGTAGCTTGTAGCAATGGTCTTTATATATTGCTGTACTATTTTCGTTTTAAAATAAACTGCTTATTAGAGTTGCAGTTATTCGAAGTCTCTTGTGTTATATTCTGCAGGCAAGTTAGAAACCATTCGGGCATTTGCCTGGTGAAGACGTTGGAAACCACCAAAAACCACTTCCAGGCTGACTGAGGAGGGAATCGAACCCACCTCTTCTCAGTTTTGCCCCACGAGGATTTGTGTACCCCATTCCACTCCTCAGAGAAGCATTAAATTTCTCGTCAGAGCCGGGAATCGAACCCAGACTTATGGAGTGACACTTCGATACGTTATGTTAATATCCATGTCAGATTTGTTAGCTTTCTGCCATTACAGGTTACGTGGCATAACCTGCTGATTCGACCGTATTCTCTTCATAAATCAGCAAAATTGAACGTACTCTTCACAGGAATACATCGTACTTCAATGTGGCAATGTGACTTAAAAGGTGTGGCTCAATATTGCATCCCCACTAAAACAGAGCACCGGCTGTCTTTCAAACAATATTTGAAGTGCCATTCTACCCGTTCTCACCCACCGTGTCCTCCAGGAACTTTACCGATTCAGCCACAACTGCAACGTGGAAACCACGCGCTGCACGTGCACTAGTTACAGTGGCCATCCCACCTCAAACGTTATTATCAACGTCAACATCTTCATTCATGGTTTATGATGTTGATTTAACTTTCTACTATTACAGATCACGGAGCATAACTGTAAATTAGATCGTACTAGGTGTTTGTTGTTGTTTGAGTCTTCAGTCTTTTGACAAGTTTGATGCAGCTCTTCATGCCTCCCTGTCCTGAGCCAATCGTTTCATCTCTACATAGCTACCACATCCTACATCAGAGGTGTATGTATGTTCTTTCAACGAGCAATAAATCATATATTAGTAGAATGGTCCTTAGTATTTTGCGCGGAAATTTTCTTGGTAGTTTTTTCTTCGCTTGACCCATTGCTCAATTACATTGCTGTCACACTGGCAGAGCTCAGAGCAATATCGGCCTTCGGGAGAAATGTAATGTTAGTTATGTTTCATAAAACTAATTAATAGGGGCTGATGAACCACTCTGTATATAAGATATATCTATCTATTTTATATCGGCGGGATTTTCTATGCCGTGCGGAACTCTCTTTTAAACGAGTTTTATGTGACCCTCGCGGCTCTCGACTTCATTTCTGTCGTTTCCAATGTTAGCATTGTTTATACAATTCATTATATCCCTGTTCAATTTATCAGCCTCTCTTTTCAAATATTATTTTCTTCGTCTCTCGTGCTGAGGGGGTTGCCTAAATGCTGTGTAGCTGGAAGCCTATATTTCCCTTTAGATTGATACGTAAAATACCTCGTAAATTTAAGTTCAACTCTCGCCTTGTGACAATAATTTATGTTCAGAATATACGAGTTCAATTCCTCGTTGACTCAATTAATGAAGTATAGCAAATCGCGACCTGAGAAGAAAATGATTCTAACTGCATTTTTGGGAGAAATTTAGTTATTGTTATACAGCGATTGATTGCTACTACTTCTATTTCATATGTGAGTTATATAAACCTATCCTAATTATTATCGGAGTTATGAACATATCAAGAAGGTTCTATCGGCATCTTCCATTGTGCCGACAACACTAACGGTCATAACTTATTTAAGTCTCAATGATTTTATTTATTAATGCAGCCAATGGTCATGTAATTTGTTTTTCAGGACGAGTCGGGGAAGGTATTATGACAGTAAAACGGTCGTGGAGATATTGTAAGGAACCGCCCCGGCATTTGCCTGGTAGTGACAATGGGAAACCACGAAAATCATTTTCAGGACGGCCGAGTTGGGATTCGAACCCACGCTCTCCCGATGGCTGCGAGACACGAGGTAGCGCGTTAGGGCCGGTTTATTAAAGTCTTGGAACAATGTAAGGAAACATCTAACAATAGCCTACAAATCAGCAAGAAGTTGAAAACCCCCCCGGTGCAGGTTGCTCTGCTTAGGTATTTTTGGCCAACCTGTCGGTACACTTTGCTCTGCTTAGGTATTGTTGGCCAACCTGTCGGTACGCGCGTATTCTGTTTCTGCGCGACAGAACCAGTGTTACATATTGAGGAATACGGAATGTTATAACAAATTACTTACATAGAGTATCATATTACTTTCCATATCGCTAATAACATCTCATAAATTATATAGACTTCACCAAGTCATACTCAAACTGTACCAAAATCCCTCATGCTTCCTCTGGCATACGACTTCCTCGTCGACTCAAAATCTTCAATATACTAGAACAATATTCTTTATAATAATTCTCAACATAACAGTTGACAAAACCATCAATACTTTTTACTTACTCCTCGTCCTCACGTCAGTACCATATGATTTCAATAAACAGTTGTTCTCATCAGTCAGTTGTTCCTACTTTAACAATGCTGTGGTTCGTTTCCTTTAATATACCACATGCCAAGATATCAACATTACAATTGTTGATCTTGAAAATCTGCCCGTTGGCATCACACGTCATAATAATACATTGCTTGTCTCTCCTCTCTGATCAATCTTAAATAAGAAGTACACTTACTTCTTGCGATACAACAAGTGAATTACAACAAATGCATTGTTAGGGTTGGCAAGGTTCTAGAGTTACCAAATGTCGTGAACCAACGACATAATTGTATATGAACGAATACTGCCTCGTCATTATCATGTTAAAATGTTCCTCATTGACTGTTGGAATAAATCCAATTCAAATCTAAAAAATCAGATAACTTCACAAATCCTGATATCAAAAACTATCAAATCTCGCTAAATAAATTCTAATATGATCGAATAACACAATATTCGGACTTAACTATATCCAAATATTGTCTATAAAATTTCCCATTCGTCGAATAAAATAGAAATCTAATTAAAATTGAAAAACGTCGCTAAATATCCTAAAATATTAAAATTCAGAAAATCGTGAAATTTCCTGCCTGACCTTCGTGAGGACAACGAAGTTGCTTTCTGACAGGGAGCAGTCACGAAGACCAAGATTAACGGCCTAGGGCACCGGACGCGCTGAGCACGCTTCACCTCATAATCTGCTTGCCGAATGGCTTGACAGCGGTTGGTTGGTAGTCCTGCGGCCTTCAAGTGCTCTGGAGTCACGGGTTTTTCTATATATCGTGCCGCAATACATTCTACTCCTTAAATTAGCTTCAAAGAAGATACATAGCAAGAGTCTCTTTATGGATCCTATAATTTTCGATGGGTGGTTCTCAGAAAATCAAAGTCGAGTACACATTCTCAGATAAAAATACCGTAACGGCAAGTATCCATCAGGTTAGCGTGTTCGGACCCTTGTTACTTTTGGCGTTTATAAATGACTTACAAACCGGTATTCTCAGTGACTGTCGATGGTTTGCAGATTATATATCGAAATAAACATAGTTCACTAACCCTGTAAAGGTCCTTGGGATAAAAACTTCCGACAATGAATTTATAGAACGGTGTTAGGGAGAGAATCTTCTCACCCCTTTCAATTTAACCAGTTCCACATGCATCCACCAGCTAGCTGCACAGAAATATTGAAAACCCAATAAATAGATATATACTGATATCAGAAACCAAAGGTGGGGAGCTTATATCCCAGTGGTCTCCATAGTGCACGTGCTTGCGAGTTCGGTTGTGTTGAGTGAATACTATGCGTTGTTTTACAGAAGGAGGTGTCTTTATTGAAGATAAGAGATTTGTAAACGTCGGTGTATAATTGAAAAATAATGTTAATAATGGCTTTGGTCACTTGAGTAAATATATTTCAGCTAGAAAGGAAATAATTATCCAGTTGAGGCAGTCTGCCATAGAATAGAAGGTTTTTAAAAATTATTTTGCTGTGTTTAAGAACAGACTGACGATTTGTGTAAATAATCTTGTTATTGTTATGTATAATCGTCTACTACGCTACTTGTTATGTGCACCGAAATTGGCCAGCGGGGCTCAGACCTCCAGTTGCTAGAGAATGAGTGGAGGAGGAGGAAGGTGTTGGATAGGGTCACTTCTGCTGTGGGAGACGCAATGCTGTTACAGTAGGAGCCGATGTGAACATTTCCTTAGTAACGAGCAAAGTGGACATTCCTCCCCTCTTGCCCCCGCTGCAGCACATGGACTCTCCCGCATACGAAACTCTTTCTGAGGCGCTGAGTTTATTAAAACCCAACTCTCTTAGAAGAGCTTATTTTCCTTATAATAACTTATATTGTCTTAAGTGACGTATGATATAAACAATGAGTAAGAAGAAGAAATTACGGGTGTCCTTCAATCCCATCAAGCAACTCTCAGACGTAGATCATCTTTCCTTGGGTAAGATCAAAAGTAGAGTAGGAGAAATTAGCAGCTTATTGCTGAAATATCATTGAAGGTTTACGACACGTAGCCTCGAAATTCAAAAGGTAACCACGATCTACGGACATTTTAAATGCCAATGCAAGCTTAAGCTCATTTCCATCGCTTGAAATAGAGGTATAAGTCCTTCATCAACCTACGAACGGTACTATCACTAAATTTAGTTAAATCTACTTTACTATTTACTGCGCATGTCCATTTCTTGAGGTTTGGAATTTCATTTTTATGAATGTAAGTGTTCTTTCTAAGTATTCAAAATCTGAATTCTGTGATGTACGAACTCTCTTCCCTTGTGTCGTCAGTGGACTTCTCGCTGGAGACTTGCATTCCCCATGAAATTTAAATTTAGCGCGCAGCGAGTCAACATTGCACGTTGATACGTTCGACATGTTTGCAGATTTTCATCAAGTATTCCAGTTTGCACTTTGATTGTCATCCCTCAACTTCTGTATACTTTTATTACCTTTAAATCATTTATTTTTGATCCATGCTTCGCAATTACAATTTAAACATGTTGTGTGCTCTTAGAAGCCATTTTTACAGTTCTTTCATAGCAACAGTGTTGCAAATCTTTGGTCTAATTCGTTATAAAATGTAATTTCTCAGTAACTCTTTGGAATCAATAGTTTGAGCTCAAACAAAGTTTATATCGTGTGAAATAAAGAAAAGTCCAATGCATGACTTCTATATTTTCCGAAAAGTAAGCTACAGAATTTAGTGCCATTTGATAACGATTATTATAATAGCCATCAATCTCCTCCATGGCTTGAATAGGTTACGAGAAATGAAATAATATTATTTTAAAATTCTTAACTGATGCCATCTGGATTTTTTATTTTTTTATTTTTTAACAGAATCGATCATGAGATCTATGCGGCTTCGGTGGCGTAGTTGGTAGCATGCTGAACTGCTGTTCCCAAGATAGTGGGTTCAAACCCGGCCGAAGTCGTCAGATTTTTAAGAGCGTTAAACATCTTTCAGTAAGCCTTCCTTTGGAGGGAAAGTAAAGCCGGCGGTCCCATGTCATAGATTTATGGCATGAAAAAGATTCTTCCACAGACTAAACTTGTGTGAAGCTAAATTGTTAGGTTAGATTCCGTCAGAACGCAGGATCAAAGTTCCAACGTTCACTGCTATGTAACATTGGTATCTGGTAGCGAAAGTTGGAACTACTTGAAATTGAACGAAACTTGTAGCTCAACCTAAGGGTGTCTGCTGGAAGCAGCTACAGACTCAGGTGAGCCGAACATGTCCTCGGACACTCCCGGCACGAAAGGCCATACGATAAATAAATAAATAAATAAATAAATAAATAAATAAATAAATAATGAGATCTATCTACTCTGACCTCTGAAAATAGATATGCTCTCATCTGTTTCAAATATCTCGGATGATTAGATCACCAGAAAGGTCATTTGACAGTTAAAAGTCCTTTGAGAGCGGAGTTATTTAGTTATGTTCTCATGATTTTAACAGATACGCATGCCTAATAGTTATCTATCATCCTACAAAATTTCAGTTTCATTGCTTGAATAGTTTTAGAAATATTGTGAACCAGTGTTAATTATGTCTGTTAGGTAGTCAGCCCGAAGGCTGGTTGGATCCTCAAACAGTACCGCCGTTAGGTTATGTGAGTAGATACCCACAAAAACCCAAGGCAGCGCTATATTGAGGCGTACTAGGCAAAAAGAGGAGTGAGGTAGTTTGCCATTGCTTTCCTCACGGAGTCAGAACAGTAGTACTAACCCTATGAGTAGAACCTTTCACAACATCCACAGGCACTGACTGTGCCCTGAATGTCATTACTAAGCACCACCCATACCTCAGTAGCTTCCATATAATCACAGCCATGAGTGAGACTGAGACATCTGTGAAAAGCCACCTTTTACTCTAGCCTGTGCCAACAGACAAATGCAAATGTACTGCATTCATCAAGGGATGGCAAACAGGCCTAGTGTTAATTATACCAATCTACATTTCTATCACTCCTTAAGACAGGGGAATTAAATATGTGATTTTGAAGAGTTTGCACAGTCACCAATTTTAAGTCTTCACACGAATTAAATGATATTAGATGTCAATATATTCAGCCTTGTGTGAAGATACACCTCGCTGTGATTCAGATTTTCTGGATGATTAATTCGTGAGAAATACCCACATAAATAGATAATTTTTGCGTCGCCACTATGTTACTTTTATGCTCACGGGGCTAATAAAAGTTTCATAGGTGGACTTACCTAAATTGCCATTATCAACTTCAATTTCAGTTCGTTTGCTGTATTAGATTCGTAGATAAAGAGAACCGGCAAATTATTTCGGATGATCACCATATTGGTTTATTCTATATGTAAACCAGAGAGTTATGCACCAATAGATGAAGATTTTTGCTTTGGTTCATTATACAAACTTTCACTAAGATTGCCCGACTATGACACAAAGGAAACTTAATTTAAACATTCTCAAAGCCGCCATCATTGAATTATGCTAGATGCCAGTGGATTAATCTTGTATGATAATTTATCGCGCTCAGATTTACTACGTTCAGCAGATTAAATCGCAAATAAACTCTAAGTAACGTAGAATTGCTTGGCTGCCCTGTTGGGTTTGTACGTAACAGCTTCTTTATATTCGCTTATAATGGTATTATCTATCACCAGACAAACTTTTAGGTGATATCAGAATTAATGTAAAACTACAATATTGGAATGCAGCCGAAACAAATCAGAAACCCCTATGGACGTCAAATTGGCAGGTAAAAAGCTAATGGAAGTAGGAGACTTCTGTTACTTAGGAAGCAAAATAACCAGTGATGAACAAAGCAAGGAGGATATCAAAAGCAGGTTGGCTCAGGCATTTCTACAGAAAAGGAATCTGTTAACATCAACAAGTATAGATTTAAGTACCGGTAGTAGGAAGCAATTTTTGAAAGCCTTTGTCAGGAGCGTGCCATAACTCCATATCCATGAACTAGATATCACAGGTGATGATTCGGCTACTCTTCTGGTATGGAACAATTAGAGTCAGTACAATTCGACACCGTAGACAAAGAGGCACTGCCCTTACCGATATAGGGCAAACCGTTCTGAGGATAGGACGTTTTAAAATCACAGGCGCACTAAGCTATTAAGCAGTACTTGTTTGCAATTATATAGTATTCACTGTCGGAAAGGACACTTTCTTGTGGAGGGAACGAGTAGTTCATCAATAATCAATAGAAGTTCTTTGAAGCACATTGAAGCATACCCCTATAGAGAGACCCATCGAATAATATATTAATCATGAATTATGCTTACAAAAAAGCCGGTTGAATTTTGCCAAACCATAAAGGGTCAAGCGATTAAGTACCCTACACGAGACCGAAATTTGTACTTTGAATCGCAGGCCTATTTGAGGGCTAAAATTGCAAAAACATTTTTGTCATTGTTTAACTCATAAAAATGAACAAATCAATGGACTTTCTGTCGTTGAATGGCGAAAGATTCCTTAAAGCCGTTAGTCAAAATTAACGGCAACAGGGGCCAGCAGACCAAGATAAGGGTTATAAAAAAGGGATATATATTTCAAACGGAGAGAACGTGTGTCTATGAGCCTGGTTCTATCGACTTTTAAGTACATTTCGTTGTAGATCAGTGCGATAACGCTTGGGAATATGGATAGGCTACTGGTATCAAAATAATATGGGAGATGATTTTGTTCAGTTGGCAGTCTTTCAACTGGTTGCCGTTATAAGATATTCACATTTAAATGTTGGATGGTGTGTAAATACTCTCAAATATAACGGTAATATAATCTTGCTAAGTCAGGCATTTATGCAGATGGATATTAATAGATATTATCATTTCTCCGAATTTCAGAATTGATATACTCATGGCTTATAGATTTTTTTAAATTGGCGCCTAGTCTACTGATACAATTTAAGGTATTTCTCATGTGGGGAAAATCAACACAGCTCCAACCCATTAACGTACTGGTGAGTAAGATTTGAAAATGTGACCATAATCGGGATCGAACCCGCGTCTCTTGTGGCACGGCCAGGCACGCTAGGTCCTTGCACGAATGTTGTTATGGTACAGAAGTCTAAAATAAAGCAAGTAATATCAGTGATAAAAATGTATTTAATTAACAACATTATATAAAAAAGAACATTATGCAGCCATAAATTTGCACAAAACACTGGACAGATAAAATGATTGTTACGCTGCCCTGTTCATTGAAACTCTAAGTCAGCATCTCCATCTATGTCTCTTGCAAGTGTTTGGGATCTGCAGGTGTTAATTGGGCTTCCCAGTTGGCCTCAAAGCTTTCAATACCTGATGAAAGGAACTCTTCCCACCTCGTGGTGTAGCGACTAGGTCCGGGTTCGATTCCCGGCACTGACAAGAAATATAATTGTGAATTGAGGAATGGAACGAGTGCATTCCGCCTCGTGACGTATATCGGAGCAGGGTTCGATTCCCACCTCAGATATCATGGAAATAGTTTCCCTCTTCTACTCCTGGCGGATTGTTCCTAGCTTAAGGCCACGGCTGCCCCCTTCCATATCCTCCCCTGAATTACCATTACACACACTTATAGAGCAGTCTCAATAACACAGGTTATCAGACAAAAGCCACATACACTCAAGTACACGGGGCTGAGTAATACGAAGTCAAAGCCCCTTTAATGAAACTATAATTCTTTACTAGATTTTGCCTTTAAATTAGGTTTAACTTAAATGGAACAACAACGTGACGTTTAGGCCTACAGTTGAATTTCCTTTAGTTTTAGTCAGGTCATTTTGCAACAATTGACATTCCTCTTGCGATTCACGATAACCTTTTCTAGTGCTCTTGAACTGACGCCTCTTTCTTGTGGAAGCTTGGGATATAACCTGCTTTGTAATTTGTATTGTGTTTTACAGCGGAGGTAATACTGAAGTGCCCAATGCAGATTTTTAGTGACAAACAATTTACAATTTTTCATTGTCGAAGATACAGAGGTGCTATTTAAGTAGGAAAGCCTTATGACGACAATATACAAGTTACCCTCATGTCAGTTGGAGTCGATAAGGATTCTCGTTCGTACTGCGTGGTTTGTAACACAAGGAGATCTTGGTATTTGTGGATTCCGAATAGCTGTAGGCTGCTACTGTAGTGGCGATTTACAATACCTGTACAGTAAACTAAGTTCTATTTCACGTGCCCAATTAAGCGTATTGATAGACTTACACCGTGTGTACTTTATTGTCTGCCAAAATAATATTTAATCTACTCACCGCAAATCAAGTTTTTGTGTTCATAGGAATAAGGGGACTGAATGTAGGAATTTTTATTTCCCTGCTCTTTAAGCAGCCACAATTACTTATTCATTTTATCAATTCAATTGCAATGACAACAACTTATTCGACCAGCGTCATGGTCGTATTTGTTTTACTGTTGTTGACAAACATATAACCGCTCCTTATCACTGTGCACTTCCTCATCTGATTTATTGTATATGAGAATGACTTGCCGTAGCCTACTGGTATAGGTAAGGTCTTTAATTAATTCTTCAGTGCTATTCTTGTGTTCTAGTTTCCTGAACACAATGGAGGAACAACTATTTATTAAAAGTGAGCCAGACTGGTTGACTCATACAGTTGAAGTCTCTAACAATGTGAGTTGAAATTTGTTTCCCATATGTTGTAACATCGCATTCTTAGTGATGAGCATGACAAGTGAGGTTTAGTGACTTAACACACTACTTAATGGTAAATGGCGCACTAACGTTTAGTAACGTAACTCAGTACACATATAGTGTGTGCATATTTTTGATTGGGTCATACTTGTGTTACTTCGCAGGAGACAATTGTCCTGTTGCCCTCAGATACCTTGAAAAACGAGCCTGCTGACATATTTGACGATGAGAGGATAGCAGATAAGGAGGAACATGAACTACAGGTAATTATCGGTTCTGCGTTATTTCTCTAGTAATAATATGAATGATTTTTAGAATGAATATTGTGTGGAAGATTGGAATACTTAGTCTTATTTTCTATAGGAACACCGCCACGGCAAAGCAAGCTCGTTACCGGCATAAAACAATGTCAGGATTCTAACTTTGGCGTAAGCAATCATAGCCTATTTCTAATGAATAATCATCACCACATCTTATTTACTAATTGTTGAGAGTAGGTACTCCTCCCTTTTCATAACATTCACAAGGCAGAATATTGAGTGTATATGGGATGGCTGGGTGGGTCTCAGGCTGCGGAGGGGTAAATATCTCCAGATATTTTCCCGACTATTTAATAAGGTAATTTGCTTTACTTCAGTAGTTTGAGATTTTTAAAGAAATGAGCACCTTCTGTACATTTTTTACCGCGAAATATCTTTAACGAAACGCCAATGCACTATTAAAGCAACCCGAAGTCACTGATCGCACACTTCAACGGCAAACCTGATCCATGGCTTGCTCCAATTCTGTAGGTGTCCTCTCGCTGCGAGTCGAGTACAGGACATTTACCAAGTAATGAAAGTGATCGCTTTTAAAATATATACTAGCGGTAGTGTAAAACAAGTAATTGATGGGACAATATAGAGTTTATACTAGCGGTAGTGTAAAGCGAGTGATAGGGGGGACAATATAGAGTTTATACTAGCGGTAGTGTAAAGCAAGTGATAGGGGGGACAATATAGAGTTTATACTAGCGGTAGTGTAAAGCGAGTGATAGGGGGGACAATATAGAGTTTATACTAGTGGTAGTGTAAAGCAAGTGATAGATGGGACAATATAGAGCTTATACTAGCGGTAGTGTAAAGCAAGTGATAGGGGGGACAATATAGAGTTTATACTAGCGGTAGTGTAAAGCAAGTGATAGATGGGACAATATAGAGTTTATACTAGCGGTAGTGTAAAGCGAGTGATAGATGGGGCAATATAGAGTTTATACTAGCGGTAGTGTAAAGCGAGTGATAGATGGGGCAATATAGAGTTTATACTAGCGGTAGTCTAAAGCGAGTGATAGATGGGGCAATATAGAGTTTATACTAGCGGTAGTGTCAAGCATGTGATAGGGGGGACAATATAGAGTTTCAAGTAAAGAAATGTCTCGGGGAGGGGTGGGGGTGTTAAACCCTAACCCGCCCCCCTTTCAGGGCTCCACTGCTTACCACGACTACATTAATAGGTAATTGCTTCAGACCCACATGACCTGAGTAGAAATCCTTATTTTTTTCTGTTAAATTGTTTCCGGCACCTCTTTTCCATTTCTTCATTTGACCACCCCTAGTCAGCTCTCCCCCAATTCTGATCCCGAAAGTTATGGGTACTGTAATCATTTTTTTCTCACCCAAGATGACAGTTCTCTTTAGTACCTAATAAATTACCTCATTTCTTAAGGGGTCAGACCTCTTCCTAACGTTCATGGTATAATGGTCTAATTACTTTTCACAACTGCCTGGAATATAAGATATTCTGATATATTCCACTTGCCATAAAAAGGAACCAAAAGGGCGGTAATCATGAAGACACGTATTCCTCCAACGTGATTTGTTTTAGTTGGCTACGACGTGATTTAGAACCAGTGATATCACGAACATTTTCTCCATGATGCACTGCTTCTACACTTTTTTAATGTGTTCGATAATTGCAATGCTTTTAATCTGTTACTGATTTCTTCCATAATGCATTTGTTAAAATGTTTACACAACACAACCGCCTCCTCCTCGTCAACTAAACTGCCGGAAAAAGAAATTAGGCCACCTGAAAAGACGACGTTGATTTTGATCCGATGACGGCAGATGCCACCTGGGGGTTGTTGATGTACTGATAAGGGTTTCAACGTCGTCCAGCAACAGATAGCGAGCTACCACTGCACAGATACGAGGGTTTGTGAGCCCAGAAGTGTCAACAGAAACTGTTGCGAGACGTTCACTTGCACTGGGACTACGGGCACGCACGCCTCCAGCCCGTCTTCCACTCACGCCACAACAACAACGTACACGGCTCGACTGGTGCCGTCAGAGGATCACTTGGAAGATGGAATGGCGCGCCGTGGTCTTCAGAGATGAAAGTAGATTTTGCCTGCACGGAAGTGACGGTCGTTGAGTAGTGTGTTTTGGACAGTTCAGATGCCTCCTCCTCCTCCCCTCCTCCAAGATGGCGGCAGCCGGATAACTTCCGAACCCGTGGTCGGATTTTGACGAATGAGGTGTCATTGAACTCGGGCTGACACCCCCTTTCCAATGGACAACATATTTCAACCCCAAAAATTAAACCTACCCCTACTAGGGGTGAAATTGAATTTTTTAGAGAATCTCTCCTTCCAATTGCAACATGTGAGAGTTTGAATGCCGATATGGATTTTAACGTTGTTCCACATAAAGTGCATGTGTTTGGTCGATAGTCACTATGAATTAACATGCTTGTTTTTGTTTCTTACGCATGCCCACTCATGGCTTTTGTAAGAGGGTGGGGGAGCGGATCCCTATGGATGGGTTATTGTTGACGGGTCATTGTTGGCGGGGTCATTGTTGCCGGGTCATTATGGACAAGTCCTTGTGGACAGGTCTTTGTGGACGTGTCCTTGTCCCTTTGGACTGATCCCTTTAGACCGGTCCCTTTGGACTGGTCCCTATGGACTGACCCATGGTCTCTAATGCTATGATGAAATTAAACGTTGTTCCACATGAAACGCATGTGAAGAGCCGATTGCTACTATGAATTAACATGTTTGTTTTCTGTTTTTACGCATGCGCACTTGAGGTTTTCGTAAGAGGGCGGACTTTTTAAATAATGATTTATAGATGAGTTATTTAAAAAAATAACCAAATGATCCAAAACTAATAGGTCATTGGCTTTTTAATATCTCATGAACCAATAAAGCTAGGGACTTGTATGAGGGGTCGTTGGACTTGGTATGACGCCCCGTATTTCAATGTATTTTTTGATTTTTGTCAAAAGGGCCTAAGTACACTTTTGTTAATATCTCGTGAACCAATAAGGCTAGGGACTTGTATGAGGGGTCGTAGCACATGGGATGACATTCCCTTTTTAAATGTATTTGTTGAAATTTTGACAAGGGGCCTAACTACACTTTTGTTGATATTTCCTGAACCCATGATGGGATTTTGATCTATAAGGTGTCGTTGGACTTGAGCAGACACTCTCTTTTTGAATGTATTTTTGACATTTTAACAAAGGGCCTAACTACACTTTTGTTAATATTTCGCGAACCAATAAGGCTAGGGACTTGTATGTGAGGTCCTAGCACTCGGGGAGACGCTCTGTTTCTAAATATATATTTAATGTTTGTCAAAAGGGCCTAATTGCACTGTTGTTAATATCTCGATAACTAATAATGGGAGAGAGTCAAGTGAGGTGTTATAATACTAAGGATGGCCAACCCTTTCCCATGACCAACGAATTTACCCCAAATATTCAAAACAACAAGGACATTGAGCTGAGATTATATAAACTAATACTCGGATATCGACATATGAGGTGTCATAGGACTTAGAATGGTCAACTCTTTCCCATGACCAATGAATTTACCTAAAATATCCAAAATATTAAGGTCATTGACCTGAGATTTTATAAATTAATAATTGGATACGGACATGTGAGTTGTTTACCGTGAGTGATGAAACATAGCTAGGCAGAGAAAGAACTAGTGTAGGCAACATGTATGGTGACTGACAAGTCTTTCACTATTGGAACTTGTTTTCAGATCAGACTGTAGTACAGAGAGAGTATAGGTTGCAGGCATGGGTTAATAAATGACAAACGGTGTATACAAAATCGGATTTATTGATTCAAGAATTAAGAGTAGACTATCTTTAATTGATTGGTTAAAGAGGATAGCTAATGAAACAAAATGGTGACTACATTGAACTAAACTGAACCAAGCTGAATCAAACTCAACCAAACCGAACCAAACCTAATCGAAAACGAGCCAAGGGTTTAAGTGTAAAACTTGTGGGTGGATGTGGTCATTGGTAATGTCAAAAAGGAAAGGGATAACGCTCTACCTATAGAGGGTAAGGTAAAACTAGTGCATGGTGCTAATGCACACACCCAAGTACATGAACCTCACCCATCTATCCTATGCAGTTTTTATGGGTTGACTGTTAAAACTTGCTCAGTGGTTACTAGGACAAGATGGTCACTACACACAACAAGCTTTAAATACCTGAGGCTAATAATCTATACACACACACTTGTTCTAAACTAAGCTGTCTTGCTGACAGTGCTCACGCTGTAGGCAAATGACAGAAATGCTTGGCTAACAGAAATACAATCATTTCCGGTTGTCTAATGTTACCAGCTAACCATTTTTTACTGCAGTGGCGCGCACATGTGCCACTTACACTAGAGAGTTTAACTCGATTTCAAGCTCTAAGTCCTAGAACGAATCAAACTAAGAAAAAAGGGCATAGTGGCGTAGTGGTTAAGCAGTTAGCCTTTCACTAAAATGGACTAGGGTTTGATTTCAGGTTAATACGCATGTCATAAACATATAAAAAAGCAGAGATAATGTTTTAAACCGATTACACTCGTCTCTTTTCAAATTATTACTTGGATTACAAATACAAAGGTGGACTGGGTGTGATATACAGTTAATGCTGTCTATCGCACACTAGCTGTAAGGAAGCCATATGTAGAGCTATATGTAGAGAACTACCTAGCGATTTCATGAACCGGTATAGCTATGTCGCATAAACGGTCAAGGATACAATCCAGCAACTATAATTCGTATCTTGTGGAACAGAGAAAATGCACTTTTGCTTTGATGGATAACAAATGTGTGCAGATGAATGACCTACGCATTAGCCTAGCAAGGGGTTATAACCACGTGGAGGAGGTGTGATTTCTATATTTTATTGTTTAGAGACATGGCTTTTGTAACCAGTCGATTTAATTGATTTACTATTTTGTAAATATTTATTTTTGTAATTGTAAATAGTTAATTTTTTGTAAATAGTGGAAACCATTTATTTTTGTAATGGTAAATGTTAAATGTATAATTAAAGTTCTTTGGGATGAGTGTGCATGTCAATGATCTTTTTAGGGATAAATAGAGTGGTTGTGTGTTTGTTCTCAAAGACAGGCAAGGTTGTGTGGATGTATGACTACACAGAAAGAGAGAGAGAGAGAGAGAGAGAGAGTAGAAACAGCCTTACCTTCAGTAGTAATAGTAGACCTCTATGTTTTGCATACACATAGACAGACTGTAAGATCGCAATGGCCGAGCACTCACTTTAACACCATTTACAAAATCTTGAAATGAAAAAATCATGTTTCGCAAATATGAACTTTTGACATAAACAAAATAAAAATAAAATGTGTAAACTACAAATTGGAAAATCCATGTTTCCATATCATGAAATTCAAAAACTTTAAACTGACATTTAAAAGAAATGCAAATGGAAAATTGACAAATTGTAATGTGTGAAATGTGAAAATGAACAAATGGCTATCATTATTTTAAAAAAAATAAAAAAAATGGTGCTGTATGGTTGAGGTGTGAATCAAACCCTACTTATTTTTGACCACCCGAGACTGAGTATACTTGTTTTAGTCCTCATACCACTTTTAAAATTTTGTGTTAAAGCTAGGAATTGAACCCAAGAGCTTGTAGGGGGAGACAAAGGTTAGAATATGTTAAACAGATAGCCTTGAATGTAGGATGTGGTAGCTATATAGAGATCAAACGATTAGCTCGGGACAGATAGACACTGAGATCTGCATCAAACCAGTCAAAGGACTAAAGACTCAAACAACAACATATACGTTCACCAAAATAATGTTGTGTAACGGTAAATGTTAGTCAACGAACAGTAATGCATTACTAAAACCCATGACACGATACCTAAGAGCTTTTCTAAAATGATTTTAAAATGCCTTTAACCCTATATTGAACACCCAGTTCACAAGACTCATAACTGCAATATTATGGTAAAACAAAACAAAATCTATATTTCAAAACAAGCAAGTGGTTTAGGCAATGTATACTGGAAAAAATGCTTTGTAAACACTCAAGTCCTCAAGACCAATTAAATTAGTAACTGTCAGGTTGGCCGAGTGGTTAAGGTGTTTGACTTAAGATCAAATTTTGTATAAGGAAGCAAGGGTTCGAATCCGTTACCTGACATAACTATTGCCTTAACATGGCTTGGCCACACTGTATTATTATGATAGTCGGTACACAAACCATAGATATAGTGTATTGTTTAAGGCCACTCCCTTTCTGAACATAGTCAGAGACTGTTGATGGTTAACAATTGTATTAATAGTGGGACATGGGGATAGCAATTAAGAAAAAAACAGCCAATACCCATACAATATTTTTATTCATTTAGTTTTTTTTATCTCTTTACCATTGTTTGACATAGATTTTAAACACAACGCTTGTTGTAGATCCGTTTACAACTTTCTCCAGGTACTCTTGTTCTTAAAAACTGGGGAAGCCGCAATGGTTTTATAGACATTAAACTCTCATTCTCTTCTTTTTCATCATCATCATCATCATCATTATAAATATTATCTTTATAATTATTATAGTCATTGTCACCATCATTATCATCATCATCATCATCATCATCCTCAACATCACTAGAACTATCCAATTCGTTTTTTTTTCCTTTTCAAAAGGGGCCTCTTGAAGAGTCTGTGTTGCTTTTGATAGTGTTACGTTTTTATTGAACGTTGACAACTGTCCTAACATGACTTTTTGACGAGATAAATGTTTTTTCACAAGGAAGTCACTATGTAGAGTAACACTATGTTTTTGTTGGACTTGCTTTTTCTTGTTCTTTTGATCATGTTTTGTTAACACTAACGGTGTTTCATTTGGTATACCACATTGATGAGTACCCACACTTAAGACCTCACTATGTTTACTTTTTAGATGACCTAGACATTTTGTTGTTCTTTGTTTTGAGCACTGCCAAAATATGATGCCATTCGCATTTTCTCGCTTATAGTTATAAGAGTACCCATGATACAGGGCACGTGGTTTACCTTTATTGGTTATAGTATATTCCATAGTAGCCACTGACTTGTATAGTCGATCCGCCTACTACAAAGGTCTGAACACTTGTGGTGAAAGAATGATGTTGTGTTGACGTTTTATGCAGGATAATGTTGGTGGCATATGCGGGTGGCTTATGTGGGTGGCTTATGTTGATGACATGTATTGTTGGCTGATTTTGGTGGCTTATGTTGATGGTTTATGGTGGTGGCTTATGTTGGTGGCTTATGTTAGTGGCTTATGTTGATGACATATGTTGGTGACTTATGTTGATAGCTTATGTTGGTGGCTAATGTTGATGACATATGTTGTTGGCTTATGGTGGTGGCTTATGTTGATAGTTTATGCCGCTGGTCTATGTTGATGGTTTATGTTAATGGCTTAGGTTAATGTCTTAGGTTGATGGCATAAGTTGATGGCTTATGTTGGTGGCTTATGGGGGTGGCTTATGCTGGTGGCTTATGCTGGTGGTTTATGGTGGTGGCTTATGTTGATGACATATGTTGGTGACTTATGTTGGTGACTTATGTTGGTGGCTTATGTTGGTGGCTTATGGTGGTGGCTTATGATGGTGGCTTATGGTGGTGGCTTATGATGGTGGGTTATGGTGGTGGCTTATGGTGGCTTATGGTGGTGGCTTGTGGTGGCTTATGATGGTGGCTTGTGGTGATGGCTTATGGTGGCTTATGGTGGTGACTTATAGTGGTGGCCTATGTTGGTGGCTTATTTTTGGTGGTTTAGGTTAATACCTTATTTGTAATGGCTTATTTGACAAGTTATTGTTGTCAATGTATTTAGAGGATTTTTCTCTTGGTCTTGGCAAGTATCTCAACCCTTTTTTTATGGTAGCATAATGCTTACCGCCATGTTTGTAAGCAACAACAACACACTAAAATTCCAAGAATCCAAAGTACTCTAAGGTTAATGATTGTCTCTCAACTCCATTCAGCGTCTAGTCAAAAACATTATATATTTTACACATTAAAAAAAAAGGTTAATTGGGAAAGTAGGCTATATGTTTAAACTAAAAATCATATCAAATCATATGCTAACTCCAACACCTACGTCTATCCCACTCTCAGTCAAAATAATATAATATTCTTCAAATTTTTCCAACACAGTATTTGGAAAGTAGGTCATATTTTGAAAACTAATCATCCTATAAAGTCATATATATATACTCAAACCAATGGCTTTTATATCCTTAATCGTAAGAACAAAATATGGAATTTTTGTCATTTCATCCAAAAATGTTCATTTTAAAACGGGGCTATATTTTGGAAACTAGGAATTTTACAAGAAAGTTTGTTTAACGTAAATGACAGGTATTTTCCTCCACTACCCACAAACCAAGTCCCAGGTCTCTGGGACAAAAATAAAAAATAAATCAATTTGGAAAGTAGGCGATATTTTGAAAACGAATCATCCTAAAAAGTCATATATAGACTCAAACCAATGGCTTTTATATCCTTAATTGGTAAAACAAAACTTAACATTTTTTCAGTTTTTCCAAAAAAGTCCAATTTCCAAAATTGTCTATATTTTGGGAACTAAGAATTTTACAAAAAAGTTTGTTTAACGAAAATGAAAGGTCTTTACCCCCCCCCTCTACCCAAAACATAAATTTCAGGTCCCTAGGACAAAAACTGTGCAGTAGGTTTTTTTTAAGTGACCAGAACCACTATATATATATCATTTTATTCTAAGAGCTTTCCATGATGATAAGAAAAAAAGAGCTTACCATAATGATGGATTGAGTGTAGGAAAACGTCTTTTGCTGCTTGATGTCACTACTAAAGTGATACTCTTACAACAGACAAGTGAGATCATGTTTCGCTGACGTAATCGTATGTTTCCACGCACTTCCTGTGTTGAGCGCGTCATAGTGGCTAAATTTAAAACTCTAGATGAGATGTTTTGTTGACGTAATCGTATGTTCCCCGCACGTACACTTTGGACGGGTCTTTTTGAAGGGAGTCATTTTTTTACGGGCCCCGGAGGACGGGTCCTTGTTGACGGGTCCCTGTGGGCGGGTCCTTAGGACTGATCCCTATGGACTGGCCCTTGCATTTTATCCAAATTATGTCAAAGGGGACCCGCCACAGGGACCCGTCAACAAGGACCCGTCCTCCGGGGCCCGTAAAAAAATGACTCCCTTCAAAAAGACCCGTCCAAAGTGTACGTGCGGGGAACATACGATTACGTCAACAAAACATCTCATCTAGAGTTTTAAATTTAGCCACTATGACGCGCTCAACACAGGAAGTGCGTGGAAACATACGATTACGTCAGCGAAACATGATCTCACTTGTCTGTTGTAAGAGTATCACTTTAGTAGTGACATCAAGCAGCAAAAGACGTTTTCTTACACTCAATCCATCATTATGGTAAGCTCTTTTTTTCTTATAATCATGGAAAGCTCTTAGAATAAAATGATATATATATAGTGGTTCTGGTCACTTTTAAAAAAACCTACTGGACAGTTTTTGTCCTAGGGACCTGAAATTTATGTTTTGGGTAGAGGGGGGGGGGTAAAGACCTTTCATTTTCGTTAAACAAACTTTTTTGTAAAATTCTTAGTTCCCAAAATATAGACAATTTTGGAAATTGGACTTTTTTGGAAAAACTGAAAAAATGTTAAGTTTTGTTTTACCAATTAAGGATATAAAAGCCATTGGTTTGAGTCTATATATGACTTTTTAGGATGATTAGTTTTCAAAATATCGCCTACTTTCCAAATTGATTTTTTTTATTTTTGTCCCAGTGACCTGGGACTTGGTTTGTGGGTAGTGGAGGTAAATACCTGTCATTTACGTTAAACAAACTTTCTTGTAAAATTCCTAGTTTCCAAAATATAGCCCCGTTTTAAAATGAACATTTTTGGAAGAAATGACAAAAATTCCATATTTTGTTCTTACGATTAAGGATATAAAAGCCATTGGTTTGAGTATATATATATGACTTTATAGGATGATTAGTTTTCAAAATATGACCTACTTTCCAAATACTGTGTTGGAAAAATTTGAAGAATATTATATTATTTTGACTGAGAGTGAGATAGACGTAGGTGTTGGAGTTAGCATATGATTTGATATGATTTTTAGTTTAAGCATATAGCCTACTTTCCCAATTAACCTTTTTTTTAATGTGTAAAATATATAATGTTTTTGACTAGACGCTGAATGGAGTTGAGAGACAATCATTAACCTTAGAGTACTTTGGATTCTTGGAATTTTAGTGTGTTGTTGTTGCTCACAAACATGGCGGTAAGCATTATGCTACCATAAAAAAAAGGGTTGAGATACTTGCCAAGACCAAGAGAAAAATCCTCTAAATACATTGACAACAATAACTTGTCAAATAAGCCATTACAAATAAGGTATTAACCTAAACCACCAAAAATAAGCCACCAACATAGGCCACCACTATAAGTCACCACCATAAGCCACCATAAGCCATCACCACAAGCCACCATCATAAGCCACCACAAGCCACCACCATAAGCCACCATAAACCACCACCATAACCCACCATCATAAGCCACCACCATAAGCCACCATCATAAGCCACCACCATAAGCCACCAACATAAGCCACCAACATAAGTCACCAACATATGTCATCAACATAAGCCACCACCATAAACCACCAGCATAAGCCACCAGCACAAGCCACCCCCATAAGCCACCAACATAAGCCATCAACTTATGCCATCAACCTAAGACATTAACCTAAGCCATTAACATAAACCATCAACATAGACCAGCGGCATAAACCATCAACATAAGCCACCACCATAAGCCAACAACATATGTCATCAACATTAGCCACCAACATAAGCTATCAACATAAGTCACCAACATATGTCATCAACATAAGCCACTAACATAAGCCACCAACATAAGCCACCAACATAAGCCACCACCATAAACCATCAACATAAGCCACCAAAATCAGCCAACAATACATGTCATCAACATAAGCCACCCACATAAGCCACCCGCATATGCCACCAACATTATCCTGCATAAAACGTCAACACAACATCATTCTTTCACCACAAGTGTTCAGACCTTTGTAGTAGGCGGATCGACTATACAAGTCAGTGGCTACTATGGAATATACTATAACCAATAAAGGTAAACCACGTGCCCTGTATCATGGGTACTCTTATAACTATAAGCGAGAAAATGCGAATGGCATCATATTTTGGCAGTGCTCAAAACAAAGAACAACAAAATGTCTAGGTCATCTAAAAAGTAAACATAGTGAGGCCTTAAGTGTGGGTACTCATCAATGTGGTATACCAAATGAAACACCGTTAGTGTTAACAAAACATGATCAAAAGAACAAGAAAAAGCAAGTCCAACAAAAACATAGTGTTACTCTACATAGTGACTTCCTTGTGAAAAAACATTTATCTCCTCAAAAAGTCATGTTAGGACAGTTGTCAACGTTCAATAAAAACGTAACACTATCAAAAGCAACACAGACTCTTCAAGAGGCCCCTTTTGAAAAGGAAAAAAAGGAATTGGATAGTTCTAGTGATGTTGAGGATGATGATGATGATGATGATAATGATGGTGACAATGACTATAATAATTATAAAGATAATATTTATAATGATGATGATGATGATGAAAAAGAAGAGAATGAGGGTTTAATGTCTATAAAACCATTGCGGCTTCCCCAGTTTTTAAGAACAAGAGTACCTGGAGAAAGTTGTAAACGGATCTACAACAAGCGTTGTGTTTAAAATCTATGTCAAACAATGGTAAAGAGATAAAAAAACTAAATGAATAAAAATATTGTATGGGTATTGGCTGTTTTTTTCTTAATTGCTATCCCCATGTCCCACTATTAATACAATTGTTAACCATCAACAGTCTCTGACTATGTTCAGAAAGGGAGTGGCCTTAAACAATACACTATATCTATGGTTTGTGTACCGAGTATCATAATAATACAGTGTGGCCAAGCCATGTTAAGGCAATAGTTATGTCAGGTAACGGATTCGAACCCTTGCTTCCTTATACAGAAATTTGATCTTAAGTCAAACACCTTAACCACTCGGCCAACCTGACAGTTACTAATTTAATTGGTCTTGAGGACTTGAGTGTTTACAAAACATTTTTTCCAGTATACATTGCCTAAACCACTTGCTTGTTTTGAAATAAAGATTTTGTTTTGTTTTACCATAATATTGCAGTTATGAGTCTTGTGAACTGGGTGTTCAATATAGGGTTAAAGGCATTTTAAAATCATTTTAGAAAAGCTCTTAGGTATCGTGTCATGGGTTTTAGTAATGCATTACTGTTCGTTGACTAACATTTACCGTTACACAACATTATTTTGGTGAACGTATATGTTGTTGTTTGAGTCTTTAGTCCTTTGACTGGTTTGATGCAGATCTCAGTGTCTATCTGTCACGAGCTAATCGTTTCATCTCTATATAGCTACCACATCCTACATTCAAGGCTATCTGTTTAACATATTATAACCTTTGTCTCCCCCTACAAGCTCTTGGGTTCAATTCCTAGCTTTAACACAAAATTTTAAAAGTGGTATGAGGACTAAAACAAGTATACTCAGTCTCGGGTGGTCAAAAATAAGTAGGGTTTGATTCACACCTCAACCATACAGCACCATTTTTTTATTTTTTTTAAATAATGATAGCCATTTGTTCATTTTCACATTTCACACATTACAATTTGTCAATTTTCCATTTGCATTTCTTTTAAATGTCAGTTTAAAGTTTTTGAATTTCATGATATGGAAACATGGATTTTCCAATTTGTAGTTTACACATTTTATTTTTATTTTGTTTATGTCAAAAGTTCATATTTGCGAAACATGATTTTTTCATTTCAAGATTTTGTAAATGGTGTTAAAGTGAGTGCTCGGCCATTGCGATCTTACAGTCTGTCTATGTGTATGCAAAACATAGAGGTCTACTATTACTACTGAAGGTAAGGCTGTTTCTACTCTCTCTCTCTCTCTCTCTTTCTCTGTAGTCATACATCCACACAACCTTGCCTGTCTTTGAGAACAAACACACAACCACTCTATTTATCCCTAAAAAGATCATTGACACGCACACTCATCCCAAAGAACTTTAATTATACATTTAACATTTACCATTACAAAAATAAATGGTTTCCACTATTTACAAAAAATTAACTATTTACAATTACAAAAATAAATATTTACAAAATAGTAAATCAATTAAATCGACTGGTTACAAAAGCCATGTCTCTAAACAATAAAATATAGAAATCACACCTCCTCCATGTGGTTATAACCCCTTGCTAGGCTAATGCGTAGGTCATTCATCTGCACACATTTGTTATCCATCAAAGCAAAAGTGAATTTTCTCTGTTCCACAAGATACGAATTATAGTTGCTGGATTGTATCCTGGACCGTTTATGCGACATAGCTATACCGGTTCATGAAATCGCTAGGTAGTTCTCTACATATAGCTCTACATATGGCTTCCTTACAGCTAGTGTGCGATAGACAGCATTAACTGTATATCACACCCAGTCCACCTTTGTATTTGTAATCCAAGTAATAATTTGAAAAGAGACGAGTGTAATCGGTTTAAAATATTATCTCTGCTTTTTTATATGTTTATGACATGCGTATTAACCTGAAATCAAACCCTAGTCCACTTTAGTGAAAGGCTAACAGCTTAACCACTACGCCACTATGCCCTTTTTGCTTAGTTTGATTCGTTCTAGGACTTAGAGCTTGAAATCGAGTTAAACTCTCTAGTGTAAGTGGCACATGTGCGCGCCACTGCAGTAAAAAATGGTTAGCTGGTAACATTAGACAACCGGAAATGATTGTATTTCTGTTAGCCAAGCATTTCTGTCATTTGCCTACAGCGTGAGCACTGTCAGCAAGACAGCTTAGTTTAGAACAAGTGTGTGTGTATAGATTATTAGCCTCAGGTATTTAAAGCTTGTTGTGTGTAGTGACCATCTTGTCCCAGTAACCACTGAGCAAGTTTTAACAGTCAACCCATAAAAACTGCATAGGATAGATGGGTGAGGTTCATGTACTTGGGTGTGTGCATTAGCACCATGCACTAGTTTTACCTTACCCTCTATAGGTAGAGCGTTATCCCTTTCCTTTTTGACATTACCAATGACCACATCCACCCACAAGTTTTACACTTAAACCCTTGGCTCGTTTTCGATTAGGTTTGGTTCGGTTTGGTTGAGTTTGATTCAGCTTGGTTCAGTTTAGTTCAATGTAGTCACCATTTTGTTTCATTAGCTATCCTCTTTAACCAATCAATTAAAGATAGTCTACTCTTAATTCTTGAATCAATAAATCCGATTTTGTATACACCGTTTGTCATTTATTAACCCATGCCTGCAACCTATACTCTCTCTGTACTACAGTCTGATCTGAAAACAAGTTCCAATAGTGAAAGACTTGTCAGTCACCATACATGTTGCCTACACTAGTTCTTTCTCTGCCTAGCTATGTTTCATCACTCACGGTTAACAACTCACATGTCCGTATCCAATTATTAATTTATAAAATCTCAGGTCAATGACCTTAATATTTTGGATATTTTAGGTAAATTCATTGGTCATGGGAAAGAGTTGACCATTCTAAGTCCTATGACACCTCATATGTCGATATCCGAGTATTAGTTTATATAATCTCAGCTCAATGTCCTTGTTGTTTTGAATATTTGGGGTAAATTCGTTGGTCATGGGAAAGGGTTGGCCATCCTCAGTATTATAACACCTCACTTGACTCTCTCCCATTATTAGTTATCGAGATATTAACAACAGTGCAATTAGGCCCTTTTGACAAACATTAAATATATATTTAGAAACAGAGCGTCACCCCGAGTGCTAGGACCCCACATACAAGTCCCTAGCCTTATTGGTTCGCGAAATATTAACAAAAGTGTAGTTAGGCCCTTTGTTAAAATGTCAAAAATACATTCAAAAAGAGAGTGTCTGCTCAAGTCCAACGACACCTCACAGGTCAAAATCCCATCATGGGTTCAGGAAATATCAACAAAAGTGTAGTTAGGCCCCTTGTCAAAATTTCAACAAATACATTTAAAAAGGGAATGTCATCCCATGTGCTACGACCCCTCATACAAGTCCCTAGCCTTATTGGTTCACGAGATATTAACAAAAGTGTACTTAGGCCCTTTTGACAAAAATCAAAAAATACATTGAAATACGGGGCGTCATACCAAGTCCAACGACCCCTCATACAAGTCCCTAGCTTTATTGGTTCATGAGATATTAAAAAGCCAATGACCTATTAGTTTTGGATCATTTGGTTATTTTTTTAAATAACTCATCTATAAATCATTATTTAAAAAGTCCGCCCTCTTACGAAAACCTCAAGTGCGCATGCGTAAAAACAGAAAACAAACATGTTAATTCATAGTAGCAATCGGCTCTTCACATGCGTTTCATGTGGAACAACGTTTAATTTCATCATAGCATTAGAGACCATGGGTCAGTCCATAGGGACCAGTCCAAAGGGACCGGTCTAAAGTGATCAGTCCAAAGGGACAAGGACACGTCCACAAAGACCTGTCCACAAGGACCTGTCCACAAGGACTTGTCCATAATGACCTGGCAACAATGACCCCGCCAACAATGACCCGTCAACAATAACCCATCCATAGGGATCCGCTCCCCCACCCTCTTACAAAAGCCATGAGTGGGCATGCGTAAAAAACAAAAACAAGCATGTTAATTCATAGTGACTATCGACCAAACACATGCACTTTATGTGGAACAACGTTAAAATCCATATCGGCATTCAAACTCTCACATGTTGCAATTGGAAGGAGAGATTCTCTAAAAAATTCAATTTCACCCCTAGTAGGGGTAGGTTTAATTTTTGGGGTTGAAATATGTTGTCCATTGGAAAGGGGGTGTCAGCCCGAGTTCAATGACACCTCATTCGTCAAAATCCGACCACGGGTTCGGAAGTTATCGGGCTGCCGCCATCTTGGTGGAGGGGAGGAGGAGGAGGCATCTGAACTGTCCAAAACACACTACTTCGTTGGCGTGTTCGACGTAGACCTGGTGAGCGCTATCTCGTAGAGGGCATTCGTCCAAGACACACTGGCCGCACCCCAGGCCTTATGGTCTGGGGTGCGATAAGCTACAACTCTCGTCCACCTTTGGTGTTGTGGAGGGAACGCTAACCAGCGCTCGGTACGTGCAGGATGTTGTTAGATTCGTTCGTTTGCCGTTCTTGCAACAGGAAGGGGATGCTTTGTTGTAACAGGATAATGCTCGCCCACACACTGCCCGTGCAACTCTACGTGCAATGCCAGACGTTCATCAAATTTCCTGGCCAGCACGATCGTCAGACTTGTTGCCAATCGAGCACGTGTGGGACATGATGGACCGACAAGTGACTCGTGTGACTCGTCCACCCACATTTCTTACAGAACTGTGTTAACAGGTCGAGTAGGCGTGGAATAACGTATCCCAAGACAGTATTCGCTATCTGTATGATCGACTGTATGCAAGAGTCAGTGCCTGCATTGCCGCCCGTGGAGGCTACACCTCGTAATAATATGGGTGCTTCAGCATGGGTCGATACTTGGTATCTCTGAACCATTGATCTGTATATTTAATCATTTCATGTACTCCATGCACTGTTGCCAAAATAAATCTTGAGTGAATTTGTAACCTCTAAAAGGATGACCTTTTTTTTTTCCAGCAGTGTATTAGATGATTTATTTACTGCAATCTGGCCGCCATGGCATTCAATAACGAAGTTACACTGCACACAGTTTTATAGAATATAATTTCTCCTCTTTATCTCTGATATTAAACTTTGCAATTTGCAGCACGACGTCACACAGCACGACGACTGACCATGCGGTTAACAGTTTGCATGTGTTTCACTAATTCACCAAAAACTGTGTGAAATATTCGACACGTGAGTAGCGTATTCCGCACTGGCAAGATGTTTTCCACCGTATTATAAATGATTCCAATAAATGTTTACAGTTTTCAGTACCATGCGGTCCAATGCACAAATCACCGCACTCACGTTGTTAAGCGTTCGACAAGTACTGTACAGTAATAAGTACGCGTTTCCGGCTTCTTCCCTCTGCGACCAGTCAGGTTGTTCCTTCACCATGTCCTGCTACATCATTCCAAATATTTGTTACTGGCGCCGTTAACCTAGATGTTAGGCCCCTTTAAGCAACAATTATCATCACCATGTGTATTAATCCCACATAGAATAATATCTATTACGTGCAGTAAATTTCCAACTCAGTTTATTCTGTTGTTTGTGTCTACTGTTATTTAAGTATTTGTTTCTATCTCTTGAGTCTGATGAAGTTCACAGCTCACTCAATCCTTCCACAGCCCTCTCATGCATCCTTCTCCGTGTAATAGCTCTGCTCAAATCTCTGGGCATAATTTGATGTTAGGTAGTCTGACGTAGAATTCAGACATAGGCGCTTAATGATTAAGTGAATGGGGTGAAAATGTTGAGCCCATATTGATCCGAGATACCGCTGATTCGAAAGCCAAATCCACCCTCGTGAGATCCCTTCACCAGCAAACACACATGGATTTGAGCTAGTCCCAACACGTGACCGTTACTCTCAGGTTTTGGGTGTGGTTATGAAGCTAGTCCAAGCACATGCTACTTAATAAACAGAAGGTTCCAAATCTACTACAAATAACCACACAATTTAAGATAAAAACTCGTGTCCTTGAGTGATTTATTCACCAAAGATCCCTAGCTTACTCTGTATTGGGGATCTGGTGGTTAGTCACAAGCTAACTAGAAAATAAACACTCCTGAAAATTAATTTCATCTAATATTACTGTCCGAATATCACCTCCAGAAATCCTATATTCTGAAACGTTATTATAATACAAGCTATGAAATAGTTCCAATGCAAATATAAATGTCAATCAGATCTAGTTACATTCCTCCTATCTTCGGCAGTAGATGCCTAATACCCTGTCGTTCCACAACGATCAGTAACATCTGACAAAGAAACCAGAATAAAAATAATAAGTTACGATGGAACAACATCCAGCATTTAAATTGATTAATTTAAATCCCGTTAGCCAAACCCTGTACAATGTATCCTACAAAACGTCGCGTCTGAAACTCATTCCTTAGCTGTAAAAGAAGCAAATGACATACAAGGAAAATATGTACAAGAATAAACATGATCTCGACTGGGTTGTCGTATTGTTGACAGCTCATCATCTGTTCCTTCAGAAAGTCGTCTCACAATCAGCGAAGTCTCATATTTCTTATCTAGGTCTTGTATGTCACATTGTGTTTGGATGGTATTCAAAATGATGGAACACTGTGTATGATTTATTTCCACCTATGTAAAGGGATGTGTTTGTAAAACCAGTAATTTCTCTGCAGGATGATACTGATCTGACTGAGGATATCAAGATCGAGGAATTTTCGATACCAGAGCTTGTTCCAAGAAGGGGTGAAATAGAAAGTCCTCCTTTAGCGACTGAAGGAGATTTGAAAGAGGTAAGAACTACTTGTTGTACCTTATATGAGACATCACCTGATCGCCATCTTCCTCTCATCATTGCAATTAAGGGAATACAAAATTGTGTATTCAGACCGTACTGATGACAGATGGAAGCTTTCTGTTATTAGGTTGGGTTTGGTACAGAAGGTAAAGTCGTGTAGAAGATTGCCGTCTGCTGGCTAAATAAAAAAGATAATAATAATTATGACAAATGTTATTTGCTTCCACGAAATTGTATTTGAAATGATACGGGGGAGGAAATGTGCTAAATATTCCTTCAGATCCTCTCCTCACTACTAAAATACATGAGAAATGATTGTTGACAACTGCTATTTATTTATATGGGGGAGAATGGCAAACACATCATATCATTTATCGTGCATTAATCTCAAATATAAAAATGTGACGATTAACCATCTTATACACTTAGTATTAGTACAAATACTGCAAGATGAGTACCAGAACAAACACAATCTGAATACTGAATATCAGATCAATAAATGTCCTATCAAACGAACGTATCACTTCTATCACTGATTATTTCAAACTCTCATCAAAATCAAACGTCGTCAAACCTGTAGGGAAAGGCATGGCACAAAATCAAATTAATGAAACATCTTATTCGAAATACTTGAGTGTTCTGATTATTTACATGAGCCCCGACTCGAACCTGTGTCCCTTCACTCAACAATGGTGGACTCAGCATGTGTGGATAGACCGATGACCAGGATCTCATAATCTGTAAAAGGGTTTTAAAATAACGTTCCCGTCGAATATAAGACAAAAAAAACAGAAAAGTCTACCTCAAAATAAATGCGAAATTCTAAATTCGTTTTCAAATAACGTACCCTTCCAGTGTACTATACTGAACAATGAAAATTGAAACTGCAAATCCACAAGTCTTATCTGAACTGGAAACACATAGGGGAACATATTTCCCTTGCTAACAGGCAGCTGATCCGATGTTAACGACCACACAATTATTGAACTTACTAACGCCTCAGTAAGCCTCAAATATCAAACTCAATATATATCACCAAAACATCTGTTCACTTAAGGATGATAAGTGTGATTCATTTCTCGCTGAGGCTCCAAGATCACATATATCTCCTTTGAACAATCAAAAGCCATTGTATGTGGTTATGAATTTCATTTGTATATTTAAGTGAAAAGAACGGATAGGAGCAGAAAGGTGGCGTCCAAGGCCTTTCATGTTCACCGTCGATATATATCAGCTTCACTTTTATTTGTATGTTAACACTGAAAAATCTGTATTAGTGTATTTTACAATTCTTATAACTGATTAAGTTGTGTGTAAGTATTTCCACACTTATTATTCCCGTTTCCACAGTGTTGTGAAGGAGATGAGAGAGTTCCTATGGTGCAACGGTTCTTTCCTAGAGCCGGAGTTTATGAGAACAAACTTCTTGCGTAGAAGTGACGCTCCCAGTAAACGTTAACATATATCTGTTTTTTGGGGTTTCCTGTTTGATGTGCTTGTTCTTTGCCGTCAGTGATTCAACATGTGTGATATTTCTCAATATGTACGTTGATGTTTTAGATTAAACCCTCCTTGTTACCTGTTGTTGTTGTTGTTGTTGTTTGAGTCTTCAGTCTTTTGACTGGTTTGATGCAGCACTCTAAGTCTCCCTGTTCTGTGCTAATCGTTTCATCTCTACATAGCTACCACACCCTACATCCGAGGCAATCTGGTTAACATATTCTAACCTTGGTCTACCCCTACAGTTCTTGTCCTCAACCCTTTCCTCCATCACTAAGCTTGCTATTTCTGGGTGTCTTAGTATGTGTCCTACTAATCTATCTCTTCTCTTCATTAGCAGGCGCCAGAAATATCTCTCCTCTCCCACTCGTCTTAATACCTCTTCGTTTGTAACCCTATCTACCCATCTGATCTTCATCATTCTCCTGCAACACCACATTTCAAATGCTTAAATTCTGCTCTTTTCTGCTGCACCAATAGTCCAAGTTTCACTTCCATAGAGCGCCACGCTCCAGACAAAGGCTTTCAAAAATGACTTCCTAATACCTAAATGTATGTTCGATCTCAACAGATTCCTTTTTTTGTAGAAATGCTTTCCTTGCCTGAGCCAACCTACTTTTTATATCCTCTTTGTTTCGTCCATCACAGGTTATTTTACTTCCTAAGTAACAGACGTCTCATACTTCCTTCAGCTTTTCACCTGACAATTTGATGTCCATAGAGGTTTCTGATTTATTTCGGCTGCATTCCAGTATTTTTGTTTTACATTTATTAATTTTCATCATGTATTCTTTGAAGACGGAGTCCATACCATTCAAAAACTCATTCAAATCCTCAGGCGTGTCGGCCAAGATGACGATGTCATCAGCAAATCTCAGAGTTGAAATTATTTCTCCTTGAATCTTCACTCCCACTTAAAATTTTTCTACAATTTCCTTCATTCCTTGTTCAATATAAAGATTGAAAATTATGGGTGATAAGTTGCAGCCTTGCCTTACACCTTTCTGAATACCAGCTTCTCGCTCCTGTCCTTCAGCTCGAATGACTGCTGTCTGGTTTCTGTATAGATTGTATATCACCCTCCTATCCCTGTACTTTATTCCAATAGATTTCAAAATGTCAAACAATTTAGTCCAATCAACGTTATCAAAAGCCTTTTCTAAGTCTACAAATGCCATGAACGTTCCCTTATCTTTCCTTATTCTACCTTCCCAAATCAGCCTAATACTTAGTACAGCTTCCCTTGTTCCTACATTTCTTCGTAAACCAAACTGATCTCCACCCAACTCCGTTTCTATCTGGCCTTCCATCCTCTTGTAAATTATTCTAGACAGGATCTTTGAAGCATGAGTAATCAAGCTGATTGTACGGTAATCTTCACATCTGTCAGCTCCTACTTTCTTTGGTATAGGGATAATAACATTCTTCTTGAAATCAGGGGGTACCTCACCTGTCTATGAGACACACCTACACACCATGTGAAATAACCTGATCAGACCTTCATCACCTATGCAGCGTAGCAACTCAATCGGTATATCATCTATGCCTGGTGCTTTGTTCCTGCTTAAGTCCTCCAATGCTCTGTCAAATTCTTATATCAATATTAAATCTCCTTTTGCATCCTCATCAATTTCCTCCTCTCTTTCCATTACATGATTCTCAATCTCCCTTCCCTTATACAAACACTCTATGTAAGCTTTCCATCTCTCAACCTTTTCTTCCCTATCTGTTAGGGGCTTTCCATTTGTGTCCATTATATTACAGCTCTTAGTCTTCTTTTCCCCAAAAGTATTCTTAATCCTTCGATAAGCTGTGTCTACTTTTCCTAATTTCAGACAATTTTCTATACCTGCACATTTCTCTTTCAACCATTCTTCTTTCGCTTCCTTGCACTTCTTGTTAACCTCATTTCTCAGACGTCTGTATTCTGCTTTCCCTATTCATCTCTTACATTCTTGTGTTTCCGCCTTTCATCCATTAATTCTAGTATATCCTGAGTGATGCACGGTTTTCTACCTATTCTTTCTTTCCTACCAATGTTTTCTTCTGAGGATTTTATTATTTCATTCTAACAAAAGTGCCCATTCGTCTGCAATTGAAGTTTGTTTAGGGCTTTTCATTAGTCCTTCCTTTATACTCTTCTTGAATCTTTCGTTTACATCCTTCACTTTCAGTCTGTCTATCGCCCACCTTTTTGGATTTTGACTTCTCTTCAGTTTCTTCAACTTTAATCTGCATTTCATAACAACCAGATCGTGGTCAGAGTTTATGTCAGCACCAGGATACGTTTTACAATCCAAAATCTGGTTTCGAAATCTCTGCTTGACCATAATGAAGTCAATTTGGTAACGCCCTGTATCTCCCGGTCTCATCCATGTGTATATTCTTCTATTGTGGTTATTGAATAAGGTGTTAGCTATGACCAATTAATGCTCGGTGCAGAATTCCATCAGTCTACTTCCTCGATCATTCCTTTCACCTAATCCGAAATCTCCTACTATCTTCCCTTCTCTCCCTTTTCCTACCACAGCATTCCAATCTCCCATTTCTAAAACATTTTCATCACCCTTGATATACCTCAGAATTTCATTTATTTCTTCGTAGACCTTCTCAACATCTTCATCATCAGCTTGACTGGTAGGCTTATAGACTTGTACCACTGTGGTGCACGTAGGTTTAGTATTGATTTTTGCTAGAATAATCCGTTCACTATATTGCTCATAATATTCCACCCGCTGTCCAAGTTTCCTACTCAATATGAGACCAACCCCTGCTTGGCCATTGTTTGATTTAGTGCTAATGACCCTATAGTCACCTGACCAAAAGTCCTGTTCTTCCTGCCAGCGCATTTCACTAATCCCAACCAAATCCAACCTCAACCTATCCATTTTCCTTTCTAAGTTTTCTAACCTTCCACTTCCTACCAGACTTCTAACATGCCACGCCCCGATCTGTAGAATGTCAGATTTCCTCTTTGTCACTTCTGTGATGTTAACCCCCTCTCGAGTAGTCCCCACCCGGAGATCCGAACGGGGGACTAGTTTACCTCCGGAATGAAATTTTACAAGGGAGGAGGCCATCATCACATATAATTATGCATAGAGAGGTGCATATCCTCGGGAATACCATTACGGCTGTAGTTTCCCGTTGCTTTCAGCCGTGCAGCAGAACGCAGTATAGCCATTAGTTCGCTTATATTATCAATATCTTAACCGTCTATAAGACAAGTAAGGAATTGATTTATTCGGAAAGGCTGCTACTCCCTTCAGAATAAGTTAAGAGCAGTTCAACTAACATAAATTCTAACCTTCTACTAACAATTAAATACCAAACTTCTACTAGCGAAAAATACTCAAGTTCCACCAACAACAAATACTACCACTAAAACAGTCTGTCACCAGGCACACTCACATGCACCCTCACACATCACAGTTTAATGAAACAATGAACTATAACTAATAAACAATGCAACTGCCACCAGACACACTCTCACAGCACAGTCTTATAGAATAATGACATATATCTAATAAACAAACTAACTACATACTTACAACTAAAACTAACTGCATACTTACTGTACATTCTAGAAGAGGAAGTGGGAAACAAAAATAATAGTAAGGGAAACAAAAGTCAGGGAGAAAGGAAAGTCTCTCAACACTCAAAGAATGAGAATTAAGAAGAAATGGTAAACACAATTAGGATAAGGCAAATAAAGGACAGGAAGAAAAGAAATGCCCTCAAGGTTCGAAGAATGAGGATTGAGGGACTTGGAAAGAAGGAGAGTCATGACATGCATATAGGAAAGGGAAAAAGGAGAGGGCCCGCCCCAAAGTCAGAGGAATAAGGGGACACAACGGACCCAGCTCAGGAATCCCTCGGGGTCGCCAACTCCCAAACTCAGCAGCCGTGAGCCCTTGAGTGTGTAGCACTATCCAGGGTGCACCAGACGTCGTGGGGCTACATAGGTGAACTAAGAGAAAAAGCTCATGGAAAATATATTTGGGTCTCACTAGACGAAACAACGGACGTAGATCAAAGATATGTAGCTAACTTCGTGTTTCGGAGAGTTTCAAATTGAACATGTTGCTATGGATAAAGATTATCATAAAGAAATTTATAATGGCAGAGTCCTCCGTGGGGTAGACATTGACTCGGATCATTATATCTCAAAAATAAAAATCAAGTTAACACCAAAAAGGAAACACAAACGTAATCGTCCCAAAATAAGGAGAAATTATGATCCCAGTTACTTACTAAATAATAAAAGATATTTAGGGAGATCCAAAACACTTTTAAATGACAAATTAGAGACAATGGTCAACAAGTGGTGCGAGCGTCAGTCTAGTGTCGAGGGAGGGAGCACCCAGGGGCCACGTGTCTCTTCAGTTCACTTCTCTCTCTCCCGACATCGGAGGGGAATGACCAGACACTTAACAGGGCATTTCCGGGTCACCAGATCAGGGCAGTTAACTAAGAATCTCAAAGGAGCCCAGACCAAAGCCATCAAAACAACAGTCACGAGTACAGCTATCACCAGCACAGCAAGCACCGCAGCCAACTGACTCGATCAGGATCGGAATCGTCCAACGTCTCCCAGACTACCACTATCTCAGTCATGACAGCACAGGACGTGGTCGATATCAAAGCCATACTTGAGACAATCAATCAACGGCTGACTTTTTAGAAGTAGGCCAGGCAGACCTCGACCCGGGAGATCAAGAATAGGAGGACTACAACGACGAGGTTCAACCACAGCGCAGTCTACATCCAACATCCATGAGCAAAGGATGGAAGTGCCTCCCACCCAACGGGTCTTGAACTTGGCGCAAGTGCTCAAACAGCTTCTTCTGACCATCCCAACGGGACGCGACCTCCACGACGCGGCAACCGCACTCTGCCTGCTCTCTCTCTCTGGCAAGTACGAACTTTCTGTACATCGCACTCACCCGAGGGTGGGGTCAGGCTCTACAGCTTGATTAGCCACCGGGGACGAAATAATAACGCTACCATAGCTGAAGAAATCGCTCCAATTAACAGGGGAAAGAAACATGCGTGGTGGAACGGGGAATGTGACAAAGCAATTCAAACAACACGCAAAGTTTGGTAAAATGATCAACAGAGGAAAACAGAAAAATCTCGAGAAGAACTAATTAACGCCAGAAGACAAACAGCTAAAGAAATTAGGAGAATTAAAATAAATTATCGAAAGGAAATGCTTAGAACTATAGAGGAAACATTCAATCACCATAAAACAAGAGACTATTACAAAACATTCAAGCAATATCAATCTAAGTTTACCCCTCCCACACTTATGTTAAGAAATAAAAATGGAAAAATGGCACACAATAATCAAGATAATGCTAACATCCTCGCAGAATACTTGAAAGAGTTACTCAATTGTGAGGGTCCTGTGGAACATATAGAATTAAACCATAACCCAAAAAATAAAACTCCATTATAGAAGATTATACCACCAGTTTACAATGAAGTGAAAACTTATGACCTGGAAATGCCCTAACGTAAAATTGGGAGAGTTTCAAATTGACCATGTTGCTATGGATAAAGATTATCATAAAAAATTATAATGTCAAACTGTTTTGCAATTAATGCACTTAAAACTACAAAGCAGCAGGAGAGAATCAAATAGTAGCAGAAATATGGAAGAATGCTAATGATCAGACTATTCAAAACCTACCTAAATACATCATTGATATTTGGAACACGTAGAAGCTTCCCGAGGAATGGAATACAGTGATAATTCACCCGCTGCATAAGAAAGGTGATCGCTCCGATCCAAATAATTATCGGGGATATCCTTGCTTGATATTACATACAAGATTTTATCTAAGATTATATACACAAGAATCCAAGAGCAACTCGACCAAGAACTTTGAGAATATCAGGGAGGATTTCGACCAGGTAAGAGGCTGTCCGGATCAAATCATTAGTTTAATATGGATAATAAAACTCCAAAGAGCTTGAAATAAAGGTCTAGTCATCACGTTTGTAGATTTTAAGAAAGCATACGACATTATCCATCGTGAATCATTACTGAAAAGCCTTAAAGAATTTGTCCTACACCAAAAACTCGTTAACCTTATTAGTATGACTTTCAAAAATACGAAGGCAAAAGTTATATTTAGAGGTGAATTATCAGAATCATACACTATAAGAAACTGGACTCCGGCTAGGAGACGGACTTTAACCATTGTTGTTTAATTGTGCATTGGAGAAGGTTATGCGTGAATGGAACAAGAAATGTCAACCAACTATCAAGATCGGTAGAAATATTAAACTCAACCGTCTTGCTTTTGCGGACGATTTAGCATTATTTGCAAATACAATAGAAGAGGCTAAATTTCAAATTGAACAACTAGAAATTATAGCAAAATAAATGGGATTACAAATCTCATTTAAAAAAAAAAAAACAGAAATGATGCCAACTTGTAAAGTTGATCTACCAGTCGTTCAACTGAACAATAATAAAGAGATTAAAATAGCTCAGAATTTCAAATATCTTGGGGAAATAATAACATGGAACACAAATGAAAAAGAAGCAATAGAATACAGAACAGCTAAATTTAAAGGAAGTATTAGGAAGTAAAGAGAGAGTAAAGAATGAATGGTTCGATAAGGAATGTTAAGAAGCAATGGACAAGAAAAATGAAGCAAGGAAGTTAATGTTACAAAGAGATACAAGGCAAAGTAGAGAAAGATACAAGGCATATAGGAGAAAAGCAACAAAATTATGTAAAAGGAAAAATAAGGAAATGTTAATGAGAAAGTTAGATGGAATAGAAGAGAGAGGACAACAAAACGAAGTGAGGAAATTTTATACAGAAGTTAACTGGTTCAGGAAAAGGTATCAACCTAGGCTTACTGGATGTAGAGACAAACAGGGTAAAATATTAGAGGAGGATGATACTATCAATAGATGGAAGGACCATTTTGAAGAGTTATTCAATGTAAGGACTGAAGAAGAATGTGATACACATCCAAATATAGAAACAACAACTTTTCATGAAGTGCAGGAAGACATTGAGAAACTAAGAAACAATAAAGCCCCGGGGAGGATGGTATTACGGGTGAAATGTTAAAAAACTCGGGACAAGAAATTATATATGAAATATATAATCATATCGTCAAGATATGGGAGGAAGAGAATATACCAACTCAGTTGAACATCGGAATAATTTTTCCCATATATAAGAAAGGAGATAAATATAATTGTGCAAATTACCGAGGAATTACATTACTGAATATCGTCTATAAAGTGTTTTCCAATGTGCTATTAAACAAGTTGCACATCAACTATGAGGAAATAGTAGTAGAATATCAATGTGGGTTCCGCAAGAATAGAAGTACTATTGATCAAATGGAAAAATGTTATGAACACAACGTAGATCTTCATGTTGTTTGTAGACTACAGACAAGCCTGTGATAGTATTGGTAGCGATGGATTGTACAGATATATGGAGCAGAAAGGAATTCCCGGAAAGCTAACAAGATTAGTTAGAATAACCGCAGATAATGCTAAAGCCAAAGAAATGGTGGAGGGTAAACTTGGTGCTGAATTTTTCTTGCAAAGAGGTGTACGACAGGGTGATACCATGTCTGCTTCGCTATTCAACTTGGCTAAGGTATGTGTACACCCAGAAATTTATTTTTTTAAATGAGGAAGTTAGTATTTAGGTTACTAGAAAGAGCAAGAAAAAATAGAAAGATCAGTATGTATATGAACTAAAAATGTTGCATTATTTGTTAATAACAAATTATTTTGTTTAAAAATTTATTATATTGTTTTAAACATCATAGCTCCCAAATTAATTGACATTCCTCAAATCTGATATTTGCATTTTGTTCACAACACTTTTAGATTGTGCTTAAACCTAAAATACATGAGCCTAGAATGAAATTGTGCCTACTGGTGTCCTATTACTTTAGTGGATACATATTTTTTGTGAGTTTTTATAAACAAATCACATAAATAATTATATTTTACAACATTAGTTACATATCAGAGGTTAGTGCACTGGAGTAGGCTTTTGGCTTTCATTTAAAAAAATAATCAGAGAAATAGGATAATACTATGATTTTTGGAAATACTGAGGTCATTAAAAATTATTATTCAGAGAAATCCATCTCAAAGTTTTACAACCGTTTCAGAAACCTCCTGCCTCATATGATGTCCCTTCTAATGCAGTATTCCTTCATCTTCCTTCTGCCTCTAAGGTTCCTACTCCTGGTTTTCTGCTCTGGGGTGTTTTGTAGGTGATACTTTTTCTGTTTTAGAGCTTTAGCCAACTCCACATCGGCTCGAGTATGTTTACCAATAGTAACACCCACCCGCTTTAGAATTTCCAATTCTACATCTGGGCCACAATTATAATGGCAAATAGCAACCATAACACAAGAATTCAATGTTTTCAGTCCTACAAAACTATCTTTTGGGCATCTTTTCCATATCATGCCATTAATACTTCCATTTTGGTTTTGTGTTTTGCCATGGAGACAACGCCTTAGCAAGGCAGGATCAGTCAACTTGGAGAACACTGGCTTGACAGCTTCAAGTACATTGTCAGGTAGTCCACTTTTAGGCTCATATTTATCCAGTGTGCCAGTTGCCACTGCATTTTGGAAGGAACACCAACTGCCTTCACCTTAGGGACATTTACCATGGAGTTCCTCATTCCTGCCTGCTGCTAAATGATATAGGGAAAACCATAAGGCTTCACTGGTTTCCATGGAACTTCTTTACAGGCCTCCTTTTAGTTCTTCTGTTACCCATGGTTATAACAACAATGCACAACAATATTCAAGATAAACAAATTACAATTGCTCAAAAGCTTTCTAAAAGTATATCAATATAAATCGTAGGCCTACAAAATGCAAGGGTGCTCAAAACATCAAAACATTCACCGCTGCTGATTCAAATAATTAAAAACAATTCTCATAGATAGAAGCACTGGGTTACTATGAAGTGAACTCTACATTGTACATGAGTAATTAGAAAGAACACAACAGTCACAGATGATCAGCATGAGCAGAAGGCAAAGAAATTGCCTCGTGTCCAGTAAAGGGGTCGTGGCTCAGTGTGCAGCATTTTACATAAATGCTAATATCTCAAAAAATAGTGAAGGTAGTGTTATATAATTTACACCAAATTGAAGCTAATAAAATAGCAAATCCAGGCAATGTAAAATTCAGAATAAAAAAAGCGACTTTTTGACCATTTCTGGGTGTACACAAATAAAGTATTGAAGAAATTGGAAGGAGCAAATAATAATATAGTATTGTTGCATCCACAATCCACCATAAGGGTTGTGTCTACAACTATGCCTAAATAAATTAACAGTATAAGTTGTAACTACAGGACATGGACATACGGATGTAGCAAGCTAACATCGTAAATACGGTAAACGCAAGCTAGGAGTATGGGGAAATAGTTATACACGCCCACTGCGACACTACCAAATACTGCTGACCAGTGACCTGGTTAGAGAACCTACAAATACGGGAGGCTTCAACGCGCCCGGCCTCTTTTTGGTCACCGCTCTCTCTCTGAACAGTGCTACGTAAGGACCGCGCATGGTGCTGCCCTAAGCGCGGTCTCAACGCCGCCACCCCATGGAGAGCTGCACGAGGTAGGGTGAGTGTGTCGGTCTAATTCCTTTTCATCCGCTTATTTTATTTCCCCCCTCTAACCCTCATCAGAAGTAATAAACCCTTCTTTCACAGTCAAGGGATTTATCTTTATATTTCACTCAGTTACTTATAAAACCCTTCCCCCTTAGCTTGTAGTTAGGTCAAGATCCAGTGTTTCCCGCTGCTGCATGCTGTCAAGCAGTACGGTGAAGACGACTAGCAAGGCTCCCCAGGTTAGTCTGGTGAGTATGTCCCCGCAGCTCTTCGTAAAACACCATGATTATACGTCCTAGTAAATCTCCAAAAATGCTAAGGAGGCCAACTAATCAACACCCCTTTCAAATGGTGGTTGGGCACCAATCAAATCCCCAACAGTATATAAATCAACCCAAATGTGTGCCAATGCTGATGATGTAGTATTGATAGCGAGAAGACTAGACTATTTAAAGGAGATGTTTGAAGAGATGAAGAAGGAAGGGGAAAAAAATGGGTCTAAATATGAACGCGGCCAAAACAAAGTACCACACCTACTCTGCTGAAAGAAGAAGAAACTGTGATAATTTAATAATAGACTCCTGCACATTTGAAAATTAAAATTTTGAGTATTTGGGTGTTGTAGTTAATAATAAAAACAAAGTGAGTGAAGAAATGAATACAGTAGAAGGATCATTAATGGCAACAGAGCCTATTTTGCCTCTAAAACTCATTAAGTCGCAATTGTTGTTGCATAAAACAAAACTCAAAATTTACAAGACCAGTGCTAACTTATGGCTCAGAAACATGGAATATGTTGGTTCAGGATTGCAATAATTGTTTGAGAGGAAAATAATACGGAGAATTTATGGTGCTGTATTGGACAGAGGAGATTGGAGGATACGAACTAATAGGGAAATAGATGAAATTCTCAAAAGGAAGACATTGTTCGATATATAAAGTCACAAATACTACGAAAGGATGGAAGACAAAAGAACACCAAAGATTATTTACGAGATACGTCCAGAATGTAAGTTCCGTTTGGTAATAACATTCAATTGTGTACAGATACAGAAAAATTATTTATTGCACAAAATTCTACAACCCTTAAACTACTTTTCCACATAACTGCCGAAATGTTGCAGGCATTTGTCGTAGCGTGGCACGAGTTTTTGTATACCTTCTTCATAGATGTGTGCCGCCTGTGTCTTCAACTAGTTGTACGTTCCGCTGCAGCGCAGTTCCGCATATGCACGGTAGACGCTCTGTTCAAGGAGAAGAAACGTGCGCCATTTGGAGAGCGCTGTCAGCCACGTACGCGTTGTAGTGCATGTTTACTCGTACAATGTCGGTGTTGATTGAAAATCCCGCCGCTTGTGAAATCAGATCTGTGATTCGTTTTCTGAATGCTAGGAAAGTGAAACCAATTGAAATTTATCGGCAAATTTGCGAAGTGTATGGACAAAATGCGATGAGTGATTCATTGGTGAGAAGATAGGTCTGGCAGTTCAATGAAGGACGTAGTGAAGTGCACGATGAAGAACGAAGTGGGCGTCCATCTTTGGTTACAGAAGAACTGGTTCACGCGATTGATGACAAGATCCTGGAAAACCGCAGGTTTACAATTAGTGCTCTCGCTATGGAATTTCCCCAAATCTCACGATCACTAATTCATGAAATTGTTACCGAAAAACTGAACTTTGGTAAACTTTGCCGACGTTGGGTACCAAAGATTCTTACGGAGCAACGCAAAACAAAACGGATGGGTAGTGCACTTCAGTTTTTGACCCGTTACAATGAAGGCGGCGAAGAATTTCTGACACAGATAGTCACAGGAGATGAAACTTGGGTTTATTTCGACACCCCTGAAAGTAAGCGGCAATCAATGGAATGGAGGCACACTTCATCCCCAGCAAACGTTAAGCTGAAACAAATCTTGACACATCGGAAAATGATGTGCACAGTATTCTGGGACTGGAAAGGCATCTTACTCATTGATTTCTTACCGCGTGGTCAATCAACGCAGATGCTTACTGCGAGACACTTAGGAAATTGCGCCGCGCAATACAGAATACGCGCCGAGGGTTGCTGTCAAAAGGTGTTGTTTTTCTTCACGACAACGCACGACCACACACTGCAAATGTGACGAAAAACCTCCTACAAGGATTTGGCTGGGACGTGTTTGACCACCCTCCGTACAGCCCTGACCTCGCTCCTAGCGACTTTCATCTGTTCACACATCTCAAGTCTTTCCTTGGCGGTCAACACTTCAACAATGACGACGAGCTGAAAGAAGATGTTTCCAACTGGTTGAAGACATAGGCGGCAAACTTCTATGAAGAAGGAATCCAAAAACTTGTGCCACGCTATGACAAATGCCTGAAAAAGTTCGGCAGTTATGTAGAAAAGTAGATTAAGAGGTATAGAATGTTGTGCAATAAATATTTTTTCTGTATCTGTACACAATTTAATTTTATTACCAAACGGAACTTACTTTCTAGATGTGCCTCGTATATAAAGCCAGAATGGAGACAGGGGAAAGATGGAGTGGAGTTGGACTTGCAAACAATGAACGTACGATCCTGGAGAACAGCTGTCCAAGATCGAGATCGATGGAAATCTGTGGTTGGCGAGGCCAAAGCTCACACGGGGCTGTAGTGCCAGATTAGAGCATTATTCTCCATTTTAGGTCCGTAATGAAATTATTCACTAAGAAAACTATTAACAATTTCCGTCTCTTCAATACAATGCAAGCACATCCAAACCCCCTGGCCTGACCCGCCTCCCCGATTAGAGAACCTCTCTCCATTCTAGGTCCGTATTGAATATATTCACTAACAGAACTATTAATATAGTGAATATATTCAATAAGGACCCAAAATGGCGAACAATGCTCCAATCCATGAGGCAAGTCAAGCCAAAAGGCCTAGACATGCACACTTTGCATTGAACAGACTGAAATTATTAATAGTTTTGTTACTGTAGTGCCAGATAAAGAAGGAAGAAGAAGATTATATCTAGACCATATAAATATGCCAGCAGATGAGGCTTATAATGGTGGTTCATTATAATATACTTTCTTTTCTCTCACCTGACTAGGGCACAAGATATAAAAAGATGATTTTGAAATTATATACAGCCACCATTATGAAATTCTCATAACAAGTTAATTAAATTAGGCACCAATATATTGTCTTGAATAAAGATTTACTGTGCCATTTCACTGCACTCAAGATGGTTAAGTTAAAAGAGAAAAAAAACAACATTTAACTCTTCCCAAGTGGATGCTTCTATAACTCTGAGCGGATTTTCTTTTCAAAAATAAGTCTTGTATAAAAATTTACTGTGGCAAGTTTCACTGCACTCGGTTAAATTGAAAGGAAAAAAACATTTAGCCCTTCCCAAGCGGATGCTTTTATGGCTCTGAGCGGATTTTCTTTTCAAAAATTCACAATATGAAGATTATATTTTTCATGCACTACATTTAATTATAATTCGCATATATTTCGCTTACCTGTTAATACTTGAAGTTTGAGCAGCATCTGAAGGTTGTAAAGTTAATTATTAATTAATCAATTAAGTGTGGAGCACTTCAAACCATCACTCAAATCCAAAGCAGACACTATATCTTCATCATTCCATAGCCTTTTCCGTGACATTATGATGACATCACCAAATAAACACTACAAGAAGGCACTCACTTCACCAACTATGCAATGATGCGTGCGTTCATCTGAAGCAACAGCTGCCTGCCGGTATTTGTGAAGTCAAAGAGGTTTCTATTGGTGACATAATTATCAAACATGTGTCTGCATAGTGGTGCCATCTCCTGGGTTAAACATTAACTATTTTGACGGGAAAAAAACCGCCACCAGCTTTAAATGTAGAAATTTTCCGGATATATCTGTATTCCAATCGGGAAGGGTTAAATATTTAAAATTTGCATTGCCGCTATGTTGATTTTTTGATCGGGATACTGAAAGACACATAAGTGAACTTACATGGCCACTAGGAAAGTGTAAAATTTCATTTTGATTGCTGTAATAGATTCATATATATTGAGAACCAGTAAAATAAATCTCATGACCACCATGTTGGATTGGTCTACATGTAGCCCATCGAGTTATGTGCCAGTAGATGAGGATTATTGCATTGGTTCACTATACAAACTTCACCAATTCAATACCATCAGTAGGACACAAGAAATAAAAGATAGGTTAAAACTTTGCACAGCCGATATCTTGAGTTTTTCAAAACAATTGAACTGAACTAGATGCTATACTCTGATTTACAAAAGATGAACGGTGAAAGCTGTCATCCGCTTGAAGGGTGAGGTGAGGAGTGGAGACGAGAGGGGTATCAGTCTCCATAGCAACAGCGAGCAGTGTTGCAATGTATGCCGACACAGCAGTGAGCACATGGTTTGACGCAGTGTTCTACTGTGCCTTGACTCGTCACTGTCATTAGTATTATCCCGTGTATCTATTAAAGTGCATTTGCTTATTCTTTCATAGGCTACAGTAAGCGTCATCGTTCTGTGTTTGTTGGAGGCATGTGTATATACAGATTTTGAGTTTATTTCTTTTATTCGCATCCTCGTGTCTATTTTCTTTGCGTATAAATGGCATCGGTACGTGCTCGCAGAAGGTCCAGGATCCATTCTCCGCGACGTAGAACAACTTCAGGCCGTGGTGTGACTCTCCATAGCCAAGCAAGGGAGATAGTATGTGCTGAGAGGAATTTTATGGAGGAAGAAGAGGAAAGTATGCACTTACGGGAGGAACCTCTGATTCCATTTGTTCAGGAGAGGAAAAGACCTGCAAAGGCTCTTGGTGTGAGTGAAACCACTGTGTACCGAGTGTCGAAAGGGAAGTTTCCGTCTGATGATGCTGGCCCGTCTAAACTATCAACTCCAGGGAAGAAGAGGCAGAGGGAAGGGGTGGTCACCAATTTAGATGGCTTTCAACAAGATGCTGTTAGACGGGATATTATATTAGGAAAGAAATTCCAACATGTCGCAAACTTCTTGTTTCGCTCTGAGATGCAGAATTATTTCAAGGAAGCCTTTCTACTCAGAATAAAGTACTGCATGATCTGGGATCTAAATATAAGAAAATTAATGGCAGGAAGGTGATCATGGAGAGGCCAGATATTGTGCCTATGAGGTGTCAGTTCCTAAGTGAACGGATGTTGTGTGGTTGGATGAAACGTGGTCAATACTGGTCACACAGTGTCTAAGAGTTGGAGTGACGACTCAGTTCAGGGGATAATGAAGGGCCGTCAGGCAGAGGGGGTAGATTTATTATTCTACACGCCGGGTCATCACATGGCTTTGTTAATAATGTGCTTTTGCTCTTTAGGTCGAAAATAACTGGTGAATACCATGAAGACATGGACCACAACCAGTTTTTAAAATAGTTCCAGGAACAATTCTTACTCAACATCCCTGAACATAGTGGTATTTTAATGGACGATGCTTTGTACGACACAGTGCAGATTGACAAAGCTCCGACAACTTCAAGTACGAAGCCGCGAATGTTGGAATGGCTCGGCTGCCATAGTGTACGATGCGACAGTTCTATGACGAAGGGAATCCCTCTCAACCTTATACGAATGCAGAAGCCTAAACCCATGTACCACGTGGATGAACTGGAAAGAGCGTATGGCCATGAAATCATCCGGCTGCCTCCATATCATTGCCACTTCAATCCTGTAGAAATTATATGGGGTCAAGTAGTGAAGGGTTACATAGCATGGCATAGTAAAAAATTCACTCTCCGTGAGTTTGAGAAGCTTACCGTTGAGGCTATCAGGGAAGTGACTTCAGAAAACTGGAAGCGTGTAGTGTTAAAAGAGCAACAAGAACTGGATGAGGCCACGAAACGTGAATGTATATTCGATGATGGGGTAGATCGGTTGATCATTTCCCTGGGAAGCGATTCAGGCACAAGTGACGAAGAGGGGGCTAAGAAAGGAATAGAACCCATAATTAGTAGCAGCGAGAGCGATTAGGTAAGTTTCATTATTTATTATTATTATTTTTATTTATTTTTATTATTGTTTTATATATATATAATTCGTTGAGGCCATCTAGGACCACGTTACGTTTTGCTACACTTGGCAATTTGCTTCGCTTTCCTCTGAGCCCAGAATTCCCCCATTCTCTGTGAGTGCGCTCCGCTGTCCAGGTGGTACCTTGTCTTCTTTTCGGGTTCGGTGTCTCGTCTCGGCTTAGCCCATTAGTCAGTATCTTTTTGCGGAAGAGATCCCTATTGAACGAGTCGTCGGGTTTTAGATGCAGCATTTTGAGATCGTCTTTGGTATTCATAAACCAGGGCATTGTGGTTTTGGGTTTGGAGTCAAAGAAATGAAAAATCTGTTTAGTCAGCATGTTTCCGTCCATTCGTTTGAGATGACCGTAATATCGTGCCCAACTCTTACGGATAGTTTCTGAAAATCTCTTTATTTCACTGTAGACTTCTTTGTTGGATTTTTTAAATAATGGATGCCATTCTTGTAGTTTGATCCCATTATACCACTAACAGTTTTGCGCTCTTTTTTCTCCAGTTCTTCAACGAGTCCATTATTAGCATTTAGTGACAGGGTTTCGGCTGCATACATAACTACTGGCTTCAGAACAATTTCATGACGTAGTTTAGTATTTTTGGACTGGCATTTATTGTTGTATATTAAGCGTGATGTTTGATAGGCTATTTGAAGTTTGCGTACTCGTCCCTTGAGTGCTTCTTTGTCCAGTCCACTTTCATGATAATCTCTCCCAAGTACTTAAATTTTTCCTCTCTGTTGATCTTCCCGTATTTTGTCTGCAGTTTTGCTGGGGCATCTTTGATGTTAGTCATTACTTCCGTTTTTACGAATGATACCTGCAAGCCAGTTTGTTTAGCGATTTCTTTTAAAAGGTCGATTTGCATCCTAGCAGTTTCTACGTCGTTCGACAGAATGGCGATGCCATCAGCGAATGCTAGACAGTCGACTATGATCCCCTTGGATTTTGTTCTCATTCTCAGAGGGCTATACTCAGCTTCTAGTTATTTTGTTCGCCAGGTACGAAATACATTTTCGAGAACGCAGTTGAAAAGCATTGGAGAGAGCCTGTCACCTTGTCTGACTCCCGTTTTGACCTCAAAGGAATCCGACAGACATCCCAGGAACTTTACTTTGGATTTTGTTTTAGTTATGGTGGCTCTAATTAAAGCCAGCAGTTTCAGTCAACCCCAAATTCGTTGAGGATGTTCAACAGAACTTTGCGGTCTAACCAATCGTAAGCCTTCTTAAAGTCCACAAAGACTGACACGTACGGTTTGGACCTGAGATTGCAATATCTAATGATCGTTTTGAGGCTGTGGATCTGTTCGGCAGTTGAATGACCCTTTCTGAAGCCCCTTGGTATTCTCCTATTTGATGCTTGACTTCGGCTTCTAATCGCTCCAGGATAGCAAGTGAGAGAATTTTGTATGTTAACGGTAGGAGGGATATTCCTCTGTAGTTGTAGAGGTTTTCCATGCTGCCTTTCGTGTGTAATGGATGGATCAAGTCCATTTTCCAATCTTCTGGTAGAATTTCTTTTTTCTAAATTTGTTCTATTTGCTTCTGCATGATTTCAACTGCTTCTTCAGGAGCATATTTCCAAAGTTCTGCAACTACATAATCTTCTACGGGCGATTTGTTGTTTTTTAGTCGAGCAATGTGACTCTTGATTGAGTCTTTGTTGGGCGGTCTCGATTCTGGGCATCTGCGAATGGGTTCCTTGGTCTTGATGGGATTTTTGAGTTGATCGCGATTTAGTAAGTTATTAAAGTTATCAGCTAGGATGGTACAATTTTCTTCATTTGAGGTTGCCAGTGTACCGTCCTTCCGCTGAAAGCATAACGACGGAGGTTTATAACCCGTAAGTTTTCTTTTGAACGTTCCGTAGTACTCTCTGGTGTTGTTTCTTTTAGAGTCTTGGTCGATTATCTCAATAAGTGACTTTTCATATTTACGTTTCTCAGCTCGGATCACTTTAGCTGTCTGGGCTTGTTGGGCTTTGTAGGTTTCCCAATGAGTTTGCAATTTTGTTGAGTAATATTGTTTCCATGCATCGAGCCTTTCGTGAGAACTGAAACTCAGGTATGATTCCACCAGGCATGTTTGGCGTTTCTCCGTCATTGTTTATGATCGAATTATTAACTTTCAGCTTTTTCGACGCTTGGTTGGATGTTAAATAGTTCGTTATTTTCTTCATGCTTCGAAACTAAGCACACGCACCAAAATAACAACTTTATGAAGACTGCGTGCTTCCATAAAAAATACATTACCCTCGCCCTATTATTTACATCAACATCTAAATACATCCAAATACAGCTACATAATTTAAAGCCCCAATTCCACATACAATCACATCTACATACTCATTTAAACTCCTATAACCTTAACAAACCCAAATAACCTCACACATAAACTCATACAACCCCTATAAATATACCAACCCAATCAAAATGTGCAATTCCGCACACAATACAAATCACAAACTATAAAGCCGCCAAAAACCCACAACTCAAAATCCTTTAATACCAAACCTTTAAAAAATAACTTCACGTCAAACTGCCATATAAATAAATATATCTACAAATATATATTCCCTAGCATACCCACATTTTACCCCTTTGTTTTACACCTCGCACTTATATTATCAAACATCAAATTCATTAATACTACTTTAAACAATAATTGTGCTTCGCTTTAAAAATACGCATTAAAGCCATTAGTCTCTACCTCATTAATCTTTCTACTTATTTAATTATTTAATAAAATCCTACTCCATAAATCTTACCCAAATAAAAAATCTCCAATATTAATTATTTAAAAAAAAACTAAACCGTCACTTAGCGCATCACCACAAAGCTCGTGTCAGCTTATTTACTTCAGCCTTCGCTAGCCAATACACGCTATCAATAAACTAAATAGCGCCACAATACTTTAAATTATTATTCATTAAACAACCCTTTCACCGCCATCACACCCCCAAGCTATCCAATCAATCAAAATACCTAAAAGCTCTCCCTAGAGCTACGTCTACGCCCCTAAACAGCTCAGTCTCATACCACACGCTCAACATTAATCCAAACCTCCCCTAACATCATTTTACCCACCCACCCTACCTCTATGTAGTGAATAATCAGAATGAAATAAGGTGGGGAGTTGGTAAGAAGTATATTCGTCCTATTGAGACTTACAATCCCGCATTCGCCTGGAATAACAAAAGAGTAAATGTATTAAACCGTTTCATAGCCGGCGGTCGGTTTCAAACCCAGTTGTCTTCAGAGCGGGGAAGTACCCTGACCACATGGCCTGGATCTCGAAGTTTATTGATATTTTAAATAAGCTCAGCTCCTTTCCTCAAGCCACATTTTATCATGCCGACTACATCTATGATAGATTTTGGAATAGGCGATGAGTAGGAGCGAAACTATTGAAATATAAGTCCGCCACTGCAGTCAGCACTGCTCCAGGCATTCTTTTCTCTGGGGAACTCTACCGGTGATTCCTCAGGAAGATAGAAATACTGGCCCAGGCCCTGGATTTTTTTCCAGTTTTGCAACGATGAAATCCCAACATATTAAAATCATGCCTTGCATTGTTGTCAGAAGAAAGGTTATAACGTCCAAAAACAAGTCGGCATCTTATCATATGTCGCAGTTCAAGGTGGCTGGAGATTATTGCCTACTAGATCAAGAAAGGATTCCTAATAAATCTAACCAGGAGATTTAAACTCCATCTCGGCCAGTCTTTAGAAGGAAACACATGATGGCTTATCGCATTTCATTTTACCTTTACTTAATGCTGTTTCCCAGTATTACATTTACTCTAATAACAGGGTCAGGGATGAAATGAATAAAGACGCGAGGTCGTGATCTGTGCCGGATGCCCAAGCCTGTCGCACTCCTCAGGGGCAATGATTAAATGATTGGCAGATGAAATGATAGTGGAGATTGCTGGAATGATAGTTTGACAGGGAAAACTACCCGGAGGGAATCCTGTCTACTCTCGCTTTGTCCAGCACAAATCTCACATGGAGTGACCATGAATTGAACATTGGAACCAGCGGTGAGAGGCCGGCGTGCTGCCGCCTAAGCCACGGAGGCTGCTGTTGATATATAATGTAAATACAGTCGGCCTACTGCTTGCAGTAGAAGCATTATGTAGTGCCAAAATGTATGTTAAATAGTCTACACAACACTCGATCCAGTTGCTCTTACTGCATTTGGCTTTCTCGGAAGTTTTTACAAATTTAACAGCCATAATCATAAATTCTGCTGTTTTTGTGAATAATCATGTAGAATATTTTTATATGACATAAAGTGAGTGATGTATACGTTAATTCTTAAAAGCTGTCAGGTAGAACTGTTGAGGGCCATGACACTTGTAAGTGACCTGTGAGACTGAAATGGGACAAGAGGTTGGATTAGCCCCTTATAGTCTTACTGCTAGAAATTGCTTATTACATGTTACTTCTTCAGCCCTTAAACCTATTAGCCCCTTTATTGCACTGTTCACCACATTTTCTATCACAATTAGATTTACTAGACCTATAAAGGAAGGATCGCTTTCTTAAGATAAGGCTTGTTTAATGCAGAGAGATACGCAGGAGAATGAGAAAGTAGGTTCAGATGACCTCCGTGTTCCGCCCTTTAAAGCCTCAATAACTTACTAACTTAAACAAGAAAGTAATTTCAGTCAGTGGAATAGCTAATAATATATCCTCACTTCAAGTTGAGCTGTGCTGTAAAGATACATAATTTGTTAGTGATCTTGTAGAAGCATAAGATATTACTTCAGAAATTAATGATTCATTTTTGTCGCTAGGTTATAAAAGAAGAGACCCATGATGACGAGAGGGAAGCAAATACAAATCATCCAAATGAGTAAGTAGACAACAAAAATAAGGAATATATTGCTTTTATTATGAAAACTGAAAATGTTGGCTTTGAATAAGTTATACTCTTTTTATATTTGTCATTGAACATATTTATTTCTGTTATTGTCTGACATAAGTGGATAATGATATTAAGTTTGTATTTAGCAGCCCAAAACTAAACATTCTCATTCAGAGTTTTCACTGTTGAACGTATTTCAGTGTATATATTGTATCCACTATGAATGTTGATGAGGAGATGAATATTGCACTTATATGCTATTTGTGATGGGAACTGTTTCTGATGTGTGGAAAACCCTAACACTTGTGGCAGTGACCAGAAAATATCGTGTCTTTTGAGTTTCTAAGGGAAACCCCACTACTTTGAACTTCCCCTATTGTGTTCCTGTATCCAGGGGATTTGTTTTCAATTTCATGGCTGTCTTGTGTTCCTGATTAACCCAAATCTGTGAATGTAAAGAGATTCCTTCTCACCCGATGGTTCTACATGTAGCAACAACATCAAACGTCAATCACAAGTAATCTAAGCCACAAAATAAAACAATAAATGGTACAGAAAACTATAATCAAGTATATACAAACCGTGTATTGAAATGCCGGTGGTACAATACAAAAGCACTCATGACAATAAAACCATTACTCTCTTTTTCAGTACGGTACAGAATCACTGTTTAATACAATATACTGAACCTTGTGTGGCAGAACCCCAGCCATTCTAAAAGTGGTTTTCTTTGCTTACCCACTTCTACTCCAAGCAATTGCTGGGATGGTACCTAAATTGAGGTCACGGCCGCCTCCTACCCAAACCTTTGCCCCAATTTAAAATACACTAGGTTTGCCATCACAATGACACAGGTTATGGGATATGTACAAGGGGTTCGATGACCATGATATCGTAAAGCAATTAAATGAATCATTATTAAACAACAAGAATGTATTGTATATACTCATCTACAAATCAAAACCTGGCCACCTGGGTGTGACCATCACCTTGCACATGCAGTGCCCCAAATTTACGTTTTCGTACTATTTCATACGAATCATGGACAACAAAGAGGGTACATAGTCCTTGTCAAAATTTTGGCCTGCAACATTTTACCGCTTAAATATGGTTGCCATATTTAAGCGGTAAATATATTACAAAGATCAGTTTCAACCAAGCAAGCAAGGTGAATAGACGTGCAGTGAAGTGTATGGCAACCATATTTAAGCGGTAAATATATTACAAAGATCAGTTTCAACCAAGCAAGCAAGGTGAATAGACGTGCAGTGAAGTGTAAGGAAGAATGGGAATCGCTATTCAGCAGTACCGGGCGGTCATCGGCCGTTGGCAGGCTAGAGTGAAGTGCGATTTCGGTGTCGGGAAGGTGATAGCGGGCAACGTCACTGAAAAGATGGGGGTTTTGGCGATGGGGATGGTAGCGCTGGTTGTGGCGACGCAACTATTAATTGGAGGAGTGGAGTCAAACCCAGGGCCTGGTCAGCTGGGATGGCAAGAAATGGAAAAAATAAGGGAAATTGTAAAGGAAGTGTCGCAAAATGACCAGATCCGGGACATTCTTCGTGAGCAATGTAAGGAATTCAAGGAGATGAAGACATGTATAAGAGAAGAGATGGGAATAGTGACAGAAAGGCTGACCGAGAATAGCAGAGAGATAAAAGACCTAAGAGAAAAGGTGAAGATATTAGAGGGGGAGGTAAATGAATTAAGAAAGACCAAGCTGGATGAGAGAAAGAAAAACGTCTTCATTTACGGAATAAAGGAAGATGCCAAGGAAAGCACCGAGGATCTAACATCCAAGGTGCTCCGAGTGATTAGTGAAGGCATGCGGATAAGCATTGGAGTCTCAGAGATTGACAATGTGACCAGGATAGGCCGGGGAAGGGGCACGAGGCCCGTGAAAGTGTCTTTAGTTTCTTCGCTGATGGCTCACAGAATTCTGACGAACGCAAAGAACCTGAAAGGGGAGAGGATATGGGTAAGGAGAGAAATGAGTAAAGAAGAGGCAAGCGAGCAACGGACCTTGCAGTTTCATTTAAGGAAGGCAAGGAGCTCAGGTCTCAAGGCTTATGTAAAAGGCAATAGACTGGTGGTTAGCGGCAACAACTGGGATCGGATTTGGACAGTGGCACAACTCCAGGATATGGAGAAGCAACAACAACAGGAGACAGTCAGACCTAGCAACCAGGTGGAAGCAGCTGGCGGTTCAGAGGGAAGTGTGGTGATTCAACAGAGAGCATCGACCTCCAAGTCCAACACGGAAGTGGCGCGAGCAGGAACGACCAACGTCAGCGCCAGGAACACCGGACAAGTGCGTGGTTTGCAGAAAGGTGAGACTGTCAAACAACGAGTTACTAGTCTAAAAGAACTATGGGGCAAGAAAACCTTGACAGAGCAGTTTAATGTGGAGAAGGAGGTCATTTCTTCTCCAGGTGGCAGCATACTGGAGCTAGAGAAAGCTAGAGTTACTAGAAGTAAAGCTACCGCCAGCGAAGAGGGTAGGGGTAAAAAATAACTAAACTGGAATATTGCTAGCGTAAATATAGAGGGTTTTTTAAATAAGAGAAGGAACGATGTAGTTTTGACCCTAATAGAAGATATGCAGATTGTAGGATTTGTTGAGAGTTGGCTCCCTGTAGGTTGCGAGGTTAAAATAGATGGCTTCAATATATATACAAAACCTAAGATTAGGAAAGCTCGTACAGGTAGGTTTCCGGGGGGAATTGTTGTTTTAATTAAAGAAGAGGTGCGGGAATTATCAGAATTTATTAGTTCAGAACTGGAAGAAGTAGTGTGGGTAAAAGCAGATATTAGGGGGAGGGGGAAAGGAACGGTATGTTTCGGCTTTGTCTACAACCCTCCGGAGAATTCCCCGTATGCAAGAGAAAGCTTTTTCGATGAGTTAGCTATGGAAATAAACAGAATTCAAAATATATATGAAGAGGCAGAGATTGTGCTTTTAGGGGACTTCAATGCGAGGGTTGCAGACAGAAAGCCCCTTTACAGCAAGGGGGTTGCCGAGGCCGTATGTGGGGATAGGCACAGCAAAGACAAGGAATGTAATAAGAACGGAGAAAAGATTTTGGAACTATGTGGTGCAGAAGAGCTATATATATTAAATGGTGTCTGTGTGGGGGATGAAGAAGGTAACCTGACGTATATAACAGAGACTGGAGGAAGTGTAATAGATTTAGCAATATGTTCCAGAGGAGCACTAGCCCTAATTAAGAGGTTCACTGTTGAAGAATGGGGGGAATCACACCACCTACCAATTGTCGTCAACATGCAGGGAGCGGTGACAAAATTAAAATCAAAAGGGAACCCACAAGTTAAAGCTATAGAGAGAAAAGTAAATAGATTCAGATGGAGGGAGGAAAACTGCAGAGAGTTCCAGAACTACTTCCAGGGAGAAAATTTTGAGCTGATAAAGGTAGGGATAAGTTTAATGATCAGTAATGATGAAATTGAAGGGGTAATACGTATGATTGAGAATGCAATTATGATGGCCGGGCGGAAAATGCGCGTGAAGGCTAGAGGAAAATTAGGGAGAATTAAAGGATGGTACGATGAATCTTGTAGAAGGAAGAAAACCGAAGTTATTAGGGCACTGAAGTTATACAAGAGAGGAGGGGATGATACGATGAGAGTAGAATTTTGTCGTCTAAGGAAGGAATATAGGGAACTGCTCAGCAAAATGAAAGATGAATGGCAGGGTAAGGAAGCTACAGCACTAAATAAGGATTCTAAAGCTAACGACTGTAGCAAAGTGTGGAGCAGGATAAATTCTTACTGTAGGGGGAGCAGAAGTGGTGGGGGGAGCTCTATTAGTGATGAAGTATGGATTGCATATTATGAGAATCTGTTAAATGCTGAAGATAATTGGAGGAAGAGGGATGAGTTTGGCGTCCCGAGGGGGATGGAGGTCGTTCTGCCTATGCTGGACCAAGTCATATCGATAGAGGAAATTAAGGGAGTAATAGTAAAGAGTAAAGGAGGGAAGTCAGGTGCTATTTCGGGGATAACAAATGAATTTTGGCAAGAGTTGAGTAATAATAGGTTCATGATGGACAGCTTGGTAAAAATCTTTAATAAAATCTTTGAAGGAGGTAGATTTCCGAGGGCGTGGCAGGAAGGGATAATTTGTCCAATATATAAGAAGCGTGGGGACAAACTAGACCCAGGCAACTATAGAGGCATAACTTTGCTTGATAATTTGAGCAAAATGTACACCGGGGTCTTATCCAAGCGTTTAATAGCATGGGCAGAGGGCTGTTCGGTGTTCTCGAGACTCCAGACAGGGTTCAGAAAAGGGATGAGAACCAGTGACAATATAATGGTGGTTAAAACGGTGATGGACAAGTACATAAGAAGGAAAAGAGGCAAGCTGTATATCACAGCTATTGATTTGGAGAAGGCGTTTGATTCAGTGAGCAGGGGAGCTGTCATGGCTAAGCTGGGAAAAATCGGGGTGTCACATAAAATGATACGAGCAATTGAGAATGTGTATTCCGAAGTGAAATGTGCAATTAAAACTAAAGATGATGTAATTGTAGGAGAGATAACGTCTAATATAGGATTAAAACAGGGATGCAAATTATCCCCGGTGCTTTTTTTGCTATTTATCAACGATATTTTTGATTCAAAGGGCTTTGAGCAACGGTCCAACCCTTGCCTGGACAATTATGATATCCCGGGCCTAGCTTTAGCTGATGACATCCTTCTGCTTGCTCTAACACCCTATAATATGCAATATAGTATTGACGAGATTGTGAGATACTGTGAGGACTGGAACTTAAAAATTAACCCGAGTAAGACCAAAGTTATGGTCTGCAAAAAGGGAGTTAAACTGGCTAAGAATGAAAAGTGGGTCATGTATGGGTCTCAGTTAGAGACGGTGAAAAAACTTGAGTATCTAGGGACGATAATGGCGAGTAATGGTAAATGGACCGAACAAATTAAAAGGGCAAAATCGAAAGGGCTAGCGGCATTGGCGAATGTTAAAGTGTTAGAGCGTAGGTTACCGAATCTTGACTACAAAGTGTATAAGAATGTGTTCAACGCACTCATCGGTTCAAGAGCACTCTATGGAGTGGAAGTATGGGGTTTAGAGGAAGGAACGAAAACCCTGGACAGTATTGTAAGTAGGTTCGCCAAGATAATTTTGGGGCTACCTAGTTGCACGGCGAATTGTGGAGCGAGAATGTTGTGTGAGGATGTAAGCATTAGACAACATATCATAAAAAGGGTCATAAAGTCTTGGATTCGTTTAAAAGCAGGTGGAGGGGGGGAAATGCTTAAGGTAGCCTACCTGCACCAAATGAAGCATCAGCAAGAGGGCTACTGGGTGGACGGGGTAAGAAGTGTACTGGAAAGATTAGGAATGGGTTATCTATGGGATAGGGACTTACAAAGAGAGGAAGGTAGGGTGTGTAAAAAAGTGTGCAGAAGGGTTAATGACGTAGAGTTGCAGGTGCTAAGGGAAGAGTGCACCAGTAGGAGAACCTTAACGGAGTTCTGCGAAATAAGGAACTTTATGAGCATAAAGCCTCAATGCCTAATGAAAAGAGAAATGAGAGGGATAATTTGGTGGTTAATGGGGGTGTATAAGAACAAAGCGTTGAGAGAAGTAGGAAAAGAGGACATTTGCCTGTTTTGTGGGAAGGTTATGGGTGCGGCGCACCTGATCAGGGAATGCAAGGAAATTAAAATGATAAGAGCAAAGTTTGTAGACAAAGCAGATCTAAACAGAATAGAAAATGAAAATGAGTATCACACTTTAATTAAATTACTAAAAAGGGAATGGGGGAAAGCAGGTCAATTAGCAAAATATTTTAATACCATCAGGGCAATGTGGAATAAGAAAGCGTCGGATGAGATTCAGAACAAAGATGCATGTAAATTAAGCATTCAAGTACAGGAGATGGCTTCCTAAGCTATAAATCTTGTTAAAGCCTAGGAGAGCCTATCTGTATTAACTAGGTAGCCTATACGATACTACCGTACAGCCACATATTGCTGTTTGTAGATTTTTCCTGTGAGTTTGATGGTTTTTTTTTCCCTTACCACAAAACTTATCAGACTCTTACAGTCAGTAAGGGCTCGATGGGGAAATAAAAGTAATTCTTTCTGTGAGGTGTCTCCCATGGAGAACTGTCAAAAAATGAAGAACACTGTGTCCACATTTATGATTAAGAAAGATCTTTGTGCAGTTTCCATCAGAAAAGTTGCCCAGTGATATTGTGAATGAAGATAACTACTGCAAAACATTATTAAGTTTTGAAATAACAAGGAAGCTATGAAATGCCGAATGGACATTTGGTTTAATTATCTAACGCCACACTGTACATTTATGTTATCTATGTGTTTATTGTCTGTATGTCACGATATGACTCTCTGAGTTAAAGTGACAATTAACAAGTAGTCTTGGTTTAAATAAATAAATTAGAAATAAAATAAATAAATAAATTAGAAATATTACAAAGATAATATATTAAATTTAGCCTGAATTTTTTTTCTTTTAAATTGTGATTCTAATGAACAGCCAAAATAAAGTTAAGGCTTCATGGTTTGTGAAGTAGTCAGAAGATAATATTGATGAATGATGGTGGCTCTATAGAATAGATAGGAAATAATCTCATCCGTTGAAAGCAAAGTATTGTTATATGATGCAGTGTTATCACATGGAGATCCTATTCTCTATATAGCCACATGTAAGAAATAAACTAATTATGTGTCTTATCGAGGAGCGCTGATAAGTTTTACAGCTGTTCTACCCTTAAATATCTACATAATTGCTGCCAAAGAATAATGTATAAAAGAGAAATGTACAAAGACTTGCTCATCATGTATCGGTTAGCATAGTTGTCTGCCGCTTCGGAAGTTGGGATTCGATTTATGGCTCTCACATCAATTGTAATTCTGGTCGGAGGGCTGGATCGGGGTACAATCAGCCAGTTCAGGCAAATTTGAGATGTGGTGGGTTCGATTCCCTCTCCATCAATCCAGAAAGTTGTTTTTCGGCGTCTCCCACTTCTTCTCCAGGCAAACGAGATTTAATATTGGGATCTGATTTTGATTGGCCACTAGATGGCCTATGTATTTAAGAACCAACAGACATAGGTGATATCCCTGAGTTGATACGTTGCATAGAGGCACAGGATCTCACCAGTTTATTGGATTTTTGACAGGCATATCGAGGGTGACAATAGGTTGTTTTCTGGAAGTATAACATTATTCCTAAACTTAGCAAAGTAGGAACAGGCAGATGGGAAGATTATCATACAATGAATTTCATGATTCGTGCTTCTAAATTTCTGACTTGAGTAATTTACAAGATAATGTAACGACAGCCCAGTTGGGCGAAGACCAGTTTTATTCAGCCGAAGCGTAGGATTAAGGGTATCTTCACTACATTTTGGACTGATGTCGGAAGGTAGAATAAAGGAAGAGAAGGGATCGTTCGTGGCATTTTAAGACTTAGATAAGACTGTTAATTTCTTTGATTGGAGTAAATTATTTGACATTTTTAAGAGGATTGGAATAAAATCCATCTATAGGAGGTGTATATAATCAAAACTGAAACCGGTTGGCAGTTATTACATTCGTAGTACTGCATCTTTTTACTCGTACCTTTCAATCTATTCATTTAGCAAGTAATGAAGGAAACGAGAATGAAATGGATAGTAGGAATAAAGGATCGATTCATATATTTACTAACAACAGTCATATTAGTTTGTGGAATTGAATGTTATTCTAACCAGTATAAACTTATTGCCGAGAAAAGAATTTGTGATAAGATCAATGTATAAAAACAGAAATAATGAAATACAGGCGAAAGAAGTGAAACATCGGAAGCAATTGGAAGAGTACAATCGCCACCACAGAAAAGATGTAGTAAGAGTAAGGAAGCGGTTAGGAAGAGAAATCACAAGAGTTGCTTCATACGGGAAAGACCCAAAACAAGAAAATTTTGATTAACAAACAGTGTAAACAATGATAAGGGAATATTTGTAAAAATCTACTAATTTAGTAGTGATATCAATATGAAGAGTCTCTAAACTTCTCAAAGCAGAGTAGTGTGAGGGAAGGGACAACCCATGGCCAATTACAAGCATTGACAGTTGTTACAAATATAATCAAGCTCAAAGGTTATATGAAGAAAAATGATTGTTGTGGTCGAAATGAAAAACTAATTCTCTGACATGAAATGCACTAATGAAATATTTAGTGAGATTAGACACAGGCTTGATTACGAAAACACAACGGATTTGACCAATTAGACAGATACGAAGATACAAAATCTCCACGATGTGTCAAGTTATTGATTTTGACAGATTGTTGTTGTTGGTTCAGTCTTCAATCTATTCACTGGTTTGATGCAGCAATCCATGCCTCCGTGTCCTGAGCTAATCGCTTCATCTCTACATAGCTACCACACCATACATCCGAGGCAATGTGTTTAACCTATTCTAACCTTTGTCTACCCCTGCAGTTCTTGTCCTCGACCCTTCCTTCCATAACTAAGCTTGCTATCACTGGGTGTCTTAGTACGTGTCCTACCAACCTGTCTCATCACTTCATTAGCAGACGCCAGATTTTTCGCTCCTCTCCCACTGGTCTTATAACCTCTTCATTTGTTACCCTATCTACCCATCTGATCTTCATCATTCTCTTGTAACACCACATTTCAAACGCTGCTATTCTCCTCTTTTCTTCTGCACCAACAGTCCAAGTTTCACTTACATGTAGTGCCTCGCTCCAGACAAAGGCTTTCAATAATGACAGATTATACATGAAAAGAGAGTAAATCCTCCGTTGCGCCTAGTTAATAGTTTTACTTTTACATTGAGCATAGGTTCCCTCGGTGGTGAAATTGATGTTTGATATCATGTAAATGATACCTTGCCGGCAAGATAAACAAGTAGCTTCGCTAAGAAATGTACAGCCTATTTTTATATATCCTAATTATGTTAATTGCCACTATCAACATACGAAATTTCAGTTTGATTGCTGTAATAGATTCGTAGATATTGAGAACCGACTAAATATTTCGGATGGTCGCTATGTTGGATTTTATATATGTAGGTCCTACAGTTATGTACTGTTACATGAAGATTATTGTGTACGTGTAGCATTCAAACTTCAATCGCATGATTATGACACAAGAAGTAACAAGGATATTTTAAAATTTCGCACAGCTGCCATCTTGTGGTTATGGAAACAATTGAAATAAATTAGATGCTAGTGGATTAACATTCGTATAAGGATTTACTGTACCTAGTTTCACTGCACTTGGATGGTTAAATTGCGAGAAACGTCCATGTGAATATTTATACTTCGCGTCGCCGCCATATTGGATTTGTGATCACCAGGTTATTTAAAGTCCTATAGGTGAACTTAAGGTTATAGCCCCTACGAACATAAAACATTCAGTTTGATTGCTATAATAGAATCGTAGATATTCAGAGCCGTCTAAATATTTCGGATGGTCGCCATGTTAGATTGTTAAATGTAGAGGCCATAGATTCATGTACCATTAAAGGAAAATTATTGCGTAGGTTCATTATTCAAATTTTCACTTCGATCGCATGATTACGACACAAGAAATAAAAACTTAAATTTCGCTTGCCCGCCATGTATGTTTTGTAGTGAACCGGTTATTGAAAGTCTTATAGATGAACTTCCAGTAGTGCCCTTTATCTCCGTACAAAATTTCAGGGTGATACCGCTAATAGTTTCAGAGATATAGAATGCCAGTGAAATATTTCGCACATCCGCCACCTTGTGGTTATATAAACAATTGAACGAAGTTAGATGTAGGTGCAATGCAATGTGTATAAACATATACTGTGCCAAGTTTTATTGCGTTTGGTTGGGTAAATCGCGAGTAACGTCTATTTAAAGTCGCAAATTCGCGTGGCTGCCATGTTGGTTTTGTAGTTACCAGGTTTTCAAAAGTCGCATAGGTGAACTTCTAGTAGTTCCTTTATCACCGTGAAAAATTCCAGGGTGATATCGGTAATAGTTCCGGAGATATTGAATGATGGTGAAATATTTCGGACAGCCGCCATGTTGGATTAGTGAGACGTATCAAAATTTGAAGAGCACGGTCGGGATCGCCCGGAATAGTGCTATGAAATAGCTGAGTTTCATTGAAATCGCTCCAGCCGTTTAGAAGTTATTAGGGGGGGACACACTATCACACACACGCACACACAGACACTCGGACAAAAGGTGATCTCATAAGCCTATTTTTTCAAAATTGAAAATAGGCTAAAAATATAGCAGATTTTGGTTACTTCAAAGTATTATAACAGCTTTATAGCTAGGTTAAAATAGTAATAATAATAATGTTATAGGTTTAACGTGCCTTTTAACTACTCTGGCTTTTAGAGACGCCATGGTTAAAATAGTGTCTAACTTGTCTTTGCATGTTGGTTGGCTAACTGGCGTTGCTGATAGAGCAAGTATCTCTACGTGCCTTTCACAAAATATCGGACGAGTTACGGCATTACCTTGAGAATAGACCGAGTGAATCTGCTGGCTGCCCTTAGAAGAGTGAGAAGTGAGAATGCTCCCGACTAGCGAGGCGATCGAGGGGGGAGAAGGGAGGGGGATATAAGGAGGACATCAGGGTCACAAATCTAGAAAATAAAAGTCTTTGATGGACACAAATTTGTTTTCTTGAGGCAGAGCCCGAATAATGTAGAAGTGTGTTGGCTGCAATCTGTAGAGGACGAATAGAACTTCCAAGCATCTTAAGTAGTCGGTGACGAGTTCTCACGTTAACCGCAGGAGATAAGCGAGTTCAGCGAAGTGCTGCGTGATGGCGCTCTAAGGAGAAGCCTGATGATTCTGTTGAAAGTGGGGAAATTAATCTCGTTCGCTAAAACACACTAAAGAGAGGCATGAGCAAAAGCACAAGGGGAGAGCGAAAACACACAGAAATCTCTGTTGGTTGTTTTAACGGATTAAAAAGATGAGAGAGCGAAAATCTACAGAAACCTCAATATAGGTACAAACCACGTAAAGCGTAAATTCAAGGAATATACCAACATCGATTGTCAGATGAAGCGCTAAAGGAAGTTGGTGACTCCTTAACTTAGGAAGCAATGCGGACAAAGCAAAGAAGGAACATAAAAGAAGGGTTGACAAAATTATGCTAACTTCAGCTATAGATGCAGCTATTGGGAAGCCATTTTTGAAGCCAAGGTCTGGAGTGTGGAGCTATATGTATGTGAAGCTTGGATAATTCCTTCTGAAAGACAGGGAAAGTAGATTACAATGGAAAATAGAATGAATGTGGTGTACTTGGAGAATTTTGGCCAGATAGAGTAAAAAAGGAACGGAAATGAAATGTATGCGGGTTTGATGATTCCGGTGAGTGTTAGTATGGCACATATTTAAGCACCAGAAATAGCAAATGTTCAGCGCAACTATGCTATTACATAAACATGTTCATCGGTGATCCATAGGCGAAGGTCAGCGGGGATGTGAAGGGTGCAAACCTAAACACCTTGTCCCTTATTTCATCCGGCATATAGAAATCTAACGCCTTTGGATCGGAAGAATGTGGTGGCTAACGAACAATCCTAACACATTCATGCTCACAGAGCTATGACTCCAAAATTTCCAACAAGACCACTTTATTTTCTGTTAAATATAAATTCAATTACAAAACATTCAGACTGTACGAAAAGTATACTTATGAGCAATGAAAACAGAATCAGATGCCGATAATTCTTAAAGACTTATTTCCTTTTTGTGATATTAATGAAAGTTAAACCTATTATTATTTCACTACTTTGATCTCTATACCTTAGACTATAATTTCACTTCTTATAATAATGTACCATACTTCAAACTGTTAGTATTAACTATTTCAGGCTGACATGTCCTGATACGATGAATCCGGCTGCAATGAAGATATATGATATTACCCAGAAGCAATTTACTTGTAACGTATGCGAAGTCAAATTTGCTCTGCAAGGTAATTTGAAAGAACACGTTCTAACACATAATGGTGAAAGACCATATTCATGTAGCGTGTGCGAAGCCAAATTTAACGATAAAGGAGATTTGCACACTCACGTGCTAACCCATACTGCTAAGAAGCCACACTCATGTAGGGTGTGCGAAGCGAAATTCAACCATAAAGGAAATTTGAACGTACACATGCTAAAGCATAGTGACAAGAAGCCATACTCATGTAGCGTGTGCGATGCCAAATTTAAACGGAAAGGAGATATGGAGGCACACATGCTTACCCATACTGGCGTGAAGCGATATTCATGTAGCGTGTGCGAAGCCAAATTTACTACCAGAGGAAATTTAAATCAACCTATCCTAATACATAGTCGCGAGAAGCAGTATACTTGTATCGTATGTGAAGGCAAATTTCGCCAGAAAAGAACTTTGAACATGCACATGCTAAAGCATAGTGACAAGAAGCCATACTCATGTAGCGTGTGCGATACAAAGTTTAAACGGAAAGGAGGTTTGGAGGCACACATGCTTATCCATACTGGCGTGAAGCGATATTCATGTAGCGTGTGCGAAGCCAAATTTACTACGAGAGGAAGTTTAAATCGACATATCCTAATCCATAGCCCCGAGAAGCAATATACTTGTAACGCATGTGAAGACAAATTTCAACAGAAAGGAACCTTATATCAACATATTCTAATTCACAGTCGCGAGAAGCTTGTACCGTATGTGAAGCCAAATTTCACCAGAAAAGAAATTTTTACAGACACATGATAATCCATAGTGGCAAGAAGCCATACTCAAGCGTGAGAGAAGCCAAATTTAACCTTTCTAATTTGCTGGGATAAATGCTTACCCATTGTGGGAGGAAGCCATATTCATATAGCGTGTGCGAAGTCTAATTTACTGAGAGAGGAAATTTAAATCAACATATGATAATTTTTAATATGTTATCCTTTTCTTCCTGTAGAGGGAGTCCATATCTTTTCAAATTCATTTAAGTACTTTGATAACTCGTCTATGATAAGATTGTCATTATTAAAAATAAGAGTTGAGAATATTTTTTTTAAATTTTCTTCGATTCTTGTCCAATGTTTAGTTTGAAAATTATGGGTGATAAGCTGCAGCCTTGCCTTACACCTTTATGAATACCAGATGCTCTCATATGTTCTTCAGCTTGTATAACTGCCGTTTGATATCTGTACAGATTGAGGATCACCCTCCTTTCCCTGTCATTAATTTCAATCCTTTTCATTATGTCAAACAACTTACTCCAATCAGCGGCAATAAAATCCTTTTCACTGTTTTCAAATGCCATGAACGCTCTTCTATATTTACTAATTCTACCTTCCATTTTTAACTTAAGACTTACTACAGATTCACTTTCTATATATCAGCTTCTGTTTTCTTCGGTGCAGGGATGATAACATACTCCTTAAAATCCGGGAGTACCTCACTTGTCTCTTAAATCCTACATCCAAACGAAATGATCTGGGCCACCTTCAGTACCTATGCAATGAAGCAACGCCGTCGGTATACCATCTATTATTGGCGTTTTGTTGCTGCTTAAGTCTCCCAGTGCTCTATCAAATTTAGATTTCCATATTAAATCTCCTTTCGTATCGTCATCAACCGAACATGATTCTCAATCTCGTTACCTCCACAAAAATGCTGTATGTAAGCTTCACGTTTCTTAACCTGTTATTCTCTATTTGTTTTCCTTCTGATTCTTAGCCTTTTGACAAGCTCTAACTACTTTTCCTATCTTCAGACAATGTACAGATGTCTGTGCGCTGCTTCTCCAATGTCATCTCTCGCATTCTAGTTTTTCCGCCTTTCATACATTATTCTGATAGGGGGGAGGTACACCTTTCACATGACTATTTCCACCGAGTAAAACAAAATATATATCTCATAAACTATCTGTTGGAATGAAATAAGAATTGGTAGGATTATTAAACACAGTTCACTCATAATTATTCGTAGGATATATATTGTAATATGCTTTCAGTCATGCATTATTTTACCACCAAACTTTCGGAAATTTTTTAGACGGCTGGACAGCGTTTACATGATAAGTTCCCCAAAATTCAAAATTTTTACATGAATATTCTTTTGAATTGTTGACAACGTTCTAGGCTACAACATTCACTAAAGTTATTGACATACACATTTAGGATTTTTTTAAACTGTTTTACTTTAAATTCCTTTTTAATGTGTTTTTTTTATATTTTTTTAAGTGGGAAGTATAAATGATGCACAAAACGTTTTAGTGTATGTTGTTCATATCAGTACAAAGCACAATAATGCAAATTTTCATTGAGATATCTTTAATAGTCTTTGAGTTATTATGTAAACGCTGAGTGAAAATAAAGTTTTCGGGAAACGAGCTTCAAAGTTACTTAAGGGTTAAATTTGGATCAAAAAGCCCCCGCTGTATAAACTAAGCCCTCCTTCGGGTTGGTTTTTGCTGCTGTTTCTAGTCCAAGCCTTCTTTTGTATTTTCTTTCTTCTTTTGTAGCTTCATGTGCACGTTTATTTCCTGACCGAACCCGTTTGTCATCCTCTTCATGAAGCATTTTAATACAAAATTCCCCTAGCTAGAGCCCTAGCTTCTCCATCTATGAAATCTAGCCATCATCCCATCATTGAATGTCATTATGGCATCATTCACTGCAATCTCAACAGTTTTTCTCCCAGAAAATCCAGTTTTTGGACATATTTTCCAAATTTTGGAGTGGGGCGATTGGTTATTATTTTGGGTGTAACCACCGACACATCTCCTTAGCAACTCTGTCTGAACAAGGTTTTTGAATATTGGCTTTATTGACATTACCTCCACACACTCAACGCAGGCATTCTTCAAGTTTATGAAACATGATATTTAAATTAAAAACATATTTACTTCACTGGCACAACTGCTACTAAAATTGGTGTTGCAGGAAAGATTTCTAGCTGAAGCACTACTACGAACTTGGTTAGGAGAACGATGTGCTTATGCTTTGTTTCCAATATTTGTGTATTTGTTTCCATGGAACCCCGCCTTTTTAGGCCTATATTTAACCTTACGTCTCGCCATTTACGTTCACCTAGTAACGACAACACTTACAATCAATTATACATGTACAAATGTATTTTCTTTCACACCAAAACAATTTCAATATTTGCACTCGCAGTAAAAGTAAACAAAGATAAACAATAGAAAATCGAAAGTTCAGTTCCTCGAAGAGTAAAAGAACTTCAGTGTATTCCATGGAAACAAAAGAAGAAGCGAGAAAATAAAGGAATAAACATAGCAGTAGGTGACACGGTATGAGGGTGGGGCAGTCGGAAATTTAAAGAGACAACGTAGGCGACAGCCACTTACATTTAGGGGCATATCTCAGGAAGTATTGATGATATCTTCAATTTTCCTTCACCAAATGAAAGATAAACGAGTATTCATTCAATTAAATCATAAAAAATAATTGGCAATTTTTTTGACCCTGGAAGTTGCACCTCCCCCCGTTCACCTGCCCCTTATTTTGTTCGATGAAAGGCAACCCAACCAACGCGTATATCATAGTCATCTTATAACACATTACTACATCCACCTTTTAGGCCTTCGTACAACTTTATACCGTTTAGTTCATGCTCGCCGATATAGTAGAAAGTATGAACAGCAGTGTGATTTCAATTACCTCAGGGCCGATAACCTAGATGTTAGGCCCCTTAAAACAACAATTATCATCATTATCATCAATTACCTCAAATATAATGCATAATTAGAACGATCGCAGTTCCGAATACCACCAGCTCACGTTTGGAAAGGAAGTGTCCACAACTGGATTCTATTCTGCTCGCGATACACCATGGCTCTCGGTAGCCAAGGTCGCTAAATCAAGCATAACTGAAATAACGTCAGGCAGGCTGTTAGGTAGCATATTTGAACCCCGACCTAGAACATATTTTTTTGCTTAATGTTGTTTATGGTGGATGTGTTACGTGTGCATAGTTGCCTGTTCCAACTAGTGATTTTATGCTTTGTCCTGAAAAGGACCGTCTTTATCCGATGGTACGTAGCCAGGTTGGACGACGAAATTAACATGTGTAGAACAAATTGTAAGGTACTCTGTTTATTTAGGTAGCAAGTGTTCGAAATGTTGACCACCTTGATTTAAAGGAAGACTCAGACTCACAATGGCCGCCGAATTTGTCAAGTCAAAGCCATCTGTACACCGTGGTTTAAACCATTCCTCAATTTTACGCCTTGTCATGTCAGAGCCCTCTGTTGCCCCGGGATGTAATCCAGTCCTCATTCTTATGTTTGACAAATATAAAATAGTATTAATTGATCCACTGATGAGAAATATCGTAGTGTGTTGAGTTCATTGGACGGTTAACATGACTTTACTCACTAACGATATGCTGAGAGAAACTGACGTTAGTAGATAGGAAGCTAACAACTGAATGAGCCTGCTGAATTAATTTTCAGGTTGGATTATTTTAATACAAACAAAATTAAGAGTGTTGCCAGGCTTGTGGAATTTATTTTCAAATCATTATCATCAACTGAAGACAAACCGAAATCATGCTGCTAGTGGGTTTCCTAAGCATCCCTCTCCTACTCCAGATGGAATGCCGCGAGGATATCACACTATCCGCAATTCTCATTACTCCATGACAAAATGTTGTTTCCGCTACGTATGCTGCTCAGGTGTCCATTACAACAAAATAAAAAATAAACATTTCTTTTTCTTATGAGTAAAGAAATGTATTCGAACTGATGAAAACGATTTAGATAAAGAAAGTCAAGTGCCACTTTCTATCTTTGCGTAACGTGTAAGCATCCGTGGTAACGATCTGAGCTGCGGATTGCAAGAGTTGGGGTGCAATGCTTGTTAGGGAGAGGGGTTTATAATTTGTTTTCGTTACGTTGTATCGTCTGTGTCGACCGCTTTACCAATGTCTTACGACAGAAATTATACAATGTGTCTCAGTTACCGTAATTATTGAGTATGGGGCACTAGTAATATAGCGAGTAGATGCACTTCACGTTGGATTGCATGAACGATACACAGTGTTCGAATCCGGTATTACATGAAACATCTTAATATGGACACCTCAAATAGAGTTGTCTTCTTTTTGTTAGAATTTATTAACAAAATAATACTAAGAGAAATTGTCACGAACACGTATACTGGCAATCAGAATCTCCTTGGATTTGTTGTTGCTTCATTTGAGGGGCTAGAACATCGCGGTCATTTAGCTCCGTGTACTTGGGTGTGTGTAGTTGTCCTCTGATAACCTGTGTTTTAGTGGTGATTATATTAATGTGCATCAGCGTTCAAGGTGAGGATTGGGAAGGTGGCAAGTGAGAAACCGTACTGGCATTAGCCTGGAGCAGAAGTGGGGAGCCAAACAAAACCACTTCCATGGGGGAAAATGAGGGAATCTAACCCACCTCTTCTCAGTTTGGCCCCACAAGGCATAGTGTACCTCGTTCCACCTCTCAGAGCAGCATTAAATTCCTTATCAGGGCAGGAGAGATTATTGGGAAATTGCTTTCCACAACACTTCTGGAGTCGTAGGATTTAACCCGCAGATACAACCGATTGGACACGATCTCGAATACCCCTCGCACGCCAAAACAAAGCCCCAAGAATCAAACCTCTGTCCAATGCTTTCCCCCAGCCCCTTTATACAATACACTCAACCCCGCCTACCCCAATGTCTTTGAAAACATTGTAAACATCAACACAAACGCCGCATACCCCTCCTGAAGAAATCTAACACCCGCTACGTCCAAAACATCGGTGGAATAGCGCCTGGCCTGAAGTACGTTCAGTAGGATCCCGGATATAGCTCCCCCTAGCCCCTTCATGCTCAAAGCACACCCGGACGAGAAACAAGAACAGCCCCTTAAATACCATTCACAACCCCTCTCACGCACAATTAGCGTACATACGCCGACATAAAACACTAGTCAGTGATTCAACAATGAATAAAGAGCACCGGAGTCATACTAGACAAACAGAGAAATCCAACACAACTTGCAACCCCCTACAATCTCTCATGCTCTAATACACGGCAAACACACACAATCCAGCCCCACACATGACAGGCAAACGACCCCTTCACATTAAACACGCTCAATATACGTTGCATTTCATCCCAATGCCCAGACACGAACACGAACGACAGCAAACCCATAACATTACGGCAAATCACATACACACGAGAGACGAACAAATAATCTTTGAGACGGAGACTATGTATACTCTTTTTGTATTACTGACCTATCATAATTTCCCATATTCTCCCACAGAGCATTCCATTATACTGGTTGGCTTTGCTTTTTGGAAAAGGAAATAACCTGTATTCGTCTCATGCTCTCTTAGGATATGATTGATGTCCCTGGGAAGGGCCGTTAGGGCACCCAGAGGAGAGTGTGAAAGGATTGGTAAAAACCGATAAACCTCTCGTTTCCTCTTTGGAGCTACCTTCTTGTGTAAAGTCTTGGGCTGGGCTGCCTTCTTGGAGGGAGACTTCTTGGGCTTAGGGGCAGGTGCAGTACGTTTCTTCTCTGCGGATTTCTTGGAGATATCCTTCTTGGCGGCTGGTTTCGCCCGGGATTTCTTGGCCTTGGGAAGGCGTTTCTCCTTATGGACAACAGACCGCTTGGTGGGCGCCGCATTAGACATTTCGTGCTTGGCTGACGAGGCGAGCTTGATGGAGCCAGAAGCTCCCTTTCCCTTGGTCTGCACCAGTTCTCCGGAAGCGACTGCAGCCTTGAGGTACTTCTTTAAGAAAGGGGCGAGCTTTGCAGAGTCCACCGAGACGTATTTCTTGATGGCCTGTAGAGACGACGCACCACGTTCCTTGAGACTCTTCATGGCACTGCCCACCATCTTGGAGGTTTTCGTATGAACGGGCTTAGTGCAGCGCTTCTTGGAGGCAGAGGCTTTGCTCTTCACGCGAGGCCGGAGTCAAGGCGGGAGCTGAGGCTGCTGATGCTGTGTCGGTCGCGGTGAGCGAACGAGTTTGCGTACTGCTGTCAGTAAACTAATGTATAGACTAAGCGGCAGATCGAACCGCGCAGGGAACCGCCATGGCCGGCTGTCGGGTGGCCTGAGTGACGGTAAGTTGGGGACGTGCTTCCTAGCCCCTTTAAGGTGTTCCATATGATCCTCTGAGACGCCTATGCATCCTAATCGGGATAGGAAGTGATAGCCCAAGGTTTGGCACTTTCCCTTACCCGAGAGAAAAGCTTCACTCTTAGTTTCTGCCGTCCTGGCTGAGGTGCGTGTGATGGGTAGCATTTCAACGGTCACCTCTCCTTATAGTAAATATTGGATTCCATGTAAAGTTAAATTGCCTATAATCCCCAAAACTCGACTGATTCAGCAAGAGAATAGCAGCCTCGAAGCCTGCAAATTAGATGCAGCTGTCCGAATCAACATACAAGTACATTGTAAAGACATAACCAAGAAAAGAAAAATCAGATCTTGCTTTCAGTTAGCAGAACATATAGGAAGGATTTAACACGGCCTGTGCCTCTTCCTCACTTTAGTATGTCCAATTCTAAGCGACTTGGAAATAAATTAGAGCATCTTTCAACTCACCATAGTAGGGTAGGCGAGATCAAAGGTTCATATAAAGAAAGACTCGTAGGAAGAATTCATACAAAGCGAAAGGTTAATTTTTGCCAAGCAAGGCGATAGAAATCGACATAGGTATCTTAGACACGGACCGCATTGTTGTACAGAATATTATTAAACATTCCTCTGATGGGGAACGCAGCTCTTTCTTGTATATGGACCCTGAATGAGTTGCATGTGGTCTGGAGTGTCATCCCTAGGTATTTAAACGTATTAACTTTTTTGAAGTCGTTATCTCCGAGTTTTACCTCGTCATTTGTTGCTAGTTTTCCTCCTTTCCGAAATACCATGTGGACCGTCTTACTGTGGTTAATTAACATTTCGTTTTCTTGCGCCCAAAGTGTGGAGAGCATCCATGGTGTCTTGTAGTTCCGATATGTCAGATGAACCCAGGGCCATATCATCTGCGTACATATATAATGACACTGTTTTGTGTTTTCAATTATTTTAGTGATATCTGCTGTGGCGATGTTGAACAGTATAGGGCTCATTGGGTCCCCCTGTAGTACGCCGTTTGTTTGCGTGATTTCCTCCGTCTTGTATTACGACTTTGTTGTGGGTCAGTATGTTTCTTATTGCTATTGTCATCTCATTCTTTCCGCCAAGGTCTTCGAGTTTGTTTAGAAGTCTTGTTCTTTCCAGTAGATCGAAGGCTTTGGTGTAGTCAATAAATACAGTGTGGAATTTGCCTTTGGGTATTCTTAGGGCTTGGTAGATGTTGTTCGTTAGTTTCCTATGGCCTGTATGGTGGATCTTCCTTTTCTGAAGCCGAATTGTTGTTCGGGTATTTTCGGGTCTATTGTTGCGGACAGCCTGTTGGTTAGTAGTTTTGTATAGATTTTGAAGATGTTGTTTTCTAAAGCTATACCTCTATATGCGTTTGGATCAGTTGTTTCTCCTTTTCCTTTGTAAAGTACTTTGTTAGTAGATTTTCGCCACTCGTCAGGTATCTCACCTGAGGCCAGGCACTTGTTGAATAGGTCTGTCCATATCTCTGCAAGAATTTCTGTCGAAGTTTTCAGTATTTCGTTGCATATTCCGTCGGGGCCTGCTGCCATCCTATCTTTAGATTCTTTTATTGCTGTTTTTACTTCGTTTATTGTGAATAATGTGATATCTTTACTGTCTGTTGGAGGGCCTATTTCATGAGATGTGTTTCCTTCGGTTTTATTCAGGAACCTTGAAAAATGTTCCTCCCATGTTTCCATTTGAACTTCTCCAGATGTTCTGTTGTATCTTCTTTTTAGAGTGATTAATGGATCTTTTTATGCTTCTTCTGCTTCTTGTAGGGCTTGCATTTCGATGAAATTCGCTTGTTTGTCTTTTAGTAGTTGTTTGTAGGATTTTCTCCTTTTGGAGTATTCTTCTAATAGGTCTTTTGAGAGAGAGGTTTTCGCTTGGTGTAGTGCCTCTAGCGTGGTTTTTCTTTGTTGGTAACATTCTGTGTCAAACCATGGTTTCCCCTTTCGTTGTTTGTTCGGTATTGTTGCTAGGCTAGGGCTTCTTGTATTGTATACATAGCGAGGTTGATGTTATTACCTTGTAGGTATTGTCCTCTCAGTTTCAGCGTTCGTGTGTTGCTCGCTAGCATATCTGTGTCCAGTTTTCTGAGGGCTTATGCATATTCGGCATTGTTGGTCTGTGTCCCGTGGTTAGTATGAGGCTTGAGATGATTGGGACGTGTATGGTCAGTGGGGTTGAAGACGTCTTCCAGATTCCTTGTTGCATTGTGACGCAGATATCCTTTCCTCGGTAAAACACCTGGTCGATCGTGCTAGCTCCGTTGTGCGCGATGTAAGTTATTTCACTCGGATTGTTGATCAGGTTGTATCCTTCTCCTTGTAGTATGTCAAGGAATGTTGTTGTTTTTTGTTTATCTGTTCTGCAGTTAAAGACGCCTGCAACTATTACATTTTTTTCTGTCTTCGTTTGTGCTATTGCAGATGTTATCTGTTCCACTGTGTCATCAGAGGATGTTCCATAGGTGATGTACATGCCTATTATGGTCAGTTTGTTTGTTTTCACAATGACTTTGTTGTCGTCCTTTATTGTCTCTTTGATCCTTCCTATGGTGGGTTTCATCATGATGGAGACACCTCCCTCTGGCCTACCTCTGTCTTTTGATTTGGCATAGGCGTGTATTGATTTATATCCTTGTAGTTCAAAAGTTCCTGTCAGGAAGGTTTCTGTAGTTATTATCACGTCTTTGCCTATCCATATTTCTTCAGGTGCTGAGCTGAAGGTACCCTTTAGTCCTTCTACGTTCCACAGTAACAGATTCAGTGGTGTGTTGGTTTCTGTTTGGTATCCATCCTTGGTAGTTGGTGTTTTTTTCCGGCCTTTTCAGTTCTTCCGCGTTTTGTGGTTTCGTCCTGTCAGATTCTTGCACCTTCAGGTCTGTCTCTCCGAAAAATATATTCCTTTACTAGTACTCCCGCCGGCCAGGCTTCTGCTTTGTAGACGCTCTCTAGTGATTCGTAGGGAATTCCTAGTTTAAATGCCTTTAGTCGTCCCCTGATCTCTAACTCTTCGCATTCAATGTCTCCCTTACTTCCTTTGTTCTGTATGAAATCCTTTAATTTCTGCGCTGTGGTGGATTCGTAGAGCCTACCTATGTAGAGCCAAGACATGCGTGAGCCCGCTTTCAGTTCAGTGGATTGAGACATGTTTCCAATGATTTGTAGTCTTTGACGTCCTCTCCATCCAGCTTCCGTTGAGATGTCGTTTAAGGCTGTGTTGTTTGTTTGCAGTTCTAGTTCTTCTGTGTTGGAATTTTCTTATCTGACTTTCTGTTTTTCTGCGATATTCTGTCCATATTGGTTTCGTTTCCTAAGTCGTCCCCTCCCTATTACTGTGCTCCATGCCTGTGCTGGTTCTGTAGCCTAGTTGGGGTGATCTAGATCGTGTTGTATCTGTGGTCTTGTTCGGCTTTGTTGTAGGTTTCCTTGTTCTTGTAGGGGATTTTTGTTTTCCGTTGCTTCCTCAGTTTCCACTTTGTTTGTATTATCAGGTTGTGTGTTGTTGGGGTTTTCGTGATTAGCCTTCTGTCTGCCACTCCGTTCGTACGCTATTGTCCCTTGTGGTTCACACTGAACATTATAGAGAGTATTCTGATTATTTTGTGTGTTGTCTGTCGTTTCTTTGGGATTTCGTGTTGCGGCATTTGTGATGGTTGTCGTATCTCGACTTATGCTTTGGTTAATTTTCTCCTCTAATATTCCTTCTAGCTTATGTGAAATAAAATTCGTAATGTAATACATTTTTCTTTTGATGCCCGCTATGTCATCTATTTCTGCGGTTGTGCTCTGGTGTTGCGTAGGTAACGTCATCTGCAGTGAGATAGTTGGCTCTTGTAAGTTAGGCTTAAGACCGACAGATGTCGGTGAGCGTTGTCTGTCTCTAGTTTGTTGCTTCATGATGTTAGCAAATAGTTCTACTTGTACCGCATGGGGGTTGTCTTCTCCTTGCATGACGGCTGTTTGGATGCCCGTAATCTCGTTACGAGGATTCTCATTGACATGCGGCGGTTTTTGCGCATTATGGATTTGACCGCCAGATGTCAGCAAACGTTGTCTGTCACTAGTATGTTGCTGCATGGGGTCATCAGAGTACGCTAGTTGTACCGCAAGGGAATAGTCTTCTCCATGCTTGTCCGCTGGTTGGATATCTCTAACCTCGTTACGAGAAATTTCATTGACATGCACATTCTCATTTCCAATATTCTTATTGTAAAGAGCGGTTTTCATTTCTAAGAAACTTGTCTTAATGACACTTACCACTTGTAGTATGTCTTCTTTTACCTCTTTTTATAAATAACCTCCTACTTCCGCGATATTCTGTAAGGTTTATAGAGCACATTCGACTCGTACATCAATCTCGTCCGCCATGTTTATAGAAAATATCATGTGAGATGTTTACCATGTGTGATGAAACATAGCTAGGTAGAGAAAGAATTAGTGTAGGCTACATGTATGGTGACTGACAAGTCTTTTTCCATTGAAACTTGTTTTTCAGATCAAACTGCAGTATAGAGAGAGTATAGGTTGCAGGTATGGGTTAATAAATGACAAACGGTGTACACATAAATCTGATTTATCGATTCCAGAATTAAGAGTAGACTATCTTTAATTGATTGGTTAAAGAGGATAGCTAAAACAAAAATGCTCAGTGGTTACCGGGACAAGATGGTCGCTACACACAACAAGTTTAAATACTTGAGGCTAATAATCTATACTCACACACTTGCTTGTTCTAAACTAAACTGTGTTGCTGTCAGTGCTCAGACAGTAGGCTGATGACAAAATGCATTGCTAACAGAAATATAATCATTTCCGGTTGTATAATGTTACCAGCTATCCATTTTGTGTTGCAGTGTTAAGCACTTTTAGCTCTTATACAGGTGGTCATAACTCGATTTCCAGGTATGAGGCCTAGAACGAGTCAAACTAAGAAACAAGGGCATGGTGGTGTAGTGCTTAAGCTGTTAGCCTTTTCACCAGGGTTCAATTTCAGGTTAATATGCTTGCCATAAACATATTAAACAAAACAAAACAGAGATAACGTTTAAAACTGATTACATTTGTGTCTTTTCAAATTATTACTTGGATTACTAATACAAAAATGAACTGGGTTTGATATACAGTTAATGCTATCACACACTAGACTGTAGGAAAGCCAAAAGAGCAAAAGGCGTAGGTAGAGCAGTGGTAAAATTGCTATATGTAGAGAACTACCTAGCGGTTTTATGAACTGGCAAAGCTATATCGCATAAACAGTGCAGGATACAATCCAGCAATCAAATTTGTAACTTGTGGAACAGAGAAAAGGCACTTTTACCTTGATGGATAGAAAATAAGTGCAGATGAATGACCCATGCATTAGCCTACCATAGGGTTATAACCACGAGGTGGAGGTGTGACTTCTATATTTTATTGTTTAGAGACATGGCTTTTTTGTAACCAGTAGATTTAGGATTTTGTAAATATTCATTTTTGTAATTGTAAATAGTGGAAACAATTTTTTTATAGTAAATGTTAAATGTATAACTAAAAGTTATTTGGGATAAGTGTGCATGTCAAGGATAAATAGCGTGGTTGTATTTGTTTTTTAAAGAAAGGTATGGTTGTGTGAATGTATGACTATAGATAGAATAATAGAGAGAGAGAGAAAAAGCTTGTGTGTGTGTGTGTGTGTGTGCGGGTAGCATTGATTGTTCAACCAAAGCAAACACGGCAAGGTAGGATGGTGAGGTAATTAATGTATATAGCAAATGGTAAATAGTATACTGTAGTTTTTTAACACTTGTGTTTTTTTTAATGCAGCGGTAGATATGTGTTATTTTGTAAAACAGTCTTACCTACAGTAGTAGTGGTAGTAGTAGTAGTAGTAGTAGGCCTATATGTTTTTGGAAACAAACAGAAAGAGAATGCACTATTGCCATGGCCAAGCACTTCCATTATGGTGATTTCAAGAAAATTTAAATCAGCAAATGTGTGTTTTACAAAACTTAACTTTCAGCATGGACTAAATCATAAACGTGTCGTCTGTGATATGGAAAAAATAGGAAATCCATGTTTCCATATCAACACAATTTAAAAACTTAAAACTGACATTTAAAAAATGTAAATGGGTAATTGACAAATGTGTTAACAACAAAATGGAAAATTCTTGTTTCCATATTATGAAATCCAAAAACTTTAAACTGACACTTTCAAATCGTGTACATGGAAAATTAACAAATGGCAATGTGTGAAATGTGAAAATGAAAAAAATTAACAAATGGCTATCATTATTTAAAAAAATAAGAAACCGTCGTATTCTATCGTTAATGTGTGAACCAAACCACATCTACTTATTTGGATCACCCGAGACTGAGTAGACCTGTTTTAGTCTTAATATACTTTTAAAATTTTATGTTAAAGCTCGAATTGAACTCAAGAGCTTTAGAGTGCCAGCTAACTATTATAACCGTTACGTCACAAAGACAACTTTACAAAACTCTTAATGAACAATAATAAGAAAAAGAATAATAAATGTTGATTTTTTTTTAGGATGAACATGGTGACAGTGTTTCTGTTGCACAGTCTGCTAGCTACTAGCCAGCAGCTGGGGTCTTAGAAAACGATACAGTTGACATTTTATAATGAGATGTGACATGTTTCAAAGTTCAGTATCATGGGTTGCTGTTGAGTAAAAACTAATCCTGTACAAGGAAGAAATGGTTCGAACCCCTTACCTAATATTACTATTGCCTGAACATGGCTTGACGACACTGTATTATTATGATACTCGGTACACAAACCATAGATAGAGTGTATTGTATAAGATCACTTTCTTTCTGAACATAGGTGGAGACTGTTGATCGTTAAGAATGGCATTAATATAGTAGGACGTGGGTATAGCAATTAAGAAAAAACAGACAATACCCATACAATATTTTTATTTATTTAATATAAGTACTTGTACAATAGTTACATTCAAAATACATTTCTTTTTTCTCTATTACTATTTAGTCCTTTTTGATTCTCTTGCATATGAAGGTTAGATAACCTTGTAGTTCAGCCCCTTAAAACAACAACCACACAACCTTTTGCATAGTCTGTGATGTTGATGGCTCTTGAGATGTGGAAGATGGATTAAACATAATTTTTACAGCTGGGGTTAAATGTTGCTTAATAAACACTGCACTATTTTGAGTAGCAACATTTTTTCTTGTACTAGCTTTTTAGCATTGTCATGATTATTTGTTGACACCAACAGTGTTTCATCTGGTACACCACACTGATGATCACTCACACTTAAAACCTTACCATTTCTACTTTTTAGATTGCCTCGACATCTTTTTGACCTCTCTTTTGAACATCGCCAAAATATTATTCCTTTTACATATTGACGATTATAGTTATAAGAGTAGCCTTTATAGAGTACACGTTGTTTACCTTTGTTAGTTGTAGTAAGTTCCATAGTAGCTACTAACCTGTTAGTATGATTTGCTCACTACAAAGGTTATAACTGTTCTGATAATAAAATCATTTAGCGTTGGCTTTTATATTTAATATGTACAGTTTGAAGTGATAGCAAAAGTGAGAGCAAAATGGTAGCAGAGTGGTAGAAATATTACATGTATTGGTAATAAATAGTTTAAGCGGTGATGTGGATCCATTACATAATAATTTTGGCTCGACGAAGCTCATTTTCTATATCCAATAGTTCTTCCTCATATTCAATATAACCAGCCTGTTTATAGACATGTAGTTGCTGAAGCCGCCGGATTAGCTTACTTGGATAGTTCCAGTAGACAAATTCAACAAATGATTTTTTAGGTGTAAACAAAGCATTATCATCATCATCATCATCATCATCATCATCATCATCATCATCATAACCATTATCATTATCATTATCATTACCATCCTCATCACTATTACTATATAGTCCTTTTTGATCCTTTTGCAATACCACATTTTGCACAGTCTGTGTTGCCTTTGATAATGTTGGGAGTTTTTCAGACATTGACAACTGTCCTAACACGACTTTCTGAGGAGATGATACATGCTTCTTAACAAACAATGCACTATCTTGAGCTGCAATATCTTTTTCTGGGACAAGTGTTTTAGAATTTGAAGAGTTTTTTTTAAACAGCAACGATGTTTTATCTGGTACACTACATTGATGATCACTCACACTTAAGACATCACTATTTTTAGCCTATTTTCAATTTAGAAAAAATAGGCTTATGAGATCACCTTTTGTCCGTGTGTGTGTGTGTGTGCGTGTGTGAGGTGTGTGAGGTGTGTGTGTGTGTCCCTAATAACTTTTGAACGGCTGGAGCGATTTCAATGAAACTCGGTAATATAATAGCCCCGTTCTGGCCAACCCCGACCGTGTCCTTCAAATTTTATTGTGTCTCACCAATCCAACATGGCGGCTGTGCGAAATATTTCACCAGCATTCAGTATCTCCGAAACTATTACCGATATCACCCTGAAATTGTGCACGGTGATAAAGGGTACTACTAGAAGTTCACATATGAGACTTTCAAAAATCTGGTAACTACAAAAGCAACATGGCGGCCAAGCGATCTTGAGACTTTTAAATAGACGTTTCTCGTGATTTAACCATCCAAACGTAATGAAACTTGGTACAGCAAATGTTTATACACATCGTAATGCACTGGCATCTAATTTAGTTCAATTGTTTATATAACCTCAAAATGGTGGCTGCGGGAAATATTTCACCGGCATTCTATATCTCCTAAACTATTACATGTATCACCCTGAAATTTAGTACGGTGATAAAGGGCACTGCTATAAGTTTATCTATGTACATTTCATAAACCTGTAAAGTACAAAACGAACATGGTGGCCAAGCGAAGTTGAAATATTTTAATAGACTTTTCTCGTGATTTAACTCTCTGAGCGCAGTGAAATGTGGTACAGTAAATGATTATACATATTGTAATGCACTGGCATCTAATTCAGTTCAATTGTTTACATAACCTCAAGAAGGCGGCTGTGCGAAATTTTAAAATTAAGTTTTTATTTCTTGAGTCGTAGTCATGCGTTCAATGTGAAAGTTTGAATAATGAACCTACGCAATAATTTTCCTTTAATGGTACATATTTCTATGGCCTATACATATAACAATCCAAAATGGCGAACATCCGAAATATTTAGACGGTTCTTAATATCTACGAATCTTTTACAGCAATCAAACTGAAGTTTTTTTTGTTCATAGAGGCTATGAACATAAGTTCACCTATAGGACTTTCAGTAACCTGGCGAGCAGATATCCAACATGGCGGCGACGCGATTTATACATATTTAAAAAACGTTTCTCGTGATTTAACCATCCGAGTGCAGTGAAACATTGAACGTTAAATACTTATACAAATGTTGATCCACTGGCATCTAATTTATTTCAATTGTTTTCATAACCACAAGATGGCGGCCGTGTGAAATTTTAAAATCTCGTTTTTACTTCTTGTGTTCTTATCATGCGATTGAACTTTGAATACCACACGTACACAATAATCTTCATGTAATAGCACATAAATAAAAATCCAACCTGCGAACCATCTGAAATATTTAGACGGTTCTCAATATCTACGAATCTATCATAACATTCAAACTGAAATATTGTATGTTGATAGAGGCAATAAACACGAGTAGGATATATGAAAATAGGCTATTTAGTTCTTCACGGAACTACTTGTTACTTTTCAGCTCACCTCGACACTGTTTTGAACGATGATTTGAACAACGCCAAATAACAGTTCCATTTTTATTGGTTAGTTTTACAATATATGTATATCCTTTATAGAATGCATATGGCATACCATTGCTATTTGTTGATACTTCCATGTAAATTGTCAAGCATGAATTAATCTCTACCAAAGTTCACTCGATAATATAAATAATAGTTTAAAGTGAGAGGAAAAGTGGGTGCAAGAGTGGGTGCAAATGTGGGTGAAAATTGGGTGCAAAAGTGGTTGCAAGAGTGGGTGCAAAAGTGGGTGCAAAAGTGGGTGCAAAAGTGAGTGCAAAAGTGGGTGCAAAAGTGGCTGTAAAAGGGAGTGCAAAAGTGGGTGTAAAAGAGAAAGCAAAAGTGGGTGCAAAAGTGGGTGATAGTGAGTGGAAAAGTGGGTGCAAAAGTCAGTGTAAAAGGGAGTGTAAAAGTGAGTGCAAAAGTGGGTGCAAAAGTGGGTGCAAAAATGGGTGCAAATGTGAGTCCTAAATTGGATGTAAGTGTGGGTGCAAAAGTGGGTGCCGCTTATAGTAAGCATGAATTTTACTAGAATGTGATTTGAGCAAATGTAATTTCTAAACCCAAGTAGTGAATAGTCAGTTGGTTTTGATCTATGCAAGCGTAAGCATGTCACATACACTGGTGATGGATACTCAAGGCTTTAAGGTCAACGAAAACAAGTACAGTATATATTAAAAGAGGTGGCTATCATTGTTTGCACAACACGCGGGTTACCATATCTTTTTTTCGGACTAGTGTTTCAACATTTGAAGAGTTTTTTTAACCCCTTCAGACCTGAATTTTTTCTACTATAGACAAAAATTATTTTTTATTAAAAACACATTGTATGGATCATAAATAACACACTGATATAAGAATTTGTGATTTTCTAAAATATTTTATTCAAATTTCAGCATGTACATTATAATGTACAAATGGTCCTGGGTATCAGTAAATAGTGAAATTTTAGATATATGTGAATATGAACATTCATATTTATATATATTGAAATGCGCAGTAATTAAGACACAGGACGAATAAACTAATCAGTTAAGCTTCGCTTTTTTACTGATTTCCTGTGAAATGGTGCAAAGCAGTTCCTCTTACTGGTAAAGCAGAGATGTACATTGCATTTGTCACAGTAAACGTGTGTTCTCCCTTTACAGTCCGGTTTCTTGCATCTTGTTGCTTCTTTCTTTTCATCAAAATGGAGCTTATGGTCTGTGTAGTCATGCTGGACATCTTCTCCTGGTCTCTTCTCTGCACCCGACCGTGACTGTGTAGGTAGTGGTGATTTGGGTGAAGAGCTTGGACTCCCTCGACGTTCCAATTGTACATTTCTTCCTAATTTTAAGAGACCGTCAGCTACTCTCATTCTAAAATGTAACAAGTTAAGCACCTTATTCCGTGGTATGCCGAGCGTCTCACAGTCCTTTCGATTCTCAAGCCAGCTATTGGTCAGTGCAAAATCAATGAAGTGAACAATTTTCTTAGAGTCCATTTTACAGACCTGATGAAAATTCTGTATAGACTTTTTAATTGATTTGAGACTTATCCGTCAGAAAATCTATGTAATTATTTATTGCATTGCCTTGTGGTTCCTCACCATCTTCATCTTCAACATTTTCCTCCACTTCGTCATGCACATCTTCCTCTTCTTCCTCTCCTTCCAGCTGGGCTTCAGTCTTGGTTACTCTATCTTTGCCTATTGCCCTCTGATTCTTCTTTGGTAGTATTGGAGTATATATGATGTCCTCATCATCACTATTGAAGTCTTCAATATCAGAAGCCTCCCCATTCTCCAGCAAGTCTGAAATTGTTGCTGCATAATTGGGATCACCGGGATCAAGTCGTTCACGAGCCGCATTCCTCTTCGGTTGTGATCTTGAAGGGCCTAAAAAATTAAAATACAAATAATATTATTATGCAAGTACTAGTGATTGTTATAAGGTCACTGTATAAGTAAAAAGACAGCTACGGTGACTGTTATATTACGAGACAAACAGATAGTAACAATTTGAGGTAACAGCAGTTAGGCATAGCTTGGAACCAGATGTACATTACAATGTACATTGAACTTCTGTCACATGAAATACAAGTATTATGAAATGTAAAATGGGCAGCATTTCGGTGTTTCATTTGTTAAAGCTATTTGATCATTTAGCAAAATAAACCAAGATCAATATTGCGGCTAAAATCCTATTTGTATGAAAAATATGTGAGGCTTACCTGCAACATGTTTCCATGGTTCCTCCATCTTCTTTGTTGTCATGCGAAATACACATTTCTGCCCACAGAGGACAGCACCAACTGTTGTGTACCTCATATAGGATGTCAATTGCAATATTCAAAGAGTAACTAAGCATCAAAAATCCTTCTGGGGTCTAAGAATATAGCCTGAAAAGTGATGTACATTGAAATGTGCACCAGGTCTGAAGGGGTTAAACAGCAACGATGTCTTATCTGTCACACTACATTGATGATCACTCACACTTAATACCTCACTATTTTTACTTTTTAGCTCACTTTGACACTGTTTTGAACGATGTTTTGAACAACGTCAAATAACAGTTCCATTTTATTGGTTCGTTTTACAATATACGTATAACCTTTACAGTATGCATATGGCTTACCATTACTATTCGTTGATACTTCCATATAATTTTTCAAGCATGAAATAATCTTCAATAAATTTCGCTCGATAATAGAAATACTAGTTTAAAGTGGGTGCAAAGGTGTGTGCAAAAGAGGGTGCAAAAGTGAGTGTAAAAGTTGGTGCAAACGTGGGTGCAAAAGTGAGTGCAAAAGTGAATGTAAAAGTGGGTAAAAAAGTGGGTGCAGTTTATGGTAGGGACGATTTTTACTAGAATGTGATTTGCGTAAATGTAATTTCTAAACCCAAGTAGTGAGTAGTCAGTTGGTTTTGATTTATGCAAGCGTAAACATGTCTCATACACTGATGATGGATACACAAGGCTTTATGGTCAACAAAAACAAGTATATAGTTAAAGAGGTAGCTATTATTTATTGCACAACACTGAATCTAATTTTGAAATTTTGACAAAGGGCCTAAGTGCACTTTTGTTAATATCTCGCGAACCAATAAGACTAGGGCGTTGTATGAGGTATTGTTGGACTTTTTGCCGAAGACTGCTGGTAAACACCTATGTTCCCACGACCTTTTTAAAGATGGCGGCTGACCCACGAGGGGTGATTAAAAAGTATTCCGAGTGGCGCTTGTTGATAAGCAAACCAATAATCAAAGGGGGGTATGACAGAGCTTGAGGCGATAACCCCTTTTGATTGATCCATGTTCATTTGCCACTCTGGACTGGTCCCCGTTGACTAGCCCCACTGAACGAGTCCTTTTTGAAGGGAGTCATTTTTGACGGGCCCCTGCTGACGGGTCACTGTGGACGGATCCCTGTGGACGGGTCCCTGTTGACAGGTCCTTTTGACTAATCCCTTTGGACCCGTCCCTTTGACATAATTTGGATAAATGCATGGGCCAATCCATAGGGATCAGTCCAAAGGGACCGGTCTAAAGGGATTAGTCAAATGGACCTGTCAACAGGGACCCGTCCACGGGGATCCGTCCACAGTGACCCGTCAGCAGGGGCCCGTCAAAAATTACTCCCTTCAAAAAGGACCCGTCCAGAGGGGCTAGTCAACGGGGACCAGCCCAAAGGGGCAAATCAACAGGGATCAATCAAAAGTGGTTATCGCCTCAAGCTCTGTCATACTCCCCTTTGATTATTGGTTTGCTTATCGACAAGCGCCGCTTGGAATAGATTTTAATCGCCCCTCGTGGGTCAGCCGCCATCTTAAAAAAGGTCGTGGGAACATAGGTGTTTACCAGCAGTCTTCGGCAAAAAGTCCAACAATACCTCATACAATACCATAGTCTTATTAGTTCGCGAGATATTAACAAAATTGCACTTAGGCCCTTTGTCAAAATTTCAAAAATAGATTCAGTGTTGTGCAATCAATAATAGCTACCTCTTTAACTATATACTTGTTTTTGTTGACCATAAAGCCTTGAGTATGCATCATCAGTGTATGAGACATGTTTACGCTTGCATAAATCAAAACCAACTGAATACTCACTACTTGGGTTTAGAAATTACATTTACTCAAATCACATTCTAGTAATAATCGTGCCTACTATAAACTGCACCCACTTTTGCACCCACTTTTACATTCACTTTTGCACTCACTTTTGCACCCACTTTTTCACCCACTTTTACACTCACTTTTGCAACCACTTTTGCACCCACCTTTGTACCCACTTTAAACTATTACTTCTATTATCGAGCGAAAATTATTGGAGATAATTTCATGCTTGAAAATTGATATGGAAGTATCAACGAATAGTTATGGTAAGCCATATGCATACTATAAAGGTTATACGTATATTTTAAAACGAACCAATAAAATGGAACTGTTATTTGATGTTGTTCTAAACATCGTTCAAAACAGTGTCAAGGTGAGCTAAAAAGTAAAAATAGTGAGCTCTTAAGTGTGAGTGATCATCAATGTAGTGTGACAGATAAGACATCGTTGCTGTTTAAAAAAACTCTACAAATGTTAAAACACTAGTCCGTAAAAAGATATGGTAACCCGCGTGTTGTGCAATCAATGATAGCCACCTCTTTAAACATATACTGTACTTGTTTTCGTTGACCTTAAAGCCTTGAGTATCCATCACCAGTGTATGTGACATGTTTACGCTTGCATAGATCAAAACCAACTGACTATTCATTACTTGGGTTTAGAAATTACATTTACTCAAATCACATTCTAGTAAAATTCATGCCTACTATAAGCGGCACCCACTTTTGCACCCACATTTACATCCTATTTTGCACTCACTTTTGCACCCACTTTTGCACCCAATTTTGCACCCGCTTTTGCACTCACTTTTACATTCCCTTTTGCACTGACTTTTGCATTCACTTTTGCACCCTCTTTCGCACTCACTTTTGCACCCACTTTTGCACCCACTTTTGCATTCACCTTTACACGCACTTTTGCACTCCCTTTTACACCCACTTTTGCACCCACTTTTGCACTGACTTTTGCACAAACTTTTGCACCCACTTTTGCACCCACTTTTGCTCCCACATTTGCTCCCTCTTTTGCACCCATTTTTGCACCCACTTTTGCACCCACTCTTGCACCCTCTATTCCTCTCACTTTAAACTATTATTTATATTACCGAGTTAACTTTGCTAGAGATTAGTTCATGCTTGACAATTGACATGGAAGTATCAACAAATAGCAATGGTATGTCATATGCATTCTATAAAGGATATACATATATTGTAAAACGAACCAATAAGAAATGGAACTGTTATTTGGCGTTGTTCAAAACATCGTTCAAAACAGTGTCGAGGTGAGCTGAGAAGTAAAAATAGTGATGTTTTAAGTGTGAGTGATCATCAATGTAGTGTACCAGATAAAACATCGTTGCTGTTTAAAAAAACTCTTCAAAATGCTAAAACAATTGTCCCAGAAATAGATATTGCAGCTCAAGATAGTGTATTGTTTGTTAAGAAGCATGTATCATCTCCTCAGAAAGTCGTGTTAAGACAGTTGTCAATGTCTGAAAAACTCCCAACATTATCAAAGGCAACACAGACTGTGCAAAATGTGGTATTGCAAAAGGATCAAAAAGGATTATATAGTAATAGTGATGAGGATTATAATGATGATGATAATGATAATGATAATGATAATGGTTATGATGATGATGATGATGATGATGATAATGCTTTGTTTACACCAAAAAAATCATTTGTTGAATTTGTCTACTGGAACTATCCAAGTAAGCTTATCCGGCGGCTTCAGCAACTACATGTCTATAAACAGGCTGGTTATACTGAATATGAGGAAGAACTATTGGATATAGAAAATGAGCTTCGTCGAGCCAAAATTATTATGTAACGGATCCACATAACCGCTTAAACTATTTATTAACAATACATGTAATATTCTCTACCACTCTGCTACCATTTTGCTCTCACTTTTGCTATCACTTCAAACTGTACATATTAAATATAAAAGCCAACGCTAAATGATTTTATTATCAGAACAGTTATAACCTTTGTAGTGAGCAAATCATACTAACAGGTTAGTTGCTACTATGGAACTTACTACAACTAACAAAGGTAAACAACGTGTACTCTATAAAGGCTACTCTTATAACTATAATCGTGAAAATGTAAAAGGAATAATATTTTGGCGATGCTCAAAAGAGAGGTCAAAAAGATGTCGAGGCAATCTAAAAAGTAGAAATGGTAAGGTTTTAAGTGTGAGTGATCATCAATGTGGTGTACCAGATGAAACACTGTTGGTGTCAACAAATAATCATGACAATGCTAAAAAGCTAGTAAAAGAAAAAAATGTTGCTACTCAAAATAGTGCAGTGTTTATTGAGGAAAATTTAACACCTGCTGTAAAAGTTATGTTTAACCCATCTTCCACATCTCAAGAGTCATCAACATCACAGACTAAGCAAAAGGTTGTGTTGTTGTTGTTGTTTTAAGGGGCTGAACTACAAGGTTATCTACCCTTCATATGCAAGAGAATCAAAAAGGACTAAATAGTAATAGAGAAAAAAGTAATGTATTTTGAATGTAACTATTGTACAAGTACTTATATTAAATAAATAAAAATATTGTATGGGTATTGTCTGTTTTTTCTTAATTGCTATACCCACGTCCTACTATATTAATGCCATTGTTAGCCATCAACAGTCTCCACCTATGTTCAGAAAGAAAGTGATCTTAAACAATACACTCTATCTATGGTTTGTGTACCGAGTATCATAATTAAACAGTGTCGTCAAGCCATATTCAGGCAACAGTAATGTTAGGTAAGGGGTTCGAACCCTTGCTTCCTTATACAGGATTAGTTTTTACTCAACAGCAACCCATAATACTGTACTTTGAAACATGTCACATCTGATTACAGAATGTGAACTGTATCGTTTTCTAAGACCCAGCTGCTGGCTAGTAGCTAGCAGACTGTGCAACAGAAACACTGTCACCATGTTCATCCTTAAAAAAAATTCAACATTTATTATTCTTTTTCTTATTATTGTTCATTAAGAGTTTTGTAAAGTTGTCTTTGTGACGTAACGGTTATAATAGTTAGCGGGCACTCTAAAGCTCTTGAGTTCAATTCGAGCTTTAACATAAAATTTTAAAAGTATATTAGGACTAAAACAGGTCTACTCAGTCTCGGGTGATCCAAATAAGTAGATGTGGTTTGATTCACACTTTAACGATAGAACAAGACGGTTGTTAATTTTTTAAAATAATGATAGCCATTTGTTCATTTTTTCATTTTCATATTTCACACATTGCCATTTGTCAATTTTCCATGTTCACGATTTGAAAATGTCAGTTTAAAGTTTTTGGATTTCATAATATGGAAACAAGAATTTTCCATTTTGTTGTTTACACATTTGTCAATTTCCCATTTACATTTTTTAAATGTCAGTTTTAAGTTTTTAAATTGTGTTGATATGGAAACATGGATTTCCTATTTTTTTCCATATCACAGACGACACATTTATGATTTAGTCCATGCTGAAAGTTTAGTTTTGTAAAACACATATTTGCTGATTTAAATTTTCTTGAAATCACCTTAATGGAAGTGCTTGGCCATGGCAATAGTGCATTCTCTTTTTATTTGTTTCCAAAAACATATAGGCCTACTACTACTACTACTACTACTACTACTACTACTACTACTGTAGGTAAGACTGTTTTACAAAATAACACCTATCTACCGCTGCATTTTAAAGAAACACAAGTGTTAAAAAAACTACAGTATACTATTTACCATTTGCTATATACATTAATTACCCCACCATCCTAACTTGCCGTGTTTGCTTTGGTTGAACAATCAATGCTACCCACACACAGACACACACACACACACACACACACAAGCTCTCTCTCTCTCTCTCTCTCTCTCTCTCTATCATTCTATCTATAGGCATACATTCACACAACCATACCTGTCTTTAAAAAACAAATACAACCACGCTATTTATCCTTGACATGCACACTTATCCCAAATAACTTTTAGTTATACATTTAACATTAACTATTACAAAAAAAATGATTCCACTATTTACAATTACAAACATGAATATTTACAAAATAATAAATCTACTGGTTACAAAAAAGCCATGTCTCTAAACAATAAAATATAGAAGTCACACCTCCACCTCGTGGTTATAACCTTATGGTGGGCTAATGCATAGGTCATTCGTCTGCACTCATTTGCTATCCATCAAGGTAAAAGTGCATTTTCTCTGTTCCACAAGATACAAATTTGATTGCTGGATTGTATCCTGCACTGTTTATGCGATATAGCTTTGCCAGTTCATAAAACCGCTAGGTAGTTCTCTACATATAGCAATTTTACCACTGCTCTACCTAAGCCTTTTGCTCTTTTGGCTTTCTTACAGTCTAGTGTGTGATAGACAGCATTAACTGTATATCAAACCCAGTTCACCTTTGTATTTGTAATCCAAGTAATAATTTAAAAAAAACACAAATGTAATCAGTTTTAAACGTTATCTCTGTTTTGTTTTGTTTAATATGTTTATGTCATGCATATTAACCTGAAATCGAACCCTGGTGAAAAGGCTAACAGCTTTACCACTACACCACCATGCCTTTGTTTCTTAGTTTGACTCGTTCTAGGCCTCAGACCTGGAAATCAAGTTAAGACCACCAGTACAAGAGCTAAAAGTGTTTAACACTGCAACACAAAATGGATAGCTGGTAACATTATACAACCGGAAATGATTATATTTCTGTTAGCAATGCATTTTGTCATCAGCCTACTGTCTGAGCACTGACAACAACACTGTTTAGTTTAGAACAAACGAGTGTGTGTGTATAGATAATTAGCCTCAAGTATTTAAAGCTTGTTGTGTGTAGCGATCATCTTGTCCCGGTAACCACTGAGCATGTTTGTGTTTTAGCTATCCTCTTTAACCAATCAATTAAAGATAGTCTACTCTTAATCCTTGAATTGATAAATCAGAGTTTGTGTACACCGTTTTTCATTTATTAACCCATACCTGCAACCTATACTCTATAATGCAGTTTGATCTGAAAAACAAGTTTCAATGGTAAAAGACTTGTCAGTCACCATACATGTAGCCTATACTAATTCTTTCTCTACCTAGCTATGTTTCCTCACACATGGTAAAAGTTTCACATGTTCGTATCCGATTATTAGTTTATAAAACTCAGGTCGATGATCTTGATTTATAGGATAGTTTGGAAAAATTCATTGACCATGGGAAAGGGTTGACCATCCTATGACACTTCATATGTTGATATTCTATTATTAGTTTATAAAATATTAGGTCAATGACCTTGCTGTTTAGAATCTATTGGGTAAATTCGTTGGTCATGGAAAAGGGTTGACCATCCTGAGTCCCATGACACCTCACTTGACCCTCTCTGGTTATTAGTTAGCGAGATATTAACAAAAGTCCAGTTAGGCCCTTTTGACATAAATAAATAATATATTCAAACACAGAATGTCACCTTAAGTCCAACGACCTCTCATACAGGTCCCTAGCCTTATTGATTCATGAGATATTAAAAAGCTAAATGACCTTAGATATTTTGGGTAAATTCGTTGGTCATGGAAATAGTTACCATCCTGAGTCCTATGACACCTCACTTGACCCTCTCTGATTATTAGTTAGCGAGATATTAACAAAAGTACAATTAGGCCCTTTTGACATGAATAAATAACATATTCAAAACCAGAATGTCACCTCAAGTCCAACGACCTCTCATACAGGTCCCTAGCCTTATTGATTCATGAGATATTAAAAACCTAATGACCTATTAGTTTTAGATCTTTTGGTAATAAAAAAATAACTCATCTATAAATCAAGATTCAAAAAGCCCGCCCGCTTACAGAAACCCCAAGTGCGCATGCGTAAAAACTAAAAACAAACATGTTAATTCAAAGTAGCAAGCGGCTCTTCATATGCGTTTCATGTGGAACGACGTTTAATTTCAACATAGCATTAGGGACCATGGGCCAGTCCATAGGGACCAGACCAAACGGATCGATCTAAAGGGATTAGTCAAAAAGGGCCCGTCAACAAGAACCCGTCCACAGGGGCTCGTCAACAATGACCTGTCCTCAAGGACCCGTTAGGTTGGGTTAGGTTAGGTTAGGCTACGGCCGCCATCTTTTAAAATCCCGCCCTCCTACAAAACTATGAGTGGGCATGCTTAAAAAACAAAAAACAAGCATGTTAATTCATATTGGCTATCCACCGTACACATGTCTCTTGTGTTGAATAACGTTTTATTCCATATTGGCATTCAAACTCTCACATGTTGCACTTGGAAAGAGAGATTTTCGAAAAAAATACAATTTCACCCCCTAGTGGGGGTAGGTTTTATTTTGGGGTTGAAATATGTTATCCATTGGAAAGGGGGTATCAGCCCGAGTTCAATGACTCCTCATTCGTCAAAATCCGACCATGCGTTCGAGAGATATCGCACCGCTGCCATCTCGTGTGGAGGGTGTGGAGGTGGAGGCGCAAGAACCCGTACAAACACACTACTACTCTCTACTCATCTCAGGTCCGAGCAAGACGTAGACTTGAAAGCCAGTATATTTGAAATAGTGCATCGTATTGTAGGCAAAGTGCGCGATAAAGGAGGCAGTGTATTCACGGGAGATTGAGTTCCACCCGGAGAAAGCAAAGTTAGACAGACGGACTTGCCACATTCAGTTTACGAACAGAACTGAGCTCATTTATTCAACACGCTCTACTACGAGAAGCGTGCACGTTATAACCCAGCTTACTGCAGTACAAATTGATCATTATTTTCAACGATATAACTGCTCACATTACTGCTGCGAACACTTGTCGTTTGAAAGCAGTATCATACAAGAAGCATTACTACATTTCAACCAGTTAAAATGCAAATTATAGAACGGCAAAGGGGAAGTTATTCAGGTTTACTCTTAAACCAGATGATGACTTATTGCTAAATTGTACAATGAAGGGAAGCTGATATGCATCATGCTAGAGTGAAATCCGGAATACTATGACAGTATGTATATCGTGGCGAAAAAGCTACGCGACACTCTGAAGTACAGAATGAAACTACGCTACAATGGGAGATTTCACATCCACCTTGAAATACTCTTACAAATATTATACAACGGAACGAGATTCTAAGAAGATCTCCTGTCGAGATTTGCTGGTGTACAGATTGAAGATTTTGCCAGTTAAGCTGAAGGACAGCCAACGGACGGAGAGAAGGCTGAGTGGTCGTGGCGAGGTCATCCCCCTGGCCACTGACCCAGTTCCGCTGGGGACATCACAGACAGCGTGCTCTCATATGGTCGATTCAGCTGTGTCTGAAGGACTCGAGCGAATCTTTGCTTGTGAAAGCAAATCCAGCCAGAATTCTCGTCGTTCAACAAAGGTAGCTGTAGCGTTGTATTACATAACCATGTTTGTAAAGTAGTATTGTTCAGTGTTTTATTCAGCGAGTGACCAACATAACATATTCTTATTAATTTAGTGGAAATTATCTAAATCGGTTTAATTCATTTTTATTGCCAATTTTCATTGCAGATTTCAGTCATTTTGACATTTTTCTAAGCGAAAAATCATTTTTCACGTTTAAGATAGTCAATTGTAAAATTATTTAATTAGCTTTAAATATGCGGAAAGTTATCTAAAAACTGTTTTATGAGAGGATAAATGCATTGATAAATCTAGATACAGTAGTTTGAGTAGGAATTTCACTAAAGTACAGGGATAATCGAAGACTTAAGATGTTGATTCGAGCTTAGAACCTTGTTACAAATTACGAAGTGCAATAAATGCCTTATTACACGATAAATTTATTCATGATCAAAGAAAGACTTTATGAACACTTAATAAATTTAACAATTAAATGTCACTATGTATTTGTGAAGGCAGATAGTTATTTAAAACTATACTGCAGTTATAAGAAAAGGATTAAATTACATTTTCAGAAAGTACTATGTTCAGAGAACATTAACATGCGTAAATTTAAATTTTTCTTATTGCATTAAAAAGTCTAAATAATTTTGAAATAAATAATTTCATGAAAGAAATTTGGAAACTTCATAGATAAGAACACGCATTTAAAAAGACAAAATGTAATGACAGGGCGACCTTTTATAAGTCGACCGGTGTCTGTAAATAGGTCCGAATGGACTTAACTGAATAATATTCAGATTTTGAATTCTCAGGAAGATAGGATATGTTCGTAATTTTATTAAATATGAATTCTTGCAGACTAGTCAATTGAAAGTTACTGTATTGTTACAAACGAAGTTTATCCGTGGAATAATGTTAATAATATCCAGACACATGATGTTTAAAAAGCTGTACAGAAGTAGTTGAAGGTTTTGAATTTTGATAGTACGAGGAAATGGGTGTATACGGTTAGGGGACGTTTTGTGGAGGCTGTTTCTTGAAAAATATTCACATTGGAGGTGAATTTGAAGTAGAGATACTGATTTTCCTTGCATTATAGAGAGAATGCATTGAAATGGTTTAAAGGTATGAAATTCCGTGCAAGGTAGTTGACGTAAATAAAATTACGTAGTTATTAAAGAAGGAGGCATAGTATAAAAGTTTTCCAGTTGTATGCACAGAGAGTGTGAAAGTAATAAATTGCATCGAGGCAAGTTTTTAGACAGCATGTTCAAAAATTATAGTAATTATTTGTGTAATTTTGAAATAGAGGTGAGGAATGAGGAGTTAATGCCATGCACTTCTAATATCCACAATTTATAACTTAACTGACAGTCTCGCAATGAATTTCATGAGTATTGGAGTTATTCTCAGATGAGGAGGAATACATTTTGAGCAGTGTTTAACTTAATCATTCGACACATATGCTCGTCTTTGCTATGACGAAGTAGAAAATACTTTAACCCGATAAAGATGTGGTGATTGTTTAAAGAAAGGAGTATAGAAGACTCATACATTGAATCATGTTTGAAATGACATAAATAATTTCGTGGAAGAAATTAATAATTTTTGCAGACCACAAATTTGTACATGTGTATAAAAAAAGAATACTTAATGTTTAATACTTGATATTTTTGCTTATACTAAATTAGATTTGGATCTACGGTTCAAGTACATGAGACGCTTTATATAGACTAGGGAAATGTCTCAAACAAACGTCGTTTCGTATTATTGATTTTAGTGAAGGTTCAGAAGAACTTCACAAGTGCTTGAAATTTTTTAAATTTTTCTTGTTTATCAAGGTGCGAGTTTATGCACTAAATTTATTCTTGGAGAGAATAAGGGCTCAAGTAGAGTGCCGAATTCTCCAAATTTATTTTATTTCAGGACATCGTGAATTGTCACAGTTATTTTGTTTTGTGTTTAATTTTTGCAGTGTCAAATAAGACACTATATTAAATATTTTGAGTTAGGGACATGAGTGTATTGTCCTTGGTGAATAAACCGCTACAACTTTTTAGTTGGATAGTCAATTTTATCTTAACTGACCGCTTACTCATTCTATAATCGTCGTAAATAGTAATACAGGTTAGTTATAGGCGCCCACTATAGATTAGACCTTATCACCCCTCGAGATCAGAGCTTTCTCGATTGCTATTAATTGTAAATAATAGTAGGAGTATGTAACAAGTCTGGTAGTACAATTTAATATACTCTCTGTGATCCTAGAATTTCCAATTTTTACTTAGCAGCCAATGGTAAGCTATTTTGAGCTGGGTATCTATGTTCCTGCAATCCTCTTCATCTCAGCGGATATAGGTGCTGATTGGAGAATTCGGGCCCATATAGGTGTATATTTTTATGGCAAGCCCGGAACGTGGGGCACACGAGGGGTAACTCAAGAGGCATTGAGAAACCTTATCTAATTGAAATTAAAGAAATGCCGATCCCAAATTTAATGATTGTTGAGTTGTTCGGGACATCAGCAAATTTGTGGAGTACATTACATTTGCGAGGCATGTTTATAGAACCAGCTAACGACAGTTTGTCAAGTAAAATTAAATTAAAGAGTAAATTTACGTTATTTAAATTATGTTAGGTAGGATTATAAAATGAGGTAATGTCAGTTCAGTAAAATGCGGTAAATTTCAAACACAACTTAAGGACACGCGTTTAAATAGATTTAAGTAGTATTAGATTATCAATGCAATCCATACTTGTATAAAATGTGTATGTTGGTCAATTCTGGATATTCACTTGTAGCTTGATGTAGTTGATGCTTCCCTTATTCTTAAGAAAGAAGAAAATATGTCAGAAAACGGTATGTCGTTTATAAAAACGATGCTTGAAGATATGAAGAATAGTTAAAGTGGCATGGACATGGTGGCACTACATACTTTAGCACATAATAACATTAAACAAATGAAGGCAGTGATATACAAAACTGCAGCCACAGTCAAATCTGAGGTCAAAACAGAGCTATCTGTAGCTCAGACACTCACAAAGCAAGTATCACACTTGCACAGGAGGAAGCTAGATTAGCATTAGAAAAGGCTCGCGCAGAAGAGAAGTTTGAGAGGGAGAAGGCCCTGGAAGAAATTAAGCTAGCATTAGAGAAAGCTAGGGAGGAAGATAGGTTAGCACGAGAGGAGGCTCAGGAGAAAGCTAGAATACTCTTAGATAATGCTAGGTAGGAAGACAGGAAATCTCAGGAGGAGACTAACAGGATTAAAGCCGAGATTAAGTTAGCCCAGAAAAGAGCTCGAGAAGAGGACAGATTGAGTCAGGAGCAGGCTTGACAGGAGGATAGGAAGATAAAAGCCGAAACCCGGAAACAACAGGAGGTGACCAGGAAAATTCTAGAGAAGGCAGGAAACTCCCAGGAGGAGTTAAAAGCGTCCTTTGAAAAAGTCAGAGGACATAGACTTCACCAAACTCAGATAGCAATATTGAACTCAGATATTATTGGGAAAGTGTTGGAAGCTAAAATGGCGAGTAGTAATAACATCTTAGAGTTAGAGGAGAATCTACAAGCTAGTATTAGCACAGTTAAGTCGGACAACACACAACACCATGAACACATTTCAGGTTCCCTGGATAAGCTCAAGGAGCAGCTTAACAGTCTAACTAGTACTGTTGGTGATCTACAATGTAAACTGTCCGATCAAAAGAGATTGATCGAGGACGTAATATACGTAGATATAAATGCTGCTATTGTAAATGCTGTCACGGACATGATGGAGGAGGTCCTGACAGCAACAAAAAATCAATGTCGAAAATTCATGCTCAATTTTTAATGACGTAAAAGCCCTAGAATTAAGCACCAATTTAAGTGTCTGTCGAATCAGTGAAGATTTATCTAAGCGGATCGATGAATTTCAAACATCAAGCATTTCTACTCTCACAGGCATAGTTTATAAAGCAGATTTAGCTAAACCGAGCGAACTTGATAGTATAAAAAGGACGGTCGATGATATTAACACAGAACTTGCTAAAGTTAGGTCTAGGCAGGAGAAGGAGGCTGATGAGTTAGGACAGCAGTTAAAGACGATAACGATAGGGGATTCTACATTTTCCATGACGCTAAGAACAGAAGTCAGAGACGACTTGCGTAAGGACTTAGCTAAATTCATCCAAGAGAGAGACGAAAAGTTAAAGGAAGAACTTAAGAGACTCGAAGCGAAGAGGGACCAATATGAAGAAGATTAAGAAAGCGTCGATAGCCAACAGCAGCACCCTAGGCCAAATTTAAATTTTGGAAGGGAACAATTTCAGCAGGATACAGAGGATTTCGGAGGGTCCTTTGAACCGTTTCAAAACAGGTCAAATCCAAACATCATTTTATAAAGGGAAATGATGAAAAGCCCTGCAAGTTTAGTGGTGTTGGTAACATCACTGCCGTAGAGTTTTTGAGGGACATGCGGTCATACTTGGAGGACAACAGGATACGTCGCGAACGCCACATGAGGGTGGTAGAGAAGTATTTGGACTCGGAAGTATTAATATGGCACCGTGCATTCCGATACACTTACCAAACCTTTGAAGAATTCGCTGTAGCTCTACAGAAACGTTTCTGGAGCAAAGAATTACAGCAGGATATTTGCGCTGAAATATACTCGAAGAAGTACGCTTACTCAGTTCCGACCTAGTACGCAAGCTTCTTTACGAGTCAATTAGCCCGCTTGCAGTATCTTCAACCCCCTTTAGCAGAAGGAGATTTGGTGCATGCGATATCATATCAGTTGCCGACTGAGGTCAGGAGACATCTGATATCAGCAGACGTCCGAACACTGGAAGGAATGGTAGAAATCTTGAGGAGATTGGATCACACCTCAAATGTGTCCAATAACTCAAGTGGGAATCAGAACTCCAGGTCCCGAAACCAGGAGCATCGAGAAGTACACACCGTTCATGTTGACCAGACGCAACAGACGGAAGGAGTAAAGAATGCCGGAGGTCCGACGAGGAATAATTATTACGGACAGAACCGTTATCAACCAGAGTATCGGAGACCTAGAGAAGGGAGGCCATTACAAAATTTACGCTGGAATGATGCCCAACGTAGAAGAAGTTATCACCAGAGAAATACGGATTATAGACGAGATGGTTACTACAACAGGGACAACCGTACAAACAATTATGGGTAGAGAAGACACCAAAATTGGAGTTCGAACAACAACAGTTATTCTAGGCCACAACAGCAACAACAGCAACAACAAAATCGTGGATGGCGGAACGATGAAAACGTCAGAAGGTATTACGATGACCGGGAAAGAGAGAGTCAAGAATACCGGAAGAACCTCAGAGAGACAGGGACGAGAGAAACGCCAGAGACAAGAATCAGGGGCAGCAGAACCGAAATCAAGAGCCAAAACTCGGAACAAGTAGAGACCGAAGCAATGAAGACCCAGGCGGGGTATGAAAAAAACGCCAATTTCCAAACAGAAGTGAGGAAATTAGAAAACATCTCCACACCTAGACATACTGTTACCATCAACGAATTGTACCAGGCGAAAAACGAGGATCTTCTGTATGAACGAGAATAAACCAAGACCGGAAGAGTAGCGAGGCTCCCGATAATCAAGATAGTGTCAGAAGGAGAATGTGTAACAGGTGTAACGGCGTCCATTCTATCAGAAAATTGCTTCAATAGACTGAAAGATGGAGACTCACTTATAGCCATGCCCGTATCGACGATTAAGGTTATTGGTGTCTTCAACGATAAAACCATAAAATGCAAAGTCGAGACATTAATTGAATTTACGATCAACGAGCAGAAGTATGAACAGATATTCATAGTTCTCAACCAATTAAGTTTTGACGCAATCCTAGGCATTGACTTCAGAACCAAAACCGCAGCAGTTATTGACTTACGCAACGGGGTTATAAAGTTCAATGAACGTCTCAGTCAAGTAGAGAACTCAACGAAGGAGGTGAATGAGTACATTCTTAATGACGAGGCGACATAAGAAAACCTAGTGAAAATCATTATGGAAATCGAGGCTGAAAATCCCCCTCAATATGGTCTGAGAATTGACAACTTGGAAGACTATAGAGAGGAACTGGAAAATTTGGTTTTAAACTATGCAGACGTATTTGATGATAAACTGGCATTATCAGAGGATATAAATATCAGATTCGACTTACGGATAACACCCCTTTTCAGAAGAAATTATACCCAATACCAGAAATGTATCAGGCAGATGTAAATGAGCTGATTAAAGGTATGGAAAGAGATGGAATAATAAGAAAGCAAGTCACTCCTTATTTAAACCCTCTGACCGTAGTAAAGAATGCCGATGGAAGCCTGAGGTTATGTGTAGATGCCAGAAGCATTAACCTCTTTTAACTTAAAGAATATGACAGGCCACCTAATATAAGAGAACTACTGCGAAAGTTCAAATACAAGACATGTTTTTCTGTAATCGATTTAACAGCAGCGTTTCACCAAATAGAGCTCACAGAAGACAGCAAAAGTTATACAGGGTTCATGTTCAACCAAACCTGTTACGTCTACCAACGAGTACCATAAGGGTTGCACGAAGAGGTGAAACAATTTGCGCTCTGATATGAAGACGACATCATTATTTCTTCAGAGTCGCCAGAAGAACACTTTCTGCACCTGAAGAAACTGTTTGATAACCTGAGGGAAGTCAATATCAAAGTCAAGTATAACAAGTGTCACTTTTTCCAGGAAAAGATAAATTTCCTAAGACACACCATTGACAGATACGGTTACCATTCTAATGAGGATAAAATTGAGGCAATATTAAAGTTTCCAAAGCCGAAGAAGATTAAGGACATTCGAGCTTATGCGGGACTTTGCCAATTTTTTAGCAGTCATTGCTCTCGATATTCAGAGATCATGGCTCCACTGTATGATCTTCTGAAGAAGAACAACCAATGGAAATGGGACTCAGCAGCAGAATACGCCTTCATCCAAGGAAAGGAAATGCTCAGAAATAACATTAAACTGGAGTACCCGGATATCAAAAGGTCATTTATCGTCGAAACCGACGCATCACGAATTGGTATTAGCGCAGTCTTTTATCAGAAGGTTCAAGACGGCAATAATCACTACATATCGTTCAGCAGTAGGAAATTCAGAACTCATGAACTGAATATTTTACGACGGAGCTAGAAGCCTTAGCCGTCATAAATACGCTTCAGAAATGGAAGTAAATATTGTTAGGACATAAGATCATATTTTATAAGAACTGATCATAAGGCATTAGAGTTCATGCTCAAATCGGATTTGTCGAGCGATCGCATGACTAGATGGACCATGTTCTTGCAACAATTCGATGCAACCATAGTCCATGTTCCCGGAAAGAATAATCTACTGGCAGATATTCTTTCACGCAATCCTACAACATCCAAGTAAACGTGATCCAGACTGACGCTGAAGATCAGGACACTCTAGATAAGCTAAGAAGAATTGCCTTGTTCCAAAAGAAAGATGCACCATTAAGAAATATTGATAGATTTCTAACAGGCAGGATGACGATGCGACACGCATTATATTTTGAGACCAGAAAGAAAGCTACTCACTTTGTATTAGTTGAAGAAATTGTGTGCAAATACATTGATCCAGAACACAAAAAGGTCAGAATAGTGATTCCATCTGAACTGATTGTGCCACTAATTTGGTTAGTGCACAAGAGTATAGGTCACGGAGGCGTAGACATGACTTATTACACCACCCGTGAAAAATTCTACTGGATCAATATGCGAGAGTCGATCATCATCGTCACCGATCCCAGTCATTGTGAACTCTGTCAGAAGAACAAGTACAACTCTGAACTACTGAAGGAACCACCAAAAGCAATAATTCCCACACGACCATTGGAATTGTTCAGTCAGGATATTTTTGGACCTGCACCCAAAGGTGATAGAGGCAACCAGTATGTGCTAGTCACTATGGATGTGTTTTCGAAGATTGTGAAGCTAAATCCTATGCAGAAGGCCACAACGAAGACAGTCTTGTACCACCTAGAGCGGAACATCATTCCGAAGCTGGGGAAGCCAGAGAGACTTTTGACTGACCACGGAACGCAGTTCACTTCCGCGGATTTTCAAGGAGCTATGGATAGACTGGATATTATCCATCTATTCTCATCTATCCGTAGTCCAGAAACAAATCCATTTGAGAGAATAATGCTTGAATTTTCAAAATACATTCGTCTGTATAGTGCTGATAACCATGCAAATTGGGTGAATATTGAACCCCTAGTGGAATTTTGCACCAACAATACACGGCACGAAAGTACCAATGAAATTCCTGTCATGCTACACTTTGAAGAAACCTATTCGACCGTGGAACGGCATTTTTAACTTTCCGGAAGACAACGAACCACCTATGGACCAAAGAATAGAGTCAGCGCGGGAACAGATGAACAAAGCGGCCGACAAAAGTTTGAAGCGCCAGGAAGGGAAGAGATTCAGCGGACCACTAAGAGAAGGAGACTTAGTATTAGTGAGGATCCCAGTCAAGGCCGATGTACTTAAGAAAGTGTACATTAAATTTCCTAGTCTATTTAGAGGCCCTTTCAAAGTAGCAAGAGTCTAAGGAAACCATTGTTACTTAATAGCGAGGACTGAGGATGATAGACCCATAGGGAAGTTCAATCACTCGAAACTGAAGCGATTTTATCCAATGAACGCTAAAAATAAATTAAGTCACAAGAAATAAGGACACATTGTTATTAAAAAAAAGTACAGGCTATACTTTACTTTAACTGGCAAAGGGGAATCGCGCCCGAATTTATTTATGGCCAAGACCTTGAGCCAGACAAGATGTGAACTGAGACCCGGAAGTTTAAGGAATGACATATTAAAATTATTTAAGTAAAATAATATGGAAGATCTAGAGATTTTATCCTGGGAATGAGTATAATTTAATGTCGAGAAAATAATATGAACAAATACGAAAGGCCGAAGTAAAAGAAGGAAATCTAGAAAGTATTTAAACAAAAAATTAGGTAATTTTTGGAACAAAGACCGGCCTACATCGCTAAATACACGGATTCTACTTCCGGGGGACAGAGGGTGTCGTCACTAGAAGTAAGGGTAAAGGGCACGAGGCACCTCGTGAGGAGAGGCGAAGAGCTGGGTCACAACGCAACAGAGTGGGGGAAACAGCAGCGGAGATCGCGACTACAGTACTCATCTCAGGTCTGAGCAAGACCTAGATTAGAAAGCCAGTATATTTGAAACAGTGCATCGTATTGTAGGCACAGTGCGCGATAGAGGAGGCAGTGTATTCACGGGAGATTGAGTTCCACCAGAAGAAAGCAAAGTTAGACAGACGGACTTGTCACATTCAGTTTACGAGCAGAACTGAGCTCATTTATTCAACACGCTCTACTACGAGAAGCGTGCACGTTATAACGCAACTTGCAGCAGTACAAGTAGATCATTCTTTACAACGATATAACTGCTCACATTACTGCAGCGAACACTTGTCATATTTTGAAAGCAGTATTATACAAGAAGCATTACTACATTTCAACCAGTTAAAATGCAAATTATAGAACGGCAAAGGGGAAGTTATTCAGGTTTACTCTTTAACCAGATGATGACTTATTGCTAAATTGCACAATGAAGGGAAGCTTATATGCATCATGCTAGAGTGAAATCCGGAATACTATGACAGTATGGATATCGCGGCGGAAAAGCTACGTGACACTCTGAAGTACAGAATGAAACTACGCTACAATGGGAGATTTCACATCCACCTTGGCATACTGTTACAACCATTATACAACGGAACGAGATTCTAAGAAGAGCTCCTGTCGAGATTTGCTGGTGTACAGCATGAAGATTTTGTCAGTTAGGCTGAAGGACAGCCAACGGACGGAGAGAAGACTGAGTGCTCGTGGCGAGGTCATCACCCTGGCCACTGACCCAGTTCCGCAGGTGACATCACAGACAGCGTGCTCTCATGTGGTCGAGTCAGCTGTGTCTGAAGGACTCGAGCGAATCTTTGCTTGTGAAAGAAAATCCAGCCAGAATTCTCGTCGTTCAACAAAGGTAGCTGTAGCGTTGTATTACATAACCATGTTTGTAAAGTAGTATTGTTCAGTGTTTTATTCAGCGAGTGACCAACATAACTTATTCTTATTAATTTTGTGTGAATTATTTAAATCCATTAAATTCATTTTCATTGCCAATTTTAATTGCAGAATTTAGTCATTTTGACATTTTTCTAAGCGAATAGTCATTTTTCACGCATAAGATAGTAAATTGTAAAATCATTTAATTAGCTTTAAATATGCGGAACGTTATCTAAAAACTATTATATGAGAGGAGAAATGCATTATAATGCATATGAAATCTTGCAGACTAGTCAATTGAAACTTACTGTATTGTTACAAACGAAGTTTATACGTGAAATAATGTTAATAAAATCTAGACACAGGATGTTTAAAAATCTGTACAGAAGTAGTTGAAGTTTTTGAATTTTGATAGCACGAGGAAATGAGTGTATAAGGTTAGGGGAAGTTTTGTGGAAACTGTTTCTTGAAAAATATTCACATTGGAGGTGAATTTGAAATAGAGATACTGATTTTCCTTGCATTATAGAGAGAATGCATTGAAATGGTTTAATGATTTGAAATTCCGTGCAAGGTAGTTGACGTAAATGAAATTACGTAGTTGTTAAAGGTGGCATAGTATAAATGTTGTATTCACATAGAGTGTGAAAGTAATAAATTGAATCGAGGCGTGTTTCTGTACAGCATGTTCGAAAAGTATAGTAATTATTTGTGAATTATTGAAATAGAGGTGTAGAATGAGGAATTGATGCAATGCACTTCTAAAATCCACAATTTATAACGTAACTGACAGTCTCGCAATGATTTTCATGAGTATTGGGGTTATTCTCTGATGAGGAGGAATACATTTTGAGCAGTGTTTAACTTAATCATTCGACACATATGCTCGTCTTTGCTATGACGAAGTAGAAAATACTTTATCCCGATAAAGATGTGGTGATTGTTTAAAGAAAGGAGTATAGAAGACTCATATATTGAATCATGTTTGAAATAACTTAAATAATTTCGTGGAAGAAATTAATAATTCGTGCAGACCACAGAATTTTGTACATCTGTATATTAAACTTATACTTAATATTTAATACTTGATATATTTGCTTATACTAAATTGGATTTTGAACTACAGTTCAAGTACATGAAACGCTTTGTATAGACTAGGGAAATGTCTTAAACTAACGTCGTTTCATATTATTGATTTTAGTGAAGGTTCAGAAGAACTTCACAAGTGTTTGAAATTTATTGAATTTTTCTTGTTTATCGAGGTGCGAGTTTATCCACTAAATTTATTCTTGGAGAGAATAAGGGCTCAAGTAGAGTGCCGAATTCTCCAAATTTATTTTATTTCAGGTCATCCTGAATTGGCACAGTTATTTTATTTTGTGTTCAATTTTTGCAGTGTTATATAGGACACTCTATTAGATCTTTTGAGTTAGGGACATGAGTGTATTGTCCTTGGTGAATAAACGGCTACAACGTTTTAGTTGGATAGTCAATTTTATTTTAACTGACCGCTTACTCATTCTATAACCGTCGTAAATAGTAATACAGGTTAGTTATAGGCACCTACTATAGATTAGACCTTATCACCCCTCGAGATCGGAGCATTCTCGATTGCTATTAAATGTAAATAATAGTAGAAGTATGTAACTAGTCTGCTAGTACTATCTAAAATATTCTGTATGATCCTAGAATTCCCAATTTTTACTTAACAGGCAACGGTAAGTAATTTTGAGCTGGGTATCTATGTTCCTGCAATCCTTTACATCTCAGCGGATATAGGTGCTGATTGGAGAATTTGGGCGCAGTACGTACATAGTAGGCATAGCCAGCAGCAATCACGACTACGCTTCCTTCAGTTCAATGCTGACACCGTATTCCCTCTCATATATTCTGCTCTCGCAAGTTAAATATATCAGCTCTCCACAGAAAATTGTTTTGCGTTGGTGTCATTATTTATAATTTTCGAGATATTACTCCGTCGATAAAGCTTGCCTTCAGCGCCTGTATTTAACTCGTCAATTTGTCAGTGAATTCAGTGAATTTTCTGCAAGTGGCTTTTATTGCGCCAGGTGACGAGAGGTCAGGAGAGTAATCTACCAACCATCTTGCGCTGTGCGGCTAGCATTTTTTGGCAGTTGGTTCAGGTTCGATTTCCGGCTCTGCCAAGAAATCTTAATTTTGGTCTGAGGGAGGCAAAACTGAGAAGAGGGTTCGATTCCCATCTTAGCAATCTCGGAAGTGGTTTCCGCACTTCTACTCCAGGCAAATTCCAGGATGGTTCCTAATTTAAGGCCATGGCCGCATCGTTTCATATCCTCATCTGAATAATAAATGCTCACACTCATACAGCTATCACAATAACACAGGTTATCAGACAAATTCCACATACCCAAGTACACAGATCTACATGACCATGATGTCGCAAAGCCCCAAAATCAACCAACAACTGCTGCTTTCTACCATTCCATGAAGAAATCCTAGAGTTACCATTACAGTCTTATGCCCCTAAAATCCACGACTAGTTCGAAAGGTTCTAGGACAAAGCATTGGATCAACCATTTTCTTGCATCTCAATATGGATTTGCCAATAGGCTTTCAACAGCTTGTCTCAATTCTGCCTCCATATGTTTAGGTCTATACATGCAAGAAATGAGTACGGTACTTATCTAAAATAAAGAAATAATAAGCTAATATGTACCCTAATATTCTATTTCTCTCCTACTCATAAATCCTTCTCTGAACACTCATCTTAAAACAGAATGGTCTGCATTTTTGGACTAATTATAAAAATTTAGCCTATAAGAAGAAATGAACATTCTCATCTTTAGCTCCCCGGCGAAACTGGAAAAACCTTGAGTAAGTATTGTTTCTTTTCTTATGCATTTTATAAGACGCCTTAAAAATCAATCTAGAATAGCTAATTTAAGTTAACATTACTACCATAATACAGTTTAAGAGTTAGACTGTTGAGGACTGATGACCAAGATGTCCCTAACTTGAGCAAGGACTGCTTCACAACTTTATGTAAAGTGGATTTTCTTGAAAGGGCCTTTACTTAGTTTGGATCTTTTGCGATACGTGTTACATGGAGGTGTGTGTGCTGAATTTTTGGTGTTAAATGATGTAAGTTGGCAACACCATATGTGGCGGTCATGTTGGTTTTCTAGTAACTTATTTAAGGTGGCCCGAACTATACATAGGTTGTTAGCCAAAGAGATAGTAAACGGACGCCCCTAACATGGGGAACAGACACCGACCAGTTCCCCGCCTGATAAGGGTACAGACACAAAGGGAATTGTTGATTGCAGATAGTTCCTCCGCTTTATCAACCGTTGGGACAGTTTATCCTCCTCCGCTTTCAAAAGCGTTGACCATCATCATTGCCTCAGTTGATCCGCGGGTTTATTATTTGGCAATGCCTTATTCACACCTGTCCTCTATATATAAAGGAACATCCCCTATCAGGAATATGGGACGCCCAGTGCCTCACACAGGGTAATGTCAAGCTCCTACTCATTTCAGAACCAGACCCCCGTGTGAGCTGACTGGCACCGTCTTTCTTTTCCATTCATATTATTATTATTTGCGCTAAGGAAGGCCACAATGAAAAGTACACGTTAATATTGAAGTAAGGTTTTTAATCTTCAGTACTTATTATATAACTACTTGAAGGGATGAATTGTCGAAAAAATTGACAATGTGCAGCATGCTAGTGTAGTCAATGTTTCTGATATCAAGGATGATTTTGACACTGATAAATTAGCTGTTATAAAATAAATTAAAGATGCGATAGAGGGATTAATGACCGGAATAGGTAATTCTAAGCAGACCCAAGAGTCCGAAATTGAAGCAATTAATGTCAGACTGTAAAATTCAACTCTTCGAGAAGCTGCTGATCTATTGAATGCGAAGACGGATATTAGAAACGAGATCAGAGACGATCTAAGGAATTCCTTAGGTGAACGGGAGGGTAAATGTAAGGAATCTCGGGAGATACAAGAAGCTAGAAGAGGAATTAGAAAATGTAGGAGTCAAGAACTATTAAGGCGAGATCGACTGCCTGGATTAGAAATGCCTGGATTTGAATTGGACAGCAATAGGCCATTCTATGAACCAGGAATTCTCCGGGCATAAGAAATCATACTGCGATCGATTTTTTTTTGCGAGATATGCGATGTTATCTTGGTCACAGTAGAATACCAAGAGACCGAGAAATGCGAGTAGTTAAGAAGTTCGTTGAGAATGGTGCGTTAATTTGCCACTGGGCGTTCCGATACACATATAACAATTTTGAGGAGTTCGCAGACGGACTTCAAACGAGATTTTGGTCAGTTGAATACCAACAGGACATAAGGGCTGAGATATACTCGATGAAGTATGCTTTTTCGACTCCAATTACGTATGCGAATTACTTTACGGCTCAATTAGCTAAGTTACAATATCTTCAACCGCCACTTTCTGAAGAAGAATTCAATGTGTCTCCACCATAACGTTGCAAGTGATTTTTTTTTTCGAAAATGAGTTTCAGTGTCAGAACGTTTCGCATATCCTTCTCCTGTCATCTAGTGGCATCTTCGGAGGAAAATATTATCTTTTCAGGGAGTTATGACGGGTCAAAATTGGTGGTCTGCACCAGAACGATGCAAGTGATTATACAATGGCACGTGTCACCAATGGGTTCCGTGTTTATTCATGCAAATAAAGGCATGAACAATCGTATTCTCTACCTAAGGAGGACATGTGTTACAAGGAGGCGATTGAGGAACAGTGGGAGTGCTTATTGGTCATCGGCCGGAAAGCAGGTCAGTGGTAAAAAAGTCTCGTGATATGGTATCAGCACGTTGCATATCACTCTTGTTTGGCTTGTGAATTTGAAATGGCAAGTTTCTATACCTCAGAATTAACTTATTACCATTTAAAATGTACGGATGCCCAAGCTTTATTATTGAAAATTAGAAAATTCTGGCAAGTTACATTTACTCTTTAAATAAATGCATTATTGTTGATCCTCCTACCGCATGTAACTGGTGAACCGCAGATAGGTGATTAGGATTAATCCTTTAATACCAATCCCTCGTACTCTCATGTTCAAATATACCAGACTTATTTTTCATGAAACACCATTGATTGAAGAAAGTCGTCATAACTTCTGTATTTCTGAAGATAACAGTGAAATATGTAATTTAAGTACAAAATTACCCGCTATAATCCACTAACATGTCAGTTACTACGAGTATATTACATTTGTACTACAAGCCATATTATCGTTCTCATCGTTGCGTAGTGGCCAGCACTCTTGGTTGTCACCACAGAGGTCCGAGTTTCATTCCCCGTTCTGCCAGGAAATTAACTTCTGGTCCGAGGGCTGGGACGGGTTACACTCAGCCTCGTGAGGCATAAATGAGGAAGGGTGTGTTCGATTCCCACCTCAGTCATCCTGGAAATGGTTTCCCACTTCTACTCCAGGCGAATGCCGGGATGGTTCCTAACTTAAGGCAACGGCCGCCTCCTACCCATTCCTCAACTGAATTATAAATACACACATCAATACAGCAATTATAATAGCACGGATTATCACACAAATTTCACACACACAACCAATTTCACGGGGCTACACAACCTTAAAGTCACAAAGACCCTAAATGAATCAACAACCACATAATGCCAATCATTATTCAGCTAAGAAGACACCACAAATATCTACGGAACCGTTTAAGATATCGCCATTCTGTTTTCAAGTTCGTAAGTCGTATTGAGGGGCTCATACACCACAATCCATTTCTCCCCCAGCACATACGTATTTACCGAAAAGCTGGCAGCAACCTTTTTTTAATGCGACTATAATAATTTCAGCCACTGGAACAACTAACAATCGAGTGACAAGAACAGTGATGTGCTTTTTTTTCCCGAAAATCAGATGAGTACTTTTGATATATTAAAGGTTTCCATAAGTGTCGACATTAGACTGAAAGCGATGTGCCAGCCACTGGAATGTGGAGTGCATGATTCTCTTGCGTGACCCACTCCTTGTTGACAAACTCACATCTCCTTCTAGCCTTTGACCCACAAGGCAGGGTCGGCTCTTCTGCACAATTGCCTCAATCTTGCACGGTCTGCAGCGCCCTTCTTCTCAACATTGGCTGCTCTCATGTCCTCCTTGATTTGGTCAAGCCACCGCTTCTTGGGGCGTCCTTGTGATCGCTTGCCTGCTACATCTAGTTGTAGTGCTATTTTTGCCACTGTGTCCTCGCAAATCCGTAGTACATGTCAGTACCAATGCAGACGAGCTTCCACCATCTCTTCAGGGATCGGTGCGACAACAAGGGTTTTAGACGAGCGAAAAATCATAATGGAAGCTTGGAGGCGAGTTACTACGGTACCCGTGTTGTTGTCACCAGGCCCATGGGGTCAGATGACGGATAATACTATCTTACGCCACTGCTGAAGTACAGTCATTGGCAAATATAATGGTGTTCTGTTCGTAACTATGGAACGTGTACTTCCGCATCACAATACTTGAACGTGGACTGTACTGTTCTTCACGGTGGTGTCGTCACGTGCTCAATTTTGGAACTCCATTACATCAGAACGGTGGTGACAACTGTGAAGGGAGAGGGCGACAGAGTGACTGTGTACAAGCTCACCCACAAGCTTCAAGGTCAAGGAAAATCGTCTAAAACAAAGTCTGGCTTGTACATGGTAATTGGTGAAATTATCTAGTCCTGTTAGGCCAATGGACCAACGCAGCATACTCATCTCCATGGAGAGCAGCACTTACTCACATCTGTTGGTTACTGGCCAACACTCAGTTCCATACAATGCTACAGGTCTGATCACAGTGCGGTATACTTTTGATTTCAGCTGTACAGGAATCTTGACTTAATTCGTGTTGCTCCTCGCGGAACATAGGGCATTCGTGAAACGCTTCCAACGGGTCCTGTTATTGGCCATTCTCAGGTATTCTTCCTTGATCGTCCTCTTCCAGGTCTTCTTTGGACGACGACGTGGGTTCCAATCAAAGACAGTCTTCTGAATGGCTCCAGCAGGCTTCCTTAGGATGTGACATATCTATCGGCACTTTCTCTCCTTTATTTGTATATCCATTTTCTGCTGATTGGTTTTCTCCCCTCGATCTTCATTTGATAAGACATCCGACCATCTTCGATTGATGATACGTCTCAAGCAACGATTCAGGGAGATTTACAGTTGATCGACCAGGAATCTTACGATCACATAAACCTCCTGTCACCTGACGCCATTTAGGCCAAGCTGTGTTTGATCGCATTCATACTTCTCTCAACGTGTCCCCATCTGATATTATGTATGAGCCCAAATATCGGAATCCAGTGATCTTGTTGAATTGTTTTCCAACAATAGATGTAGAGCAATCGGTTTGCTCTCCAAAATCCATGTATTCAGTTTTGGAAATGTTTAATTTCAGTCCATATGCATCAAGGTGGTATTTGCTGCTCTAGGCCTTGGCGTGTCGCGCTTGCCAACAAGACATCATCGGCGTACAGAAGATTCCAAGGATGTTGACCAACTCACATACTGAATTTATTCAATTCTATGCATACTGTGATGTGTACTTTTTCAAAATGTCTGAGGGATACCCTGACTCTAAAGAATTAACATTAGAAAATACGTTCGCAATGAAATAATTGGGCGAGTTTGGTTGCATTTATAATTTTAATATGTATAATAAGTGACTGTCGCATGTCCGCTGGTACTAAACAATTCCGTACTTATTATTTATCCTCATCATTGAGAGATATTTATGCTAGAATTCAGGGCGAGATGGGGAGGGAGAAAAGCACACGTACACAAGAGATTGGATCTTGAAAGTTTAAGAGGAATATAAGAAAAGGAATATTTGAGAATTCTGAACAAACTTCAAATGCGGGAACTTTTAAAAACGAAAATCCTCAGGTGAAACATTGATAGAGAGGAAACAATAGGTAGAGAGATGTGAATCACTCAGGATATAATAGAATTATTGGACGAAACGAGAAAGCTCAAGAATGCAAAATATAAAAACAACGTTATTGGTTTTATGTCCCTTTTAACTACTGCAGAATTTAGAGACGCCGGGCTGAAAAACGTTTCCTCCGAAAGGGATCATCAACGTGCCAGTATTCTACACGGCTCTCTCGCATTTGCGCACACTCTAATGCCAGCTGAGTGCGCCAGGATGCGATTCTGCAATTTTGGGCCATTGCAGGAGATGAAAAAGGGAAGGCAGAATACAGATATCTGAAAAATCAGGATAACACGTGCAAGAAGCAGAGAAAATATTTCAAAAAGAAGTGTATCTTTATAGAAAATCATCCAAAAATTCGAAGAGTATTTACAGATTACTGAATGGAGTACTTTTGGGAAAGGAAAACAAGTGCTGAAATATTAAGGTTTCAGATTGAAAACCTGTAACGAAAAGGAAAGAATAACTGAGAGAGAGGAAACCTACATAGAGCGTTTGTATAAAGGTATTAAATAGAGAATCATGGGATCGAAAATGAGGAGGAAATTGATGTCGATGAGAACGGATATTTAGGACTGATATCTGAATTTGTTATAGCACTAGGGTTTATGGGACCAGTCAAGTACCCTCTGATTTTTAGATGAATGTTGTAATCCCTATACCAGAGAATACAGAAACTGACATATGGGAAGATTGTCGCACAATCAGCTTGATGATTCAAGCTTCAATGATCCTGACTAGAATTACTTACAATCGCATGGAAAGACAGATAGAAACGGAGTTGAGTGAAGTAAAATTTGGTTTCAGGAGAAACATGAGAACAAGGGATGCTGTAATTGAGTAACACGCTGATCCTGGAAGGTAAAATACGGAAAAATAAAAGAACGCTCGTAGTGTTGGTAAACTTCGACTAAGCCTTTAATAACGGTGATTAGAGTAAGTTGTTTGACAAATCGAAAAAGATTGGAATCAAGTACGGGGTTAGGAGGCTGATCAGCAATCTATACTAAAGGCAAGACTACAACATATCATACCAAGTTTCTAATCTATTTATTGAACAAAGAATGAAGAAAATTAACGTGAAATTTCAAGTAGGCGTAAATATTCAATAAGAAATAATCTCAACTCTGAGATTTGCTATCGATGTTGTCATCAAAGGCGATTTACCAGATGTTTGGAATGAATTCTCAAACGGAAGGGACTTCGTATTAAGAACATAATTCGTGATTAAAATCAATAAATGTAACCAAAATCATGGTATGCAGCCGACTGAAATCAGGAACTCATATTGAGGTCAAATTGGCAAGTGAAGGGTTACATTAAGAAGGAGACTTTTTACTTAGGAAGCAAAATAGCCAGAGATGACCGAGGAGGATATTGAAATTAGGTTGGCTGAGGCAAGGACGGCATTTCTGCAGTATAAAATTGTGTTGATACCAGATATAGATTTTAAGTATAAGAAAGTCACTTTTGAATATTTTCCTGGGGCGCGGCACGCTAAGAAAATAAACCTTGGACTATTGAAGCAGGATAAAAACTGAGAATATAAAATCCTGAAATGCGCTGTAACTGGAGAATATTGAAGACGAAATAGGTGGTAGAGCAATACTTTGAAAGGTATTTACATAAGTAGGCAAGAGGAGATTTTTCTGGCGACTACCAATGAAGACATGAGATGACTAGGCAGGACACATTCTAATACACCCAGGAATAGCTAATTTAGTTCAGGAAGGAAGTGTTGAGTATAAAATCTATAGGGATAGACGAAGGTTAGAATATGTTTAAAAGATTGTCACGGTTATAGGATGTAGAAATGAAATGATTGACGTACGACATACAGGAACAGAGGGCTGCATCAAACAGTTTAAAAAACTGTAGACTCCAACAACATCAACAACAACTTCAAATCGAAAGTTTGAACTTGCCACAATGAATTAGAATGTGATTATACAAATGTCCTCTCTTAGCAACTAAAGCTTTACAATTGCTACAGAAACACGGTTTCTAGACTATATAGGATCGATCGTATGTCCTCAAATTTCACCTTAGAGCTGAGCTATTTTTGCATATACAGTGAGATTATACAGCTACCAGGCGCACATAAAAACCATGACATGGTACATTAATTAATGGTAAATTAACCAGCAACTGATGATTAAAGAACTTACCTCTTCACAGAAGATGTTGAAAATGTTCTCCTCCAGCTGACAGACAGGAGTTGTGTCGTGTAAATAGATTAGTGTTTACACGTTATAATTCTCATTCCGTCATGAGGGATATCTAATGCCGTATATTGTTCTCCAGCTCCTCTAGCGTACAGGATTAGACCGATACACTTTGTCTTTTAAGCTACCCCACAAATAAAAATCACAGAGTTAAATCCCGGTTTAGAGGCGGCCACAACCCATTAAATCACCTTGTTAGCAAACACAGCACTTAAGGCGTCCAATGAACTATGCGCAGTATGCTGTATGCTGGAAAAGAACGTAAAATCTTTCCCTGTCTATTACCTGGACAAAGATATTATTCAACAATTACAGTAGTTGTCTCTTGCCAATGGGTCTCTTGTACTTAGGGTATGAACCTGAGTGATTTTGTACGGTCGATAATTAGTTTGACGGCCCTCTGAGCCGTTGAATATGACACATTGGCTTGTTTTCACAAATATTTTCTTGCTGACCATAATAATCGAGCACTAATGTTCTCTAATTACCCTTCTGTCCAAACGTGACGTCTCTGTTCAATATTTTGCATTTAAAACTGACGCAATAGATTTGAACTTTGTCCTAACCTTCCTAACTGCAGTGTTCGAAGGCACCTTACCACCAGACATTCCTGTTGAAATGTTCTGCTACTAACACTAGCAGACTCGTTCTTATTAAAAGTACAGCAAATGAACATTATTTTTTGTGTGGTGAACCTTACAGCCATACTTGTGTGCGGCTATATAAAAACTAACCATTCCCAACTGTTCGTAGCTGTTGCAGCAATCACACCTACTAGCCTGTATCTGTCGTTGCTTGTACTTGAAAGATTGGCTAGCAACTCCAGGCAGCCAGAATAATTGGTTGGGCTGAGACGAAATGCCCAAAATATAGATAAGGCCTAGATTCCCAGCTGACGAATGAAAATAGCCAACATTCCTCAACACTTGAATTTAAAATCTTTTGAAAATTACAGCGCTGCATTGTGTAGCTACTCCTGTACTAACCAATGTGTTTACTCTAATTATTCAAAGAACGGACACTAGGCTGTTTCATGTATAGCCTAATTGTGGTGTATTTTAAAATACAAAGTGTACGAATCTATTTTCCGTCCTCTAGTGGAGCTGGAGAACAATATACGCAGTGGATATCCCACACATCAAAAGGAATTACAACGTATAAACGCTAAATTACACGATGCAACGCCTGTGTATCAGCTGACGAAGGACATTTTCAGCATCTCCTGCGAAAAGGTAAGTTCATTAATCATGATTTGCTTGGTGAAATTACCATTATGTACTAAGTTACGGTTTTTAACTGCGCGCAATTTGCGATCCGAGTTCAGTTGACTGGCGGAAGGCGTGCGCCCTTTGTAGCTGGCCAAATGCCGCACTCCAGCAAACGAATCTCCCTGTACTGCATTATTATCCCTTCTTGCCACCATAAGTTATGTCATTAAATGCTCACATTAAAGGTTTACTACATAAGAATGGTTTCACGCCTCTGTTGTATAGGAAGTGTGTCCCTGACTTAGCATGTGCCTTTTCAAAGATACACTCTGGGAGAACTCGAATTCACTTATGCTACAAGAATATAGCTTCTTGCCGCTAAGGATTAGCATGTGTTTATTCAAATTTCCTCTTAAACTAAGCCTGGATTCATATACACTGTATGAATACGGCTGCTTCCCACTATGGATTAACAAGTGTGTCTTAAAATGTCCACTCTGAATACACATAGATTCAAATATGCTACATGAATACGGCCTTTAACTGCTATGGATTCGCATGTGTTCCACTAAATATTATTTGACGGTAAATTTGGCTTTACAGACGCTATGTCTTCTCGCCGGAATGGACTGGCATGTGTCTCTTCAAACTAACTCTCGTGGTAAACTTGGATTCACATACGCTGCATGAAAAGGGCTTCTCGCTGGTATAGACTAGCATGTGTGTTTGTGTGTGTGTCTTCAAACATCACCTCGTGGTAAATGTGGATTCACATACGCTGCATGAAAATGGCTTCTCGCCGCTATGGACGAGCTCGTTTGTGTCTTCATATTTCCTCTCTTGGTAAACTCGGATTTACATTTGATACGTGAGAATGGCTACTCGCCGCTATGGACAAGCATGAGTGTCTTCAAACTTGCTCTCTGGGTAAACTTGAATTCACATACGCTACGTGGGAATGGCTTCTCTCCGCTATTGTCAAGCATGTGTGTCTTCAAACTTCCTTTCTGGGTATACTTGGTTTCACATACGCTGCATGAGAAGGGCTTCTGAGCTCTGTGGATGAGTACCTGTGTATTAAAATATCCTCTCGTTGTAAACTTGAATTCACATACGATGCATGGAAAGGGCTTCTTGCCGCTATGGACAAGAATGTGTGTGTTCAAATTTCCTCTCTTAGTAAAAATGGATTCACGTACGCTGCATGAAATAGGTCACTTGCCTTTAAGGACTGGGAGGCGAATCTTCAAACATCTTCTCGTGGAAAAATTGAATTCACATACGCTACATTAAAACGGCGTTTCACCGCGATGGACAAGCATGTGTATTTTCAAACATCTTCTCTGATTGGATTAACATGTGCCTCCTTAAAGATATAATCTGGGATAACTTCGACTCACATATGGTACTGCCCCCGTAAATTGAATAATCCAGAGACCACGATGGTAGTATTTGGGAGAGCATGAGTCAAGTTGCAGCGGTCATAGCTATTACGTGTTATTAATGACGTAGGCACGGCTGGCTCATAGCTCAGGCAAGCAGGGAGGCTTCGCTGAGATACGTGATGACGTATAAAAATTTTCGAGAAAGCTCTGGAAGCATGAAGCATATAGAAGCTATGGAAGGGATGGAGGATACGCCCCTTGACAAGGTATTTAAACGACGGGAAAGGAGAGCCGAGGCTCTTTCTTATAAATCAGTTGACAAGTAAAGTGTGTTGTTGGGTTAACGCAGTCCCAAAAGTTTCGTGGAGTCCGAGCGTGGAGGTTGTCCGCTCGTGAAACAGCACAGTTTGGGTAAGCTGCAGAGCATTATACAACTTAGATCTTGGCGAAGTTAAAACGCAAGTATAAGTGACATTATCTCATGAACATACAAAATTAGGCTTCAGCGTTTATTATAATCAAGCAGTGTAAGACTCTTTAGAGCCTGTGTAAAAAGCAGAACATTCCAGCTTTTATAATGTGGGAAATATGAGCGATAGAAGACGAAATACAAAAGTGTTTTTCACAGATCCCAGAATCACTTTTCATGCTACACACTTTGAACATTCAGAGGGCAGGCGTTCTGCAAGTGTGAAGCAGAACATTATTCAGTTCGTGCTACAGACAGTTGACATTACGATGGCAGTTAATACTCAGTTATTATATTTAATAGACATTAATATGAAAGGAGTGATGAAGTATTAAACTATGCACCTGGGACATATATCGATAGCGTGAAGATCCAGCATGGAATTACGATAAATCAGTATTCATGGAATACTAGCATGGAGTGGGTAACAGCATTTACACTCATGCATATCTATCAAACGCTGATATAACATCCATACGGCAGTGGAAATTTATTCATTATCCATTAACATGAATATTTCTGCCTCGCATATACAATGGATTTCATGGTTTATTTCGACGTAGAACTTTGGGGATTTTCAAGAGTGGCTAGGTTATCCCAGCACAAACAGAAGAAGTTGCCAGAAGGAAGTTCCTTGTTAATACGGATGGGTGTATTCCGAAGATAGAATCCTTCTATTATCCGAGGTCGCTGTTCCGATGTTCGAGGACTGTCCAGATATATACTCTGGTTTTATAGGAACATCTATAGTATTTTGGTAATGCTCTTCAAGAACGTCTGAACATCATATAAGTTAGCCGTGATATTTATTTTGTTATAATGTGAGCTGTATAGTGATATTTGAGCAACGATCTTTCCCATATTTTATACTTTAATATGTTCTTGTTATCTGTACACGTTTCAGGTGTATTTTATTTCCTTTAGTGTCTTGACATCTCAGTCTTTCATTATTTATATTTAAATTCTTGTGAGGATCAGTTTTACTGACATTTAAATATTCTTTTGAGAATATGGATTAATTTTGCAGTCACGGTTTGACTTTAAAAATAAATAGTTTCCATTTCAAGTCAAAATCCAGACTTCGTGTCATCATTTCAAAGAAATATCTCCGTTTCTTACTTTGAACTTTTTCCTGTCCAACTTCAAGAGGGAAGAAACCATAAAACATTAATTCGAGCGTTAAAATATATCTAACTTTACGACGATCTTTTGAATAACTAATCGTTCTTCAGAATGTGTTGTTGATGATGATGATGATAATTGTTGTTTTAAGGGGCCTAACATCTTGGTTATCGGCCCCTAACGTGTTGTTGAAACAAAGACAATATCATTTGATAATAAAAAACATTTCAGCGAAGACAACTTTATGTAATTTGAGTACTGAATGAGCTTTATTCAGTTAACAGTTGAAAAGAACTTTTTTGGTTGAAGATTTTCATATTCTAGGCTAAGATATCAATGCTTGCATATTCCAGTCTGGATTGACTTCTATCCGGCTTGATTTAAATAACCTGTAATTATTTAAATTCTCTTGAATATAATATTTTATTGTACTGCGATAATATTATAATGATAATTTCTTTTTAGATAGACCAGGGAGGAGAGTCAGTTTGTATTTTTATTAACCATATTTGTGACTGGCCGATTTTTATTTCATATCGTATTGTTAAAGATACTCATGGTGGTTAAATTTATGCAACAGTTTGAATAAGTTTTGATAATGTAGAGTTTTCGAGAGGAACGATGGGATGTATAAATTATAGCTCAGTGGACGTGTGAAAGTCACTGATTAATAGTGCCCTTGTTGAAGGATGATTTCCCACGAGATTGTCTATAAAAATTAATCATTGGTGATTTTGTTCAAACAGTGGAAGTTTTTCCATATATGATGTAATATATATAAGGTTGTTAAGCCTTAGTGTGCTTGGAGCGAGGTTTTTCCCGCAAGTTCCCCATCCAGACTGTATTCATGTAAATTTACTGTTTTATTTAACAGAGGGTGTGAGTTGAATAATTTTTCGACTTCAGATAAAGATTAGTGTCACAGATATTCCCTATAAAAATTTATTAAAAACGAATTTGTAACTACATGCAAATAACCTTAATTGGTCGGTTGTATTTGAACTAATGTTGTAACTATAACCCGGCATGACGTGTGTGAATTGTATTAAATTATAAAAGAAAGAGAATTTATATATTATAATAAGAATTCGATTGTCGACGTTTTCAAAGACTCTAATTTTATTTAGGGATCATTTAAATAAACACTTCAGTGTAGTGTTTAGCGTTTTGTCCATATTAGGCAACGCTCTATATAATCATATAACTATGTAAAATAAATCTGTAATTAACATAATAATATAATAATGTTTATTAGGGTCATATAATAATTTGTTAAAATTGAATTTGTGAATGAATGACGAGTAAATGATGAAAATTTTGTAAGAGTGAATCAGGACTGCATTGGTTCGAAACAATGTAGGGTGTGTCTGGAAGAGTGTATAAAATATTTCATGGTATTCTGTAATTTAGGTTCAGTGTTATCAGCTTTTGTTTAGTGGCAATGATCTAGCGTATTCGAGACTGCTTCTCGCGTGTCGCTAGTGACTGGCCGCATTTAACAGTGGGGGAGGCAAGGTGTGTGTGTCTCATTCATAGTCCAGATGTTCAGATAAGGACTTGTGTATTGATGTCAACGACTCGGTGGCCTTGCGTATATGTGTCATTGGAATGAGGAAGTTACCTCAATATCAAAAGCGATAAAGCTGAGTGCTACTAAACGCTTCCAGTATTTTGTTAATTTAAAATTATGTTTTGACTAGCTTACAATAGTCCGATTAAGCTCATACTTTTTGAGTAATTGTTTTCCAGTCCAGAGGTGGCTGAGGAGAATTTGTGAGGGTTTCACAAGACTCTATTTTTTTGTATATAATTTTATTTATATTTATATGAAATAAAATTTTATCATTCAGTTTTCATAGTATTTGACGTGTGGGTTCATTTTAAATATCATGTATACGAGATATTGTGCGGACACACTTATTTGAGAGATAGTGTGCCACCTATAAACCCCGAGAACGGTAACCAAGGTAAGTGTTCTCCCCCGTAATAGTTTGGTGTGTTCCACAATATTTTTTATTTTTATTGTAAACTGCTGTGATATGATCCCGACTGTGTTTGTCAGAGCCATTTCAAATGATGTAGTAGAGCCGGAGCATATTAAGGTTGGCAATCCGATTGAGGGGACGGACTTCTGACAAACGGCTTTCCGGATTATCGGGTACAGTACATGAATATTGTTTCTCGCTTTAATGGACTAGCATGTGTTTATTCAAATTTTCTCTCGTAATCAGCCAGGGTTCTCATACGCAACATTATTATGGCTTCTCGCAGTTATGGATTAACAAGTGTCTTTTTAATTGTTGTCTCCGGATAAATTTGCATTCACATACGCTACATGAATATGGCTTTTCGCCACTGTGGATTCGCACGTGTTCGACTAAAGATCTTCTTACGGTAAAATTGGCTTTGCATACGGTACATTGGTGTGGCTTCTCGCCGCTATGTACGAGTACGTGTTCTTTTAATTTTACCCTCGTCGTAAACTTGGATTCACATACGCTACATGAAAAGGGTTTCTCGCCGCTATGGATGAGCATGTGTGTTTTCAAATGACCTCTTGAGGTGAACTTGGATTCGCACAGAGTACAAGAGTATGGCTTTTTGCCGCTATGAAGGAGCATGTGCGAGTTCAAACTTCCTTTCTGGGTAAACTTAGATTCACATACGCTACATGAAAAGGGCTTTTTGCCGCTATGGATGAGGATGTGTGTCTTCAAACTTTCTTTGCGAGAAAATTTCGATTCACATACGCTACATGAGTACGCCTTCTCGCCTTTATGGATGGGCTTGTGTTTTTTAAAACTTACTCTGTCGAAAAACTTAGATTCACAAACGCTACATGAAAAGGACTTCTCGCCGCTATGGATAAGCATGTGCTTCTTTAAATGCCCTTTCGTGGTAAACTTGGATACGCATACGCTACATGAGTATGGCTTCTCGCCACTATGGACGAGCATGTGAGTCTTCAAGCCTCCTCTCTGGGTAAACCTCGAGTTACATACGCCACATGGGTATGCCTTATTACTGGTATGACTAGCAATGGTTGACTTCAATTTATGTTTTGTAGTACATTTTCCTCTAGATGCACTGTAAGCATATGGTCTTGCACTATTACCCAATCGGTAAATCTTCATTTCAGCAGGATATGATGTATCTGGATATATCAGTCTGAAATAATTAGAACTAACAGTTAAAAATGTGGTACATTATCACGGAAGAAGTGTAAATATAATTGGGAGAACTTTTATTAATACCATTACCAGAAAACTTGTCTTCAAGAAGTACCGGTAACTGACGTCGTTTCCACTCGTCATTAATACGTTCTACATACAGTCTGGACATTTTACTATTATACAAGACACACATGTGTGTCTGGTCGGAGATTTTGGATTCACAGTTCTGACAGCATAAGTGTATTTGGATCGTATCTCAGCCACCAAAATCTTCCAGTCTAAATTCAATAGATTTTTTACATACTGGGTGTGGTAAAGGACAAGGTGCACATTCCTTCTCCCTTATGCAACACTGCTTGACCTTCGGGAATGTTCACGAAGATAAGTCTATTCTTGTGATTAATCGGGTGGGTTTTAACAGAGGTGGCTAAAGTGATGAGTGACAAGGATACAATGTCGTTGTTTTTTTTGTTTGAGTCATCGGTCTTAAGACACTTTTAATGCAATACTTCATGTCCCCCAATCTTGATGTTATCAATTCATTCCACTGTACAAAACTACCACAACCGACATCCGAAGCAATGTACTTAATTTCGCCCTTAGCCGAGACGTCGTCCTACGTAAGATAATACCTGAGGGCTAGAAGCTTCTAACCGTCATATACCAGCCTTCGAAGCTGAATAAATTAGAACTGAGGCCTCGCAGGACATGAAACGTGCCAGGCCCGTAGATCAGACCCAGCTAATAAGGCGATCACAAGGAACCCCATAAACAAAATTGAGAAGACGCGGCTAAATCACCAATTACAGAAGAGAACTAGAATTCCCTAGAAACTCGCCACTCAAAAACTTCAACGCTCTTCGGCCTGCCTAAAATACACAAGACCGACGTGCTTCTGAGACCAATATTTAGCGCCATAACGTCCCAAAATGACGCTCTTGCTAAATATTGATATCAGCTCCAACATCCAGTATTGCCTCCGCCTCCCACTCACGTCAGAAACTCCCAACACTTCGTGGATATCGTAGCTAGTATAAACGTGAGTTACGGCGATCTACTGGCAAGTCTCGATGTGGAGTCCTTATTTATCAAGGTTCCTGTACCTGACGCCACACATATAATCACGTGTATAATACGGTGTTACAATACTACAGTACATGGAGCAGTGGTGGTACCTTGTATAGTATAGGCACTAGCAAGTGTGCCTGTATAACCTACAGTGTGTATAATACAGTGTTACAGTACTACAATACATGGAGCAGTGGTGGTACCTTGTATAGTATAGGCACTAGCAAGTGTGCCTGTATAACCTACAGTGTGTATAATACAGTGTTACAGTACTACAATACATGGAGCAGTGGTGGTACCTTGTATAGTATAGGCACTAGCAAGTGTGCCTGTATAACCTACAGTGTGTATAATACAGTGTTACAGTACTACAGTACATGGAGCAGTGGTCGTACCTTGTATAGTATAGGCACTAGCAAGTGTGCCTGTATAACCTACAGTGTGTATAATACAGTGTAACAGTACTACAATACATGGAGCAGTGGTGGTACCTTGTATAGTATAGGCACTAGCAAGTGTGCCTGTATAACCTACAGTGTGTATAATACAGTGTTACAGTACTACAATACATGGAGCAGTAGTGGTACCTTGTATAGTATAGGCACTAGCAAGTGTGCCTGTATAACCTACAGTGTGTATAATACAGTGTTACAGTACTACAATACATGGAGCAGTGGTGGTACCTTGTATAGTATAGGCACTAGCAAGTGCGCCTGTATAACCTACAGTGTGTATAATACAGTGTTACAGTACTACAATACATGGAGCAGTTGTGGTACCTTGTATAGTAAAGGCACTAGCAAGTGTGCCTGTATAACCTACAGTGTGTATAATACAGTGTTACAGTACTACAATACATGGAGCAGTAGTGGTACCTTGTATAGTATAGGCACTAGCAAGTGTGCCTGTATAACCTACAGTGTGTATAATATAGTGTTACAGTACTACAGTACATGGAGCAGTAGTGGTACCTTGTATAGTATAGGCACTAGCAAGTGTACCTGTATAACCTACAGTGTGTATAATACAGTGTTACAGTACTACAATACATGGAGCAGTGGTGGTACCTTGTATAGTATAGGCACTAGCAAGTGTGCCTGTATAACCTACAGTGTGTATAATACAGTGTTACAGTACTACAATACATGGAGCAGTAGTGGTACCTTGTATAGTATAGGCACTAGCAAGTGTGCCTGTATAACCTACAGTGTGTATAATACAGTGTTACAGTACTACAATACATGGAGCAGTGGTGGTACCTTGTATAGTATAGGAACTAGCAAGTGTGCCTGTATAACGTACAGTGTGTATAATACAGTGTTACAGTACTACAATACATGGAGCAGTGGTGGTACCTTGTATAGTATAGGCACTAGCAAGTGTGCCTGTATAACCTACAGTGTGTATAATACAGTGGTACAGTACTACAGTACATGGAGCAGTAGTGGTACCTTGTATAGTATAGGCACTAGCAAGTGTGCTTGTATAACCTACAGTGTGTATAATACAGTGTTACAGTACTACAGTACATGGAGCAGTAGTGGTACCTTGTATAGTAAAGGCACTAGCAAGTGTGCCTGTATAACCTACAGTGTGTATAATACAGTGTTACAGTACTACAATACATGGAGCAGTGGTGGTACCTTGTATAGTATAGGCACTAGCATGTGTGCCTGTATAACCTACAGTGTGTATAATACAGTGTTACAGTACTACAGTACATGGAGCAGTAGTGGTAGCTTGTATAGTATAGGCACTAGCAAGTGTGCCTGTATAACCTATAGTGTGTATAATACAGTGTTACATTACTACAGTAGATGGAGCAGTAGTGGTACCTTCTATAGTATTGGCACTAGCAAGTGTGCCTGTATAACCTACAGTGTGTACAATACAGTGTTACAGCACTACAATACATGGAGCAGTGGTGGTACCTTGTATAGTATAGGCACTAGCAAGTGTGCCTGTATAACCTACAGTGTGTATAATACAGTGTTACAGTACTACAATACATGGAGCAGTGGTGGTACCTTGTATAGTATAGGCACTAACAAGTGTGCCTGTATAACCTACAGTGTGTATAATACAGTGTTACAGTACTACAGTACATGGAGCAGTGGTGGTACCTTGTATAGTATAGGCACTAGCAAGTGTGCCTGTATAACCTACAGTGTGTATAATACAGTGTTACAGTACTACAATACATGGAGCAGTGGTGGTACCTTGTATAGTATAGGCACTAGCAAGTGTGCCTGTATAACCTACAGTGTGTATAATACAGTGTTACAGTACTACAGTACATGGAGCAGTAGTGGTACCTTGTATAGTATAGGCACTAGCAAGTGTGCTTGTATAACCTACAGTGTGTATAATACAGTGTTACAGTACTACAGTACATGGAGCAGTAGTGGTACCTTGTATAGCATAGGCACTAGCAAGTGTGCCTGTATAACCTACAGTGTGTATAATACAGTGTTACAGTACTACAATACATGGAGCAGTGGTGGTACCTTGTATAGTATAGGCACTAGCAAGTGTGCCTGTATAACCTACAGTGTGTATAATACAGTGTTACAGTACTACAGTACATGGAGCAGTAGTGGTACCTTGTATAGTATAGGCACTAGCAAGTGGGCCTGTATAACCTACAGTGTGTATAATACAGTGTTACAGTACTACAGTACATGGAGCAGTAGTGGTACCTTCTATAGTATAGGCACTAGCAAGTGTGCCTGTATAACCTACAGTATTACAGTATATGTATAGTATGATCAAGTAGGGAGTGATAGAGGAGTAACACCTCTTTAAAATACCCTGGTCCAGCTGGCCCGGCTGGTAGTACCTTGTTAGGGTCCCTAGCCAGGGTTACGGTGAAGTCCTCAACGGTACCTGCATTGAAAGAGGTGAACTCTGGCACAGTGTGGTTGGCGGAAGGGTTTAATAGGGCAAACTATTGTCCATAGTTATGATGGGCACATTTTGGCCCAACGGCAAAATGAGCGGAGGAGGAGCCAATCACTCTCATGGCTCCCAACGATCATAGAGGCGGAAGAGGTCAGGCCAGACGGACTGGCTGTAAAGGCACACCTCATTAGTACTTGAGTATGCGGCAGTTCGTTACAGTCTCTGTGTTCGGTCCTGCATGTCTCATTCTTCGTGGTCTACAGGATAAGGCTCAGAGATCATAGCGTGTGGGTCTCGTCCTGGCAAGCTGAGATCCACCCTAAACAAATTCACGCCAGTGGCACTTCTTCCGAATGTCACTTACTTTCAAAGTCCAACGGCGATGGGATATGGACGGTGGGGGCAGGTTATGGGTGTAACTGGAAGCCCCTAGTTCGGACCTGCACGTTGGCAGCAGATGTATGATGGTCGTCTTCCGGAGACTCTGTGACTACTCAGGAATTCGGTCCTGCATCTGTGTTTGGGCAGGCCTATTTAGGATCATCGCTGCCCACCCCACGTGGGGAAGGCCCTAGAAAAGGTGGGCTAAACATCGGAAGTCACAATCCTGGTCCGGCTGGGCAACCGCACTCAGCAGGTCACCCCTCATGCGGTCGAAACTCAAAAACAGTAAAGATTCACAAATTGATTATTAGATCATGGAACATCAGAACTTTGCTTGATTTGGACAATAACATTAGACCTGAGAGAAGGTCAGCTCTCGTAACCCATGAGTTATCAAGACGCAACGTTGACATTGCTGCTCTCAGTGAAACTAGGCTGTCTTCTGAAGGCAAGATTACTGAATCTGGAACAGGATATACCATCTTCTGGAAAGGAAAGGAGGAGGGTGAATGTCATATTCATGGTGTGGTCTTCGCTGTGAAGACCAAACTGGTAAATTATCACCAACTTACGCCCATTGCAATCAGCGAAAGGTTCATGACTCTCCGCATACCACTCTCAGGAGGTTCCTTTATGACACTCATCTCTGCCTATGCTCCTACCTTAGATTCTGATGATGAAGTAAAGGCTCATTTCTATAATCAGCTAAGTGAAATCATCTCCAAGGTACCATCTGCAGATAAACACTTGCTCCTCGGTGACTTCAATGCCAGAGTTGGGAAAGATTACAGGCTATGGAATGTGATGGGCAAACAGGGACTTCGAAAATGTAATCCCAATGGACTGTTGCTTCTTGGTCTTTGTGCATAACACGAACTTTTCATTACCATCACGCAGTTCCGGCTACCTAACCGCTTCAAAACCACGTGGATGCATCCTCGTTCCAAACATTGGCACATTCTTGATTATATCATTACCCGGCAATGTGATAAGAAGGACACTCTTATTACCAGAACAGCAAGGAATATAGACGATGGATGGACTGATCATAAACTTCGTATATGTAAGCTCAGGATATCCATCAGACCTAAACCACCTAGGAACATCAAAAATTTGCCAAGAAAGAAGTTTAATACATCCAAACTTCGGGATGAATCCATGTATAAACATTTTGGAAACAGGATCGTCACCCAGTTATCAGAAAACCCAGTAACACATGACATTCAGCAAGAATGGGCCACACTACAGAAGATTATCACACAGTCAGCTGAGGAAACCATTGGTTTTATAGTGCGGAAAAGACAAGACTGGTTTGATGACAACAATGAGGAAATTCTGTCTCTCATCAATGCCAAAAGGAATGCCTATCTTGCCCTTCTTCAAGACCCAACTTCCAACACAAAGAGAGATAAACTACTAGAACTCAAGGGTAAATGCCAGACGCAGATAAGGCAGATTAAAAATACTTGGTGGCAACAGAAGGCTCAGGAGCTGCAGAGACTATCGGATGCTCGAGACTTGAGGAACTTCTGTGCAGTACTCAAGGAAATATATGGACCATCACGCTCCTCATCAGGTACACTGAAAAGCGCTGATAATTCTACTACCTTTACTGATAGTCAAGAAATCTTGGAACGCTGGAAGGAGCACTTCTCCAATCTCCTAAATCGTCCATCTGCAGCTGCTGAAGACTTCCTTTGTGATGTGCCGCAACAACCTGAACAACTGTGGTTGGCAGTACCTCCTACTTATCATGATTTCAGTGCAGCTCTCACCCAATTGAAACCCAGAAAAGCTCCTGGCCCAGATAACATCCCTCTGGAACTAATTCAAGCCGGAGGTCATTCCCTCAAAACAAGGATTTTCACCCTTATCCTCTGAATATGGGAATCAAGAAAGGTACCTGGAGACCTAAAGAATGCCACTATCGTCACTATCTTTAAAAAGGGTGATCGCAGTGTTTGGGCAACTACCGTGGTATATCACTGCTATCAATTGTGGGGAAGATTCTTGCAAGAATTCTACTTAACCGCCTCAAGGTTATCTCTGAGAAGATCCTCCCAGAGTCACAATGTGGATTTAGAGCTTCCAGAAGCACAATTGACTTGATTTTCTGTGTGAGACAGCTACAAGAAAAATGTAGAGAACAACAGAATCCACTCTTCTTAGTCTCTTAGTCTTTTATGACTTGGAAAAGGCATTTGATTCGGTTCCAAGACCAGCCATGTGGGCGGTGCTGAAGCGGTTTGGTTGCCCTCAGCGATTTGTAGATCTAATCAAGGCTCTCCATGATGGCATGGCAGGTCAGGTTTGACAGAATACGATGTCCGATGAATTTCCAATTACCCATGGATTGAAACAAGGATGTGTACTGGCTCCAACGCTTTTCGCGCTATACTTGGCTGCAATGATTTATGATTCACCCACAAACATCCCAGGTGTGGAGGTCAAGTATCGTTTTGATGGAGGGCTTTTCTACCTAACTCGTCTCCGCTCCTTGGGGAAAACTCAGGTTACTAGGGTTACTAACATGTTGTATGCAGATGATGCTGCGTCGCCCACTCTCACAGGAGAAGAGCTGGAAGATTCAGTTAATTGTTACAAAAATGCATGTGATCGCTTTTGTCTTACCATAAATGTCAATAAGACTAAAGTCTTGGCACAACCTTCACCAGGCACACCTCTTCCTCAGTTCAATATCTCTATCTTAAATTTGCCATTAGAACAGGTAGACCAAGGAAAGGAAGCTTGTAGTTTAACGTGACCGTTAATCTTGAGATCATGAGCCACGGGACCTCCTTTTTACGTGGAATCCGAACCACAGGACATGGCATTTCACTTCGAAAATCTCACATGCATTGACCGGGAATCGAACCCGGACCGCCTTGGTGAGAGGCATACAGCTAGACCGCTGAGCCACCACGCCCCTGACACAGGTAGACCACTTCTCGTACCTGGGCAGTACCATTTCTGTGAGCTGTACCTGTGAGCAGGATGTGGATAAGAGAATTGGTGCAGCCCATGCGCCATATGGACGATTAGCGCACCGGGTCTTCATGAATAAAGATCTGTCCATGAGTACAAAGCAGTAGTCATTTCTACATTGTTGTATGGCTGTGTAACGTGGACCAATTACCGACGTGATCTCAGGAAGCTTGAGCGTTTCCACCTGCAAAAACTTCGATCAATCCTGACGATTAAATGGGAAGACCGCATTACCAATATTGCTGTTCTGGAAAAGGCTCAAATCAACAGCATAGAATCATCCGTAATATGTCACCAATTTAGATGGATTGGTCATGTCCATCGGAAGGATGATGTGAGATTACCTCGTCTGATGCTATATGGTGAGTTATGCTATGGCACCAGGCCTCATGGTGGTCCTATGAGGCGCTACAAGGACCAATTTAAGCAGACCCTGAAATTGACAGGTCATGATTCACAAACCTGGGACATGCTGGCTGAAGACCGCTCAACTTGGCGCCGTACCATCTCGGATACTGTAAAGACGTTTGAAAGGGATCGACGCACACATGAAGAGGCCAAGCGTCAAGCTAGGAAACTTCGACCATCCCAGCCACGTCCTCCTCCAGCAATACTATGTGACTTGTGTGGTCGCTTGTTCCATGCCAGGATTGGACTCTTTAGTCACCGTAAACACATCCACAAACTGGATTGAAGGAAGAAGATTTATACTCGGATTCGAGTTAAAGCCGATGATGATGAATCACGTAAAAGCTTACAGCCACAGTTGGGTTAATGGACTTAGTTGAACACTGCGTAAACACTACTTTCTTCGTCCTCAATAGGCAGATCCTTCAACATTTGGAGGGAGCAGCCATGCGTTCCCCTTTATTTCCATCATTGGCCAACGTTTTCATGGCAAGTTACAGGAAGAAGCCATAAAGGGGAGCCTATTGAAACCTAAGTGTTTGTTCAGATACAAAAACGAGATTTTATGATGTGGGAACATGGACGCAACTCACTTCAGGAATTCATAGACTTCATGTGCTCCAGACATCTGAGCATCAACTTAACAATGGCAGTAGATGGAAATAATCCACTGGCCTTAGTAGACGTTCTGGTTTATAAACGAACAGATAACACGCTCGGACACAGGGTCTATAGAATCGAGTTTGGAATACGCTCCAAGCTAATGGATACATCAAAGGACAGATAAATAGAATAAAGAACGAAGCCGGAGAACTGTTGATAAAACGAAGATCGGCCCGACCTTAAAGCCCTTCTGCTTATATACAGGGGGTGAAAAAATAGAATCGTCAGGTTGCTAAGGAAACACTACGTGAACGGTTAAGGTAAGAAAGACCTGCCGTGTTAATTCTTCAACTTTTTGGTGCACTTTATTCAAAATCTGTGTGGGTTAGTCAATTGAAATCTTCAAGGATAACTGTTTGTATCATTATCTGCAAGAAGAAAAAGAATTATTGACAAAAACGAAATACTTATGCCAATATGAATTTTTTTAAGGTACGATGTTTTAATCAAAAATAATGTCGAAAAATATTTATATTCATTTTGTATATTATTTAAAGAGATATCCCGTCTCGCTACTGTTCATTAGGGTGTTGTTGATACATCTAAAATATTTTATGTACCTATCCTTATTAGTTTTCTTACAAATGATACCAAGGTAGTGAAAAATGTTAAACTGAGAAAATTTAGGTTGAAGTTTTTCATTACATTTTGTTATCTCTGATAATTCTTAGAACACTCCTGCCTCATAACTTGCATCATGTCGTGTATCACTAGTTATTTTGCTTCACACGTTTCCTACTTCCTTTAGCTTTGAAATAAATAAACAAAAAAATAAGTAAATAAAATATTTTAAAAAAATGCATGTTTTAACTTATATTGTTGCAAATCAGTGGACTTGTTTCCCCCTTCAAATCACTGATTCAATTAGTAATAATTGGTGCAGATGAACTCACTGTTCCGACCCTTAAAACAATATTTCTTCAATAGGTCAGTGCAAAATCACAGTGATCATAATATTATGGCGATGTTCAGTAACCACTCGTAACATAAACAATGCAGGAAGTTGTCATTGTTACCAACACAAAGTTTGTGCTCAACACAGCAGACCAGAAATGAGTTCAGAAATCTATCTATAATAGTTCAGAAGTTATACCCACAAACATAAATCTCTGTAAAAGTTGGCGTTGTCTTTCATGGTGCGGCATAGTCATTTATATATGACAAAATGACCATTTTTCATAATTTTTGACTTTTTTGACAAATTCCTGTTCTCTACATTGTAAATAACAAAATACGCCAAAAAATAATGTTTCATTTTCTTCGCCTTTAAACCACCATTCAAGCTGACGCAAGAGGTGTGTAAATCAGCCGAGATAGAGCAGCCAAAACCAGGACGCAGAAGTTTACAAAGCGCCTTGTTCTTGTGGAGAGATATACATAAAGCATACAAATAGTCGCGTTTCTATTGGAATATCAGTGCACATTCGGAGATAAAACAAATAAACTACAGATCTGCAATAGTTCAACATACTGACGTCACGAGACACGCCATAGAATTCAATAAGGCGAAAGTGTTGCTAAAATTCCTAGATATCAAATCAGGACAATAAAAGAGGCATTACAGATCGTGAAGCCTCCCAATAATTTAAATCGCGATGAAAGATACAGGCATAGCAATACATTGAGAGTTCTCTTATCGCATGACTGGCTAGGGCTCTGACAAATCAGGAAGCAGCATGAGGACAATGCCGATCAAGCAGTGCCTCACTGACATCCAACGGTTAATTTGAGTACAGACAGGAACTCATACTGATAAAGGCTGCTGCAATGACTGCCGAAACGTCAGGAAACAATCACCGATACACGACGCAGCTGCATCCAGTAAGCCTAGATAATAAACTAGACACCGGCCTCAAAAGCCTATGATATAAACACTTCAATAATCCCAACTAAATCCCACGTCAACCCAACCGTTACCCTTCAATGTTTTAAAACCTGCCTCTGCCAATCACAATTGTAACAGCCACGTTCTGCCCAGTAGAATGTCCGATGTTATCTTTGTAAACATTGTGATGTTAATATCCTCTCGAGTAGTCCTTGGCCGGAGATCCGAAAGCGGGACCAACATACAGTAGAATTTGAATTTTACAGGAGAGGACGGTGTCACAAGTAATAATGCATAGGGCCGTTCTTACAATCTCCAGTGACGTGACAGTTGATTTCACGGCCGGAGTAAAGTCCCGGTAACATTGGATCGTTCTTACAATGTTCCGGTTAATGTATACGTTAGGTTAACTGATCTGTGCATAATTCTCAACAGTTGGTTTATATTTCTGGTTCGATTTGCAGATTACTTGATACCTCTCAAGAGTTGACAGGGAGTAAATAATAAATATATATTTTATATTCCTTCATCTGTTCTATTGGCGCAATATGTTTATTGCATTATTCACGTTACGATAATAAGGATATATACTGTATATTTGAAATGGGAGAACAGTTTTCTCCAAATGAGATGAATAAACGCCCGAAGAGGGAAAACGCAAACCAATTTATCTTCGTCAGAAGAGGAAGTCCTCATCAAGGTGGTGGAAGAAAAAAAATCTGTAATTGAAAAAGAGAAGTCCTATGCAGTTCCATGGGAAACATTTGTGGCGTTGACAGGTTGAAGAAGACTTGTCAAATATTTAAGGGATACGTATGAAATCTTGAATATGAAAGCGAAGAAAGAGCTGACTTATGAAAAAAAAAACAGGTTCTTCTGACGGGTGGAGAAAGTTAAATTCCCGCAAAGAAAACTGCCCATATGAAAAAATTGATTTCTTTAATGGGAATATCGGCTGAAGGACCGTGCTAACGTTAGATGGACATTAAGATTCAAATTCGGTTATTAATGTACTCTCGCAATGTAAAATGATATCAAGGTTAGCTTGTGAACATACTTTTCACATTTTACATAACTATCATAAGGCTGTGGTTTTATTTTCCAGATGATGTGGCACAATGTCTGATAGACATTGAAGATATTGATGCAAATATCATTGAGGTGACAGAGCAGCCTGAAACTATACAGGTACTGTTTGGATAGCCTTCATGACACATATGATGATGATAATTGTTGTTTAAAGTGGAGGAACAACGAGGTCATCTACCCTATGTATGACACATACAAAGTATACTTAAATACTTTATTCGATTGAATTCTTGAATATGTTGAATAGGATGATTCTTTCATTTAATGCCTTAGTGTACGCTCCTCTGGCTAATCCAGCAATCTCATTTCTTAAACGTCAGGCAGTGGATTAGAACTTGAGTGAATTTGATGACGTAAGAACGGAACCTTATCCCTCAAACAACATCTTTTGAAGACTACTGCTAGGTTGAAATCACGCAACATAACCAGAAACTAAGTGGAACAACTTGGGTCTCTAATGCTTCAACTCTTCGTTCTTCTGCAATTAGTACCTGAATATACTGTCATCGTATTTAGTAGACTTATACTTAAACATTAACGTGAAGAAGACAAAAATATTTGTTATAAGTCAACATCCTGAGCGAAATCATATCAACATCAGGCTTGCTAACAAAGTAGTAGAACAAGTCACCAGTTTCCCTTACATCGGAAGTTTAATCACAAATGCTAACCGCTGCAGCAAAGAGATAAGAAGAAGAATAGCGCTTGCCAAACAAGCACTAAGCAACAAAAGAACCAATATACATCTAGTTATTGTGCCCAAATCCAGTTTCCCAGATTTGAGAGCTCAGGCCCAGATGCTAAGTCCAGAGCAGAGGTTTTGAATAGCACGCTCCCATTGTTCTTAGAAGCATTTCGAAGCTTTATGCAGCCAAGAGATCGCTAAGTGACGTAGCAAGAGCGTCATAGTCGAAGGTATATTTGTATAAAATATTTTCCTATTGAATAGAAACATGAGACTAACACCAAATTACTGGCACGGACAAGGGAAGAAGAACGTGCTATATTTCAAGAAAATCCATCGAGCGGAAGCTGAGATATGAGATGTTTTAGTTTTAGCAGATCTCAAGCATGACGTCGAGGAGTCCGTCCGCAGAGTATAAATTGGCTGAGAGCCATAGCTCAATATGTCACTTCGATACAGTGCCTAGTCGCTGAAACGTCACGTTGCTACTTCGTAAGCGCTTTGCCGCTAAGGACATCGTTATACTTTGAAAATATCTTCGTGCACATGGTTGCAATACTCTACGTTTTACGAGCACACGGTTGCTATGTCTTAGTGAATTTCTACGACAGTACATGGTTACTGGACTTCGAAGAGTGTTTGACATTTTAGTGAACTTCGAATTCTTCGTAAGTTATCACTGAGGTGATAGACTTTGTGGCAGAACATTGGTAATTGTTACTGCTACACGGACATATGATGGACTTTGTCTATATTTTTTTCCACTGTTCAATAATATTTAAACTGGATTATTTGTCATCCAATGACCAGAACCAGCTTTTGACTTGGTAACTATTCGACCAACCAAGATAAGTCAGTACTTTTCACATACCATTCTTGCACGGTTCAGTTCATTTAGCCGACATAGGGAAACCAGCATGCCTAGCATTGTCTGGAGAGTGAGAAACTATGCCCAGGGACTTGAACATCAGAACTTCCACCGGTGCTGAATAAGATTGTAAGAGTATTAATAGTACTGAATGCATCACAGTTGGGTCACGTTACAATCTGGTATTTTTGCATTATGGATCATTTCGATCTTGCCCCTGTCAAGAAAATTACTTCAGCTGTTGAAGCAGCTCATATTACAAACAGATTTCATCAAGAATATCAGGCAACGAGTATGAATACCGCTATGTCAGCTTAGATATCTTGCGGGTGTATAATGGAGGCCGACACGAGGAATTAAGTACGTATCCAACTGGGGACAGAAGACTGGAAGAGTCTGGTTCAGACCAGATTACTTACATCAAGACCTACAAGAATGTAAGCTACATTTTGCATTATTTTTATGCGTAGTTAGCTGGAATATTCTCAATTTTTCTACAGTCTTGCCAACACATACTTTTTATTCGATATTTTGCTATTGCAAATATTTTTGCGAGGCATGGGAAGCCTTGTCCTGAGCAGTTTTTACACTCAGACATGAGAAGTCAAAGATTTGAATTAATGGACGAGCAAAACAAGATTTATTTAATTTTGATATTTTCTAATCGCGGTCATCAGCCGTCGTAACTGTAAATTTAATAATAAATTTTAAGTTGAGGAATGGATTTTTATCCATATTTAAGAAGTCGAGGATGATATTTCCCGAACAGTTTAGTAACGTTAATTCCATTTTTGGAAATAATAATAATAATAATTATGCTGATTTAATAATAAATATTATTTACAATATTTTGCTGAGATAATAATAATTATGATTTATATTTTCTAATAATCACATCATGTAGTGTCATTTATAAAGTTGATATTTAAAACAGTTTTTTAGATCAGATACTTGTTTTTCCGAAGGCTAGTGGTTAACGCATGCCCACATTCAACTAACAGAATAATTCTATGGGAACAGTTTACACTTGCATTATGCAGTTAAATCTTTAGAAGACACGGAAAGTAATGATACGGGAAGCAAATAGATTGTATAAAATAGGGTTTTTAGAGTTTGTATAAATATAAAATCAGTTTGAGCAACGTCTTGTGATAGAACGTTTGGCTAGAAATATACACGGTGTGGAATTATTAATGTTTAAACTGATGGTAAAATTACTGTAAACTCATTGAGGAGCTTACAAGCTTCTGATTCTTCCAGTTTGAGTAACAAGCAAAGGCTTGTATAATTTGGGAAGATAATTATTGTATGTGTGGAAATAGGTAAATATGCCATTCTGATTGTGCAATTAAGTCGCAGGAATGAGGTTGTTTTATAATGGAGTATCAACCATATTGTAGGTTGGATGACTTTAAAATATTGGGGTAGTTGAAGTACTGTTGCAAGCCACGCTTTCGTCGAATTTATAACCAAGGGTTATGTTATGGAACCATCATAGTCAATTCACAGTTTTCCCGCGTGTTCTATAAATATTTCCTAGTAATTGTTGACCCGGAATTTTGTTATTAACATTTACCTTTCATTATGAGAAGACTTTACCGTTGTCTAGATGCTAATTATGATCATGTGATTTAAATCGAATGGGCCCATGCCATAAATAAATTTAAACTGTTATTTCCTAAACAACCACTGCAATTTATAGGATATTTGTGATCCTGTTAAAAATATAAACATTATACAAATTAATGAGATGATTAACATTCTTGACATTCAGTCACAGGATTGTAATTTTGATAATAGCAACAAATAATATTATTTTTGTGATAATTTTTCTAAATAATATTTCCAAGTGATATTTAAATAATTGAATGATTAAATCCATATTAAATAGAATTGAATGCTTTGTTGATAATTAATTTCGACCATAATATTGCTAATTGAGTCAATAGCTCAGAATAATTTTGGATCGAGAACAGATGATACAATAAATGTTTTTCTGTTTATCGAAGTTCTTCGAATCCATGCTCGAATGTCCATGTAATCGATATTGTATTATATTCAGTGTTATGACTTTATATTTGAACCAATTTTGAGACATTGATTCCTGGAAAAAGTGTTAGTTATTTTTTGCTACTGTTTGAAAAACAAAAACAGTGATATTTTTCATCGAGTGATAATATTTCATTTCAAGGTGTGACCACTTAAATGTTAGGAATCAGGATGGACAATTAAATTTGCAATGACAAACCCTACGATTGTAAATAATTATTTTGAACGAAGTCAACACGACTAACAATCTGACTTCCGTTTCAAATGCCTAAGTGTTCATGTGTTGGTGAATCTGTAAATTTGTGTATATAAATGTATGATCCGCCATGCATCCTAAATGCTATTTTTTGGCATTACTTCAGTAACTTTTAACATTTTAATAAAATGAGATAATTTTACGGATTGAGTTATTTTCAGAAAATCTCCTATCCTTATTGTTGCATCGAGCCGAAAATCAGTAAAGCAATTTTTTGTGTTATTGTCGTCACTTTAACTCTTATGGCGCCCTGGGATGTTAAGATTCTCGTGCTGACTGATTTTTTGTGAAAATGCATATGTGGTCGTCCGGACTTCAGTCTAAAAGGGCACAATATTGAGATTAGGAAAAGTTTTGTGATGTCATTTGTGTGGTGCGTACTCTTATATGGATTTGAATCTTGGGCAATCCGAGAACAGGATAGGAAACGGCTTGAAGCGTTTGAGATGTGGGTCTGGAGACGAATGCTAAAGGTCAGTTGGACTAAAAAAAAAAACAAAAAAAACGAAGGTATACTGCGAGAAATACAGGGGAAGAAACAGGTGATGGTAACAGTACATAGAAGAACAGCTGAATTCATTAGACACACCGTGCATCATAATGCCTTTCTAACCAATCTACTAGAAGGAAAGGTCTTAGGAAATAAGGGACGAGGTCGACCTAGGAGGCAATTCCTTCATGAATTGATGTAAAACGTAGGATGTGGTTCCTACTGTGAGGTGAAAAGACAAAATGAAGACAGAAGACAATGGTTGAATCGACAAGGCATTGCCTTTAGACATTGATTGGTTGACTATCTGTAGCTGAATATTGTGCCCCTGTGTGGTTTAACAGCCCTCACATAGGGAAGATCGATATTGAAATCAATAAGACCATGCGATTGATATCTGGTACCATCTGCACCCTTAATCAATGGGTTCCTGTTCTGAGCGACATTCCTTCACACCATCTCAGCAGGTGTAATATCCTGGTCAAACCATACCTGAACATACAATCAGGATCACCGTATTCACGCTGACTTACCTGCTGCTTGTCTCGCTCGACTTCGCTCAAGCCGGCCCCCTGTGAAGACAGCTACGAGACACATCAATGAGAACTTCGGCATGTCCAGCAGTGGTCTCATGATTGGAAGATGTTTGCTTCACAGGAGTGCACAGACATGCCATCTGTCACATCTTAAGTACCTGGATTTGATCTACCCCGTCGGATATGGTCGAAATTAAACTGGATTAGGACCAATTCTGGTGTTTGTGCGGACTCTTTGTTCAAGTGGAACAGGTTACAGTGTGACTGTGGAGCCGATAGACAAACGATGAAGCACTGTCCTATACGAGCCTATGGTGGTAACATAAGACCATGCGATTGATATCTGGTACCATCTGCACCCTTAATCAATGGGTTCCTGTTCTGAGCGACATTCCTTCACACCATCTCAGCAGGTGTAATATCCTGGTCAAACCATACCTGAACATACAATCAGGATCTCCGTATCCTGGATCTCCTGTATCTGTGGACTATATGTTTAATTTATATGTTAAATTATGATACTATCTGTTTTTCTTTTTCTTTTCATTAAGATGTAATATGATATAAGTTGCACCAAGAGACAATGCTTAGTCTTGTAACATCCAGAATATCTCCTCCATCTGAAAAATTCGAGATTATCCTTGCAAACGTATACGGAATGCCACGCAGTTCAGTGGTATGTGTACGACAGTGCAGTCTACGAAAGGGCTGAAATGAATCAGTAAGTCAGTCGAGAGTGACACAGCAGTTGTTGGCTTATTTGTATGCATGATGACTAGAGACAGACGGTCATTGTAATACTTTTGTGGGTAAAGAAAGAGGACACGAGAAGTTTTCACAGCGGGATTGCGTGTCCCTGGGAGTCAATTATTATGTGATAGAGCGGTAAGCCATAAATTTAGGAGTTTTGATATATTGCTGAGAGATCGAGTGCACTGTTTGAGTAATTCCATCGTGTCAGATAACATAAAATATATAGGAGTGTATCTTTTTCTGTGACATGACTAGTTTTGAGGCAGGAAAGGTGTGTCCCTGTGTAATTGGAACCAAGATTTTGAGGACCATTTTGTAACCTCCCGGAGATCCCGCAACTGCATTCCCGTAGCTCTGATAGCGTATGCAGTAGCGATCTACCAGCTCTGCTGGTTTTGTGCGAAGTCTGCGGACAACAAGCAACTGCTTAATTCACAGTCGAGGGCGGTAGTCTCCTGGACTCCGGACTGATCACCAGACAAACCTGCGCGACGCAGAAACTAAGTAATTGCCCACGACCTCCGTTGTGCGGCTTGTGCCTCGCCTTTACATTGTGCCCAGGAAACGCCTCTTCGCGCAGCCGCAATACAGGTTTTATTCCAGGACCTGAGCACCTCTATCAAACTTACTGGACACACCACCCATTGTTCCTGGGTTCACGAACACAAGTGTTGGACAACTATCTACGATATAATTTTGGACACTGGCAACTTCATTTTCTAGCGCTGACAATTTTATTTCATCAAAGCGCTGATCTGTAGGCAGGTTTAATACACACATTATTTGGGACAATGTATAAGCAGGAGGTTCGTCATTCTCATGATATCTGGCTTTTGTTTGTAGGTGAACTGAGAGTAAACATTGATATGAACACTGATTGTGTGTGCAGGTGTCTTGTCAACCCCAAGTGCACTGGTTAGGATCAGTAGGCCAATTGAGAAAATACATTTGTGATAGTTAATGATAATATGGTTTACATCAAGGTCATCGAACCCGATGTATATGTTTGATCACCAGGGTCAGTGTGAATTTTTTAAATTGGGGGTAAATGTTTGGGTAGGAAGCGGCCATGATCTGAATTTAGGTACAAGAAGAAGTAGGGAAGCAACGGAAAACCACTTTTGGGAAGGCAGGGGTAGGAAACGAAGCTATTTCTTCTTAGTTCTGCTACACAAGGTTCGGTATAGTGTATTATTACAGTGATTCTGTACCGTACTGGAACAGCGAGTAATTGTTATAATGGCATGAGTGGAGTTGTATTGTACCAACTTTATTTTGATTCATTGTCTGTATTGAACCCTTAACATTGATCCCCGTATTAATGTTTCATTATTTTATTCTGCTGCTTGAAATACTAACTCAAGTTGAGGACAGAGTTGGTTACATTTCACAAGATCAAGGTAGTTGGAGTAGAGACAAATTTCGCTACCTTATTCTGTGAAACAAAAGGATGGGCTATATTAAACTATTCTAACAACCGTATGGGACAGGTGCGAGAATTGACAGCGCGTCACCACGCCATGACGCACGGAGAAAATATTTCCATTGTCCAGCAGCGTGGAGGCAAGGAGAGATGCAAACTTTGAGAGAGATGAAGAGAGATTTCGACCACGCCTATGGCCGGAGTTTCGCAGTCTACGCGCGAAACGCACTTGATGTCCAGCCAATCTGAGTACATGACGCCTGTGTTCGGCGGGAAATTGATTTGCGCGCCAATCAATTTAATCAGAACTGAACGATCGATTCCGTGCCCCCTATTATATTCGTGATATGCTGAGTGCCACGATCAATTTGAGGGGTCAATCATGCCTTATTACCTTGATTTATAGCGGAGCTAACTATCCCTTCACCAGTGTTTGGATATAATTTGTACAAATAGTGCGACGAGTGGCTGTGATAGACATTCCCTGTGTGAATATTATTGTCTATTGACGTGAAACGTTGAGTTTGTCTGTGACGGTACTTTGTATTTTTCAGACTTAAACATTTGCTCATCAGTGTGATGTTGAGCACTGGTACTTTTTATTTTAACTTTCAGTTGTGTGCGATGAATATCAATTGTTTCAGTAGAATCTGTGAATATTAGGTGGTTATAGGACCACAGCACTTAGGGCAAGTCTTCGAACTGCTTTAGGACTGTTTCGGTGAGTTAAGTAACCGAAATCAGCAGTTAGCTAGCAGAGATAAGCGTGTGATAATAATTAAGTATTTTCTAAACAGCAAGATGATGGCCATTATGAAGGAAGGAAGGAAGCCATATATTTCTACCAGCACCATGATGCCTACGATGGGCTGAGCTGTCGATTTGGACGATGGTAGGGCGGTACCCGTGACAAAAGACAAGCAGAATAGTGATCAGTACAAAACATTAATTAAATAATTAATTTTGGACGGACGGGTTACGCGTATTATGGGAAAAGTTAGTAAATAATTGTTTTGCTGGTTCGTAAATGTTTGCTGACATACTTATTTTTCGTGGGCATAGCGTGACCATTTCAGTAAATATCATGTGTAGATTTAATTCATCTTTGTGTAGTGTACGTGGTTCTACGACGCGTGGAGCGCATGGAATTAATTTGCGACTGAGTAATTTGCATGGCCGAGAGTCTAGGATTATGGTAATAAGTGAATCGTGTTGTAGAATTAGTGTAATGTCAGATTTGGGGGAATTGATTATTTTATCTAGTGTATTTATGGTTACTCAGGCTGAGTATTTTATTTTGTGATATTGCCTTGTAGCAATTTTGTGGATAAGGAAAGCCATTTGCTTTGCCGTCATTATGCCATTAGTTCATTTTGCTATTTATTTCTTGTTGACAATTTGAACTCTGATCTGTTGTGCGCGCAGGTCATTAGCAGCAGACTACAGGTGTGTGTCACATATGGTGTGTATTTATAAGTGTTCGCGGGGAGAGACGTGATTCTACTCCTGTCTGCAGCACGAATTGCGGCAATTGACACCTGAGAGACAATTGGCCTAGGAATATTTTTTTCTTGATCTCCCAGTTAGAATATTTCAAGATTTGTTATTATGCGAATTTTGATTATACACGCGTATATAGGAGCTAAAGTGAGGCAGATCTTCGGTATTCAGAGCTCGGTAGGGCCTGAGTTATTTTCGTCGTGACACACTTGTGACATTTGAGGGGGGAGAGAATGAATGGCCGCCGGCCGTAGAGCTTAGAAGGGTAGATGAACTCATTAGCATCTGACTGCTGTCTAGCTATTCTTGCTTCGTAAAGTTCGCCAAAAGCCTGAATAAGTATAATTTGTTGCAATTAAATATTGGGAGTTATTCACGCCGTGTTCCTACTACTCTCATGCCATGTTGATTAACTCTTGTTTATTCATGTTCTTATGTACGCCAGTTTCTGGGCGTGACCATATATTGTTGTTGTTGCTTTGGCTTGTCGTGTAGCCAATTTTATTACATCATGTTATGTTGACAACGGTCAACCTGTGTGCTTGTAGTTCACGCGATTGCACCACTAGATTTGCCAGCATATGTCCGCAAGTTAGGCCGCTATTTGTATTAGATTACATCCGTGTTTTATTTGTATTAATTTTGTAAAGGGTAGGGTATTTCAGTAGTTGTTATTTTAGAGTTTGCCATTTCTTGTATTATGTTCCCATACGCCGTAACTTTGATCCACTGTACGGGATTTCACGACTTACACGAATGGCCGTTTGGTAGTGAATTCTCGTCAATTAGTACTCATTACTTGATAGTTTGTCCACGCTCGCACACAACACATAAAGGTTTTTATTGGAGGTGATATTCTGTTCACCGTCTTTTGAACACAGCTGTTCAGGCTGGTGTATTATGGACTGATATTTTGATTCAGTCAGTGTTACCTGATTTTATGTAAATTTCATGGGTAAATTCAGGGTGGATTTGTGTTGTTATTATTATTAGATGATTCAGTTATTAAATGTTTTGTTATATAACCTGTGTGTTTACGTTATTCATAATTTTAGTTAACCCTATGAATCCTGGACTTTGTTGGAAGCACTAAATCTTCTAAAACACTTTTATACAAGAGCCGATCAAGACCCCGTAAACAGTGCCTTGTCATATGCTATTTTTCAAGGGTACATAGGAGTTATTCTGTCTTTCCCAACGTGGGGTTTTATGTGTTTTAGAGGCTATTTATGGTCGTAGCACAAGGGCGCAGGATGTCAAACAGTGGAAAGCATTTTAGAAGGACTAGGCCAGTCGATGACATTCTGTACTTGAAAATTAGATCACCGGGATGTCAATGTTTCATTAACGTAATATTGGCGAAGGATTACCACCAGATGTTTGAAATATGTAAAAACAAGGAGTTTGCGTAAAGTTGATAAAATACGGAACATATTATATTGTTGGATTTATTATTAAAAGATATCATATTTGTTCCAGGCGCCCAATTATTAAATTCGATTTTTAGAGAAGTCAAACTCGGAAACACATGTGACAGGAAGGTATTACCTTAAAAAATAATTAATAATTTTATAAATTGATTTTTTTATAATATCTGAAGTAAGGCTAGGAACTTAATAGCTGAATCAAAGGGTTAACATTAAATGTTACAAAGTAAATTTACTCAAGGATGCTATTGCTTTGCAGGATTAATTATAGAGATAAATGAATTGAGTAGTTAAAGGGTTAATGTGTCTATTTATGTGTGTGTGTGTGTGAGTGGCATGTGTATCGGCTATATGTCACCTTCCATGTGTTCTCAAGTGTTATTATATTTGTGGTGATGGCAAAGTTGGAAGAGATTAGGACTGTAATTGAACTTTCAACTGCGCGTACGCAGGTACAGTTGGTGGAACTAAGGAGGGAGATAACTATCGATATGAATGGACAGTTAGTCGCGATGAATGTAGCTATTAATAAACAATATGCGGAATTACAGACTCAGTTAACTGCGATGAACGAAACTATAAGTGAAACTAGTAGTAAACTTTCAGACGATTTAGCGACACAATTAGCAGCGCAATATATGCGTATGGCTGGACACTCAGCGGCACAAAACACACTTATTAGCGAACTGTTGGTTACACAAACAGCGAGAAATAGTGAACAGTAAGCTGCGCAAGAGGAAAGAAATGCGATACAATTAGCTGCGCTTACCGCGGAGAGCAAAGACTACACCAAGGAACAATTGATTGGGCTAGCTAGTGACGTCAACACTAACAACGATAAACAGTTAGGGCAAATTAAGAATTTGAAGATACGTTCAATAAGAAACTGGAAGGGCTCGATGATATGGTAAAAGCTAAGTTAGGTCAGATAGAATAGGTATGTTTGACCAATACCTTTAAGATCAGATCAGCGCAGGAAAAACTCGAGGAAAGGTTTGAGAAGATAGAAAATGGGACACAGATCATGCAAGATCAAATATTAACAGAAGATGATAATGTCAACGGGCTAGCTAGTAGTAGGGCTAAGCCGGTCCTGGACAGATTTCAAGGTCATCCATGGTTTCTCGTGGTCACGTGCCCCCCCAGGCGTTCCCTGGGGGGCTTGGGGGAGGGGGGGAGGGGAGGGGAGGGGAAGGTCTGGCTTTGAAGCAGACCCAGTTGTTAGCCGACCTGTGTTGGCCAGCCAACTGACTGAGCTGGCTGGTGTGCATTGCCTATATAGCTTGTGGATGGAAGTGGGGGAAGGGACCGGTTCGGGCGACTGTCGAAGGTAGTCGAATGTGACCGAGTGTAACTTAGAGTAGTAGAACAATGCGATGGCCGGGGCTGTAGGTATCAATCAATAAAGACCTAATAATAATAATAAATATTCCATTAAGCATGGTTACGAATATGAATAATACGAAATACTAAATGTCCCCTAGAGATCTATGTATGGTAAAAATGTAGAGGTATATGGACTGTTGTTAACCCATGACGAGCTGTCGTGTGAGGGATTCGAACCCTCGCTTCCTGTTGAGGAAATTCGAACTTAAGTCGAACGCCTTAGACCGCTCGGCCAACCCGACAAGGAAAGGTTAAGAGGATGAAATAAAACAAGGCTCATTATACAAGATCAGATTTATTAATCCAAGAATTAAAAGAGGAATTGAAACCTAACCATTTGACATAGAGTTTATTACCCTGTCTTTTAATCACTTTTTCAACAAGATAATGCTTGGGATACTGCGATTTTTGAAGTTCTTCGATGTAGAATCCTCCTTCGATGGGCTGGTGGTTATGGTCCTGGAGTAGATAAGTGACGGGGTGGGTACGTTTTACTTGGCGAATGCTGAATATTTCTGTGCTCCAGTTGGGCGTGTATCCTTTTGAGAAGAGGGATTTATGTTTACTGATGCGTACATAATCACCCACCTGAAAACGATGGCGTTGTGGGTCAGCTGTTTTGATGCCATGATGAAGGCGATTCAACCGTGGACTGTTTTTTATGACCAAACGTGGTTTTAACCCAATAGTTCTATGTTTGGTATCGTTGTAACGTGACACTAGAGTCTGCAGTAGATGAAGCCAGCGATAGGACCCTCTGGCTGTAAATTCTCGCCACATATGTGTTTTTAACGTTCGGTTGAAACGTTCTACCACACTCGCTTTCAAATTGCTGTAAGTGGTATAGTGATGAACACCGAGTTTTTGCAGATAGGTGGAAAACTCCTTGTTGAAAAACTCCTTACCTTGATCTGTCTGGAGGAGGCGAGGTTGCCGTTTAGCTTTTTGAATAATGCGTTTAAAGGCTGCAGTAACTAGAGTACCTGTTTTATTTCGCACAGGCTCTACAAATGCCATTTTGGAATAGACGTCGATGACAGTCAGCAAATACTTGATGCCATTGTTTTTAGTAGCATAGGGAATCATTTCCACGAGATCAGCTTGCCAAAGTTCATCAATTCCTCGCGAGACAACATGACGACGTGGATAGATACGGCGAGCTGGTTTATGCAACTCGTGAGCAATCACTGTTTTAATAGGCGAAGGGGTATTGTCACGTGGACCCATCATACAATAATGCCAGCATGACGAAGCTCCTCTTCTATTTCTACAATTTCACCTTCATGACCTGTATGGCCAGCCTGTTGGGAAGCGTGCAGGAGCTGTAGACGTTTAACCAACTTATTAGGATCGTTCCAATAGGCGAAATCAACGAAAGGTTTTAACGTTTTAAACGGGACGCCGGACGCTGAGCTTTCATGGCGGACACTTGCATAGGTGGGAAACAATTTGGATATAATGGCCTTATATTTGAAACCCTTATTTGCATTTATTGATTCAGAACGTTTATAATTACGTCTAAAACCATTTGTAGCCATCAAGATGTCCTTATACTTTTGAAGATCGTCTTCGTCATAGCCATCCTTGGAAGGTACACGTGCAAATAAAAGTTCTAAAAGACCTGGCGTCAATTGATATCGAACTGTTTTAACAATCACGACATTATCTTTTATTTTGATCTCTGAGTCACCAATTCGAAAACGTTTATTTTCATAGCGAACACCGTAGGTCGTATCAGTTTTTCTAGTAAAAAGGTCTTCAAGGTAGGGCGTTACCAACGGTCCAAAATGTTCTACCAGAATACCTTTCAGCTGCATATACTTTTCAGGTGTAGCCAAGATTTCTGACAGGGTAGGTTTTTTTTCTCTAGAGCTAGAGGGCGTTTGAGCAATGACTGTTGTTTTTAGAAACTCTGGAAGCGGTGATTCTGTTCCAGAAGTAAAAACATCCTCAGCTTCTTCATCACCTTCTTCTTGTTCTTCCTCCTCGATTGTTTGTGTTCCTTTTGATACTGTATTTGGCTTATTGGTTCGTGATGTTCCCTTTAACACGGCTTCCAGAGGTGATTTCAAATGTTTCGCGATCAACAGCTCACTATCAGCATGCGTGCGTTTCAGTTCACGGAACTTGCGTCGAATATTATTTTGCGCACGGATAATGTGTTTCTTTAATTGACTTCCTGCTGTTGCCATGCTAGCTGAATAAATGACGTTTGAAAAAGTCATGCAGTGCCTTAAATACGTATAAAATGATCAAACCCCATGCGGTAACGTCCGTTGTTGATATCACTCTGCTTATCGATAACGAGGCAACCGTGGTGATGAGCATTCCAACATGTGGCACACAACTGTGTAAAGGCTAGGAAGGTCATGTCTGGGTTCACGTGATCATCGTAGACGTGACGCATGTTGCGTTCATCCTGCCGGAAGAGAACAATCACGTTGGCATTGTCGCGAATGAGCTGTTTGGGTATTCGGGAATAGGTTTGAGCGAGATAAAAACAATCAATATATTTATGACGTCCCATGGTAAAATAGGTTTGAATGATAGCCTGTCGTTCTGTGGACACATCATCAAAAATCATGAGCGAATTCGGGCGAACATGATCCGGTGAGACGACATCTTCGTGCGCGGGGAATGTGAAGTAACCCATGTTATTGCGAAGACCCGACATGACTTGTTGCAAGAACACATAAAGAGGCTGATAGAGCGACTTGGCAAAAATGTAGATATTTTGAAATCGTACTCCGTTTAAGGAGGTGATTAAGGTAAGCAGAAGATTGGTTTTTCCACATCCCGATGGTCCGGCGATGAGACAGCGAATGGAAGACGGGAAGAGTGAACCGTGGCGGCGTTCGGACGTTGTCGAGAAGAGGCGAGAAACCAAATCCCCCACCGGAAGTGAATGTTGTTGCTTAATAATCTGCATATCGACTGAACGTGAAACGGGAAGAGGTGGTCTCTATATACATGAAGCATGTGGCTGTTTCAGATCTAGTGTAACCATGGATGCCTTTGGGAGAACACATAAAACAAAGAAAGGAAATGAGCCATCTGCTTCGATAAACGATCCAAAACATGATACAGATCCGGCTAATAAACGATATGTCGATGCCAATGCACTGCCACGCACAACGGATGGTCATTACGACTTTAATGGAAAGCGATTAACCAATATAACAGAACCACAATTAGCTTCGGACGCATGTTCAAAAAAGTATGTAGATTATTATCGCTTGCGGCGTATCAAGGGAGACTATGAAGCACAGAATAAACGTATCATGGGCGTTGCAGACCCCGTAAACAATCAAGATGTGTGCACCAAAGCCTATATGTTAACCAATGCTGTGGTGTTAACAAAAGAGAAAGACTATGATGTACACCAACGTCGAATCACTCAGCTAGCTCTTCCAACCAACGACACGGACGCTGCTAGAAAGGACTATGTAGATAACAAGGTGAAAGAATTACGCCGTTTTGTACCATTCCTAACAGTAAATGGTTATACAGCGAATAATACACGCCTTGTACACGTGGCCGATCCGGAGGATGATCAAGATGCTTGTACAAAACGGTATTTGTTCTCTGAAATAGAGAAGGTGTGGGAAATCAGAGAGAACGCTCTACAGATGAAGCGAAAACGAATAGCCGATGTTGCCGATCCTGTACATCCTCATGACGTGACGACTAAACGATTTTTGGAACAACGATTATCGCTTTTCATTAAAACAATGCCAAACTTATTTTTGGTTCACATTGTAAACCGACAACCGGTTGAAGATCCCAGTAACCTTACCTATATACTACGTTCGGGGCATAGCAATTACCGTTTACCGTATGATGGTGCCATTCGTGTTATCGAGTATACACCGGATTTCAAACATTTAGAGCTACTATTAAACGGTAGTGTTATATCATCACTCATCGAACTTGCGGTGAAAGCCGAGGACAAATTATCCTTTCAACTGAAACTGTCGTCTGAAGAAAAAGAGGCGGGAAAATCAATGAATGATTTTCCGCTGTATATAGAACTCGAATATACCGCCACCATCGATTAAATAATTGCAGGCTCTCTTCCTGAGGAGCGTTAGTTGTTGTCTATCCTTTATACTGTGAGGTTGTCTTCTTCCTTGGTCGCGATGGTGAAACAGAGATATGTGGTAAAGAAGAGGAAGACGTTGTCAAGAAAGGGAGGCTTTAAAGCTATTCTCCATGCGGCACGTCAGGCTTCGCGTGGAGAAACCAATAGCGAGTTGGCCATTAAAAAAGCTCTCCGAGCAGCACGATTGCATGCGAATTCCAAAAGTAAACTAAGTTTTAAAAAACGTGCTCGAGTTATTCCTGTACCAAAACGTGGCGGATTTTTACCCGCACTATTCGCTGGACTAGCAGCCCTGGGTTCACTTCTTGGTGGAGCAAGTGCGGTAGCGCGAACGGTGAAAGCTGTCGAGGAAGCGAAGCAACAGTTGAAGGAAAGTGAGAGGCACAATAAAACGATGGAAGCTATAGCACTGCGTGGCAAGGGTGTGAACATGAAGCTAGCACCCTATAAAAAAGGACTTGGCATTTACATGTCGCCAAAAAACGCTTAATCGATGCACTGCCCCGGCGAGCCATGACACACGGAGAAGTCATAAAATATGCAAAACAGTTGAAAATTGCACACTTTAGAGGTGTATTTATGCGCAACCAATTACCTCCTCAACCTTGGAAGCGTGAGAGTGCAGTTATTAATTTGGATGACAGTCATGGACCGGGAACACATTACGTGGCCTACGTCAAGCATGGTTGTACCGTATGGTACTTTGACAGTTTTGGAAACCTTCCTCCGCCGACAGAGCTTGTTCGCTATTTCGGAAGCAGTGCAACAATAAACTATAATGTGAAACGAGTACAAACTTTTAACACTCAACACTGTGGTCGCCTATGTCTGACCTTTCTATATAAGGCTCAGCGCAGGTGGTAACGTGAGCAGTATAATGGCAGAAAGTAGAGCGTTTACAGTGCACGGACAAGGAGCCGAAGTAACTGTTGACTTTTATCCTCCAATTGAATTGGGACAACGACCCTACGTGCTGGGACTTGTTTCGTTTGAAGGCTATAATAGAATCTGCAACATAATTGAAGACGTCAATGATAAGTTTTACTACGATGACTATGTGTTAACTCTACCGTCTGGCAGCTACACCGTAGATGATATTCACGATCACATCTACACAACTCTCACCAAGGAATTTAGTCTAAAAGCATTTCTGGACGGGACACGCAAGTTTGAACTCATAGCCAACAACGTGACACATCGCTGCAGTATTCTTTCTTCCTTTAGGATTGATTTTAAAGCACAACCAGACTCAATTGGTCCATTGCTAGGCTATTCACCACAAGTGTTAGTACCAAACGTGATACACAAGTCTGACCAACCGGTGAAAATAATTGAAGATCATCATATATCTGTCACGTGTAATATTATTACAGACGTCTACACCAATCAAGATCCCTCGCATTCGCTTTATGATTTTATTGTTACTTCACCTGGTGGTTATATCATCCGCGAAAACCCATCGGTGGTGCTCTATCACCCTGTGAGTGTGACCCACATCAGGAATATTACCTTGAGACTAGTGAATAGAAACCAACGTCTCATCGAATTAGACCCTCATACACCTGTGACCTACAAATTGTATCTGAAGCCAGCATGAAACAAGTGTATAAAGCAACAACACCATTGAGGGTGGGTGTTAGTTGTTCTCAACGCGTGTACAGGTTAACACGTGTCAACAAGCAGATCTTACAACAACTGGGTTACACCGTACGTCATGAATTCGATCCTCGACGTGATCAATCCGGTCGAAGTACAGGAGGGTATTGTAAGAATTGAACACCATTCCTATCAACCGTACACTCAGGGTCTAAATAACAATGACGAAATTCGTATTACCATTAATCAACAAGATATCTACACCCTACCCCATGAAAGTTACATCCAGATTGAAGGTCAACTCACCAAATCAGATGGTACCATTCCGACAACGTCAAAGTTGGCTAACCATGCGCTGGCCTTTTTGTTTTCCGAGGTTCGCTACATCATCAACGGAATCGAAGTGGATACGACTCGAAATGTTGGTATAACAAGCGCTATGAAACTTTATCCCTCGTACGGAAGTGAGGAGAGTAAAGCGTTTCGTATGGCCGGTTGGTGTCCTGACTCGACAAACGACTGGATGGTTAATGATGATGGTACATTTACCGGTCATTTACCCCTAAAATTAATATTAGGCTTTGCAGAGGACCATAAGCGCGTCGTTGTGAACGCAAGACAGGATCTGATTCTTGTTCGAGATAGGAGCGATTATAATGCGCTGAAGGGTGCTGATGGAGCTGCAATAGATTCAAAAATTTTATTGCAACGAATTCTATGGAAAGTACCGCACGTGACTCTCTCTGACCAGAAAAAATTGAGTCTGCTCAAGATTGTGGAGAAGGATACAGCTTTACCCATACAATTTAGAAGCTGGGAGCTGCATGAGTACCCGGTATTACCACTCACTGATACACATACTTGGTCTATAAAAACCTCACGGTACACAGAGCGACCTCTCTACGTCATGGTTGGATTTCAAACAGATCGCAAATATCAACAGAATAAAGATGCATCACAATTTGATCACATCCAATTGCGAAATATACGACTCTTCCTGAACGGAGTTACCTTCCCCTATGAAGGAATGGATTTAAACTTTACCAAGAACAAATATGGTAAGCTCTACGACATGTTTACAAACTTTCAGTCCTCCTATTATCAGAAAGAAGCATGTCCGCTATTATCCCCGCAAGACTTTAAAACCAAAGCACCTCTGGTGGTGATGGACTGTTCGTATTTGGAGGAGTCGATGAAGGAAACAACTATCGATATCCGGTTAGAATTTGAAACGTCTGTAGTTATTCCAGAAAAAACAACAGCCTATTGCCTGATTGTTCACGAGACGCAAGTGTATTATCAGCCGCTGTCCAATATGGTGACCAGAGTATAAATAGAAGTTTGGCTGCAGAGCCCTGGACTAAATCCTATGATAAAAGATTGAAAAACAATGTTCTGATCTTTTTGCAAATAAAGTAGTATAAGCCATTTTATGTTGTTTTTATCCCTTTAGCAAACCCAGTTCCTTTTCCAACCCCTTAACTAGTAGGACTATAGGTAGAGATGGATTAGTTGGCAGAAAGCACTGGTGAAGAAAGGAGTGTGTATCCGCGAGCAGTAACCATGTCTAGAACATTGATTGTCGATATGCAAGGCTTCAAAGTCAATGAAAATAAGTTTGTTTTCAAGGACGTTGCAATTATAGATTGCACAACCATGTGGACGCCCACAGTAAGTGCTTTCACTTTTGAACCACCGTTTCCCTTATACATGCAGTCGGACGAGGATAGAAGACAAACCGAGTGGCTGCAACGTCATTTAGGATTGAACTGGAATCAAGGAAACATTCCTTATAACTATCTACTGTTTGTATTAAAAGCCTATTTGTTCGGTGCCAACACTATTTTTGTAAAAGGAGGTGAAAAAAAGGAATGGTTACGTCAGTATGTTTCTCCAACTTGTAAACTCATCGATCTACACGAAATGGGATGTCCTGCACTACACACCTTATATGAGCCTGGTGAACGTGTACAAAAAAAGACACTCCTACACGTATCGAAACTCTTTGATTGGCTAAGTCGCAATGCATGTCGGTACCTGGAAAATGAGTGTAAAACCTTGTGCATGAATGCAGACCAGAACAGTGAGACAGAGACGTATGTCTAATACAGACGTGTCTGTGTGTATAATGGCTACCATTGAAGGCTTAAAATCTAACCCCATTGAACGGGCTATTGTTAAGTATTTCGCTTGTAAGAAAAAACTGAACAATTTTACCCTAGAAGAACTAAATGCTTTACCTAAAGCGTTTTTGTTTTATGTTGCGTCAAATGCTGTAAAGGAGATTTGGGATAGTGTGCCGAGTGATTGGACACGGGATCCTGTGTTGTGTGAACTTCAACCGTGCACTGATTATGAACATCATCAACAAGTGTACATTTCCAAAATGCCATCAGTTCAAAATTGTAGAACGTGTCAGTTAATTAAACTGTATCATGGACATAAAACCTCATGCAACGACTATGCGTCTTCATTCCACGGATGTGATGGTAAGAAAGAAGCAACCTCCGCAGCAGCGGAAAAAGAATCAACATGTGCGTCACCGACTGAAAAAAATATGCCGGATCTCTACTGGTCATGGTCTCATTGACAAAGTCATAGATCTTTTACCCTTTGAGCTGCACTTACCTGGTTATCAATACTGTGGCCCTGGTACAAAGTTAGACGTTCGACTGGCACGTGGTGATCCTGGAATTAATGCTTTAGACGCAGCTTGCAAGCAGCATGATCTAGCGTACAGAACATCAAAGCGTGAGAACAACATCTCTGAACTAAGACGTGTCGCCGACCAGATACTTTTGAGAAAGGCTATGGAACGTGTGACGTCACCTTCTGCATCTGTTGCAGAAAAAATGGCGGCCCTTGTGGTAGCAGGTGCTATGAAGGGGAAGCTCGTGTTGAGTGGTGGACGTTTACAAACAAAACATATGAAAGGACCAAGAACAAAGCAAAAATAAACTCTACACTATTCTTACCTTATGTTAAACAAGTGGTAACATGTTGATGTGCAAACGATGCTAATAAAGAAATGAACTAAAATATATGTTTGTTTTTTCTAACTCATACTTGGGGTAGCATGCATGTAACCAATAGTTAAATCAAAAACTCAAAAGTCAAACTTTTTTTTGTTTATTAAAAAAACTCATAGTAATCAAAAAGCTATATATAAGATTTTACGTTGTTGCGATGTGAATGGTGTTGTGATGTGTATGGTGTTGCGATGGGGATGGTATCTTGATGAGCAGGACTCCTCACTGAAGTAAAACTAGTGGCAAGCGTAGGCGTTGTTACTGCCTCTTCTTCTATATCATCTCCCGCGAGGTTGTTGTTTACACTGGAACGAAATTCCATTCTAGAGAAAAAGCTATTGCAATTTGAGTTTGGAAGGTTTGTGGTAAATCTGGCATACAATAAATATAACTTACCTTTTAGTAGGGATGATATCTACTTCTGAGAGATGTTAGTTGGTTTGTAGGATGTAAAGTAACTTGACCAACTGAGTAAATGTATGAAGAATATAAGTAATCATTAGTGTTTGGATATATTATATCCGTTTTACTTCCATCTGGGAATACACATCTTGTAACAAATTTAGGTTTTGTACATTTATGGCACCAATATATGTCCTCCTCATTCAAGTCGTCTAAGAGATACTTCCAATTTTTATGTTTTACAAAATAACTTTGACTGTGAATATTATTAGGGAGGGGAAGCGTGTCGTCAGTGTTGTTACTATCTGGATCTTCATCTTCCATAGCAAGGTCTAATCCATAGCATAAAACAAAACATTTTAAACACAACTTGTGACAATTAATGTAGTCAATTTCACCGTCACTATTTTCGTACGTGTCATTTGTGTCAGGAATGTGGTAGTCGTTAATGTACGTCACACACTGTAACTCATTGAATTGTCGTGGGAAAATGATGGTGTCTTGCCCCATAGAATAATGAAGTTGGTAGTCAAATCGAGTTGTGTTTTGTGATAAAATATAGTTTAATGGCCATTCTTTGAAGGTACTGTTCAAGTAGTTAGTGTATGTAGATGTAGTACGAAATTCATTATATGTTTTGTTATATATTTGACTGCGATGACCATGTTTTGTTGCATATATCCAGTGACTTGGGTCAGAAAAGTGTTGTCTAAAAGTTTCAGATTGGTTAGCCATAGTACTCACCAAACGTTGTTGCTTGAATGCGTACCAGTAAAAGATAAAAACGAATTAGTTATTCCACAACACTCACACAAGAAATATATATATTTTGCAGCAAAATCTTTCTTGGTTGTTTCCTAGCACACCACACTAGCGAATAATCAGCTCAAACCGGCTTCACTCCATTCATATAGGGACTTGCGCGTAGAGCACGGTGTCCATACATAGTAGCGGTCCTTCGGACGCTTACAGCTCCAGTTACTAAGTGAAGATGATGAATTACTTCCGCGCTATCAATATCTCATGGTCACCAAAGACGGTAATGTAACCTTCGGTCGCCATGCTGCACGTAGAGCACGGTGCCCCATACATAGTAGCGGTCGGGTTGTAGTAAATAACTTTGTTATAATTATATCCCCTTCTGCACTGTAGAGCACGGTGCCCATACATAGTAGCGTTCGGGTTGCAGTAAATAACTTTGTTAAAATGATATCCCCCTTCCACACTGTAGAGCACGGTGCCCATACATAGTAGCGGTCGGGTTGCAGTAAATAACTTTGTTATAATTATACCCCCTTCCACACTGGTGAGCACACCCACGAATCTGTTATATATACAGGTGTATGGGTCGCACCCAATCTCACTTGCATCAAGTCTCTTTTGGCGTGAACATCGTTCTGCTCTGTACAAGGTGAGTTAACGTTTTGTGTTTTCTTATCATTATTGAACAGTTAGTAGATGATTATAGACTATATGGGGGCTATCTTTTTTTATAGTTAACATGGATGCTCTCCAACAGTTAAACAAAATAGGGGCCCAGGCTGGGTTGGAAACAAGAAGACTAAGGGATCTCCCAGTTAACCAACCGTTCCCTGTAGAGAGTCTGCAGAGAATTGAGACACGATTCGGCACCAGACTTCTTTGTCACTGCCAAGAGTTTATGGTGTTTCTACCAAGTCGATTTGCCAGCATATCCAACGAGACGCTGGCAACGTTAAATTCACGCCCCTTGGTATTGAAGTATTTAGGCATGCACAATAATGCATGCCTAGTCCTCTTTGAAGCGGATAACATTTAACTCTTTGTCACATCGTGTATGAGCAGATAGCCTCGCTGTTCCACCTCTAACAAAACCATTTAATACTAGAGAAATAGCAGTTGACTATTATTGTAAGTGTTTATTAGAAAATAACCTCATGGTACCACTTGTTTGGGAAAATGTTCGTGACTGCTTTCAAACACGACTGTGCAGTGGACGAATATACAATGTCAACAAAATTTTACATCCAAAATTGTTTTTACAAGCATGTTTACCCGTTTTTTTATTACAATTTATCACTCTTTTTATGCGCTTCACAGCATTAAAGGTGAACACAGAATTAGCGTGTACCTTTGTATTTTTTAAAGTCAGTGGAGATGAAAAACGGGAAACCATTTATTTGACAACAAAAATGAGACCATGTTATCGGACGGATGACAGGGAAGCTTGGTATAACGAACATGTCGTTGACGCTTTGGTGTCTAAGTTTGACGCCTTTCTTGAAGGTGAAAGTGGAAAATCGCTCGAGGTCATCCCGTTTCTACAAGTCAATGTATGTTGCTTTGATCCCTTAAATTCAGGTTCTCTATATTTTCCACTTCCTCTTCCTGTTCAACGTAGAAAAGCCGTTCTCAACATTCAAAATGAGGATGACTATTGCTTTTTGTGGTGCGTGGCTGCATTTCTAGCCCCTGTTCAACGTCATGTTAGTTTAACATCCTCATACACGGTCATGTTTAACAGGTTACTCTCCACGCTCAACTTTGCAACTATTTCATTTCCTATGGAACTTACCTCTATGGCTAAATTTGAAAGTCTTAATCCTCATTTTTCCTTTATGATTTATGGTCTTGATAAGAATACGGTTATTGGACCGCTTTATTGTACGCAGCAGCAGAAGGTACACCATATAAATTTATTATACATTTCTAACGAGCAAACAAGTCACTATTGTTTAATTAAAAACCTCTCCAAGCTTGTTGGAGGTCAACTTTCATCTAGACACCATAAAACATTTATTTGTGAACGGTGTTTGCAGTACTTTTCAACGCAGATCAAGCTGGATAGCCACACAGTGGATTGTTCTACTCAGCCAGCAGTTAAAATTACATTTCCAAAACCGAAAGAGGCAAAAATGAAATTCAAAAACTTCCATCGCATGGATCCAGTGGCCTATACTGTGTATGCAGACATTGAAACTCTAACTACCCCCATTCAGCGGTGTCCACCGAATCCGTCTTCCTCATACACAGATGCTATTCAAAGACATACTCCGTTTTCTGTGGCCTTTCAAGTTGTTTGTTCCTATGATCCAAGTCAATCCTATTTCAAATTGTTTCGAGGACCTACCTGTATTCAGTGGTTGTTACAGGAACTGAAACAGTTAGCTGAGCATGTCCATCAGCTTCTTCAAATTCCCAAGCCCATACAGATGACGCTAGACGAAATGATACATCATGATACGGCAACAACGTGTCATATTTGTCAGAAGCCTATTTTACCTGACGACATTAAAGTGCGCGACCATTGTCATTACACGGGCGTCTATCGAGGAGCTGCACACGACACGTGTAATTTAACGTTTCGTGCAGCAAAGTATATACCCGTCTTTTTTCACGGTCTCACCAATTTTGACTCCCACTTTATTATTCGTGAGTTTGCCACATTAGACAAGGAACATTTTTCCATTATTCCGCAAAATCATGAGCGGTTTATCTCCTTTTCTATACATTACCAGGGTATATCACTTCGGTTTCTCGATTCCTATCGATTTATAGCCTCTTCGTTAGAAGCCTTGGTCAAGGGCATTTCACCCGATGAATTGCACTTTACACGAAACCATTTTTCGGATGATGCTAAATTCAAACTTTGCATCCGGAAGGGCGTTTATCCTTATGAATATACCAACAGTTGGTCTTCCTTGGACGAAACGCATTTACCTCCACAGGATGCATTTTTTAGCACGTTGCATAATACTACCATTACTGATACCGATTATATCCACGCCTGCAACGTGTGGGATACCTTTGGTTGTACCACCCTAGGTGAATATGCTGATCTGTATCTCACTGTGGATACCTTGCTATTAACGGATATTTTTGAGAAATTCCGTCGCATGTGTATACAGATTTACAAGCTGGACCCGTGTCACTATTATACAGCACCGGGTTTATCATGGGATGCCATGTTGTTGTACACAGGTATCGAGTTGGATTTACTTGTAGATATTGACATGTTATTATTTTTTGAAAAGGGTATTCGTGGAGGATTTGTTTCCCTTGTTCAGAGACATGTCCATGCCAATCATCCTTACATGTCAACGTATAATGCCCAGCAGCCCATTTCCTATTTAACACACTACGATATAAATAATTTATACGGCTATGCTATGAGTCAACCCCTCCCGTATAAAGATTTTGTTTGGCTCAGTAACGAGGAAATCGAACGCTTTGACGTGTTCACCGCTGCTCGTCAAAAAGAAATTGGTTTTGTCCTGGAAGTGGATATACAATACCCTGCACATGTGCATGACGATCACGCTGATTTACCGTTCTGTGTCGAGCGTAGGATTCCTCCAAATTCGAGCTCAAAACATCCAAAGTTACTGGGAACGCTTCTTCCTAAAACAAGGTATGTGATTCACATCCAAGTGCTTTTACAATGCTTAACGTATGGACTCGTGTTGAGTAAGATCCATCGTATTGTATCGTTTACACAAAAGGCGTGGTTGAAGCCTTACATGGACCTGAATACTCACCATCGGCAGCGTGCTACCCAACCTTTTGAAATTAATTTTTTTTAAATTGATGAATAATGCAGCATACGGAAAAACGTTTGAAAATGTACGCAAACACCGGTCCATCCATTTAGTTAATTCGTGGGAAGGTAGGTATGGAGCTCGGAAATATGTTGCCAAGCCCCATTTTAAAACCATGAAAATTATTACTGATACATTGGCTACCGTCGAATTAGGAAAGGTTGAAATTCTTTACAATAAACCTATTTATTTAGGGATGACTATTTTGGAGTTTTCAAAATTAACCATGTATGACTTTCATTATGGGTTTGCTCGTCGCTATTTTAAGGATGTTCATCTTGTTTACACTGATACCGATAGTTACATATATCAGGTTAAAGCAACAGACGTTTATCAGGTGATGCGTGACCATCCTGAGCATTTCGATACGTCCTCTTTTCCTGATGGTAACATCTTTGGCTTGTTACCTCAAAACAATAAAGTTATGGGGCTCATGAAAGATGAATGTGGCGTCGATGTGATGACAGAATTTTTAGGTCTTGCATCAAAAATGTACTGCTATACTTGCGACAGTTCAAGACATGTCAGTCGAGCCAAGGGGGTCCGCTCTAGTGTCATCCGAACGTTATGTATGGCTCGTTATCGTGAGGCATTATATAATCCCACTGAACAGTATGCGAAACAGGCACGTCTAACGTCCCGTACCCATGAAGTGTTTCTTGTCGAGCAAATGCGACGCTCGTTGCTTTTGTTTGATGATAAACGTTCATGGGTAAATGATCACCTCACAAGCTTGCCATGGGGCCATTACGCCCTTAATGAGTAAACCAATACAGTTTTGTTCTTCATGTGTGTTCGCTATTATCTGTGAATCAAAACATGTCTATGTGTATGTCAAATATTGTAAATAAAGAAATAGTATGTATTGTCCTTTTGTTTTATTTATTTTCAAGTCCTATATAATCATCAAACCTTGCTATTTCCTTACTAGATGTTTAGATGGTAAGTATAATAGACCGACGCTATCGCAGGAGCTAATGTGCAAGATGGTCGCCTCGCGCAACTACTCTCTGTTATTCTTATGGAGGGACAGTCAGAGCTGGAGCAGTGGCTAATGTGCAAGATGACCGCCACGTCCTGAGACCGTGGATGATGTCACAGGCGGGGAGTTCGGTCGTATAGTTGCTAAATGGAATATTTATTATTATGAGATAATTATTGATTGATTGATAGCTTGCCACGGTGGGTGAGTGGTTATTGTGTCGGACTATCAACCCCAAGCTTGCAGGTTAGCTCTTAGCCGTGGTAAGTGATTTTTGAAAGGCGGCAAAAATTACGACACGCATGTCAATGTCGACATGTCGAAGAACCCAGGGGAAATTCGGCCGTGTAGTTGCTAAATGGAATATTTATTATTATGAGATAATTATTGATTGATTGATAGCTTGCCACGGTGGGTGAGTGGTTATTGTGTCGGACTATCAACCCCAAGCTTGCAGGTTAGCTCTTAGCCGTGGTAAGTGATTTTTGAAAGGCGGCAAAAATTACGACACGCATGTCAATGTCGACATGTCAAAGAACCCAGGGGAAATTCGGCCGTGTAGTTGCTAAATGGAATATTTATTATTATGAGATAATTATTGATTGATTGATAGCTTGCCACGGTGGGTGAGTGGTTATTGTGTCGGACTATCAACCCCAAGCTTGCAGGTTAGCTCTTAGCCGTGGTAAGTGATTTTTGAAAGGCGCAAAAATTACGACACGCATGTCAATGTCGACATGTCAAAGAACCCAGGGGAAATTCGGCCGTGTAGTTGCTAAATGGAATATTTATTATTATGAGATAATTATTGATTGATTGATAGCTTGCCACGGTGGGTGAGTGGTTATTGTGTCGGACTATCAACCCCAAGCTTGCAGGTTAGCTCTTAGCCGTGGTAAGTGATTTTTGAAAGGCGGCAAAAATTACGACACGCATGTCAATGTCGACATGTCAAAGAACCCAGGGGAAATTCGGCCGTGTAGTTGCTAAATGGAATATTTATTATTATGAGATAATTATTGATTGATTGATAGCTTGCCACGGTGGGTGAGTGGTTATTGTGTCGGACTATCAACCCCAAGCTTGCAGGATAGCTCTTAGCCGTGGTAAGTGATTTTTGAAAGGCGGCAAAAATTACGACACGCATGTCAATGTCGACATGTCAAAGAACCCAGGGGAAATTCGGCCGTGTAGTTGCTAAATGGAATATTTATTATTATGAGATAATTATTGATTGATTGATAGCTTGCCACGGTGGGTGAGTGGTTATTGTGTCGGACTATCAACCCCAAGCTTGCAGGTTAGCTCTTAGCCGTGGTAAGTGATTTTTGAAAGGCGGCAAAAATTACGACACGCATGTCAATGTCGACATGTCAAAGAACCCAGGGGAAATTCGGCCGTGTAGTTGCTAAATGGAATATTTATTATTATGAGATAATTATTGATTGATTGATAGCTTGCCACGGTGGGTGAGTGGTTATTGTGTCGGACTATCAACCCCAATCTTGCAGGTTAGCTCTTAGCCGTGGTAAGTGATTTTTGAAAGGCGGCAAAAATTACGACACGCATGTCAATGTCGACATGTCAAAGAACCCAGGGGAAATTCGGCCGTGTAGTTGCTAAATGGAATATTTATTATTATGAGATAATTATTGATTGATTGATAGCTTGCCACGGTGGGTGAGTGGTTATTGTGTCGGACTATCAACCCCAAGCTTGCAGGTTAGCTCTTAGCCGTGGTAAGTGATTTTTGAAAGGCGGCAAAAATTACGACACGCATGTCAATGTCGACATGTCAAAGAACCCAGGGGGAATTCGGCCGTGTAATTGATGATCATACAACACACACACACACATCTCCAGTATACAGGTTTGATGACCATATTGTCCTTAGTACAACCGAACAAAGATGATTAATCGCGTTAACCTACATGGGACTGATAACCGCGATGCTTCACTCCTCCCCATGATTATTCAACACATACACATACACATCTCCAGTATACAGGCTTGATGACCATGTAGTCCATAGTATAACCGAACACAGATGACTAACCGCGTTAACCTACATAGGACTGATAACCGCGATGTTTAAGTTTGTAGTCAAATTGATAATAATAATAATGTTATTGGTTTTACGTCCCTTTTAACTACACTGGCTTAGTCAAATTGAGTTGTGTGATATGATAAAATATAGTTTAATGGACATTCTTTGAAAATACTGTAAAAATAGTTAGTGTATGTAGATGTTGTACGAAATTCATTATATGTTTTGTTATATATTTGATAGTACTCACCAAACGTTGTTACTGGTACGCGTACACCACACTTGCAAATGATCAGCTTAAACGCGGTCACTCCTTACATATAGAGGCTTGCGCGTAGGGCGTGGTGCCCATATTTAGTAACGAGGCTCTAGTTACTAAAAGAATATGATGAATTATTTTCGTACTGAGATGTCACAGGAGTTCACATCCAGCTACAACGAGTAACCGCTCGCTCCAGGGGTTTCACAAGTACTCCGTTCGCACAGGGACCCACAAACAGCACCGAAAAATAGCCGCTCGCCCCAGGGCTCACAACCATTGAGAATGGGTAGCTTCTCGCACGTTATTATATCAGGGTCTCACAAACAGTGTTCAAAAGTATTCCGTTCGCACAGGGACCCACAAACAGCACCCAAAAATAGCCGCTCGCCCCAGGGCTCACAACCATTGAGAATGGGTAGCTTCTCGCACGTTATTATATCAGGGTCTCACAAACAGTGTTCAAAAGTATTCCGTTCGCACAGGGACCCACAAACGGCACCCAAAAATAGCCGCTCGCCCCAGGGCTCACAACCATTGAGAATGGGTAGCTTCTCGCACGTTATTATATCAGGGTCTCACAAACAGTGTTCAAAAGTATTCCGTTCGCACAGGGATCCACAAACAGCACCCAAAAATAGCCACTCGCCCCAGGGCTCACAACCATTGAGATATTTATTATTATTAGGTCTTTATTGATTGATACCTACAGCCCCGGCCATCGCATTGTTCTACTACTCTAAGTTACACTCGGTCACATTCGACTACCTTCGACAGTCGCCCGAACCGGTCCCTTCCCCCACTTCCATCCACAAGCTATATAGGCAATGCACACCAGCCAGCTCAGTCAGTTGGCTGGCCAACACAGGTCGGCTAACAACTGGGTCTGCTTCCAAGCCAGACCTTCCCCTCCCCTCCCCTCCCCCCCCCTCCCCCAAGCCCCCCAGGGAACGCCTGGGGGGGCACGTGACCACGAGAAACCATGGATGACCTTGAAATCTGTCCAGGACCGGCTTAGCCCTACTACTCTAGCTAAAGAATTCAACAATCTTGAAATTCAGTCATTTGAGCTATGGAAGGGGTTAGAAGCAGACTAGGGTGAGCTTAAACAGACCATAGAACAGAACAACACTCGTATGGGAGAAAGGTTGGAATAGATAGAGGCTTAACAGGACGCCAGTAAACTAGGAATAGAAAAGAGACTAGACAAGCAGAAGGATAACATAAGAAAAGATTGGAGTAAAATGAGCGCGGACTCTGAAGACGAGAGGCTTACGATAATCAAAAGATTAGGAGAGAATCATACATGGATCCAGGCGTTAGAAGACAATATGAAAATAAAATTCAGAGAACAGGTAGACTGGTTGATTAAAACAGAACTGAAATCGATGGAACGGGGGACAGTCAGTGCCTCATTAGTGGAGAAAGGCAAAGACAAAAGCTTAGAGAGAGAGCGCCCAGTAGGTAGCCAAGAGCTAGGGCAAAGTCCGGAGACGGTTGACACGCAGGCGTTTCGCAACTACGAAGGCCGTAGCTCAACACATCAGAGCACGCAAGTTCATACACAGCTTATACAAGTAATTACAGCAAACGAATTTAAGCCCAATAAATTTATTCCTGATACCGGAAGCACTCCTAAGGCCTTCCTGAAGGAACTTAACGATTATTACACGGATCAAAATGTAAATCCAGCGCGACAATTGAGAATGGTGGAGACATTTTTAGGTGGAGCTGCCCTGACTTGGTTCTTGAGCTTCAAATATTCGTTTGAAGTCATGAAAGGATTTAGGGAAGCTTTCCTAAAAATATTGGAGCTTTCTCATCAGCAATGTCTCCGTATGGAATTGCATTCACGGATATATCACTCCACACAAGAAACCAAATACGCTGATTTCATTACCACTCAGATGCTCAAACTCTGAGATCTTGACAGTCCTCCTAATGAGTTAGATTTGATCACTACCATAGAAAACTATAACCGGTAAACGTCCAGCAGTTTTTAGTGGCTGCAAATGTAGGCACGGCGGTGCAGGCGGAAGAGGTCTTACAACAGATTGACGAAACTACGCCTCAATTACATGCACGAGAGAGACGTCAGGTGGAAATGATAAGCACGGCCGAGGTCATTAAACCTCAGAACGTAAACACTAAGTCACAAGCGACAAATACTAGGTCTACCACAAGAAGGAACAGTAATGAGGAACCTGAGTATAGATCTCAACGGAGATATGATGACAGGGGACACGCTCGCTATTACCGTGAAGATAATAAATATAATCAGCGGGGATATCAGCAGTTGCGGTATAATCGAAGGAAGGAGGTACCGTACAGGAGAAACAATGACTCACGATACAATCAAGGATGGCGCGACAGGCGATATCACAAGCAATCCGACTCAAGGGATAACCAGCAATATCATGAGCAATCCGAACCAAGGGATGAACGTACAAATTGGGACTAGAGGCACGCAGAGTCACAGCGTTACTTAGAGGAGCTCCATACTTCAGAAGGAAACGATAAAAACAGATGGGAACGTGCTATTGACCACAGGAAAAATCCCGATACCCCCACCAGTGAAGGAGCAGAGAGTCTATTTGCGCAGCAAGAACTGCAGGAGAGAGGGCGACAACAACAAAAAATCGCATTAGAGCATAAAGGAGATAGCCAGAGATACGAGCGGTGTTTAGACCAAGATGGCTGGGTGGTCGCACATATCGCAGACTGGATCGCGAGGCCTCAAGACTATTCGGAGGAGGTTGTGAGACCACATAATGAAATTTTAAAACAGCTTCCTGTTATTCATGCTAGAATTGGCGGATTAAAGGTGAGATGTTTAGTTGACACTGGTTAGAAAGTCAGCCTAGTATCTGAGGCTTTAGTTCGTGAGGTAGGGCGGAATCATGATGTTCCCATGATTCCGGTCCCACAAATAAAAGTACGGGGCGTTATTCCTGAACGTACCGTTACTTGTAAACACCAAGCATATTTGGAATTAGAGATACTGGAGCATACTTTCGCTCAAACATTCATCGTGATGGCCAAGATGAACTTCAATATCATCTTAGGGGCAAATTTTATCTGTGTCTATCAGGCTGTCATTGACCTGCACAAAACACCGCGAGTTTTAAAGACATAGAGGGAATGAAGAACGCTGGACTGAACATGGATGAAGTAACTACAGGCAGAGAAGCGAGTTCATGGGTGCCTGAAACTATTCCTGAGGAGACGAGTGCAGAATTAATGGAGACAGATACTGATGACGTAATCACAGTTGTAGTAGAACTGGAAGATGAAGATGAAGCGCAGGAGATTTGGACCTTGTTGGCTGAAGAAGATGGCAGCATGGCCTTAAGGAATTCCAACTACGGGGTGCAGAGTAGTGGAGACTCGAAGAAATATTAAGGAAGCACCATGAACTTTCGATACTGTACCAGAGAGAATTTTGAACTTCAAATACTCAATGCAGTTAGACGACTGGTCATCATGCAAAAGTAGATTGTAACCGATACCTGAGAAACACCACAGTCAAGTAAAAGAAATCATTGACGGGATGCTGCAAGCGGGAGTTATTAAGAAGACGCACACACCTTTTCTCAACGCAATATTGACTGTTTTGGGCCAATCCCGAATGAAAGAAGAGGATGCCGACATTTGCTTGTAAGCTTGGATGTCTTTTCGAAATTTGTGGTTCTGTGTCCTATACAGAAAACCACTTCTAAACAGGTCTTGAGTAGGATCAGAAACAAGGTGATACCAACGCTGGGGAAGCCAGAGATTATTTTGTCTGATCACGGCAGTTACTTCACAAGTGCCGAGTTCAAAAAGGGAATGGAACACATGGGGATTAAGCACATCTTATCATCTATCAGGCACGCTCAAGCTAATCGGAGCGAACGAGCGACTAAGGACGTTTCTAAGTTCTTTAGAGTATTTATATCCCATGAACATCATAAATGGTTGGACAGAGTAAAGGATATTGAAATCTGCATGAACTCAACTAGACACGAATAGACAGGACAGATACCTACGGTCCTACACCACAACCAGTATCCGGAGAGGTCATGGAACAAAATTATTAACTGCCCACGTGATCCTATGCTTGCTCACGATTTGAGGATCCAGAATTCCATTGTGCATATGAGGAGTCAGGCCGACAGAAGACTGAGAAAGGTACGTGGAAAGAGATTCCACCAGGACTTAGTTGAGGACGAGTTAGTCATGGTTAAGAAGCCCCCGATATCTAATCCTTCAAATAAAATATTTAATAAGTTCTGCGAGCGTTACATTGACCCGTTCAGCATTGTGAGGAACTTGGGTAACAATGCGTACCGAGTTGAGAACTTAGCACTGGTACTATGTCTGCCCACAACATTGCTAATTCGAAATTGTATTATAAATGTGAACCATGGGAGTCCAGGAACAACAATGCAGCAGCTAATTATCTACGTGTGGATTAAAGCACAACATACACGGTGCTACTAGAGCAAGCACCTGTTTGTGGAAGTCAGTCGCCACCTTTGTTTAAAAGTTGAGATGGGAGCAAGTCTGTCTGACTCAATGTTGTTATGAGTGAGAGAGAGGGAATTAGTACGAGGCGAGACATGCCTGCGGCGGTCAACGGCCTGCAATGTCTTAACGAGCAGTGAGGGACCCGGCACTTGAAAATAACTGAGGCATACGGAATTCTTGAATTCATGGGTGGTCAGCCACTGTTGCTGTATGGAAGTAAAAATCGACTTCATTCTAAGTTCGATTTTCACCAAGTATGGGGTGAATGAACCCTAAATATTGGTCCCCATATTATTGTTTCAATATCTTATTCTGCTGCTTGAAATACTAGCTCTAGTTGAGGACAGAGTTGGTTACATTTCACAAGATCCAGGTAGTTGAGTTGAGGCAAATTTCGCTACCTTATTCTGTGAAACAAAAGGAAGGGCTACATAAAACAATTCTGACAACCGTTTGGGACAGGTGTAAGAATTGACAGCGCGTCACCACGCCATGGCGCTCGGAGAATGTATTTTCATTGTCCAGCGGCATGGAGACAAGGAGAGATGCAAACATTGAGAGAGATGAAGAGAGATTTCGACCACGCCTATGGGCGGAGTTTCGCAATCTATGCGCGAAACGCACTTGCTCTCCAGCCAATGACGCCTGTGTTCGGCGGGAAATTGATTTGCGTGCCAATCAATTTAATCAGAACTGAACGACCGAATTCCATGCCCGCTATTATATTCGTGATATGCTCAAAGCCACGATCAATTTGAGGGATCAATCATGTCTGTAGCATTATTACTTTGATTTATAGAGGAGCGAACTACCCCTTCTCCAGTTTTTGTGTATAATTTGTATAAATAGTGTGACGAGTGGGTGTGATAGGCATTCCCTATTTGAATATTACTATCTATTGATGTGAAACTTTGAGTGTGTCTGTGAGAGAACTTTGTAATTTTCAGTCTTTAACATTTGCGCATCAGGGTGATGTTGAGCACTAGTATTTCATATTTTAATTTCCAGTTGTGTGCGATGCATCTGAATTGATTCAGTAGAATCTGTGAATATTAGGTGGTTATCAGAACACAGCACGTAGGACAAAACTTCGAACTGCTTTAGGACTCTTTCGGCGAATTTAGTAACCGAAATCAGCAGTTGGTGATCACTTTTCGTGATACTTTCAATGTTTGGCTTGGTCCATTTGTCGGTCAAATTTGTTTCTTGTTACCAAGATCCTCGAATGATAATTATTTCTTTGGAAATGTATTAATTGCTTAATCTATATGCATAACATTGTTATTAACCGCCTAATTCATAGATACTATAGTTACTCACCTAAGTGTTTAAGGCTTCCGCAACACATCACTACAACTACTCCACTGAGCTTGTCTGCTGCGTGCCTACTGTCGCCTCGAGCTCGTGACGTCATTTCCTTGGTCAACCAATAGCAGCGGTGTTTCTGGTCAGCTGCCTTCCTCGGCGGGTTTTCGCCGCTATAAAACCTCGAGTCATCTTCTGGGTGACGTTCCACTCTTCATCCATTCTTCGGCCACGATTTTACGGGCCAAATTGGGCCGCTATTCTTCGGGCTTACTCTACGGCCAACATTCTTTTTGGTCACCACTCTGAGACCAATAATCTTCAAATATTCTCGCCAAGACTTTTCAAGTACCGCAGTGAGAATCATCATCTACGACCAATAATAATAATCTTCATGATGCACTATCTCGCAGTGAGGAAAGGCACAAGGAAGGAATGTCATCAGTAGTTGCCACGCACCGTGGTCAGCCAGGACCAACCAAGTTTGTAAACATACTCCAATCTCTCCAGTGCACGAAAACCGAAGTGATACCTCTCAAATGTGTGGAGTGGGTTGCCCACTGGGACTGACAAAAGGTTATACGTGACTGTATTTACAACATTTCTTCGCTTGAGGGATGATTCACTCGGGACATACCCTCCACTAAAGTGTCGCCAAAGATAACATAAGTTTTTTAGCACTCATTTATAGAACATTTATATTGCCTCTTCTATTTTAAGAAGACAGAGTTGATCTTTGCCATGAACTTTTTAATAACAATCTCAAGTATTTTCTTCGGTGGTTATTTATTGATGTTGTGTTTACTTAAACAGTATATTAATAAATTGCATATTTGTTACCTATTATGTTTAATTGTGAAATACTTCAGCCCCCCACATTAACGCATAATTCAGTCTTATCGCTTCACCCTAATGATATTGAATCCAAGCTAATTTTTGTTGCTGTTCTCCCTCTATGAGTTGGAGTTTTTCTGGGGCAAACTCCACCATATTTATGGTGCCCGGGAAACATATCTGTTGCACCCTGGGAATATTACAAATTTCATATCTTGGATTTGACATTAAACATTAACAATTTTTGTTTATTGTGTTTCAACACTAATTCAAATTGTAAGTTTCAGCCTGAGGCGCATGTTCAGCAGAGGAGGAGAGAAACGTAAGCAAAGCCGGTTTCTTCCGCATAAGACTAAACTTTACTACCTAGCAAGCTGTCATCCTCTGGCTTCCAGTACTCGAAGTCACAATATTGACGTGAGTAACAAACAACTTTTAACATGCCTAACCTTGATGAAAAACTTAGCAACGCCAGAGCCTCTTGTAAGGGTAAGCTCACACGGTTTCGTACTTTTTTTTACGGAGTATGAACCCCAAAGAGCGTAATCTTGACATAATTTCGCAGAGGCTTAAGAATTATGAACAAGCCTTTGAGAAATATGATGAGATACAATGCAGTATAGAAACTCACCCGGACCAGCAAAGGGATAGGTTGTAAGTTGAGAAATTATACTATCAAGGATTTGCTGAAGCTAAACAGCTTATTAGGGCTTTAACTTTAAAAGAAAAACAAGAAGATCAAACTTCTGCAGCATCTTCTACATTTTCTTCACGCATTATATTACCCAAATTAGAAATACCCAAATTCACTGGTAAGGACATAGAATGGGAGCCATTTTTAGAATTATTTAATTCCTTAGTACATGAGAATACTTCTATCCCGGTAATTCAAAAATTTCACTACTTGCGTCTGGCAGTTCAAGGCAACGCACTTAACCTGATTCAAGCACTTTCTTTGACCAGTGATAATTATGAAGTTGCTCTGAATCATCTTAAGGATAGATATGGGAACATTCGTTTATCTATTCAACGTCATATACAAAGCTTATTTGAGTTACCAAACGTGTAACCGACAGTAGTGGCTACGTGGGCTAAAGCGCTGCGTTAGGTCAAGGGGCCAAGCTCTCTGCTGACTCGGTAGACGCGTGGGTTCGAGCCCCACCGTCGGCTGTCCTTGAAATGGTTTTCCGTGGTTTCCCATTTTCAACACCAGGCAAATGCTGGGACAGTACCTTCTGACAGGCCACGGCCACTTCCTTCCACATCCTTGCCCAGTTTCATTCATCTTCATCCATTCCATCTCTCATCCCGACGCGCAGGTCGCCCACGGGCGTCGACTAGAAAGACCTGCACTCGGCCTCTCAGGAGGCTACACGACAAAAAAAAAACAAAAAAAAACAAACGTGCAAGCAGACAACAGCTTATCACTTCGTAAGTTGATTGACACTGCAGAACTACACGTCAAGGCATTGTCCAATTTAAACCAACCTGTAAATCACTGGGATTTATTTCTAGTTCATCTCATTTCTGCAAGAATGGATGCAAGTACATTAAAAGCCTGAGAAACAGAATTTTCCCAGCATTTGCAATGCACTTATGAGGCAATTAATAACTTTTTGAAGGCTAGAAGCCAAGTCTTTTCCACCATAGCTAATCAAAAAACTAGTATTTCAGATTCAAAAGCCTTCTCAAAAGACAAGGTTAACAGTTCTAATCAAAGAATTTTAAGATCACATGCTCTTCCTGTTGATGCTCGGTCACCTAACCAAATGCAAACGTGCGGTCAGTGTCAGCAGTTGCATAATTTATACAATTGTGATGAATTTAAATCTTTATCAGTAGATGAAAGACGAAAGTTAATTACGAATAAAAAACATTGTTTTAACTGTTTGTCAGGGACGCATATGTTAAACAATTGCCGTTCACAACCTTTATGCTTTCACTGTAAGGCTAGACACCATTCCCTTTTGAACAGACATGAAATATCACGGTAATCAGGACCAAGCAGTCCCAATACCAAGTCTAATTCCGAGACTTCTCAAAATAGTGCGCAGTCGTATGCTCAAAGTACTACCTCGCTTGGCAAAGTTTAGGTTTTATTATCTACCGTGCAGGTTCTATTGAAAAATGCTTACGGGAAATGGATATCTGTCAGTGGATTATTAGACAATGCCGCTACTAACAATTTTATTAGTGATCCTCTGGTACAAAAGTTAGGCCTCCCAAAACATCCTACCTCAATAGAGGTTACAGGAATAAACTGCTCTAAATCGCAATCCTTAAGCTTTGCTAAAGTAGATCTGAAGAACTCTAATAATCTTGGTACGCAGTTGCAATTAGATTGTTTGATTATCAAGTCTGTAGGCAACAATATTCCCGGCACTTCTTTTCCTATTCAAAGTTTGAATATCCCGAATTTTGTCCAGCTAGCTGACCCTCATTTCAACAGAGCTTCGCCCGTAGAGCTTCTTTTCAGCTCAAGCGTATTTTGGCAATGTCTTCATTCCAATAAAGTAAAAATTGCTCCTAATGATTTCTTCCGCGAAACTGACTTTGGTTGGATCACTACTGGTCAAATATATCGTAATCCTATTCAAACTGTATCAAATTGTTATTTTGTTGGTGCCGATTTGAGTCAAGAGCTGACCAAGTTCTGGGATCTTGAGAATGTTCAGGCTACTTCTTCTTTATCTTCTAACGAAATTTGTGAAAAGTTATACAAGGAAACCACTGTTCGTACTGCTGAAGGCAGATTTATAGAAACTCTTCCACGTATTCCGAATCCTCCCGCCATTACGGAAGCGCATTCCATAGCACTCAGGGCGCTATTTGCTATTGAAAATCTGTTCAAACGAGATGCTTCTGTTAAAATTCAGTATGCTTCCTATATGGAGGAATACGAATCATCCAATCACATGGAGGTAATTTCTTAATCAGAAGAAATTGGCCATCCTTTAAAGGAAATAGTTTATCTAAATCATCACCCGGTATGGAAAAATTCTTTAACACAAGACAATATAAGAGTAGTTTTTAATGGCTCATCACCAGATTCCAATGGAGTCTCTTTAATTGATACCTTGCAATGTGGTCCCGCTATTCAAACAGATCTCACCTCTGTCTTGCTTAATTTTCGACGGTTTGCTATTGCTGTAATCTCCGATATTAATCAGATGTACCGGCAGATTCTCGTAAATTCTGAGCAGCAAGATCTGCAAAGAATATTGTGGCGAGATGAGAGTTCCTAACCCATAAAGATATTTAGATTGACGACTTATGGCCTGAAGCCTTCAGCCTTTCTTGCGATTCGGTCCCTCCACATGTTAGCCGAGCAAGATGGTGATCTGTATCATCCTTTGGCCCCTGAGGCATTAAAAACGGCATTTTATGTTGACGATTTCTTGTATTCTTTCCCTAATATTTCTGAAGCACTCCTTGTGTGCGAAGATTTGAAATCCCTGCTCCTAGGAGGTAGTTTTACGCTTCATAAATGGACTTCAAATTCTACTGAATTTATATCAAAATTTTCATCAGAGGTCCTAGTTAATGAATGTGTTGCTATTCCTACTGATGAGGCAGCCGTAAAGGCATTTGGATGTTTTTTGGTGTCCTTCTTCTGATACCTTCTCTTATCAGGTACATTTGTCAGAATCTCCCCCTATAACTAAGAGACAAGTTCTGTAAGAAATCGCAAAGATCTTTGACCCTTTGCAATATATTGCTCCTATAGTTATTGTTGAAAAATTTTTCCTGCAAGAGCTTTGGTCATTAAAATCTGACTGGGATGAAAAGCTTCCCTCTCCTCTTTTAGAAGAATGGTTAGAGTATCGCAGTAGTTCGCTGGATCTCTCCAAGGCTTATATACCCCGCCTTTTAATTTCTAATCCCTTATGCCAGCAGTATGACCTGCATGTATTTTCTGAAAGTTCAGAACGGGCTTACGGCTGTTGTGCATACATAGTAGGACGTTCCTCAGCTACTTTCCCTGGATTTTCTAATTTAGTGTGCGCTAAATCAAAAGTTACTCCACTTAAAACTGTATCATTGCCGAGATTAGAATTATGCTCTGCTTTAATGGCAACAGAATTAGCTACTGAACTAAATGTCAGTTTAAAGTTAAAATTTTCCCGCACATTTTTTTTTGAGCGATTCTTCTATTGTACTAGCTTGGATTTCCAAGCCTTCTTCTCATTGGATTACCTTTGTGGCAAATCGCGTTTCTAAGATTCATGAAGTTTCCCATTCTGAACATTGGAGACATGTTCCTAGCCATGAAAACCCCGCGGATATAATATCACGTGGTTGCACGCCTAAAAAATTGATTTCTTCAGACCTGTACTGGAATGGTTCTCCTTGGCTAAGTCAGGCCTCGCTTAGCTAATCAATTTGCAGAAGAAGTACCTGATGCCCACGCTGACCCTGTCACGTCGCATGTTACTTCTACTTCTACTAGCCTTTTTCAGAGATACTCTTCATTTGATAAATTGATTCGTGTAGTGTCTTATATATTCCGGTGGAAATATTTAGTAATTGATCAACCATTGAAGCCTCAACCCTTTCTCACCAGAGTAGAGTTAGAATTTGCTACTCGCAAGATTTTGTTGCTTGTTCAGCAGGAAGTATTTGCTCCTGAAAAGCAAGCTCTTATAAGGGGTAAAGACTTACCCAAGTCTAGCAGGCTTTCGCCACTCACTCCTTTTCTAGACCAGGACGGCATAACACGTGCGGGTGGAAGATTAGCTATGTCTAGTAGTGAGGATGGGAAAAAAACATCCCATCATCCTTCCTTCAAAGCATCCTATCACTATACTTATAATAAAAAAAGTTTCATTATAAACACCTTCATGCTGGCACTCGCACCTTGCTCTGTCTAATTCATGAACTCTACTGGGTCATTAATGGCGTTCATGAGGTTTCTTCTGTTGTCAAAAAGTGTATACCTTGCTACGCCCCGCCACGCAGATTATGGGTATTTTACCTCCATTTCGTTCAGAACCTAGTAAGCCCTTCGCTCTTACTGGGATTGATTACGCCTGTCCGTACGTATATCAGACCAATCCCTCTTCATCTAAGCGCAAAACCTTAGATAAACTTTACATGTCGTTATCCGAATGTATGGTGACGGGAGCTATCCTCCTCGAGTTGGTTACGAACGCTTCTGTACCTTATTTTTGGGTCGCCTTTTCTAGATTTGCTGCTAGAAGGGGTGTTCCATTTGAAGTCTTTTCAGATAATGCAAAAATTTTTGTAAGTGTTTCTGATCTCTGGAAAAAAGTGATGAGCTCCCCTTCTGCTAAAGAAAAAATTTCCAACTTTTCCTATTCTAAAGGGTTCAAATGGCATTTCACCCCGCCTTATGCTCCCCATCATTGGGGCCGATGGGAGTCTTGCATCAAACTTACTAAGAGACAGCTTAAGAAAACTCTTGGTCCTGCCATACTTTCTTATGAGGAATTCAACTCTTTAATTATTCAAGTCGAAGGTATCGTAAATTCGAGACCTCTGACTCCTCTTTCTAACGATCCTAAGGATCTTTTACCTTCAACACCCAGTCACTTCCTGATTGGCTGTTCGCTAGCTGCTACTCCGCCTTTGCTGGTTCGACGCTGTGATCCTAGCCTACCTATCTTTTGGAGAAAAGTAGAATCTTTGCGCTGTTCCTTTTGGCGCCGATGGAAGTTAGAGTATCTCAGCTTGCTAAATATGTGTGAGAAGTGGCGGCTTCCTCAACCTGATGTACGAGTGGGGTAAATGGTTCCCTTCGAGACACATCTCCGCCTCTCGTGAGGAACCTAGGCAGAGTTATTCACTGCCACTTTGGCCGTGATAAACGCGTCAGAGTTCTTGATGTTTTAACTAATAAAGGTCTTTACACTAGACATATCTCTGCTATCTCTGTTTTGCCTTTCGAGTCTTAGTTTACTCCTCGTCAGTTATCCATGTTTGTTTTGACTGATTCTTTTGTTTGTTTTCATTCGGAGTTCTCGGAGCATGATCACTTTTCGTTATACTTTCCATGATTAATTGGCCCATTTGTCGGTCAAATTTGTTTCTTGTTACCTAGATCCTCGAATGATAAATATTTCTTTGGAAATGTATTAATTGCTTAATCTATATGCATAACCTTGTTATTAACCACCTAATTCGTAGATATTATAGTTACTCACCTAAGTGTTTAAGGCTTCCGCAACACATCACTACAACTACACCACTGAGCTTGTCTCCAGCGTGCCTGCTGTCGCCTCGAGCTCGTGACGTCATTTCCTTGGCCAACCAATAGTAGCGGTGTTTCTGGTCAGCTGCCTTCCTCGGCGGGTTTTCGCCGCTATAAAACCTCGAGTCATCTTCTGGGTGACGTTCCACTCTTCATCCATTCTTCGGCCACGACTTTACGGGCCATTCTGGGCCGCTATTCTTCGGACTTACTCTACAGCCAACATTCTACTGTCAACATGTGACAATCTGCTTTTTGGTCACCACTCTGAGACCAATAATCTTCAAATATTCTCGCCAAGACTTTTCAAGTACCGCAGTGAGAGTCATCATCAACGACCAATAATAATAATCTTCATGGTGCACTATCTCGCAGTGAGGAAAGGCACAAGGAAGGAATGTCAACAGTAGATGCTACGCATCGTGGTCAGCCAGGACCAACCAAGCTTGTAAACATACTCCAATCTCTCCAGTGCACGAAAACCGCAGTGATACCTCTCAAATGTGTGGAGTGGGTTGTCTACTGGGACTGACAAATGGTTATTCGTGACTGTGTTTGCATACATTTCTTTGCCTGAGGGATGATTCACTCCGGACATACCCTCCACTCAAGTGTCGCCAAAGAAAAGTTTTTTAGCACTCATTTATAGAACATTTTCTATTGCCTCTTCTATTTTAAGAAGACAAAGTTGATCTTTGCCATGAACTTTTTAATAAGAATCTCAAGTATTTTCTTTGGTGGTTATTAATTGATGTTGTGTTTACTTAAACAGTATATTAATAAATTGCATATTTGTTACCTCATATGTTTAATTCTGAAATGCTTCAGCACCCCACATTAACGCATAATTCAGTCTTATCGCTTCACCTTAATGATATAGAATCCAAGCTAATGCTTGTTGCTGTTCTCCCTCTATGAGTTCGAGTTTTTCTGGGGGCAAACTCCACCAGTTGGCTAGCAGAAATAAGCGTGTGATTTGAATTATTTTCTTAGCAGCAAGATGATGGCCGTTACGAAGGAAGGATGAAGCCACATACTTCTGCCAGCACCCCGATGTCTACGATGGGCTAGGCTGCCGATTGGGACGATCCCGGGGCGGTACACGTGACAAATGACAAGCAGAATAGTGATGAGTACAAAAATTAGTTAATTAATTAATTTTGGACCGACGGGTTACGCGTATTATGCGAAAAGTTTGTAAATATTTGTTTTGCTGGTTCGTAAATGTAATTTCTTGTGTAGTTTTGTTTGCTGACATACTTATTTTTCGTGGGCATAGCGTGACCATTTCAGTAAATATCATGTGTAGATTTTATTCTTGTTTGTGAATTGTACGTGATTCTATGACGCGTGGAGCGCATGGAATTAGCGTGCGACTGAGTAATTTGCATGGCCGAGAGTCGAGGATTATGGTGATAAGTGAATCTTGTTGTATAATTAACTTTATGTCAGATTTGGGGGAATTTATTATTTTATCTAGTGTAATTATGGTTACTCTGGCTGAGTATTTTATTTTGTGATATTGCCTTGTTGCAATGTTATGGATAAGGAAAGTCATTTGCTTTGCCGTCATTACGTCGTTAGTTCATTTTGTATTTTTGCCTTGTTGACAATTTGAACTCTGATCTGTTGTGCACGCGGGTCATTAGCAGCGGACTACAGGTGTGTGTCACATATGGTGTGTATTTATAAGTTCTCGCGGGGAGAGACGTGATTCTACTCCTGTCAGCAGCACTAATTGCGGCAACTGACACCTGAGAGACAATTGGCCTAGGAATATGTTGTTCTTGATATCCCAGTGAGGATTTTTTGAGATCTGTTATAATGTGAATTTTGATTATGCACGCGTTTGCAGGAGCCGCCCAGGTGAGGCAGATCTTCGGTACTCAGAGCTCGGTTATTTTCGTCGTGACACTCTTGTGACATTTGAGAGGGGAGAGAATGAATGGCCGCCGGCCGTAGAGATCAGAAGGGTGAATAAACTCATTAGCAGCTGACTGCTAGCTATTCCTGCTTCGTAAAGTTCGCTTAAAGCCTGAATAAGTATAATTTGTTGCAATTAAATATTGGGAGTTATTCACGCCGTATTCCTACTACTCTCATGCCATGTTGATTAACTCTTGTTTATTCATGTTCTTTTGTACGCCAGTTTCTGGGCGTGATCATATATTGTTGTTGTTGCTTAGGCATGTTGTGTAGCCAATTATATTACGTCATGTTATGTTGACAATGGTCAACTTGTGTGCATGTATGTCACGCGATTGCACCACTAGATTTGCCAGCATATGTCCGCAAGTTCGGACGCTATTTGTATTAGAATACATCCGTGTTTTATTTGTATTAATTTTGTAAAGGGAAGGGGATTTCAGTAATTGTTATTTTAGTGTTTGCCATTTCTTGTATTATGTTCCCATATGCCGTAACTTTGATCCGCTGTACAGGTATTCACAACTTATTCCAATGGTCTTTTGGAAGTGAATTCTCGTCAATTAGTACTCATTACTTGAGAGTTTGTCGACGCTCGCACACAACACATAATTTATTTTATTGCAGGTGATATTCTGTTCACCGTCTTTTGAGCACAGCTGTTCAGGCTGGTGTATTATGGACTGATATTTTCATTCAGTCAGTGTTACCTGATTTTGTGTACATTCATGGATAAACTCAGGGTGGATTTGTGTTGTTATTATTATTAGTTGATTCAGTTATTAAATGTTTTGTTATTTAACCTGTGTTTTTACGTTATTCATAATTTAAGTTAACCCTATGAATCCTGGACTTTGTTGGAAGCACTAAATCCTCTAAAACACTTCTATACAAGAACCGATTATGACCCCGAAAGCAGAGTCTTGTCAAATGCTTCTTTCCAAGGGTAAAGTATATAGTTGATTTTCTTATTTATTTTTATTTAATGAATTTATTTATTTTATGCCTTAGCTTACTTTCACTGTACATTTGTGGAAAAAGCATGAACATATCCCAGGTAATATGATCATTAGCAATAAATGGATTAGGTTTGTCTGGGTAATTCCCTAAATGTACATTTCTTTATTAAAACGAAAATATGATGGCACCTGTTGTTCAAGACATCTAACACAATATGCTTGAAATGAAGGAGTTTCGGGGTGCGACCAATACAATGTTTCATATGCATAACGTTGTTTCCAGAACAAAAACTCTAATGGACGTGTGGCTTCATGTATATGAAACTTTTGACTTCCGTTTCAACAAATGATTCTTGCAAGCACGAGAAACTACCTTTATTAGTAAATCTATGTTACAAAAGGTGGTGCGCTAGTCATTTCAACAAATGAGCGTTGGCGTGCTAATCATTTCAAGAAATGAGCTTTGTTGAGGAGTTGTGCGCGTTTCAATAAACAAACTTACAACAGCAGCACTTTCTTTCTTTGGTTGGCAACGCAGCGCAAGGCGGGTGAAGATAGTAGGTCATAAGTGCGATAACATTCATACTGGATAACATATATATACTTGAATACCTCCAACAGTTAAAACTCTGAATGATAATACAGTAGAACGTTGTTTATCCGATCTAATTGGGACCGAAAGTGTTCCGGATATCGATTTCATAGGTAAAACATGCACAGTACTGTGCTCGTTTCTCCAATGGGACAGGCGATCACCCGGCTACCAGCCCAGCCCCATCGGAAGAAACGGCCAAGCGAGTGGGTAAGAAAATTAGGGCGTGAATTTTGGTTCAAAAAAACAAAGAATAAAAGAAATGCTCAAGCGAGCCAGAGACAAAGTGTCTCGTGTCGTTTACGGGTCGGGAATGGAAAATAAACTGAACCAATATTCAAAGGCAAACACATAACTTACATTAACAAAGAAGAAAGAATGCCCTTCTTAAAATCACACACTGCTCCTTTATTGGCCAAAGGATAAGCAAACCATACTACCTGCCTAATACGCACGAGTATCAAGGTTAGGGTGGGACAAAGTCCAAAAGAAAATAAGAAAAAGTACATAGTCCCTAAACAAGAAGAATTAACACTTAATCCAACTCGTGTGTGTACTGCTCAAAAATCCGACCAGGAGATTGCCTTGCAAAAACAAACTTAATCCTTTATTCATCGGTGCACACGCATGTAAACATCACTGGTCACTTATCAACAAGTTCACCTGTGGCATAAGCTCAGGAAAATTTAGAATATCTATTCATATCACAACAGACTACTCTTATACAGCGATGGACAAATCTCCTGTCTCGAACTGTAAATTAATAACTAAAGAGCATCAAACATCGCATCAAATAATTTTCAAATATCAAATCAGCCTCACATAATACGAAATTCAATAACTAATTATATCATAAATTATTAACACTCAAGATTATGTTCAAATATTTACACCATTAATTCTTATTATTATTACTGATTTATATTCACCGTTCCAACAACTTTGATCATCAATGTCATATTCGTTATTGTAATCAAATTATAGCATTGTCTGACGTTTAGGAAAAGGTTAAGAACCTCATACTGCACCCTAGTGTATTTCATTTTCACAACGAACATTTAATCGCAACCATTCCGTCGAACACTATGTGTAAGGATCCGAACAACCTAACTGTAGAGTGTACCATCAATTACACCACTGCTCTATTCAATACCAAAACCTATCGATGAGTGTAACACATTCATCATGAATAAAACACCCTGTCCCCACAAATTCAATTTCACGGTCATGCATCGCCCCGTGAATTTACTTCGTCACACATGACGCAATACTACCATTTTAATCAACCTCGTCACACTTGACGGAATAATTTTACACAACATCCTCACAAAAATCATGCATTACTAGCATGTCTCGAGAACCCACACTTAACATAGCGTATCAACTTTATCTGGACAACGAGATCGTATGGTAAAATGAAACCCTATCCAAGGAACCTTACTTGATCATTTTCAACCATATCCAGCCTGTCATTTTGCTATCAAATTCTTTGCAATACATGAAAAACCATTCAGAATTAAATTCATTTCATGACCTCTATGTACAACTATACCGTCGACAACTCTATCTCACAACTATGCATGAATGTTATAAAATATTTCGTATATTGACTATGTCCATTACGATGCCTCAGAAATTGAAATGCTAAAACCTTCAAGCAAACTGGGCATCTCCTATCCTCGTTAGTCAATTCCAACTTATTATTATTATTATATAATTATATTTCAAAGCATAACTGTTTATCTTACCCCTAACATTGATGCTGTTTATTGCGAAAGTCAAACGACTCGAAGTTAAAGAATATCTGCACAACCTTAAGAAAACGGAAATGATGCTCTTATTTAATCTAGTATCATTGATTATTAATAGCGTTAAACGATGTGAATGGGATTAAATTACACGATCTCAAGTCATCTCATGGCATGGCTATTCGAAGTAGATACTCTCTTCTTCACGATGAACAGGAATAAAAATGAAACGTCTTACTTTATATCCGGCGTCGTGATGCCTCCTCGTCCTCGGGAATAATAGACGTCGTTGTTTCCTGGCCACTCGTACAGCTTCGTTCCCGTGTAAGTATGCGCCCCCAACACCTCTCGAACTCCAGGCGACGACTATGACCGCCCCGACTGCATCTCTCACCATCGGCGTCGGCGCAGGGGCCTCTTGTCATCTCGTTCCATGTCCACGCGTCCCTTTCCCCGCGGCCGTTCTTCCCATAGCGGCCCCTTATGGGTTTAGTGCAACATAATTTGTGTATAAATGTCCGTGTAGATTCCCCACATATTCCAGTCTGATTTCATACTGTCCATGTTCCCGTGTGACCACATTACATTCCACTACACCAGAACACTTTCACAACTACACGCTACAAAATCCTGTTCTTAGTTCATTGAACTTGACCTGCTCGCGTTCCACACTATATTTAAACTGTTTTCCTCGCCTGCGCGATTTGCAACCCTCAACGCAGGCTTAAAGCAGATATATCCTTTCCTTAGGCTCACACCGTGCTCCTTAAATGCCAGCTTGGCTATTCATCTTTAAATGACGTAACCGGTCGGCGTTCAAATGCAGCTTTCTATCCCGGCCTTCGCTCAAAGGTCCCAATGTTCAAATGTTTAGGCGCACAAAACTTTATCTGACTATTGCCACGGTACATTCCTTCAGCGTTTTAATGTTCGTTAGCAGATCCGGATCACGTGCATCACTCCATAATAGAAAAGAATGACGAAGAATTCTTTGGTATTACACGCACTCCTTGCATCACACGGCCACGAGCACTGACCATGCACATGAAAACTATCAGGTGCTCCACGCGAACTTCAACTCACGTGGCTTACATGTCCGACCACTGCATTACTCACTCGTCCTAGCCGTGTCGCATAGACAACTTCCTGTCCGGGCCACACTGTATGACTGAATATTCCGCAACCGTGTTAGCCTCCTCTCGAGAATAGGGGGAAGGGGTTGGAACCTTCTGGAGCATTCCCCCTACTCTAGCGGTTACCTCGTGAACCATCGCGATGACCATTTCTTCCTAATCGTCATCCCTCGATGAAAATGGCAAAATGGTGAATAACGCTCCCATACATCGTGCGCATACAATATAAAATTGAAATTCCTTGCTGTCAAAGAGAAAATATATACAATCTAATAGAATCATCATTCCAAGTTTCACATCACGAAAAACCCGCCAGGCTTTGTCCCATAGTTCAGCTGTTCGCTTCTAACACCTCGCTACGTCACACCATGACGTCATGCTGACCATCCGGTCTCGTCGTTTCTCGAATAATCTGGGGCCGGAAGTTGACCCTGACTGGATAGGTCACAGTACAGTATGGTGATAACCACCAAGCTGCTCATTTAGATGCAACGCTTCTCAAATAACAAAGGTCCCGAAATGGGATCTCCCTTACTTATTGTCTGAATAAACCATAAGTATCCAATTTTTCATCCGTAGCTGATCTCATGGTAACTCCCCTTTTAGACCTTTTCACTATCTAACTTCGATGCATAATTCAGAATTTCACGTTTCCGGTTCTTCAAATCATAAATTGTGGATTTTACAACACTGTAAGTTTTCATTAGACACTGCACACTCTCGCCTTTATCCAGTTTATTAATGATCTCCACCTTCATCTCAATCAATAAAATTTAGATATTTCGTTTTTGCTTCTTGCCACACGTAGAAACCATTTTCACAACGTAATACAGAACAGTAAGCACACTCAAGTGCTGTAACACGTTGAAACATTATAGAGTAAACAAACAGTAGGAGACAAGACAGGCAATAATTGAAAACGAGAACCGACTCAGTACCGTACTATGGGCAGCGCGTACTTCCACATTAACAACAGTAAGTGCGCGGTGTTCTGTGTGTGTTTTTTTTTTTGCCTGTCCGGATATTTGACGTTCCGGTCGTTTGACATCCGGATAAACGACGTTCTACTGTAGTTAGTTTTTGAGCTGCCAACTAAAAATTGAATATCCTTTAAAGACAGACAAATCCAACAACGTTCAACGACAAAAATAATAGAATGACTCATTTTGTCAACAAAACTTCTTAACATTCAATATTTTCAGTTTTCATACATTAAAAAAATACTTCTTTTTATTATTTTTATTATGTTGTCCACTTACTCATTTATAAGATTTCCACTTGCATCACTCTCTTCATCCTGGATTTCTTCTGTTATATCCTAGCAACAGGAATGAATCATTAATTTATTCACCATCATATTACGCTTCTACACAATCAATAACAACGTAAGTTTACAGAACAGATAATCTTAGAGTAAGGACTTATCAGCTGTATGACTGACTGAAATTACTTTCTTATTCTCGATCATATCTTGCAGCATTATACAAGTCTCATCTAGATCTGAAAATTATCAATGATATCCCTCTTTTGTAGGCCAAGAAAATCAGAATTTGACAGAGCATTGGAAGACTTAAGCAGAAACAAATCACCAGGCATAGATGATATATCGATTGAATTGCCACGCAACATAGGTGATGAAGGTCTGATTAGATTTATTTCTCTTGGTGCGTAGGATTTATTATACAGGTGAGTTCCCTTCTGATTTCAAGAAGAATGTTATCCCTATACCGAAGAAAACAGGAATTGACAGATGTGAAGATCACCATACAATCAGCTTGATCACTCGTTGTTTAGAGTCCTGACTAGAATAACCTACAAGAGGATGGGAAACATAGATAGAAACAGAGTTGGGTCGAGACCGGTTTGGCTTCAGGAGAAACGTAGGAACAAGTGAAGCTGTTCTAAGTCTTATGCTGATTTTGAGAGGAAGAATAAAGAAAGATAAGTGAACGCTCATGGCATTTGTAGACTTAGAAAAGGTACTTTATAACGTTGATTGGAGCAAGTTGATTGATATATTGAAAAAATTGTAATAAAATGCAGGGATAGGATGGTGCTATACAGAAACCAGACAGCAGTTATTCAAGCCGGAGAACATGAGAGAGAAACTGGTATTCATAAAGGTGTAACGCAAGGCCGCAACTTGTCACCCATACTTTTCAATGCATAAATTGAACAAGCAATGAAGGAAATTGGAGAAGAATTCTAAGTAGGACTAGAGATTCAAAGACAAATAATTTCTACTCTGAGATTTGCTCATGACATCGTCATCTTAGCCGTTACACCAGAAAATTTGAATGAGCGTTTAAATGGCATGGATTCTGACTTGAGGAAAGAAATCATGATGAAAATGAATAAAATTAAAACAAAAATATTGGAATGCATCCGAAAGAAATGAGAAACCCCAATGGACGTCGAATAGCCAGGTGAAAAACTAAAGAAAGTTGGAGACTTCTGTTACTTAAACAAAATAACCAGTGATGGATGAAACAAAGAGGGTATAAAAAGTAGGTTGGCTCAGGCAAGGAATGCATTTTTAAGAAAAAGGAATCTGTTGACAACGAATATAGATTTGGGTAATAAGACGAGTAGGAAAAGTGAGATGTTTCCGTCAACCTGCTAATGAAGAGAAGAGATAGGTTGATGGGACACATACTAAGACACCCAGGAATAGCAAGGTTAGTTATGGAAGGTAGGGTCAAGTATAGGAACGGTAGGGATAGACCAAGGTTATAATTTGTTAAACAGATCTCCACGTATGTAGGGTGTGGTAGCTTTGTAGTGATGAAACCACAACAACAACAAATTGAAGTGTGATAGAAAATGTGTAGAAGATTACTTTAAAGGAAGTAATAGGCTTAAGGGTTGAAATAATTATTTTTGAATTTTCTAGCAGAAAGACTTCCGTGATTTGGTCATCAATAGCTTAACCAACTCAGCTATTAAGAATGAATGTATAAATCACTCACATATGCCATATAAACAATATTCCAAAATAACATTTTACCAAAAAACTGAAATTTTTTTGTATAGGGCAGATACATATTCAAAAAGCGACTTCGGTGGCGTAGTCGGTAGCATGCTGAACTGCTGTGCCCAAGATAGCGGGTACAAACCCGGCCGAAGTCGTCGGATTTTTAAGAGCGTTAAAAATCCTTCAGTATACCTTCCTTCGGAGGGGAAGTAAAGCTGGCGGTCCCATGTCATAGATTTATGGCATGTAAAAGATCCTTTCACAGACTAAACTTGTGTAAAGCAAAATTTGTTAGGTTAGATTTCGTCAGAACGCTCTATCAAAGTTCCAACGTTTGCCACTAGGTATCATTGATATCTGGTGGCGAAAGTTGGAACTACTTGAAATTGAACGGAACTTGTAGCTCACCCTTTACGGTGTCCGCTGGAAGCAGCTACAGACTCAGGCGAGCCGAACATGTCCTCGGACACTCCCGGCGCTAAAAGCCATACGATAAATAAATAAAATAACATATTCAAAAATCTCCCAGTAATCCAATTGCAGTAAGCGCCTCTAGATAGAGTGATTTGTAGTCTATTTAACATACATTTTGCCACAACATAATGCTTCTCACTGCAAGCAGTAGGCCTATTGAATTCTCATTATGTATCAACAGTCGTTATTAGAGTTACAACAGGGCAGGGAATAAGGATTTTTATCTAAAAAAATAATAATAACCATCCCGTTTGGCTTGACCGACATGATAGGTGAAATATAATGTGCCAAGCCAACTTTGATAATCGGATCGTTTGTTGTAACTTCTTCATACAGAAATACGAAGTTCACAACAGGCCACTACAACGTGATTGTGCTAAGGATATGCTGACTTCACATAATGTACTCTACACCTATGAACATTAAGATATATCCTCCTCCTTTACCTAAGTGAAAACAGCAACGGCGTACACAGAGAGAGGACATGGGTTTGAGTCAAACACATGTCGGACAATATAATGCTTTACCATCAATCTTGACGTCTTCTATTTTCCGTACTTTCCACAACTTAATAGCTAACAGGTTCCATTCGACATCACTACGGTCTGAATACACAATTCTGAAATCCCTAAATAGCATTTAAGAGAAGAAGATGGCGATCAGGTCACGTCCTTTATAAGATACAACAAGTAGTAACCCAATAAGGTACTTACCTCTTTGAAATCGCCACCACTCGCTAAAGGTGGAGTTTCTGTTTTGATGCATGAAACAAACTCGGGCATGGAGAATTCTTCCATCTTATTATACTCAGTGAGATCAGCATCATCCTGCAGAGAAATTACTTGTTCCACAAACATGTTCCTTCGCATAGGTGAAATTAAATCTTATACAGGTTTCCATTAATTTGAATCCCTTCCAAATTTTACGACATACAGTACAAAGCCTAGATAAGAAATCTTGTACAGAAGGGTAGTTCTCTTTTCAGAGTTAACATCCCAGACATGGGTAACTTCATCAGCTTATCTGAATATATATTTATGGTCCACGCTCACTTCTTTATAAACCACACCAAGATCTGAATTCTATGTTAGACCACGAGACAACGCCGAAACAATCTCAGACATTGTAAGCTGAGTACAATATGAAGCCAGGCACGAAAGCAGATACTTGTGACGGCTGTGAAAGAATCGAGCGAGCCGTGGAATTCATTGGGAAAACAAGATCAACATTTATAGTGTATAAGGATTGAAGAAACAGACAATACAACAAATTGAGTTTGACATTTACCGTACTTTGTTTGGAAATAGTTCGAACAAACCGGAAGAAAATAGGAAAAGAAGGAAGCTGGCTACAGAACGGAGAACCCGGAAATGCTGCACAACGCTCAAAACTGAACTTGACGAACGCCTGAGATGGCGGATACAGATATTCGAGCATCGAACCCCAGGGTAATCCACAGTGTATCGAATTGAATGTAAGTTGTGAAATAGAGTGCAGATTATTTCTTATTGAGTGTGGGAAAATATTGTGCGACAGTTTGAGCACTTTTCATTTTAACTGAAAAGCTCACACCGATATGAGAGAGCTCAAATATTGTTCAGAATTAATTGTTGTACTGCGTAAATTAACTTTAAAAGGCTTTAAAAGCACTATTACTCCGATAAAAACAAGTATAATTAATGGTGAATTAAACGTTAAGTTCAGCACGTGTTTGAAGTTCACGAGAAAAATTATTCACAGTGCTAAATCTGAAAGCGTGAATGTATATACTACAATTGAAACCAGTGAAGAAGCTATGTTACAATTATTTTGAAATTTCACACAACAGGGCAGATAATTCGAACAAACATTATGAGCAACTAAAATCAACATGAGGAAGAGAGAAAGAGATTTCCAGGAAATTCTCGCAACTCCTATTCAAACCTGGTGGATGAGTTCAACCAAAATTCGAAGACCTGGTTTCAGGAGATAGAAATGCTGAATTGAGACGTAACAGATGTCAAGTAAAATCCACGAGGCAGTGCTCCAGAGACCGTGAAAACTTGTTTGAGGTGAAGATGCTATGAGTTTATTGATACTGTTTTGAAATGCAACCAATTAAGGCTAGGGAGAGCCGATAAGTCGGTTAAATGGTTTGTGAATAATTATTTCTTAGTATTTAGACTATGTTAATTTACGTTCGTTCTAAAAGTGAACATGTATTTAAGTGGCTTTGGTATCCTACTTGCAATTGACTTAAACTAATTTCATTTTTCTCCAATAAAGTGTAAGCTAGGACACGTTTATATCCGAAATGGTTGGAGATTTGCAGTTCATTAGAACTTTCCTTATCATTAATTAACGTGTATTTTGAGCTAACTCCACCCAATCCTTAACTGATGCCCAGAGAATAACATTCTCATGTTGTGACAAACTCAAGTCTATGTCTGTGGAGGTATGTGATTGTTTGTGATGGGATTTCACGAGAGTTGATTTTGGCCTTGGGCCCTGTGGTATCTCAGAGAAATAGGGGCAGTCCTGAAGGCTGAATGAAAACCGCAGAGAGGGAGATTTTTACGGTCAATGGGAATGTACAAAATCAGCATATTGCGGAAAAAGGGAAAGACGACCCTTGCCTTCATGCAGCACAACTGCTAAGAGAATGCATTGAATATATTGAGCAAGATAACGACGGCAAATCTGAACAAGTGGGAAATAATTGTCCGTTTTCATATATCCTACTGATCTTTTCCATTAAAAGCTCTCCTGTCCACACAAAAAATCCCATGTTATATAATAAATAGCCCTTGGTACACGACCTGTCTCTACCAATGCCATTAATTTTAGAAATAATATGCTGTATATTTAACTTCCAGTATAGGTGATTAAGACCCATCCAATGACATAACATTTTTCTGCATTGGAAACTCATTTTCAGAAAGTCTAATGCACGTGCCCTATGATTTCCGAAAAGTAAGCCACATAATTTAAGGTTATATAATAGCCCATAAATCTCGTCCACGAAAATACTGTAACTTCTTCATACAAAAATACAAACTTAACATCAAGCAACTAATAGATCGTCATTGGCTTTAAATAATGCACCCATCACCTATGAGAATTAAGATATCCTCCATTACATCAGTGAATAGATCAACGGCATACACATAGGGAGGTCATTGGTTTAAGTCTGGCACTACACATCTTGTACTTTCCGTATCTCAACACCAGAGTGCTTCCATTCGTCATCACTACGGTCTGAATACACAATTCTGTAATCCATAAATAGGATTGGTCATAAGAAGATGGCGATAATGACATGTCCTTTATAACGTGCATTAAGTAGTAACCCCATCAGGTTCTTACCTCTTTCAAATCTCCACCACTCGCTAAAGATGGAGTTTCTGTTTTGATGCAAGGAACAAACTCTGGCATGGACAATTCTTCTAACATAATATCCTCAGTGAGATCAGCATCATCCTGCAGAGAAATTACTTGTTTCACAAACATGTTCCTTTGCGTAGGTGGAAATAAATCTTACACAGGTTTCTATTTCTTTAAATACCTTCAATACATAATGCGACATACAAGACCTGCAGTAGTTCAAAAACTTTGAACAGAATGGTATTTTTGTTTTCAGTGTTAACATCCCAGACTTGGGTTACTTCACCTGTTGATCTCCATACATTTATTTATTGTCCACGGTCACGTGTTCATAAATCGCGCCAAGATCTGAATTTTACGCCAGACCACGTGACAACACTGAGTCATTCTCCGAGATTGCATGTTGAGTACAATTACGAAGACAGGGCACGGAAGAAGATACTTGTGAAAGCTGTGAAAGGATCGAGAAAACCGTGTATTTCATTGGAAACCCAAAATCAAAATTAGTATTATGAAGATTGAAGAAACGGACAAAAGAATAAATTGAGTTAGTCATTTACCATACATTGTATGGAAATACTTCGAACAACCGGGAAGAAAGAACGGAGAAGCCGGAAATGATCATCTACGCACTAAACAGAACTTGTCGAATGCCAGAGAGGGTGGATACGAGCATCGAACCACATGGTAATCTACGATGTACAACATTGAATATTAGTTTCATAGAGTGCAAATATTTCCTATTGAGAGGGGAATACACTAAAAATATGCGATCGATGATTTAATACAAAGATTTGTGTATTTATTGAGTTTTGCGAACTGTCGAGTGCAAGATGAAGGAGCGATAGTTTGAGTACATGTCATAAAACTGGAAAGTGCTACACCGACAAGATAGAGCTCAAATATTATTCAGATTTATTTGCTGTACTCCGTAAATTAATTGTAGGACGCTTTGAACGCACAACGACTCGAATAAAATGAGATATAAGTGACAGAGAATTAAACATGAAGTTGGGCAGGTGATAGAACAGAACGAGAAAAATTATTATAAGTACAGCAATGCTAGAATCTGTGATAAATCTGAAAGCAGAGCATTTATTTACTACAAGTGTAGAAGATGTGATACAATTATTATGAAATTTCACATCATAGAGAAAATGATTCCAACCAACACTATGAGCCACTCAATTCAACGAGAAGAAGAAGGTCATTATGGTTAATCCAATTCAATCCTGGAAAGTGAGCTCAACCAAAATGTTAAGGACCGGCTTCTGGAAATGGAAATGCTGAATTGAGGTATAACAGATGTATAATCCCGGAGGCGGTGCTCCAGTGACCGTGAACACTTGTTGAGGTGCAGGTGTTCACAGTTTTTGGGTACTGATTTGAAAAGCAACCTTGGAATGCCAGGGAGAGGATAAGCAGGTGAATATTTCTTCCTTATCATAAGGACTATCTAGGTTATTTTAAATCTCTTTAAATGAAACATGTTTTGTAGTGGCAGTTATTTGCAGCTGTCTGTCTGTTAGGTAGTCAGCCCGAAGACTGGTTGGATCCTCAAAAAGTACCGCCGTTAGGTTATGTTCGTAGATACCCACAAAAACCCACGGCAGCGCTATATTGAGACGTACTGCGCAAGAAGAGGAGTTAGGTAGTTTGCCATTGCTTTCCTCACTGAGTCAGAACAGCAGTACTAACCCTATGAGCAGACCTTTTCACAGCATCCACAGGCACTGACTGTGCCCCGAATGGCATTGCTAATCACCGCCCATACCTCAGTAGCTTCCATATAATGACAGCCATGAGTGAGACTGAGATATCGGTGAAAAGCCACATTTTTCCCTAGCCTGTGCCAACAGACAAATGCAAATGTACTGAATTCATCAAGATATGGCAGCTTAATATACTTTAACCCTACAAATAAAATAAATTCATTTATCCCAATAAAGTGTAGGCTAGAGATATTTGATGAATACATTATCTGAGAACAGGCTTTTATCTGAAATGGTTGGTGATTTGCTGTAAATTAGAACTTTCATTATCATTAATTAACGTGTATTTTAAATTAACTCCACCCAATCCTTACCTGATGCCTTTAGAGTAACATTCTCATGTTGTAACTAGCTGAAGGCTGTTTCTGTGGTGGTATGTGTTTGTGATGGGATTTCACGAGGGTTGCTTCTTGCTTTGGCTCTGTAGCATATTGGAGAAATACGTGCGCAATATAAATAATTGTCCTATGAGAATAAACCCTGAAAACTGAATGAAAATAGAAATGAGAGAGAGAATTTTATGGTCAATGGAATTGCACAAAATCAGCACATTGCGGGAAAATGAATACGTCGACCCTTGCCTTGATGCGGCACTCCTGCTCACAGAATGCACTAAATTCATATATTTGGCAATATAACGAAGGCAACTCTGAACAAGTAGAAACAATTAGTCTATTTTCATATTTCTCACTGGTCTCTTCGGGTGGAAGGATGACTGGCCACGAGCCAGGTTTTATGACACGAGTCAGATGCACGCCAATCTATAGCACGAGATGGTCTGCAAAAAATAAGAAAATTGAATTTACAGTAATTGTGAAAGCTTCTCATTATTAATTACTGGGCATTATAGTAGTATTTTTATTACCAAGATGATGCAAAATTGTACTACAGAGATCCCCATGTATTTATTTATTTAACGAGATAGTAGACCCGTTCAAGCATGATATAAATAATTAGAGTATCCCGCCTAATTTACGTGCGAGTTCTTTCTGCTGACGTCAAATTTGAGTCGAAGATGAGGGATTTCGTAGATTATTTGGGACATCGAGGTGATCAGATGTGTTCAACCACGGTCTAAGCAGAGCGACGGGAATAATATAATTAATATCGGGAAGTGAGGCAACACATCGGGCGAAGTGAATGCCTGTGATCGCGCTCGTGTGAGTGATTTTACATGAGGACTTGATATATTTTCAACTAGCAACAATAGAGAAAGACTTAGCAAACTTTCGAGAAGTCGTCTCAAAGCCAACGAATTATACTCTGTGAAGTAAACAATAGAAGAGATATATATACGAGGAACATTATTAAAATAATAAGCTGCATTATTATTCAACTAGGAATTTTCGAAAATAATATATTTATTTATTTCGAAATAAATTGCGATGCTATAGAGAATCTACGCAATTACGCAAAGTAGTGTTATTGCATTGAACATTATTGATCATTATTGAAAGTGAATATTTCGAGGAAGACCATCTCCGATGATATCTAAATTGAACAAATAAACTTGAGACTACTTGAATTGCCATGGAAATGGACTTATACGCTGAGGAACTATCAAGAACAGAACACGAGGTCGGGAGAAGAAGTACAAGATCGGAAGACCATAGGCAGGTGTCGAACGAGTACGCAGACGGAAAGTGAGGTGATGCTGTTCCACCAGGAGAAACATCTTGGAGCTGTAAGGGGTATCGATGGGATCGAGGAACGCGAACCATCATGGACGAGAGAAGCGAATGCTGATCTTGGACTACCATCCAATGGAAGTACGAGACGGACGGTTATGGTAATGGAATCCATTTATAAAAGGACAAGAACTAGAAAACTATACGCGACAAAAGGTTGACAAGAATTCCCTTTAGTAGCCCATTTTGGTAGTTAAAGATTTATGGTATTATCCGATTGGCCACTTTCGATGTTTTGCATTGATATTTTTGCTGACCGAATTTTAGGCTTTTTGGTAATTTTGGTATCTTCAAAATTCGGAATTGGAATTTTTGGATTTATCAGGATATTTATATTTTCCATTTTGAGGTAGGATAATTTTAGATTTGATGTCTCCGACCACATTTTCGACGTTTTCGGATTTTTATTTGCATTATGGAGATTTTTGTACGTTTTTGATTTTTAATTAGAATTTTTGGCTGACGATCATTTCTTTGATAATTGTCAGGATTTTTCTTATCGAAAGCCGACAAATTTACAAGGCAAATGAATGACATTTCCCGAAGAAATGTGATATACTGTATTTGAATAATATTATGAAAGAAGATTCAAGGAGAAATAATTTCAACTCTGAAATTTGCTGATGACATCGGCATCTTGGCCGACAAGCCAGAGGATTTGAATGAGTTTTTGAATGGTATGGACTCCGTCTTGACGAACGAATTCATGATGAAAATCAATAAATGTAAATAAATCAATAAATATTGGAATGCAGCCGAAATAAATCAGAAACCTCTATGGACATCAATTGGCCGGTGAAAAGCTGAAGGAAGTAGGAGACTTCTGTTACTTGGGAAGCAAAACAAACAGTGATGGACGAAGCAATGAGGATATCAAAAGTAGGTTGGCTCAGGCAAGGAAAGCATTTCTACAGAGAAGGAATCTGTTGACATCGAATATACATTTAGGTATTAGGAAGTCATTTTTGAAAGCCTTTGTCTGGAGCGTGGCACTCTATGGAAGTGAAACTTGGACTGTGGGTGCAGCAGAAAAGACGAGAATAGAAGCGTTTGAAATGTGGTGTTGCAGGAGAATGATGAAGATCAGATGGGTAGATAGGGTAACAAATGAAGAGGTATTAAGACGAGTGGGAGAGGAGAGATGTTTCTGGCGACTACTAAGGAAGAGAACAGATAGGTTGGTAGGGCATATACTAAAACACTCAGGAATGGCATGTTTAGTTATGGACGGAAGGGTCGAGGACAAGGACTGTAGGGGTAGACCAATATTGGAATATGATAAACAGATTGCTTCGGATGTACATTGTGGTAGCTATGTAGAGATAAAACGATTAGCTCAGGACAAGGAGGGATGGAGAGCTGCATCAAACCAACCTAAAGACTGAAGACTCAAACAACAACAACATGAAAGAATATTTATAAACATTAAAGTGTTGTGAATCTTATTAACAGTTTGGAAAGATTTCTACTAACACACAGAATTTATAAAGCATTGTAAAGAAATTATTTGATGGAATGATGTCATATGGACATATTGCATTGTTGCCAGCCAACAATTTCTGAGAAGGATTGATGAAGAATTAGAGATATTTATATATTAAACAAGTATTGCATTACCCGAATTTTTGCGCAGATTTTAAACCCAGTAACTAAAGTAGGAGTTGTTGTTGAAATACTGCAAGCATTTAGAGCTTCAAACTTGAAATATCTAGTGTCAGATATTGTTCAAGGATTAAAGAAAGGAACACATACAAGGATAATTAAGGTTTTCAAACGAAGGCTACGTGGCTATGTGATAAGTACATAGGATGTAAAAGCATTCCCATATATTGGAGGAAGGATATGCTTAGTTATGTGATAGTGACAATGTGTTGTCTGACATTGTTTCACTGAATGTTGAAATTGTTTGATATCTGCGATGACAGGTAGCCTGTGTAATAGGGATGCACAATATGAAGGAACACAGGTTGTATATGATTGTTTTTATGAAGTCACTTCGAGAGATATGAGTGGTATTTTATGGCAAATATGTAGGACACGATGCAGCAGTAGTGAAGAGCTGATCGGACCGAAAGTGGAAGTTACTGTAGGATCATATGGTTCAATATTAGTGAAGAGTCCTGAGTACCGCTAGTTATTTAAAGCTAGGAGAGTTGTACTGTAGTTTTATTATTATTCATTATTATAGAGAGAATTGAGAGGTGTTAGATGTACTGATTCTGGATTCTGATATATGACAAATATTACTGAGTTCAACCTAAATTACTGGGGATGTCGTGAACATTTTGAAGAAAAGTAAGAGAGAATTAAGAAGTGTAATATATGTATAGAAATAGCTATAGACCGATTATTTCGTTGTTATTTAGAGTAGGTCTGATTAGGAATATGGAGTCTTTCTGTATATATTGAAGGTTAGTTATTGCGATAACGATGATGATCGCTAGTAGTAGTAAAGTTTTCGTATTTGAGGTGATTTAAACATTTTCTTTGATTACTCCTTAAACCAAGAGCACAGCAGGTTTGATGCCAGAAGTGTGTTATATTCCATTGAATCAAGTTCATTTAGCCTGGAACGTTTACAAGGTTTATTTTTTAATGGTTTGAGGAAGTTCGTTTTCAATTCAACGTTGTAATTTGTCTTTTTAATAAACTAACAGGCACGTGCTTACGTATGATTGACAATTTTTATAGGAATCTTGCATTATGTTTTGCAGTATATTGGATGATTATATTGTGTTGTAGAGGTACAATAGAAGTCACTACTCACATCTATTACCCGTTGCTCCCGAGATGCGAACGTTTCTCACTCTCCAAAAGTAGTTAGTAACCCAAGAACCTAGTAGAATAGTCCTATAGTACAATAGTAGATAGCGTACCCCTCCTGTTTCTATTTGCCAGTGGCTCTTACAAGTCTTTGTAGTCGGGGACTACAAGTTGCTGCAATCGCCCCTCAGCTTGGGATGTTGGCAGATACTTCTCCAGGATATTCGGGTACAATACGTTCAGCAAGAAAATCCACATTTTTGAACCCATCAGATTCAGACTGATAACCGGTGAAATATTTCGCATGGTTGCCCTATTGGATTGGTGAAACGTGTTAAAATTTAAAAGGCAGGTTCCAAGTCGGACGAGGTGGTGTATTCTTTGAATACACGGTACGAGAGATATAATGTCTATTGCTCTTTGCATGTTCATTTTTTCCTTCCTCCTTGCCAAACACCAACAGTGATCATCTGTTTTCTCCCTGTTGGGCATGTCTCTTATGTCTTCATAAGTATGTTTCAGATATATAACTTCTGTGATCCACCTAGCGCTATCTAGTAGCGAACCTCTGAAGCTACTCAATTCCTCATCGTGCAAGAGGATTTACTTATCCATTTGGCTACCAGATCTCGGTACCATCGTCAGCTATTTTCTCCTTGAGCAAGAGGACTACGTCTACTTCTTTGCTCACCATGCTGCGCTAGTATCATCTATCAACTCTTTGAAGACCAGCTCAGCAAAAGAAGATTATTTTGTTGTGTTGAAGTTGGCCATGCTTATATGTTCTCCTTTTGTCTCCCACCCCCCTCTCTTTCCCCTTTTCTTGGACCCTCCGCGCTCCGCTGAGCCTCACTCACTTCTACGTCTGCAGTTGACTCGTTCAGTCAAAGCTCCGCTCGAGCTTAGCCTCCTCAAACCAAGAGGCACACCCTCTTCTACGCCATGTTGGCTAGATAGTCTTCCTAAGGAACTCCGACTTCAACATGAAATCGAGATAAGTACCATTTTTAGAAAGTTTTAACCTCATCTTCATGATTTTAACTTTCAAGTGCTTTTAATTGTGGGCAGTGTGAAAATATTTACTTGGGGCAAAATCATCCTTCGTGGGATTTGCAATGTTGAGCTTTTTCTTGTAAGCCAACCTTACTAAAAGGAGCTTTTCTTAAGCTATTTAAACGAGAAACCCTCTCGCTACGTGGGATATTATCTAATACCCGCTGCCCATAATTTTGAAACTATTTCCTCCGTTGGATTTTTTCAAACCCCATTTTCTGCTAAGGTCGTTCTGGAACCTTCTAGAACTTGTTCTCTATCTGCGAGTCCTGCCATCATGTATTTCTCACGTACTTGGGAGAATCCTGTTTAAACTAAATTACTACAATAGTGAATTTTCGTCCTCCGCTGGAACCTCTGGAAAATTCTACGGCGCATTTGATTGTAAATTACAGCTTTTTCAAGAAATAGACTTTCACCTACATAGTGCAATCAGTTATCTCCATAATTGCAATAACTTTTTTTTCTCATAAACTTCAGTGTTTCTCTAGTGAACTTTGCATCCGTCTTTACAAACTATAGTGTTAATCAGTGCTTGCTCCACTTTTCTACCGCGTCGCGATCGTCCGGTTACATTAAATACGGCCATGAACATTGATCCTATATCCCAATGATCTTTCCTCAACCTTCTACTAACAACCATTATTTATAAAATTGTAACTTTCTATAAGGTGTTACTTACAAAGTGCCCTTCCAACTTTGCCAGTTTAACATTAATTAAATTCTGCATAATTTCTTGTGTGATACAAGTTTTAAATTTACATTGTTCCTCCCTTCAAAAGCAGGGAAAACAATTCTCTCAACTCCTGAGTGAGTTATTTTTTGGTCTCGCTAAATGATAACTGCCTCATTTGACTGGCGAGTCTTATTCAAAGTATAAAAGGTCTAGAACCTTACTTCTGATTAACTTTTCAGGTTCACAGGAAGTGACCTGCTCTCTTTGTATAAATCTCACAAAGTAATTCTGTTTAAATATAAGAAGTTGTAGGAACTTCCTTTTTATTCCTTATGTTTTCCATTTTGTTATCTTCGAAGTTGTTATTCTCGTTAGAATGTTCTTTCAGAGGTTGCATATAGTACACTGCTTGTACTCCTGTAAATGTTAAAACTTTAATTATTCCATTTTGCCTATTTATGAAATCTTACCAAGATTTTAATACACGGTTTAAAAAACCTTAAAAATTGTCAATTGCCTGGAGCAACTACTTAATGTTTAGAGGTCTGCGACCCTATTTGTTAAAAAGTTCAAATGAACTATATTTATCCAAATTATGTTGCATAATTGTTAATTTCCTCAAACTTCCTGCATTGTTAAATAAATTAAATATTTGTTTTTGGATTCATCATTTCTTTGATACTACAGTTAGGCAGGATCCTGGCTTTCCTAGCTCTTCCTAGGTTTACGCCCTCGTTCACATACAATAAAGCTTTTACTATTTGTCTGGCCAGACCATCACCCTTCCCTATAGTACTTTCATTCGTGCTTGGAAGGAAACACACTAAAGCCTCTCTCTGGCAAACTGCCCAAGCCTTAGCTGCGGTTCCCGTCAGCTTCGACCAAGCTCGTACCCACTTTAGGTATCCGAGCATATATTTGCGGTGGCAACCGCTTCTAAATGGATTAACACTAAACTTATTAATTTTGTGGGACTCTCCTCCTTTTCTTCTATCCTTCTTTTCCAAATCCCAAATCTACTTCCTTCTCTTAATCATCTTCCCTTGGTGGGTGGGTTATTCCCTAGCCTATAATCTACCCACGAGGTAGTAGTATATTATAACCGAGTTTAATATGAAGAAAGTAGGACAAAAATGTTTTCTAACTTTTGACACGATAAACATAAATAAGAAAAGTATAAAGAATACCCTTAACCATCGAAGAATAAGGAACTTAGAAGGGAGGAGTTGAGCCAGACATGGAGCAGCCCATGTGCCTTCTCATATCCTCCCCAACCTACTGCACTTCTTCAACCATTCCCTCAACAGTCTATCTACATGCCTAAAGGGCTACAAAACATACTGGTGAATGTGCCTGCAGAGTGCACTTGGTACAAGAGGATATGAGAACAAGGGAACCCTTCCCTCTCTCCCTCTCTCTGACACATATCGCCCTCCACACAGGCCTAAGGGTATTTTGAAATAAACAGCATCTCAGATGTATTACTTCAGTTCCAATCTATACTTGTACACAGCACCCATTTTTGTAACCTTTCAGGAAAAATGGAATACATCTGAATATTTTACACTAGCAGTAGTACCCGGCTTCGCCCGGTTGATTTATTCATTTGCTTTGTGGATAATAATGAATACTACTATGGAACTTCCACATGATAATTACAAACTACACACATCAAAAAAAGTTTTGCATCACCTCGGTTCCCAGATCTCCGGCATATAGACGTTGACTGTGTATATTGTATCCAAGATACAGTCCCTTTGACTGTTCATAGATGTCACTAAAACTGCTCAAAGATGTAAACAACCATGCATGAGCAGGGCCTATTAGACGGAGGGGGTACGACAGCCGATCAGTTCCAGTCATTCCACCAGGACGAAGGTACGCTGCTCATGTTGTCTGTAGTTCTACCATGCCTAGAAGGTCAATACCGCAGTTCGATCGCGTCCGCATTGTTACTTTGTGTCAAGAAGGGCTCACAACAAGGGAAGTTTCCAGGCGTCTCAGAGTGAACCAAAGCGATGTTGTTCGGACATGGAGGAGGTACAGAGATACAGGAACTGTCGATGACAGGCCTCGCTCAGGCCGCCCAAGGGCTACTACTGTAGTGGATGACCGCTACTTACGGATTGCCGCTCGGAGGAACCCTGACAGCAATGCCACCATGTTGAATAATGCGTTTCGTTCAGCCACAGGACGTCGTGTTTCAACTCAAACTGTGCGCAATAGGCTGCATGATGCGCAACTTCACTCCCGACGTCCATGGCGAGGTCCAGCTTTGCAACCACGACACCATGCAGCGCGGTACAGATGGGCCCAACAACATGCTGAATGGACCCCACGGAATTGGCATCACGTTCTCTTCACCGATGAGTGTCGCATATGCCTTCAACCAGACAATCGTCGGAGACGTGTTTGGAGGCACCCTGGTCAGGCTGAACGTCTTAGACACACTGTCCAGCGAGTGCAGCAAGGTGGTGGTTCCCTGATGTTTTGGGGTGGCATTATGTGGGGCCGACGTACGCCTCTGGTGGTCATGGAAGGCTCCGAAACGGCTTTACGATACCTGAATGACATCCTCCGATCCATAGTGCAACCATATCGGCAGAATATTGGAGAGGCATTTGTCTTCATGGACGACAATTCTCGACCTCATCGTGCACATCTTGTGAATGCGTTCCTTCAAGATAACGACATCGCTCGACTACAGTGGCCAGCATGTTCGCCAGACATGAACCCTATCGAACATGCCTGGGATATGTTGAAAAGGGCTGTTTATGGACGTCTTGACCCACCAACCACTCTGAGAGATTTACACCGAATTGTCGTTGAGGAGTGGGACAATTTGGACCAACAGTGTCTTGATGAACTTGTGGATAGTATGCCACGGCGAATACAGGCATGCATCAATGCAAGAGGACGTGCTACTGGGTATTAGAGGTAGTGGTGTGTACTGCAATCTGGACCACAAATGCTGAAAGTCTAGCTGTATGATGGTACAACATGCAATGTGTGGGTCTCATGAGCAATAAAACGAGCTGAAATGTTGTTTGTGTTGATCTCTATTCCCTTTGTATTTAACGGTTCCGGAACTCTTGGAACCGAGGTGATGCAAAACTTTTTTTGATGTGTGTATTAGAAATAAATATTTTTAAAATATAACTTGTTGTGGTGATGATGGTGGTGATGGAGGAGGTGATACACAGTACAGTATAATGGACGTAATATCCAAGCCATTTACCCCTTATGATAATGATAATAATAATAATAATAATAATAATAATAATGAACAGGGAGACGGCTATTTACTAACTATAGTATTGACACTTGTAATTTACAAACGAATTGAAAAAAAATATTAGAAAGAGGGGTAAGTGAAATAAAAGACGCTGCCTAGGACTTCTATCTGATTGGCTAATAGAGAAGTAGTGAGCAATGTCGTTCTTTGCCGTATAGGGCTGCAGGAAAATAATCGGAACACTTCAGAAAACTTCGGCTGTATCGAGCTTCTGAAGGAGCAATAGTGTAAATTATCACCACATAGCGCCGCAGGAATATAATCAGAGTACATCAAAGAAAATTTGATAACACCAACATTTATTGCAGGTGATTATTTCAATGTACTGCGTCAACACCAACGCACTTACACTATACGGAGGTCTAATATTTTCATGATGACAACGGTTTTAAGGGGCCTAAGAATTTTTTTTGCAACAATTTCTCTCCGTGACTGCAATTTGTAAGCAGCGCAATGTGTAACTATTTTCGCAATTCTGCACCAGACCACAGGTAGCGGCAGCGTTTTGCAGCCCTCATTGCCAGCCAACAATAGACTCATTTAAATATTCCAACAGTTGAACCTCAGTTCTCAGCAATTCTGGACCCCTACTACAACACCGGAATACTTCTGGCACGGTTGGTTCTTGGCTCATAAAACGTGGTTATCGGGTCCCTTTGTTTGTTTGTTTGTTTGTTATTTATACAAATCTGCACCGGTTTAGTGACCTGCCAAAATTTGATTTCTTGCATTGCGAGGCTTAAAATGAGCACTATACAAATCTAGAACATTTTACCGAACTGAACCAAATTTTAAGTCGCGAGTTTTGTTACATGGATCGCGAGGCTTAAAATGAGCCAAGATTGGTCCTTCTATGACAAATTCGATATTTCGCGCATGTGCCGAACGGACTAAGTCAAGGGAAAAAGAGGGCAGTCAAAATTTCTAGTAGACAGCGTAACACGCAGTATTCCAAGAGGTAACTACATACAATTTGGTTCACATCGGAGAAACAGTGTAGATTTATATAAATAACAGAGGCCTAATAATTAGTTAACAGATGTAGCCTACATTTATGCATGATGATAATGATGACCCCAACATTAGGGGCTTGAATATTTTTGTCACTAATTACTCCCCGTGATTGTAATTTGTAAGCAGCGCAAGATAATGTCAGTATTTTCACATTTTTACCAGAACACTGGGAGTTGTGGAGTTATGCAACTCGCTCGTTTAATAGGCATAAACAAATAGGCCATTCCTACAGTTACACTAATTAGGCTATTATTGGTCTTAGGGCCTCAAAACCTGGTCTTCATGTCCCTTTGTCTGTTATTTATAATCATCCGGTCCCAAAGGGTAAGTACCTGAAATTTGGTTCATATCGGTGAAACGGTGTAGATAAGTGCCAAAGGGCCTAAATGCAAGGAATGGAGAGGTCTGACCAAAGTTTCAGGTAGACAGTGTTACTCGTAGGGTACCAAAGGGTAATTGCGTAAATTTCGATTCAGATCGGCAAAACGGTGTAGATTTGGGCCAAAGGGCCTACATGCAAGGAATGGAGAGGTCTGTCTGAAGTTTCAAGTAGACAGTGTTACTTGCAGGGTTCCAAAGTGTAAGTATATAAAATTTGGTTTAGTTCGGTGAAACGGTGTATATTTGTGCCAATGGACCTAAATGCAGGTAATGGAGAGATATGTCCGAAATTTCAAATGCACAGTGTTAATCGTAGGGTTCCAAATGGTAAATATATATTTGGTTTAGATCGGTGAAACGGTGTAGATTTGCATAAATAACAGACAAACAAACAAACAAACAAACAAACAGACAAACATTGAGCTTTATATAGGCCTATATAGATTCCAAGCAGTCGTGCTGTGCAATTACACTGTTATATCATGGAGAGAAGGAAGAGGTCTGACCCCGTAAAAGAATTAGAGCAAGTTATCAGGTAGTAAAGAAAACAGTCAATTAGAGTGAGAAAAGGGATGATTACGTGCTACTATCAGAATAAGAATTAAGGAAGAGTTGACCAGGGGTAGTAAAATGAAAAGATGGACAAGTAGCCAGAAGCAATATCGGGCTTTACTCAGGCCATGTGGGTCTCAAGCAACTTCCAATTACTGTTATTGTGGCAAGTGAATATTTACATTCTGTGTATTCACATAAGCTACCTAAAGCATGTATTTATACAAATAGTTCTAGAGAGTATGGCACTGTACCAACTCATCTTTTACATCAAGAGTTGACAAATGAGCTACCACAGGCAAAGGCCATTAGTTGTGCAATTGCTTATCACGACCCTTCCCTTGACCAGAACCAGCACTATACCAGAACCCAGTCGATTATTGGAAATATATGATTCACAAACCTTTCATTAGAAATTGTATATCACTCCTGGACTGGAAATATTTATAATCTTATATATACATGTATATACATGTATCTAAAAAGGAATGTCTGTCTGTTCGTCTTTCATGCGTTCATAAACCATTCATCCGATTGCGATCAAATTTTGGTGAGTTGTTGTACACACTTTCGGGATGTTCATAGGCGTAGTTAATCCATTTCACAATAGATAGCGCGCGAGTATTTTAAACAAATGCGAAATCGCGACGCGTTCATATACAATTCATCCGATTGCAATCAAATTTTGGTGAGTTGTTGTGCACAGTCCCCGCAAAGTTATAGGCGTATAAGTCCAATTTACAAAAGATGGCGCCCGAGTAGCTTCAACAAAATGGCGTGCGTTCATATACCATTCATCCCATTGCGATGAAACTTGGGTGAGATGTTTTGTACACTTCAGGTAAGGTTTCTGGCTTAGTAAATCCACTTAATAATAGGCAGCGCACGAGTAGATTCAACAAATGAGCGACGACAGGCGAAGCGTTTCAACTAAGTCCTGTATGCGTTCACATACCATTCGTCCGATAGCGATGAAACTTGGGTGAGAGGTTGTGTTCACTACAGGGAAGGTTTATGGCTTAGTAAATCCATGTTATAATAGGTAGCGCACGAGTAGATTCAACAAAAGAGCGACGACGCGCGAAGCGTTTCAACAAAGTCCCGTATGCGATCATATACTATTCGTCTGATAGCGATGAAACTTGGGTGAGATGTTGTGTACACTTCAGGGAAGGTTTCTGGCTTAGTAAATCCAGTTAACAACAGGTGGCGCACAAGTAGATTCAACAAAGGAGCGCCGACGGGCGAAGCGTTTCAACAAAGTCCGGTATGCGTTCACATACCATTCGTCCGATAGCGATGTAACTTGAATGAGAGGTTGTGTACATTACAGGCAAGGTTTTTGGCTGAGTAAAACCATGTTATAATAGGTAGCGCACGAGTAGATTCAACAAAAGAGCGACGACGCGCGAAGTGGTTCAAGAAAGTCCCGTATTCATTCATATACTAATAGTCTGATAGCGATGAAACTTGGGTAGGATGTTGTGTACACTTCAGGGAAGGTTTCTGGCTTAGTAAATCCACTTAACAATGGGTAGCGCACGAGTAGAATCAACAAAGGAGCGACGATGGATGAAACGTTTCAACGAAGTCCGGTATGCGTTCACATACCATTCGTCCGATGGTGATGATATTTGGGTGAGAGGTTGTGTACACTCCAGGAAAGGTATCTGGCTTAGTAAATCCATGTTATAATAGATAGCGCACGAGTAGATTCAACAAATGAGCAACGACGCGCGAAGCGTTTCAACAAAGTCCCGTATGCGTTCATATACTATTCGTCTGATTGCTATGAAACTTGGGTTGAATTGTTGTGCACACTCCAGGAAAGGTTTCTGACTTAGTAAATCCTTTTTACAATAGGTAGCGCACGAGTAGATTCAACAAATGAGTAACGGCGCGGATATCGTTTTAAAAAAATCCGTATGCGTTCATATACCATTCATGCGATTGCAATGAAATTTGAAGAAATGTTGTTTCCACTACCGCAAAGATTTCTGATTTAGAAAATCCATTTTACAATTGGTAGCGCACGAGTAGATTCAATTAATGAGCGACAGCGCGTGAATCGTTTCAACCAAGTTCCGTATGCGTTCATATACCATTCATCCGATTATGATAAAACTTTGGTGAGTTGAGTACAGTCTTGCGAAGGTGTATGAATTAGTAAATCCGTTTTTCAATGGGTGGCGCACAAGTAGATTCAACAAATGAGTATCGGCGCGCGAATCGTTTAAACAAAATCCCGTATGCGTTCAAGTACCATTCATCCGATTGCGATGAAACTTTCATGAGTTGTTGTGTACACCCCAGGGAAGGTTTTCGACTTGGTAAATCCATTTTACAATAGGTAGCGTACGAGTATATTCAACAAATGGGTGACAGCGCTCGAATCGTTTCATCGAAGTCCCGTATGCGTTCATATATCATTAATTTCATTGCGATGAAAATTTGGTGGGACGTTGAGCACGCTCCCGTGATTTTTTTTTTTTTTTGAGATAGTAAATCAATTTTACAATAGTTTAGAGGTGGTTAACGGAAAAAGAGAAAAAATATTGGGAATCCAAAAGCACTTCAACAAACAATGTTACAACGCCAACACTTTCATTGATTGGAATTGCAACGCATGCCGGGTACAGCTGGTATTGCATAAATAAAAGTTTTTATTTCTTACTGGTTAAACGACGCCCGCCATGTTTATGGCCGACTCATTGACGTCATATCACGTTTCATCACTGTTGCCAACATGTCCAATACAAAATTCACCACTCGACACGTTACATTGTAATTATGTGTAAAAAGAAATAATTGTCAAAACCATTGGCCTGGATAAAGATTATTGATCCGTGAAAAAAACAGGTGTTTAAATTGGCTAAAGTGGCCGCAGCTTGGCGTACTTTAACATTAACTTGACGGCACTCTTTCGTTTTACGATACCGGATGCGAAATAGTACCGAAAGCGTGGGGTTGGCAATACTGTACACGTCAGCTGGAATTTCATCTATATAAGTCGTGATCGTACTTGGGCCTGGTCGGGTTGTTTACAGACAGCAGAGGAGTAAACATCTATTACTATATCATCTCCAGGTGTTTTCCCTACCATTACTACAGTTTGATTGTGGTCAAAGGAAGTGTTAGCAGGTATTCTGTTTGTTCCATTGGTGGTCACGTTTTCAACACATAGAAAAAGAAACATATGGTGATGATTATTCATTAGAAATATGATTGCTGAAGCCCAAAATTAAAATCTTAACATTGTTTTATGCCGATAACAATCTTGCTTTGCTGTGGTAGTCTAGCCTACAACCAATGGCATACAAAAACAGCAGCTTATTCACTTAAGGTCAATCATATCTCAAATGCCTTATTTGATTGAGTTTTAACATGGCACGTTGTGTAGACTTCACCTGTAATAGGATCCAGGGTGCCAGCAGTAACAATAGGATCTGCTATTGTTAGGTGTTCTCATAGAAAACAAGACTAAGTAATCCATTCTTCGAATAATATGTATTGTATAAATCATTCGTATTATTATAAGAGAAGTAATTCAGAACATTTAATTACCTGAGGTTCATGTTCCTCCTTAACTGCTATCCTTTCGTTGTCAAATATATCGCCAGCCTCGTCCTGCAGGTTATGAGAGGACAACTGGTCATTTGGATCCTGTGAAGTATTACCCAATGTTAAATATATGGATACTACATGAGTACTAAGTTATGTGTATCATAAAAAGTAAAAGTTAACAGATCCTGGTTAGAGCACCATTTACTATTAAGTCCTGTATTATGTCACTAAACCTTGCACATCACTAAGATAGCAATGTTACACCATGTACGAATTAAAATGCAACTTACTATGTCAGGGAATTCATGAGACAAACATTCTGGCGCACTCTTGGTGAATAGTTGATTCTCCATTATGATCAGGAAACTCGAACCGAGGAACAATTAATTCAAGATCTTACCTATTCCAGTGCGCAAAATCAGTGTCAGATTTAACAAATCAAATGAGGTGTTTTCCGACCCTTCGAAGTGCACACTAATAACAAGCGGTTATATATTTGTCAACAACAGTAAAGCATATACAACCATGATGCTCAATATATTTGCAAGTTGACCGTCATGGTCAAATAAGACGTCACTATTTATCATTGTAAATGCATAGATCATCCAAGCAGAACCGTGTTAGAGTCTCTCTCCTGAAGTGTCCAGACAGGAGAGAGACTCTAACACGGTTCTGCTTGGATGATTACTAGTTATACCAATGCACATTGCGAGTTTTTTTTTACGTTATAATTCATGTATTTAGGTATTACGTTAGTATTTATGTTCTTTGGCCATTGGCTGCATTAAATGTTTATAAATGCATAGATCTAGCTTATGGTGCCCGCCTGTAGAGCAGGGAAATAAAGAATCCTACATTCGATTTCTCTATTCCTATATACACAAAGATGTGATTTTGGGAAGCAACCTATCAACACGATTAATTAGGCTACGTGAAAATGGATCCAACTTCCTGCAAATCGACAATTGCTTACTGACGGCACGAAATGAAACTTTCTCCTCTCGGTACATAACACCCAGTTCAAACTAGACTCTTCATCATCTCTAGCTAACAGGTGGGAAACTTGTATAATGCCGTCATAAAGCTGTTCCTAGTTCTTAGTTACACAAGTTAGACAATAAAACATTGTAATTTGAGTGTCATTGACAATCTGTACTGTACCCTATTTACTTCCGCTGTTAAACATGGACTTGTTACTGACGTGTATTAAGAAGTTCTTACACTAAAATCTTGCTGAAATGTATATCAGATATACTAATTCCACCATGTGGTACCTGTCAACTACCGATAATATAGGAACGTCTCTACGTACAGTAGGTTATGCCGTAGTTTGACTTATCATTACGTTGCTACCAGGCACGACCTATAGTACAGGAAAACAAGTATTGAACCCAACATTCAAAATAGGGGCATTTTTAGGTACCGTACCATACGCTATACTTAAAATAAATAGTAAAATAACCCGAAACTCTTCTGTAAATGATTTAATACTACCTTGGGCTGAACATTGGAAAAACCATTCTTGCATAGCTTGGTTGTAATTTCTTTATTCTAACGAACAAACGGTGTGATTTTCCCCCTCCACCGCTTCCTGGCGTGGCACCAACTGAGCTAAGGATCGTGGCGCTTTGAACTTTGTCCTCTTCCACGACGATCCGAAAAGGTGCATTTTCGAACTAATATTCATGAGCCCCGGTTTAAAAGTGAGGTAATTTAAGATACAGTGACACACAACACCTGCCGGGGCCGGGAAGCGAGATTGCAATTTCTAGTTCACTTTTAGCATTGGAGAAGGATACGGCTTCCAGATCGGCTTTTCCAACGAAACACAACTGCAGCAAGGGTTGTGATTAGCCAGTTTAGTTTCAGGGTGGAACCTAACAGCAATGTCGTTCTATGTTTAAATAAATGTGTAGAACTCACGTTTTTTTTTATTGACATAGTATTTTCTTGAATTCTATACATTGTAATGTGCCTAGTAATCGTAGTACAGGTATGAACCTTGCTTCCTAGGCCCTATGTGTTTCAGATAGGCCTATATAATCATTACCGGAATGTTTCCATTGCTCAGAGGCGGCCGGTGATATTGGACTCAAGGACGCCGCCCTCCCACCCTCCTCATCAGCTATGATGTCCTCTCTCCTCGCAACAAATGTTTTGCCATCATGACAAAATACGAGCGGCTAGGTACAGAGCTGATCCACTGTTTGATTGGCTAGGGGCTGCTGGGTTCTTATTGGTTGTTGGTGGAACATATCAATATTCCTTGGATTTTAAGTTGCTTCTTGCTTTTTGTTCCGAAGCGGTGCAGCGCTCGACGGCGCTTCATGCAGCCGGTAACCAGTAAGAAAGGCGCCTTGGATTATTGGTCAAAATGGCGTCGCTTCGCTCGCTTTGAAGCTGCGGGCGTGCCGTTTAAAATCCTAGGAAGGCAGATTTTGAGTTTGTGGGTGTGGTTGTATGTGTACATGTGATTTTATATTGATTGATAAAGTGATTACCTTTAGCCATAACATTACATCTAGGAGATATGTGTGAGAATGTTTTGGGGAGTTTTGATGAGGTTATGGCATTACGTGGGTAGATTTTTACTTGACATTTTTAACTTCTTTCGGTTGGATATAATATGTAACACGCGGAAGTTGCCTTCATTTACAGAAGTAGTTGCTACCTTGTGTTATTGCATATTAAAATGCGTAGTTCGTAATATCATTGGGTATATGGAAATGTGCTACCGTACCTCGAGCGGCCTACGGTATTGCATCCTATAGATACCGTAATTATCATGTGAAATTCCGCAGTAGAAAACTTCAAAAGCGTTCGTTGGTTTCTGTAGAAAATCATTCTTACTGGTCTAGGGCTCTCTCCTATAATATTAAAACACGTGGTATATCACAATTACTACGTTTACATGACGAACTCAAATCGATTTGAATACGATCCTGTTTCCAGTACGCTGCCCGTTTACATGAGCAGTTTCAGTTCGTATTGAAATCTATTTCAATACGGTATATAATTTATGGTGGCCAACCTGCAGTTATGTTGGCTAACTCGTATTAAACAGCAAAATAAAAGACACGTACCGTAATTATCATATTACTAGTGCATGAGACAGGACCCTGACTTTCACAGTTTCACTGGACGTGTTAGGCTGTAACCATTGATCTGGACGCGTTAGGCTGTAACCATTGGATTGGACAAAACGAAAGTCAGAATTGTCGAGTGTAGGTGCAGCCTGTGGCCGCAGGACGTTAGCGGGGCGCTCACAGTTTCACTGGACGCGTTAGGCTGTAACCATTGCCAAAACCATTCATCTGGACACGTTGGGCTGTAACCATTGTCAAAAACCATTGGATTGGACAAAACGAAGGTCAGAATGGTCGGGTGTAGGTGCGTCCTATGGCCACCGGAAGCTAGCAGGGCACTCACAGTTTCACTGTACGTGTTAGGCTGTAACCATTGTCAAAAAACATTGGATTGGTCAAAACGAATATTAGAATGGTGGGGGTAGGTGTGGGGAGCTAGCAGGGCATGATTGACAAAAAGAACATTGATCTGGTACTGGACGAAAGACCACATATACAATTAGTACCGTATGCGTGGGGTTGGCAATACTGTACTGTTGTAACGCCGATAATGGCAGACACAGCTGTCAAGTTATAATTTGGGATGGCGTGTGGGTTATAGACAGCTGAGGAGTGAACTACATCATTCCCAGACCAATTTTGAATCATTTGAAAAGATATTTATTGCAAATTTAAGAAGTTTTTTCCCCTGGGTTCGTGTCTCCTGCACTGTTACCATTGTCATCCGACGTTTCTTTGACGGGTTGTTTGTAAACATGAAAAATGGATACGCCGAAGATTTTGATGTTGTTTGTTCTTACAAAGTTTATGGGTAACAGTCGTCCCTTTTAATTACTGAATCTTTTAGAGACGCCGAGCTGCCAGAATGTTGCTCCGAATGGGATCTGTAACATGCCAGTAAATCTACTGACACGGCTCCCTCGCATTTAGGCCTAAGCACCCGGACTGCGCCAGGATTCGATCCTGCTACCTTGGTGAAAGCAGGTGAGAAAGTTACCGCTGCGCCACTCGGCCAGTCCGTTTTGAATTTTTTCAAATGGAAAAAGGAACGGATTATTCGTCAAAGAAAGACGGTGTATTTTCCTTTTTCTGTTGACCAAATTTTACCTACGGATACACCAGACATTCAAAGTAAAACGGACAAAAATACATTAACACTAAAAACGCGTGCAAACAAACTACGCTTATCAACCACGAAAAGAACACAGACAGTAACGAAGAATATGGGCAGGAAGTAAAACATTGCGATTCGAGTCAGGCGACAGACGAAAGTAGGCCTAAATTAGTTTATTATTGTAACTCAAGAGCGTGCAGAATCGCTTTCAGTACGATCCGCGTTTACATGTTCCTGAATACGTGTTTGGATACGATCCGATCCCACAATTTTACCGTATCGAGCTTGAAAATCAATACGAACTGAGTCCCGTTTACATGACCGTGTTCAATACGGTAAGTGTACTCAAATCGATTTGAGTTCGCTATGTAAACTCGGTAAATATCGTGGTGTATACAATAATATAAAATATTCTCAGCGTTACAAGTAGCCTACCGGTAAATCTGAACAAAATATGTTGTAGGTTAGGTAGAGTCTTTCGCCGGGGGTGGGGGTTGAGGGAAATGCATTACTCAAAACGTTCGAGCAATACATCATGTTAGCAAGGCATGTTACGCATACCGTAAGCTATAGTGAAATCCAGAAAGATTGCCTACAAATTTGTTAATGCATGAGGAAAATTGCCATAATCTTCCTGATTAATGCAGTTATCAAAATTATTTTAGGAGGGCTATGGGTACTACCTAGACGTGATGTTCTGCTATATAATTGAGTACTGTAATAAAGTTCCATACTCATAATGCTCCTTGAGAATAATGTTCATTGTAACCAAAATCTTTCCCCATGTCAAGACACAGAATCAAACTCTGTAGAGGGTTTGTTTGAGTATAAGTGGTTTGAAATAGGGCAAATACCAATCAAGGTGATTCTTGTTCATATTGTTGGATATTAGAGTTTTGAAATTGAACAGCTCATGGTAAATAAATGGAATCACATGTCACTATTAATACAGTGCTGCAACAATTGTGTGTATATATAGATATTAATAGGCCTATATGATTTACAATGATTAAAAAAGGATGCCCCAATAAAGAAGAATTATGTTCCTAACATTGTCCAGATATCCTTCTGTTCCCTATTTCCCGTTTTAGGCCGGTATAAATTACGTTCACAATGGAATATCCATCTCATTTGCGCACAATCGTGTTGACAGACTGAAAAGCATCAAACTATTGCATTAAGAAACTGCTGTACTCTGGAGGATTGGTATTGAAATTCTGACTTTATTCTCTATTACATCAAATAACTACAGTCGAACCTCCCTTCTGCGGACACCGTCGGTTCCAAGTGAAAATGTCCGTTATGAGAGTTGTCCGCTGAAACAAGTTTGTAAATATAATCGAACATTTTAACGGCAAAGTACATCCACCTAAACATACACATCTTTATTTTGATTATTTGTTTATTTGAGTTTTCCTGCATTTGAATTTTTCAGCAAGCTTTCTCACTGAAAGTCCCTTCTCACTTTCTACAATCACATTTCTTCTTCTTTTGAGGTTTAAACACGTTCGTCCCTTGTTACTTATGTTTACTCGACGACTGAAATGCTACGATATTTCTGTCTCACTAATTAGCTCATGTACTGCAAGTCTTTTCCTTCTCACGTTGACTACCTGAGCTCGACCTTATCGGTGGCAATCTGAGTTATGAATCTAAAAACCAAATAAATTGTAAATACAATTTTAAAACATACATACATTTTCATTTGAGACTGTTTCGAAACATGTACCTGTCATCATCATCTTGTACAGTTTCCAGCCCCAGGCTGGGTCTGTTTGCAACATAAGCCTCGCCACTTAGTTCTTTCTTCCCACCACCTCTCCGCTGTCACTCTGGTCCAGTCCTTGCCTCTCTTCATGACACATTCCTCCACTCCTTTCAGCCATCTATCTCTTGGTCTTCCCCTTGGTCGTTTCTTCTTCATCTGCATCTCATGTATCCTCTTGGGAATCTTCTTCTCATCCATTCTCTTTAAGTGTCCATACCACCTCAGTCTTGATGTCTCAATCCTACCTTGCAAGGGCTCCTCTTTCACCATTTCCCTGACCTTTTCATTCCTCACCCTGTCTCTTCTTGTTACTCCGATCCTACTTCGCAGGAACTTCATTTCACCTGCCTGTATTCTGCTTCTGTCTTTTTCTTCATAGTCCACGTTTCTGAAGCATAGGTCAGTATCGGGATATAGTAGCTTCTGTATAACACTTTCTTGCTTTTTTTAAGGGTCATCTTTATTCCACACTAAGCTCCTAATGCTTCTGCCTGTCTGCCACGTTCTGTAATCTCTTTGTCATTTCTCCCATTTTCCTCCACTATACTTCCCAAGTACTTGAGACTTTCCACCTTTTTCAGCTGTCCACCTCCAAGTGTTATCCCACTCATTGGTCTGTCCTTTTTCCAGGTCGTTAACAGGATCTCACATTTACTGACGTTGAACTTCCATCCGTACTCTCCCACTGTTTCTTCCCAAGCCTTCAGTTGCTCCTGAATTTCCTCCGCCTTATTTCCCCAGACCATGAGATCATCTGCAAACACCATTGCTTTCATCTTATCTTCTCCTATCTTTCCTGCTACCCGTGTCATTACCTCGTCCATAACCACAATAAAGAGAAGGGGTGACAGTGCACTACCCTGTTTCAGGCCACTCATTTGTCTGAACCAGTCTGTTCTTTCCCCTCCAACTTTCACACTACCACAATACATCTCCTTTACTCTGCCTACAGTCTCTTTTTCCACTCCCATGTTTTCCATTGCTTTCCAAACCTTCTCCCTACACACACTATCATAGGCCTTTTCGATGTCCAGGAAGGCCATCAACAGATCCTCTCCAAATTCGTAGTGGTGTTCCTGGAGCTGTCTCACTGAAAATATGAGATCCACTGTTGATCTCCCAGGTCTGAATCCATACTGCTCCTCTCTCAATTTTCTCTCCACTTTGGCTCGTATTCTACTTTCTAATATATTTTCATATATCTTGGCACAGCGAGGTATGAGTGTGACTCCCCTGTAATTTCTGCACTCCTTTCTGCTTCCTTTCTAAAATATTGGGACAATTAATCCTTTCTTCCAATTTTCTGGGGTATTTTTCTCCTTCCATATCACCCTCATCACACGGTACAGCCACTGTTTCCCAACCTCCCCTACTGCCTTCACCATTTCAACACTCACTTCATCCACACCTGGTGCCCTTCCTCCTTTCATCTTGTCTATAGCCATTTCCAGTTCTCTCCAAGTCAGGTCCGTTTCCATTCCTGTGTTGTCTTCTCCATCTTCCAATACATTATCTTCCTCCCTATGACCATTTGGATTCAGCAAATCAGGGGGCGTGGTGGCGCAGCGGTCAAGCTTTATGCCTCTCACCAAGGCGGACCGGGTTCGATTCCCGGTCAATGCATGTGAGATTTTCGATGTGAAATGCCATGTCCTGTGGTTCGGATTCCACGTAAAACGGAGGTCCCGTGGCTTATGATCGCGAGATTAACGGTTACGTTAAACTACAAGCTTTTGGATTCAGCAAATCCTCAAAGTACTCTTTCCACACTGTCTTGAGTGTCTCTTTGTTGTGTACCTCATTTCCGTTTTTGTCCATCATTACCACATCCTCTCGCAGACCTCTACTCTTACTTTTGACCATCCCATAAAGTACTTTCTTATTTCCTCTGCTGTCTTCCTCCATCATCTCTGTCCACTTTACCATCCACTTCTTCCTCTCCTCTGCGAAAATCTTGTTTGCTTCTTTCTTCTTTATCTTATAGTCTTCCCTTGCCAGATCAGTTCTTTCCTAGAACCACACTCTGAAAGCCTTGTTCTTCCTTCGCACAGCTTCTTTTACTCTCTCATTCCACCATGGTGTCTCTTTACACCGCTTTCTGTTGCTTGTTCTTCCACATACTGCCACTGCAGCTTCCACCATTGTGTTTTTGAATTGCTTCCATTCCTCTTCCCCTGTTTTTGGATTGTCTGTTGGCATCCTTTCCCTTATTATCTTCTGGAATTCTTCCTTGACTTCCTTTTCCTTGAGTTTCCATACTTTGGTTATCCTTTCCTGGTACTCTGTCCTCTTGCTATCCTTAACAACTCCCAGGTTCATTACAAGTATTCTGTGGTCGCTATCTAAGGCCTCTGATGGTATTACCTTTATATCTCTGACACTTCTCTTCATTTCCCAGTCGTACAGCATGTAATCTACCAAAGATTTCTTTGTTAAATCACTGCTGTACCACGTTACCTTGTGGCTTTCTTCCTTCCGGAACCAGGAGTTGCCTACCACTAAACCGTTTCTCTTGCAAAAATCCAGCAACTTTCTCCCTTCTTCATTCCTGCTACCCCATCCTTCTGCTCCCAATACATTTTCATATCCTTGCCCTTCACATGTACCTGTAGTGTAATAAAAACATGAAACGAAAGGTTTTGACTAGGCAGACTGTTAATTTAAAACCCTCATGTTAAATGAATAAGGACCATGGTGGTCGAGAGCGCTAACGCCCTACCTTGTGCCTCGCTGGCATCGGGAGAGCGTAGGTTCAAATCCCACCTCAGCCGTCCTGAAAATAGTTTTTGTGGTTTCCCATTTTCACCACCAGGCAAATGCCGGGATGGTTCCTTTCGATAAGTCCACGGCCAATTTCCTTCCAATATCCCTTCCCTGACCCGTCCTGAAAAGAAAAGTTCATGGCCATTGGCTGCGTTAATAAAGAAATAATAAGGAAAGATAATGACTTGTAGACTTAGAAAAGATTTTTGATAGTGTTGATTGGAGTAAATTGTACGACATTTTGAAAAGCATTGGAATAAAGTACAGGGATAGGAGGGTGATCTACAATCCATACAGAAACCAGACGGCAGCTATGCAAGTTGAAGGGCATGATAGAGTCAGTAATGTCAACTCAAGCGAATGAATTATTGTTAACGGTCATCACTGTTGAAAGCTGGCTAAACCTTTTACTAAATTCTGCGACTAGCATTTCAAGGCAGTATTCAGAAAGATGTAAGGTAAGGCTGCAACTTATCACCCATACTTTTCAGTGAAGGAATTGAGAGAAAAATTTTAAGCAGGAGTAAAGTTTCGAGGAGAAAATTTCAACTTTGAGATTTGCTGATGACATTGTCATATTAGCCGATTCACCAGAGGATTTGAATGAGATTTTAAATGGAATGCACTCCATCTTGAGGAAAGAATTCATGATGAAAATCAACAAATGTGATATATGATACAAGAATAGCAGCCAATGGCCATAAGCTGGGCATGTTTGATTGAACGCCCGAGAGCTCCCAACAAGTTCAATTTCAAGTAGTTCCAACGTTAGCTACCAGATGCTACTGTCACTAACACTAGCGGCGAACGTTGGAACTTGATAGACCGTTTCCTAACCAGCCAAATATAGCCTACAAATTTTGCTACAGACCACTAATTGCAGTGATAGTTTCTTTCAAATGGCATGGGCCCGCCAGCTTTACTTCCCCTCCGAAGAAAGGCATAGTTCTAAAAGAACAATTTGTGTGTTCCTGGGTTTAAGAAAGGCTTTTGACACCGTAGACCACAATATACTCATTAGAAAACTTGAAAAGGAAGGTATTCGTGGTACTCCTCAAGAACTAATAAAAAGCTTCCTTTTTAACAGAATACAAAAGGTGCGAATGAAAGATACTCTAAGTAGAAGTGCTGAAGTAAAAATTCGAATACACCAAGGGACAGTTTTTGGTCCTATTCTTTTTCTGTTATATATTAACGATTTGTGTGAGCTGAACTGTAATGTGATGATTATCTCATATGCTGATAACACTGCCGTCACAGTCACAGTAACAACTTGGGAGGACACTTTTAATAGAACTCAAGAAACCCTTGCTACAGACCAAAAATCACCTCCTTACCTTAAATGAAACCAAAACACAATACTGTTTTAGATCCCTTATTTGGGGGTGGATCTAAAAGGGAGAGTTATTGTACTAATTTATAAGGTGGTGCCTAAAAGGGTAGCTTCCCTTGTCAGGGTAAGCTGACCAGTGTAGAGTGTTGTGGTGTGCTAGGAACTAGGGGGCGTTCCTATGAATAATGTAATAGTGTTTGGAGGGAGGGGACCCGCTGCAAAGGGTCGTTGTGCTGGTCGCTCAGCTCAGCTGACTGCTTATTATGTAATTGACTCTGTTCGTATCAGCCGAGTGGCACGCGCTGCTTGTTGGCAGCCGAGCCGGCTCGAGAAACACAAAGGAACCTGAGTTAGCGCTAATGGACTACCGTCTGTCACGTCTTTACGTGACGGGAATAAGGAAGGGCGTTGGGATGTAAAGAGGCGTATAACAGTAATGCTAGTGTAGAGTGTGGACCAAGTGTTTTATTGGTCTGTGATTCTGACTGTGAGTCCCTTGTAGGGAATGAAATTATGTTCACAATGTAATACAAGTTGTGGGTTACAGGTTACATAAGTAGGAACTCTGAACACGATTGACTGACTCACCTCGGTTGACACCAGCGTAGCCTCGGGCCGTCTCGATGAAGCACTGACAATGGAGAGATCCCTTGACCTCATCAGGATGCCTTCTTATACCCTCTGGCGCTATGTTGTCAGCAATGTGTTGGCCCAGTTACTAGTATGTAGGTATGTGTAACTATTGTGCAAGGACTGGGCTGCTTTTAGAGTGGCAAGCCGTCCCTGCTAAGTTTTATGGATGTTGGGCCGGCTTTCCAAGGGTTGCCATTTAGGGGATTTAGCCAGATGCCGGGGGGATGGACTCCAAGGGGTGCATACCCCTGGGAGGCTGTACAAGCGTCTTCCTTCATTTGTTCGCGTCCTCGCGAACGGGAACGGAACTGGAGGTTGGGGTGTTGACGTAGTGGTCCTTGAAACCCCCCCCTATCTCCTGGTGGTGTCGTATCGAAGTGTGGGTGTGAGGTCAGCCCGTGTTCAGAGGGGAGGGTTATGGGATTTACAGATATATGCATACGCTGATATTGACATTGTGAAAAAACAAACAAAAAAATTGACATTGCGAAAGATTTGATTAACATTGGGAAAAAAATTGACATTTGAGAAAAATTTAACATTAAAATAAATTCGACATGTAAAAAAAATTGCCCTTGCTATTGCTGGCATATTGCTAGTTTAAAAAAAACATGGTTTCTGATGGTGATGTGTTACATATTTGTGCAGGGAGGAAAAACCCAGGGCCGAACGGATGATTGCGTCGTCCGCCCCATCTTAGGGAAAAAATGCTCCCTGCAATAAGAAAGGTAGAAGAAAATAGAAAAATGGGTGTTCCAGGGTATAATTTAAGGGAAATATTCAAAAGTATTTATTTGTTTGGGAAAAAACGGAACACCCTGACAAATGGGGAAGTTAGAAGAAGGAAAAATGAAAGAAAACAAATCATACACATTATGTACATTGACATCTTGATAAACAAACAAAAATATATAGCGTTTAATGTACTATGTTGCGATTCTGACATTGAGGAATATTGTCGCTTTCCAGTGGAATAATTGTATGAAGTTTATCCTTAAAAATTATGAATTACAATGACCTTATGTCTAGTGGAATAATTGTATAAAGTTTATCCTTAAAAATTATGAATTACAGTGGTCTTATGTCTACTTAAGTGCGCTAATCCCTTATAAATCTAGTTTTTGTGAGGTACCTCGCGTGCACGCTACCCGTCTGTACGTACGCTTGCCGACTCACGGCTGATCCTGTACGGCCACTTCTTGGTACGGTATAGTGGTCGTACCGCTTGCACGTATTCTTAATACCTAATCTGTGAAGCATCCTCTGTGGGTGAATGCTTTCACACTTGACAATGAGAGTCACTGCCACAAATCGGTTGCGCCCTCATTGTCGTAATCTGCGTCGCATTTTGACGCTTTTATGTGGTTCTCTTTAGTTGATCTGCCAGTAAGCCTGGTACCCCACAGGCACCAGTCCTGCTGTGCAGATTTTTTTTTTTTTTGGAGTGTGTAGCTGAAAAAGGAAAATGTGGTGAGTGTTTGCGAGTGTGTCGGGATTAGTGCAAGTTGACGTATATAAAATAAAAAAAATAGTACACAATCATGGCATGCCGTAAATAATATGCCACTGCTATATGGTAGTGAAATTCCTGTCACCAGTTTCCTGTATCTGGTGACGATGCCTGTGAAAAAATGGCGAGGTTGAGAAAAAACATATTAGTAGGACATATTCTCTATGTCGCTTCCTGTGCCATAGTTTTTACAGGCTGAAGCTCTTCTTTCTCTGAAAAAAATAGCATGATTAATGTTAATTAGCTGCATGCCCGGGCTTACCCTATACGGTGCCGTGATGCCGTAAATAATATATAGTTGGTCTTACCCCGGTAGCGGAATTGTGGTTACCGGGTGCCGATATATTCCACTTTGATTATGCCTATTGTACTATATTATATATTATCCTATATTATAGTGTATTGTCGGACTTACCCTGATACCGGGTTTGGCGGTCATCAGGAGCCGACCGGCGTTACTTAATACTATCTATCTTAATTATAGTCTAATAATAAAAAAAACTATTACTAAGCCGAGAGGGTTGCCTTAATCTATTGCCGAAATGTGCTGCGCCATACCTGGCAACAGCGGTGAATAAATTTGCTTAATCCTAGGTTGCGTGTCAAATGCAACCGTCTTACAACTAAATTTGGCCTAGGACGATCGCCTGGGGCAATTAAATCCCCAGGACACCACCCGCACGAGCCCCAGAAACACCGGTTGTCTCTAGGGTCGCTAGATTCCGTCCCCTTAACTCTAGGTGTCGACGTCTATTACTAGTACTAATCTATTCGCAGGCGGCTTACGGTGCCACTAAGCTAACCGTTTCGCCCGCTGTAACTTCCTTGTTCATGACCGTTTGCTGTTCCGATTTAACTTAGTTGAGCCGCCCACTTGGCTCCTGTGAGGTGCGCGCACTGCCCCTCTCTTAATGCCCTCTGGTTGCCCGTTGCGTCGCCATTTATGTGGGCATTGGACATTGTGGTCCAATGGCATAATATTGTCTTCGCCTTAATCGGCCGTCGCAATCTGCTTTTCGCAGTAATATTTTGCCTCTATGGGCCGCCGTAGTATGCTTTTCGCATTGATATATGATTTTGCCGCTATGGGCCGCAGTAATATGTATTTCGCAGTTATCTGCCACTCCAACGCATAGGAGTTTTGCTTCCCGCTATGGAAGCCGTGCCTACTTAAATTTAAACTTAACTAGAAGTCTAGTCATAATGGGGTCGTCTCTAGGGATAGTTCCCGAGGCCGGCGGTGAGTGAGCTATTTCTCCCGCCATTCTCAGAAAGTCTCCCTGCAGGTCTTGGCCTCGACGACCGTGGCACAAAGTGGGTGTAGCATCCCTTCCTCCCAGGGGCGGTTTATGCGCACCTAGGATTCCAGAGCTTGCCCGACCAGGCCGCGAATGCTTTGACCTTACGTAGTTCGTCTGTTTGGTCTAGTCGTCAGTTAAGTGAGGTCGCTGCGCTGTCGAGCCAACTGGGGAAGGGTCCACATCGCCTTCCCCAGCTCCCAAAGTGTGGTTCTCTCGACCTTCGGCTTACACCGTTGTCAACAATCAGGTCGTATCAGATTCCTTTGTAAGAGAAAAAAAATGTGTCGTAACCTGTGTAAATAGTTTAATCTCTGTGTAAAATGTAAAATATTTCCAGTGTTGCGGGGTTGTAGATCTTCTAAGTACATGGGCTACTTCTGGCCTACCATCGCTACGTCAGCTTTCCAGCAATAATGCTTTCTTTACCTTAATGGAGGTGTTAGTAGGGTCTGTAATGTCAGGTACCCTGTTATTAGGATTTGGGGGTAATTATTTGTTGAGTGGGCTTAAAGTATGGTAGGAAGGGTTTGCGCACCTTTGGGTTCCACTTTAGTGGTGGCCTGAAACCGGTGATGCCACTGGGATGCTTCTATAGTGAGTGGAGTGGGGAGGTAATTCCCGGGATTGCAAAGATACGAAAATTCATGCAGGTTTGATATTAAAATCCCTGGGAAATGGATGGGATACTCATGCATGTGTCTGGATATGAAGTTTCTGCCTTCATGTACGGATAGGTGTAGGGTGGGGCATAATACCAATATATCCCTTTCATGCGGGAGAGCTTAAGTACTAAAGCATGGTTAATATGTATCTATGGCCTCCTCTCTCATTTGGAGAGGCGCATTATGCTTCTTTAATGTTTGCTGAGCCACCCCTAATACTCAGGTGGTGCAACGTGGCTCAAGGCGTAGCATGCCTGCTCTTTAGACGCATGAAGTCCATCAACCCCTTGTGTGTATTTTGTAATGTAGTGTAGCTGTTTTTGGTCGTGTAGATGTGTTTGCGTTGTTTATGTTGGGCGTGAGAAGGTTATGGGAAGGGAGTAAGGTGGTACGCTGGTAGCCTGTTCTCCTGTCGTCCTCCCTTGGTCCATGTTGGCTTTCTATCCGCGCCTTGGGATAGTAGAGCTGCATGACCTAATCTGGTCGGCCATTTGCAGTGTAGATGTGGCCAGTGGTCGTAATGCGACTGGTCATGTGCTAGTCATCTGTAATGACTCCTATGCCTTGCGATTGATAAGAGAAGTTATTAGGGGGGAGATCTTGTCTGTGTTTGCTCCTAATTGTTGAGTGCGTGTGCGTGTGTGTGACTATGTACCGCTACACCACGCGGACGGTTGGTCTGTTGCAGGCCAAGTCGTAATATGTATCGCCTGTGTGGGCAGAAGGCGCCCGTGGCTTGCCAACGTCCTTGCGAACGTGCCCTAGAGGCCCAAGATAAGTTCCGCTGTGTCACGCCTTGTCCATTGCCAAATGTGTTTGCAGTGTGGAAAAAAAATGTATGGTGTTATAATTGTTATGTGTTTGTAATTTCATGGTCACTGGCGCAACGCAATAGTGTCTCGTCACCGCATTATTGCAGTGTAACTAGTCTGCTGTCAGCAGTTAGTATGTGCTTCTCTGCACGTAATCAAGTGTGGTCATTGTTTTAGATTCCTAGCCTAATGTAGCAATTCGTCCTAGTTAGGTAATTACGTCGTGTGGCCATTGTTCTCTAAGACCTGTGTCTTGCGAAATTTTCCTACCTGTGTTTGTGAAATGTATTCCTCTATGCCTGGTGTAATTCGACATTTTATGTCTGGTTTTTGGTGGGAGGATATGTAGTATTCCCTGTTCATGCATTTGTATGGGCCAATTTCGGTGTGGTTGGGAGCCTGGATAACTGCTTCCCCTTGTGTCTAAATTTTTACTGGAACTCAGACCCGTGACCTTATGTCATTCTCTGTGTTTTATGTTTGCGTTGTGTTACAGGGCTTGGGGCTTTCCCAGTGTGGTTTTTGCTTGTGTTCCGTGTACCAAAAATACCATTGGATAGTTAGTTTTTGGTACGCGTGTGGTGTGTGGTCATGGGTTCGAATCCGGTTGTCTGTAAAGACTTGGTGTGATCATTTCCGTGCCGCATATAATATGGCACGTTCTCGTGGATGTGCAATGCGCAAATGAAAGCATGCATACCTGCGTAGAGTTTGTACGTTTTTGATTTCCCCTCGTAGTGTAATTTTGGAAGATATAGGGTCTCTAAATCGGGCGTGAATGATGTCGTGCGCTCTGCTCTGAGAGCTGTTGTCTGTAAGCGTGCAGGTTATCACTGAGGCCTGCGTTATTGCTGAGTATGGCGGTATCGGATTGCAATGTCCTGCGCGCACGCTCGTTACTTGTCTTGATAACGCTGTATGTCCGGCACATGTGTTTTTAATCGCTTACTCTCTGTGACTGTGATGAGTGCTTTTCGCATTGTGACAGAAAAGAGGGGAATTTGTGGTTTAACGTGACCGTATCTGGAGATCATGAGCCCCGGGATTTCCGTTTTACTTGGAATCCAAACCACAGGCCATGGCATTTCACTTCGGAAATCTCATATGCGTTGGCCGTACTTGTAGAAGAACCTTCCATTGCCTACATGTGCGTCCCCAGATTTTGTGTTACTGTATCGTGGTTCAAGTATGTTCTTTATCCCTGGAGAAAATGTCGTTGTACGCGAGTGTGTCTGGTCCGCTAGTCGCGTGTTTGGTGACCAGATGCCAGAGGCGATTGTATTGTTTTTCGTTTATGACCCGCTGTTAGTGGGACTGTCCCAATTTGTCTTAGCTTTCCCATTATTCTATTCTAGAACTGGATATCTACTCAACCTTATATTCCTGGTATTCAGAAGGTTGCGGGTTTGGAGACCGTCTTTTACCCAGAGTAATTTCCGGCACCATGAAGGTTGTGTCTCCGGGACAGTTCTGGTGAGTGTTAGGATCGTATCCCGGTTCGGTCAGTGAGGTCTGAAGGCTATTTCTTGGCTTTCTTCCCACGTCTGCCAACGGGACCGTTTCCTTTTCTTTTAGCAGTGTGCCCGCCTTTACGTGTAGGTGTGTGAGCTTTACGTGTGTGATATGCCTTCATCCGGCGGGCGTGAATAGTGTCCTTTATGAGTTTCCTCCCATGGCGCACGTTCACTATATAATTTAGGTCAGATACCTTCCTGCAGACTTTGAAGGGACCTGCCCATCGTGGCAGGAGGAATTCGGACACGTTCTTCTTACGGGCATGATTGGAGACCATGACCAATTGCCCGGGTGTGTATTCCACGGTCTTTCTATTCCGATCGTACCGCTCTTTTTGCTTTTTCTGGGCCTCGGCTATGTTTTTTCTAGCGTCCATGCGGGCTATCTGCAAATGCTCTAGCCGAGCCGCATTGTCTGTGTGGGTGTCCTGTGGGATACATATATTGTCTATGGGACTTCTGGGTGTGTATCCGTGCAGTAGGAAGTGTGGAGAGTGTTTCGTAGCCGTAGATACAGAGGTATTATAACTAAAAGTAATGCTTTGCAGGTATTCATCCCAGTCTGTTCCTGCGTCCTCTGTAAATCTAGCCAGCGCTATTCCAAGTATTTTGTTCATACTCTCCGTGAGTCCGTTGGTTTGCGGGGAAAAACTCGTGGTAGTGTATGCCTTAATCCTGAGTATCTGCAGAAACTGTTGGAGCACTCTCGAGGTGAAAATAGTACCTCTGTCGGATAATAAGGTTTGGAATAGGCCATATCGTGTAATTATGTCAAATAGAAATTCGGCTATGCTGTTCGTGTCTGCTTTGGGAACAGCCTTTGTAATCATGTATCGTGTGAGATACTCGGTGGCCACCAGGATATATTTATTACCTTTCTGACTTGTTGTAATGGGGCCTTTCACATCTATTCCGACTCTGTGAAATAACTCTCCCACGGGAATTGGGTTGAGTAGTCCATGAGGCTTGCCAGGTCTTGTTTTGAATCGTTGGCAGGTGTGACATGTCTTGACAAAGGTATCTATGTCGGCCTTCATGTTTACCAAATAGTACTTGTCACGGATTCTAAGGTAACTTTTATGCGTACCTAAGTGTGCCCCTGCCAGTGGGCTATTGTGGTGTCCGCTCATGATATTTTCTCTCAATGATTCCGGAACCGCTATAGGTGCGCTATCGTGCATGGCTGTGTGCTTAAATTTCAGTACCCCGTCTTTGTCTAGGAAAAATCGCCTGGACAGCCGTGCTGTCTTGGAGTCCACCTTATCCAAGTTTTCTAGTGCCAATAGAATCTGTTCAAGTGCGGATCACTTTCTTGCTCCTGTTTGATGTCAACCACCGTCAGGGCAAAGGTGGGCATATCGTCCCAGTCGTGGTCCTTACTGTCATCTGGGGGATCGGCTACTGGCAGCCTAGACAACCCATCTGCGTCTAGGTGTGTAGCGCCTTTCTTGTGTTTGACCACGAAGTCATATTCATACAGGCGGAATATAAACCTGTTGAGTCGCGAATTTGGGTTTTTAAATTTGTCCCAAAAAAGCAAACTCGCGTGGTCAGTCACTACCGTGAACTTGATACCATAGAGGTATACTCTAAAATAGTTCACTCCCCACGAAAATGCCAGCATTTCCCGCTCTGTGGCAGAGTATCTAGTCTCAACGGCCGTTAGCTTCCTGCTAGCGTAGGCGACGGGCCGTTTGCGCCCTTCGGCGTCTTCCTGCAATAGGGCTGCTCCCAACCCATACAGGCTGGCATCCACGTGTAAAAATGTGGGCCTATCACTATGGAAGTGTTGCAGCAATGGAGGTGAGGTCAATAGTTGCTTCAGTGTGTTGAAGGCATCTATGTGTTCCTGCGTGATGCTGAAGGGCGTTTTTTCCCGTGTGAGTTCAGTTAGGGGATGGGCGATGTGTGCAAACCTATAGATATGCTTGCGATAGTACGAAGCCAAGCCAATAAAACTGCGCAATTGTTTCAAGTTTGTGGGCATTGGGATGCCCGTTATTGCGTCAGTCTTGGCTGGATCGGGAATAATGCCCTCCCGGTTGACAATATGGCCCAATATGTTAATTTGCTGTCTGGCAAATTGACATTTCGCAGGTTTAAGCCTTAGTTTAGCTTCTCTGATCCTTGCGAAAGCCTCCTCCAAATGTACGATGTGTTCGTCAAAAGTGTTGGAGAAGACCGTTATGTCATCCACGTACACCAATACGGAACGCCATTTGAGCCCTGAAAATGTCTTATCCACTAGCTTTTGGAAGGTTTGGCTGGCGTTACGGAGACCCATCGGTAAACGGGTGTAGGTAAATAGTCCGTTCTCTGTAACGAACGCCAGCTTGTGCCTATCTGGTCCATAGACGGGGATTGAATAGAATCCGCTATAGCAATCCATCGAACTGAACCAGCTAGCTCCACCAAGGGCGTCCAAATAGGTGTCTGCCCTTGGTAGTGGATAACTATCATTTTCGATCAACTTATTGAGCCTCCTGTAGTCAGTACAAAATCGGTGCGATCCGTCCCTTTTTTTGGTCAGCAGAACTGGAGAGGAATAGTTAGAAATAACTGGAACAATGACCCCTGCCTCGAGCATCTCTGAGATCTGGGCCTCGATGGCATGTCTCTCCTTCTGGCTCACTCTGAAGGGAGGCTGGTGTACTAGTCGGTCACTAGTGAGTGTGACGTGGTGTTCAATGAGGTCTGTCACAGCGAGATCCTTCATTGAGTGGGCAAAAATATCTCTGTTGGTCTCCAGGAGCTCCGTGAGCCTTTTATTTTGCTCCGGAGTCAGGTCCTGCCTGTGGTCCTGGTTGGCCGCCTTATCAGTGTGTGTGTTTGTGTATTGGCTGATAGAGTGCAGTGTAGGGGCCTGATGCTCGTGGTTTTCTCGCTCCGCTCGAATCCCATCTCTGTTCCTGGTGTATACCATGGGATGTGTGGTGAGCCTCTGGTCGTGCTTTAAAAGCATCTGACCACTAGCGAAATTTATGCTAGCCTCATATCTAGCGAGAAAATCCATGCCAATTATGGCTGACGCAGAAAGGTGTTCGATAACGAACATGGGGTGCGTTGTAGCAAAATGGTCTATCCTAATATGTATGTTCGCTACCCCCATGTTTTCCAGCGCCTGAGCATTGGCCGCTACCAACCGAATGTTTCCCGTGACACCTTGTATTTGCGCCTCGGCAATGTGTCGTCTATTAACACAACTTACGGCTGCCCCGGTATCAATTAGGGCCTGCACTCTGTGGCCATTTATGGTGGCGTGTATCGTGAGGGCCGATACCTGAAATCCACTGCCCTGCACCGATGTGTTGTGTAAGATGTATGTTGTTGTTGTTGTCGTTGTTGGAGTGGCATTTGTGCTGGGCAGGCATGGTTCTGTCCGTTTATCGTACCTGGCACGCTTCGCCTCTCGGCTTACTTCCTGTCCTGAATACTTTGCCCCGGTCAGCAAAGTGCGTTTGCCAAGTACATTGCCATCTCCTTTAACCGGTCTTGCTGTGAGACTAGGAGTCTGCTGGCGAACGTTTAATGTATTAATCGTTCCCAGCCTTTGTGTAATTGTGTTGTTGTTGGTTTCTTCCTCTCGGGAAGGTGTGTCTGCAAATGTGACCCTGAGCTTGCCCTTGTTACCCCGACTTTTGTTCCAGGCGGTCGCGAGTTCGACTCCTGTTGCTGGCTTCCCCATGCCGAGCGATCTTGCGGCATGCGCCTGTGTGTGGTCAATTCCCCCCCTGTGTTGTGGTGAAGGGGGTGGGGTTTTCTGTTTGGAGGGTGTGGGCGTGTTCTCGGGCTTTTTGCTTCTGATTGTGAGGGGTGTGTAATGTCCCGCCTTAGGGTTTCCTGTGAAAAGTATGTGTAGGTCCCTATTGAATCCCGCAGTTGAGAATAGCGGAGGCGAGTGCACATCCGTATATACATGGATGTTGGCTTTGAGCACTTTGCCGAGAGCGGTTACCTCTACGGCACTGCCATAGGTGCCGTCCTTGCCCATGTATTTTCGGTAATCCGCCCCGGTCTGGAATGGGTTTTCCCGCTCGTCCGACACAAAGTCCCGGTACTCTTTCCAGTTGGCCAGGATATGTTTGACCGTTTTCTGTCTGTAGTCCCCATGATAATCCTCGGTATTCCGGATTAGAAAGCTCATGGCCCTAAACAGACAGTTGCCGTCTCCTTGCACGGGGTGTGTTTGGAAACGGTCCGGGGGCGGATCGTCAGCCTTAGCTTTAGCTGGCTGCTTCTTCCCCTTACTCTTACGAGTTTTCTTGGGGGAAGGGCCTTTCTTGTGCTGTGTTGGGGGAGGAACCTCAGCTGCTTCATCAGCTAGCCGAACCTCCCCGTCTAGGCGTTTTTTGAAAATGTGGGTGTACGCCTACCTGTACTGTATGTGCGCCCCCCCTCGGGGTGGCTGCGCCAACTCCCCGTTTGCGGTGTGTAAGTAGGTGTAGGGAGTATTGCCCCCCTGTCTGTCCGGCGGGGTGCTTCATCCCTGAACTCCCTCGGGTATTCGTCTGGGAGGGGGTAGTGTTCTGGGCCCTTCGTGTGTTTGTCTATGTTGTCCCTTTCTCTAGTGGGTTTTCTTCCTTGTCGGTTATTGCCCTGTTGTCCGTTATTCTGTCTCCGCCAGGGTGGGGTGTATGTCTGCTGCTGCTGGGGCGGGTGTTCCCGTCGGTTCCCCTTTTCCCTATATTGGTCAGCTGCATACCCCTGTCTGGTCGAGGGTGGGTTTTCTCGCTGTTCCCAATTTCCCTTGTACTGCGGGGCCGCATAGCCTTGGCTTCGTGGGGGCGGGTTCTCCCGATATTCCCCATTTCCCCTGTACTGCGGGGCTGCATAACCTTGGCTGCGTGGGGGCGGGTTCTCCCGATATTCCCCATTTCCCCTGTACTGCGGGGCAGCATAGCCTTGGCTGCGTGGGGGCGGGTTTTCCCGATATTCCCCATTTCCCCTGTATTGTGGGGCAGCGTAGGACTGTCTATGTGGTGACGGGCTGTTTCGTCGGGGGATGTCGTGGTCGTACTCCTCAGGGTAGTACTCCCGTGTGTACGGAGATGGTGACCGCCTTGAGGGGTATGTCGGCTCTGTGTCCGTGTATGCTATCGGTGAGTACCGAGGAGGGTAGTGTGGCCTATCCTGTGGGGGAGGTGTTGTTGGCCGCTGTGGAGGGTAGTAACTTTCTTCCCTCCCGTAGCGTCTCCTCTCTGTGTACCCCCTGTCCCTCTCAGTATGAGAGTGTTCTCGTGTGTCTGCTTGCTCATCCCTTGGCGGTCTCCCGCCCGCTTGGATGGCAGCTATGGTCAGTTTCTCCATCCTGTCCACTAATTCGTCCATTTTGGCGTTAGTGTCGTCTTTCTGAGTTTGGAAGTGCAGATCCACGGCTTTTTCCGTAGCCTTTTCCGTGATCTTTCTCCCCTCCTCTATGGTCTTTATGTTATTCAACATATGTTGGACCGTGAGGTTGTTCATTATGCATAGCTTTTCTACTATGGCTGGTCTGAGGCCCTGCATTAACAGCTTGACTTTCTGTTTATTTGTCATTGCTGCATTGTACTTTTCGCACATTATCAATTTAACATTGATGTATGCCTGGGCGCTCTCTTTGGGTCCCTGTGACCTCTGTCTAATCTGGTCATAGAGATCGTCGTCGTCTGGTATGAGCTGGAACTCCTCTTTTAAGAGTAAAGCGGTTTCCTCCCATGTGGCAGCTTCTAGTGTGTCCTCATGGAGCTCATACCACGTCATGGCCGCCTTTGTGAGGTAGGCAGGAAGGAGCCGTTTCCTAACTTCCTCGCTCCAACCATTGATCCGGGCCGTTCTATTGAAGGCCTTGAGGTATTCCTCGGGATCCTGGCCTTCCCCCGTGAACTTTGTGGGGTGGATCATGGGGTATTCAGTGTGTCTATTCATCTCGCTTTCAGCTGTGTCTCGTTGGCTGTGTAGTGCTTCGGGTCTGTTTGTGCCGTTCACCCCGCTGTCGTGTGCTGAGGTATTTGGGCTGTTTAGAGGGGAATTAGCCTCGCTTCCCGTGTACGACACCTGTGTTACGTTACCAGGTGGCTCGTCACCTGATATGCTTGTGCTGATGGATGGTGTATTGTCGTACTGTGTAGATTCGACTATGTGTACGGTTCTGTCTAAATCCTGTTTTACTGTCTCCAAAATAGTGTGGATGTCAAGAACCGCTTCTGTCGTGTGATTATTGGCTTTAATAGTGTCTGTCTCTAATAGCTCTGAAATGCGCTCGAGCAGGTTACTGGCTTTCTGCTCTGTGATCTGCAGTTGCTGCAACAATAGGGGATGGAGTGTTGGCAGGCAATCTACCTCACTAGCGCTGGATACTGGTGACTCTTGTGTGTGTTCACTGGCCTGGGACCGTGTAAAATGTATAACTTGTGCTGCGGCGGCAGGGTGTTGAGCACGGATCTGTGCTGTTTTGAATTCAAGGTCCCTGAGTAGTTGTACTGCAGTCTGGTCAGTTATTAAGTCACCGTTCTTAATCTTTAGCTTCGGCAGGAGTGGAGTCGTACTAGCCGACAAATGGTGTGCAAAGTCTCTTAATGTAGTTCTAAATGTGGACATTTAATTGAAAAAAATGTGTGACGTAATATGAGGTTAAAAAAAAAATCACTGTCTGCTTGGCTTTTTGCGGTACGGAAGGGGTCGTTTTACCTACGAGGGCTCGTTGGTTGAGTCCTGTTCTCTATGCGTAGGACCCCGCCTCCACCAGTGTTTTAGATCCCTTATTTGGGGGTGGATCTAAAAGGGAGAGTTATTGTACTAATTTATAAGGTGGTGCCTAAAAGGGTAGCTTCCCTTGTCAGGGTAAGCTGACCAGTGTAGAGTGTTGTGGTGTGCTAGGAACTAGGGGGCGTTCCTATGAATAATGTAATAGTGTTTGGAGGGAGGGGACCCGCTGCAAAGGGTCGTTGTGCTGGTCGCTCAGCTTAGCTGACTGCTTATTATGTAACTGACTCTGTTCGTATCAGCCGAGTGGCACGCGCTGCTTGTTGGCAGCCGAGCCGGCTCGAGAAACACAAAGGTACCTGAGTTAGCGCTAATGGACTACCGTCTGTCACGTCTTTACGTGACGGGAATAAGGAAGGGCGTTGGGATGTAAAGAGGCGTATAACAGTAATGCTAGTGTAGAGTGTGGACCAAGTGTTTTATTGGTCTGTGATTCTGACTGTGAGTCCCTTGTAGGGAATGAAATTATGTTCACAATGTAATACAAGTTGTGGGTTACAGGTTACATAAGTAGGAACTCTGAACACGATTGACTGACTCACCTCGGTTGACACCAGCGTAGCCTCGGGCCGTCTCGATGAAGCACTGACAATGGAGAGATCCCTTGACCTCATCAGGATGCCTTCTTATACCCTCTGGCGCTATGTTGTCAGCAATGTGTTGGCCCAGTTACTAGTATGTAGGTATGTGTAACTATTGTGCAAGGACTGGGCTGCTTTTAGAGTGGCAAGCCGTCCCTGCTAAGTTTTATGGATGTTGGGCCGGCTTTCCAAGGGTTGCCATTTAGGGGATTTAGCCAGATGCCGGGGGGATGGACTCCAAGGGGTGCATACCCCTGGGAGGCTGTACAATACCTATGCTTCTCACACAACAAAACATTACAACCCACAGGCAATTTAACACTCAAGATCCACACACCAATTTGTAACAATGGTGAAAGATGTAACTGCTATACCCTGCAGAAGTCTACATATTTAGGGATTATTATACATACCGTAGTCATTTAAAATGGAACATGCATGCATCAAATTTGGCCAATAAACTTCAAAAGTTAATTTACATATTTTACTGAATCAGAAATATCCTTTCAGCAAAAGTCTTGAGAACTGTATATTTTGCCTTAGTCCAGACATAACTACAATATTGAATAAATGGTTGGGATGGAATACTTGATTCACAATTGGCTCAGAATCTCATTCTAAAAGTTATGTACAAAAAGCCATCAACTTTTCCAACATGTGAACTGTATCAACAAAGCATGGTGCTTAACATACGACAGTTATTTGTTCAGTCATCAATCATATCTATACTTAAAATGTGCACTAGACTTCAAGACAGAACTGGAATAAATAACCCTCATCAAAACACACTACCTGTCCAAAGGAATTGAAGTTGTCTTAGCACTAGGATATACAATATATTGTCAGTATATGTGACAAATAACACCCTTAATATACTAAAGAAAAGGCTTTTTATATGGCTCCTTAATAACTTTGATAAAGTAAATGAACTTATAAATTTTCACCAACATATTTAAACCAACTCAGTCACAAATAAGTAATGCATCATCTTCTTTTATTTTCAGTGTCCTCATAATAAACTTTTCTTACTATTATCAGTCAAATACTATGTTGCAAATAAATTAAGAAACTATATTCATGAAGCCTACGCTCAAGTTTATCTTATGTGGGATTCACGCTGTATTTTGATGCATCTGTATATGTACATGTTTTCTGTCAGTGAATAAAAACGTTTTCTCGTAAAAAGAAAAGTTCTTAATGCCCTTAAATAATCGGACGACTGTAGGCCGGGTTTGAAGCCGCCATCTTGGGCATAGCAGTTCAGCATGCTACCGACTGTGCCACCAAAGCCACAAAATGTAAAACAAAAGGAATGGAATGCTGCCGTAAGAAATCAGAAACACCTATTGACATCAAATAAAGGCAGATGGAATAGCTGAAGGAAGTAGGGAGCAAAATAATCAGCGATGGACGAAGCAACGAGTGTATAGAAAGTAGACTGGCACAGGTAAGGGAAGAATTTCTGCAGAAAAGCAATATGTTGTCATCAAATATAGATTTAGATATTTGAAATACGTTTTTGAAGCCTTTTTCTGGAGTGTGGTGCTGTGTGAACTGTTGATGCAGGAGAACAGAAGCATTTCAAATGCGGTAGTGCAGGAAAATGATTAAACTCAAATGAGTAGATGGAGTAAGAAGACGAGCGGAAGAGCGCTAATGAAGATAAGAGATCGGTTGATAGGGCACATACAGTACAGTACTAAGACAACCAGGAATGGCAATTTTTTTAAGGAAGGAAGGGTAGAGGACAAGAATTGTAGAGGTAGACCAAGGTTACAATACAAGTCATAGTATTGCATCACATGTGGTATGGTAGCTATGTGGAGATGAAACGATTAGCTGCATCAAACCAGTCTAAGGACTGAAGACTCAAAGAGTAACATGAAAATACTCACAGTATTAGCCTTTCAAGATGGGAGTGCTGCTGCGCCAGCATTTGTTGGTCATAGCAGCAGGAGCCTTGCGGGATGAGGAGAGTGAAAGAGGGATGATGGAGTACAGTCTCCACATAAGTCAACTAGCATTACATGTGCTGCTTGTGTTACTCAGAACTTATAATGTGATTTGTGAACAAAAAGCAAAGCCAACTCCGTACAGGCCATGGAGGCCCTGGGAGCAGTGGAAGGTAGAGGCCTCCACTCTTTGGGACATCGGCACTAGATGGGATGGTGTTGTCAGCTCCATGCCCGGCCGTCTTTGCTCCCAAGAATTACCCTGGTACTCATTTCTGGTGTAGGCTCGCTTTGACAGCCAACAATAGACTTATTTAAATATTCGTACAGTTACACCCCAATTACCAGCTTTTGAGGACCCCTACAGTAGTACAACACTAAAATACTTCCGACATGATTGGTTCTAGGGCCTTAAAAAGTGGTTTTCAGTCCCCTTAGTCTGTTATTTATACAAATTAACACCGTTTCACCAAACTGGACGAAAGTGTACATCCTGAGTTTTGTTTCTTGATTTACGAGGCTCAAAATGACCCTAGGTTGGTCCTTCTATGACAATTCAATATTTAGGGAATGGAGAGGGCTGTCCAAATTTCTAGTAGATACGGGTCCAAAAGGTAAGTACATAAAATTTTATTTAGGTCATTGAAACGATGTGGACTTGTTCCAGAGGGGCTAAATCTAGGAAATGGAGGGAGATGTCCAAATTTCATGTTGACAGTGTTACCGGCAGAGTTCTAAAAGGTAAGTATGAAAAATTTGGTTCAGTTCGGTGAAACAGTTTAGACTTGTGCCAAAGAGCCTAAGCACAATGTGTACAGGTAGATATACAGTTTACAATACACACACTCAAGTATATGGGGTTGAAATGACCATGATCTTCAAGCCCCTAATTGAAAGAACCACAATGTAGGATTTTTGCAGCTATGGGAGAACGCGAACTTCAGTATGAACGGATTGCTGCCATGGAAAATCCATCAGAAAATGAAAGGTTGGAGGACAAGAACTGTACAGATCGGTCAAGGTTTGATATGTTTAACAGCCTTTGATGTGGAATGTGGAGATAATACAAAACAAAAGTTTGGTGCTTTTCAGTCGGGCAACACGATTGTACCCAAAAAGAGCTGGGTTATGCCCTAATCCTGAAATAAATTTTATGAGATTAATAAATACACTAGGATAACCAGTTTCGATCGTCAAGCGATCATCATCAGATCCATTTGCATTAGCATACACTGACAGTTGCATTATCAATACTGCAACTAAATAATTGTTCATATTGTAAATATTTTTCACCTGTATTCTCCAACATAGATGTTATAGCCAAAGTGTAATGGCTCTGATGATGATCGCTTGACGATCGAAACTGGTCATCCTCGTGTATTTATTAATCTCATGTAATTTATTTCAGAGTTAGGGCATAACCCAGCTCTTTTTGGGTACATTCGTGTTCACCAACTGAAAAGCACCAAACTTTTGTTTACTTAGGCAACACTGAAAAATGGCTTCAAACCCCACAATGGAGATAATACTATAACATGCTTGTGGTGGAAAAATATTCTCCACAATCAAAAACTCCTTAATAATTTTGCCTATGTCCACCTGCTCCAATAAAATATTTTCCACTCTTTGATTCCCAAAAATTAACAATAAACAAGAAGTTCCGTGACGAACTAAAGAGCCTACTTTTTTTAAAATTAAGTTTCATGCCAATGCATAATCTACAGTATATGAACCTATCCATAATAATGACAAAATTAATTTGGTAATATCGAAATGTCTAATTAGTTCGAAATATACCTGGTATAATGTAGACTAATAGAGAACTACAGTTGGCAGCCCTGGTGACTGAATATATTCTTAGTTCCATCTCTTAAGGTACAGAATACAAAATTTGGTTGAAGTCCAATGGACGTGAATTGCAGTTAGACATTGAATCTATCAGCACGCGTAAAAGCATGTTGGCAGCAATGTCATGCGTGTGCTGGTCAGAAATAATCTGAAATATTATTATATCTTGCTGTGCCAATTTTGGATGAAATCCATTTGTTAGTAAAGAAATTACATGTATTTTTAAATTGGGCCTATCAGCAGGCATAGAATCATGTTGGCAGCACTGACTTATAGTAATTACTCTGAATTAACTGTTGGCTTGCATACTTTCTGATATATTGATATTAGGGTAAAAAATATAGACAGCATTTATTAACAGTTGGCAGCCCTGATTGCTCTTAACAATACTTATAGTCATATCTGTTAAGTTATACATAGCACATACGAAATTTGGTTGAAATCCAACTGATAGTATAGAAGTTACATGTATTTAAAAATGGGTACTATCAGCAAACTTATAATTATGTTGGTAGAACTGACGTATATAAGTTACTCCAAATTAATCTAAAATGTCAGGTACTATACGTGTGCATAGTTTAAAAGCTGTCGGCTTGCATACTTTCTGATATATTGGTATTTGGATTTTAAAAAAATAGAGGGAGCAATTATTAACAGTTGGCAGCCCTATTGGCTCTTAAGAATTCGCTCAGTCATATTTGTTTATGTGAACATATTACACACAAAATTTGGTTGAAATCCAATTGATAGTGTAGAAGTTATACGCATTTAAAAATTGGACATATCAGAAGGCTTAAAATTATTTTGGCAACACTGTCATGTATGGCATCCTGGAAATTAAACTGAAATAGTATTATCTACATGTGTGCGAATTTTGGAATTGATCCCATTCATACCTTCCAAGATATACAACATGGAGCTCAAATTTCTAGTGCATTTTTTCAGCAGTTGGTAGCACTGACATCATTTTCAAATATGGACGTGAGATATTTCGGTATACATCTTTACTCATACAAAATTTGGTTTCGATTGCTGCAGCCGTTTAGGAGTTGATAGGGGGGGACACACACACAGCCAGACAGACAGACAGACAGAAGGACAGACAGACACACATGTTTCCGGATCGATCTCATAAGTCTACTTTTTCCTCATTTTTGCAAAATGTGAAAAGTAGGCTAAAAATTCCATCCCGGAGGTAAACTGGATCACCGGGTGGGGACTACTCGACAGGGTAGTGACAAAGAGGGAATCTAACATTCTATGGATGGGAATGTGGAAAGTTCTAAGCCTGATGGACAATGGAAGGTTTCAAAGGGAAATAGAGAGATTGAGGTTGGAATAGGGAAATGCGCTGGCAAGAAGAACAGGACTTTTGGTCAGGAGACTATAGGACCATTAGCACTAAATCAAACAATGGTTATGCAGGGGTAGGTCTCATACTGACTAGGAAACTTGGTCAGTGGGTGGAATAATATGAGCAATGCAGTGAATTGCTTATTGTAGCTAAAATCGATACATCTACTTGCCCCACAGTAGTGCAAGTCTATATGCCTACCAGTGAAGCAGATGATGAAAAAGTTGAAAAGTTTTATGAAAAATCAGATGGAATTCTGAGGTATGTCAAGGTTGATGAAAATGTAATAATAATAGGAGATTGTAAGCCTCCATGGCTTAGGCGGCAGCACGCCAGCCTCTCATCGCTGGGTCCGTGGTTCAAATCCCGGTTACTCCATGTGAGATTTGTGCTGGACAAAGCGGAGGCAGACAGGTTTTTCTCCGGGTACTCCGGTTTTCCCTGTCACAAATTTCATTCCAGCAACACTCTCCACTATCATGTAATTCATCTGTCATTCATTTAATCATTGCCCCGGGGGAGTGCGACAGGCTTCGGCAGCCGGCGCAGTTCATATCCTCACCGCTAGATGGGGGCTTCATTCATTCCATTCCCTGACCCGGTCGACTGGAAGCAGGCTGTGGATTTTCATTTTCAATGGGAGATTGTAATGCTATGGTAAAATAAAAATAAAATAAAAAGTTGAGAAGGGAAGATAGAAGGAGAATTCGGATTGGGTGAAAAGAATGATTGAGGGAGCAGGCTGATAGAATTCTGCAGTGAGCACAAGTTAGTTATAGCTATCACATTATTCAACAACCACAACTGGAGAATATACACATGGATGAGGGGAAATTAGGAGATATAAGACATTTCCAAATCGACTTTATGAAAAGTAAAAAACCATAAAGGTGGGCAGTAGACAAACAAAAAGAGGACGTGAACAAAAGACTCAGAGGGATTATTCAGGAAGGACTAATATGAAGAACCCTGAACAAACATCTAATGTAGAGGAATGGACAAATCAAATCAAAATAACTTCATTTGCAATGAGGTGTCAACCTCGGTGGCAAATGAGGTACATAATTTACAAACACTAGCCTACTCAATATTAAAAGAATACAGTAACTTAATGTACTATTCACACATTGATTGAACTCCCCTCATACAACTGCTGTAGGAATTTCATAGCACGTTTAATGTTTCTAGGAATACAGCACTAAGTTATACCACTTCTTTCTTTTACCTGATTTTGTCTACTCTTCTCTTGAATATCTGGACTGATTTTGGAAAGGGATCAAACACCGCCCTTGGTAAACTGTTCCATTCCTTCACACCCTTCCCAATGAATGAAAATTTACCCCAATCGCTTCTCCTAAAGTGCCATCCAATTTTGAATTTGTGGTCTGCCCTGCCAATATAATTTCTTTCCAATTGTAGCCTCTCATGGATTTCCCCCCATGCTTCCTCTCCTGTATACGCTCTGTATAACCCTACAAGTCTGTTTCTCTCCCATCTCTTACTTAATGTTTCCCACCCAAGCTTCTTTAACATATCTGATATGCTGCTTCTTCTCCTAAAATGCCCTATCACAAATCTTGCTGCTTTCCTTTGCATACACTCAATTTCTTTTATTAGGTATTCCTGGTGCGGATCCCATACACTGCTTGCATACTCCAATAATGGACAAACCAAACTTAGGTAACTTTTCTCTTCTATTTCTTTGTTGGATCCTTTAAGAAGTCTCATAATGACATGAACGATCGGTATGCTTTCCCTACAATGTCTCCAACATGACCCTTCCAGTGCAATTTACATTCAAATCTCACACTTAAGTATTTGCACTTGTCATCTTTTGGTACGATTACCCCATCCAATGTATATTGAAATTCAGTTTTTAATCTCTTGTTTGTGAATATTGTGACAGTTGATTTACCTCTGTTAACCTTCATGTGGTTCTCTTCAACCCAATGTTGGATACTATTAAGGTCCCTTTGTAATATTTAACAATCCTCTATGTTATTTACTTCCCTATAGACGATAATGTCATCTGCATACAATCTTATTTTTGATGCTATATTGTTCCCTAAATCACTTGCGTATATTAAGAAAAGCAATGGACCAATTTTACTACCCTGTGGAATTCCCTTCTTAACTTTCTCTTCCTGTGATATGTAATTCCCTACTCTGACTCTCTGAACCCTTGAATTTAGGAATGTTCCTATCCATTGTACAACCCTTGAGTTCAATCCCATTCTCTCCCGTTTCTTTAATAATACTCCATGTTCCACTCTGTCAAAAGCTTTGCAAAGGTCTATAGTTATGCAGTCCAACTGTCCCCCTAGATCCAACCGATCTGATATGTCCTGCTGAAATCCCACCATTTGTGCCTCACAAGAAAATTTATTTCTAAATCCATACTGGCTCCTCAGGAACCAATATATATATTTTACTATTAAACTCTCCAAGATTTTACAAACTACACTGGTTAGACTTACTGGTCTGTAGTTCTCAGGTTTACTTCTATCTCCCTTTCCTTTATAAATTGGTATTATTATAGATTCCTTCCATTCCTTTGGTATTCTACTATTGTTCATGATGTAGTCGTAAATAAACTTGAAATAAGGCACTATGTACCACCCCATTGCCTTTATTAATTCCCCAGTAATTTGATCACACCCTGCTGCTTTTCCTTCCTGAAGCAGTTTGATTTCTATAAAAATATCCTCATTTGAAAAGGTGAAAATACTTGTGTCTTTATGTGTTTCACCCTCTCCAGCCTCATTAACGGTTTCCAACTCCTGACAATCTTCCACTGAATCTATGAATTCCCTACTAAATAGGTTTGCTTTCTCATTATCTGCAAATAAATGCTCACCCCCTTCTCCCTCCATTGTGGGAATGTAGATTCCGTTTCCCTTTTGATTTTTAATATATGAATACAGCTTTTTCCATTTCCCTATGTGGTCTTTACCCTCATGAAGTGTGCCATTCATGTAATTTTCCTTTGCTTCCTTTTTCAACCTATTGAACTCCTTTATTAGCTGCTTTCTGGTTTCTCTGTTTCCCCTGCCCTCTTTGATTTGTCTGTTTACCATTCAACATTTCCTTTTTAATTTTCGTACCGTATGTCCTTTGTATAGTAAACAGGGTCTGAGGTTGTTTTTCCCTTCTTAACAGGTACAAATCTCTTCTCACCCTCCTTAAAATTTGCCCAGAGAGTATCCACATTACTCCCTTCACTTATCCAAGAATTAAATTTTGATTTCAGGTAAGCTCCAAATTCATCGAATTTAGTTTTTCTGTATAATTTCTTGTCCTGTGTGACCCTCCTATTAAGCCTTTTTGGTACCAGACCAACGTCCATTATTGCAGCTTTATGGTCACCTATTCCTTCAATTACGTGGTTTTTTCAACAAGTTCCCCTGGTTTTATCAGGAATACATCCAGCAAGTTGCTGAACCTAGTTGGCGCTTGCACTACTTGTGTAAATCCTCTCTCCCAAAGTAATTTATTTGCAAGTTTCTGTTCATGGGCTTCTGTTGCAGCTCCATTCCAATCAACTTCTGGCAAGTTTAAATCCCCCCCAATTATTACCATGTCATTATTGTTTTTATGAGTGTAATCTATTACTTTCTCAAATATTTCCATATATTCCTATAATTCCCACTTTGAATAAAGAAATAATGAAATCCACCATAGAAAGCATTGAAAGAAAGGAAAGAATAGGTAGAGAACCTTGAATCACTCAGGATATACAGTACGGTACCAGAATTAATGGATGAAATATGGAAGCACAAGAATGCAAGAGATGGAAGTGGGAAAGCAGAATACGGATGTCTGAAAAATGAAGTAAACTAGAGGTGCAAGGAAGTGAAAGAATAGTGGTTGAATGCTGCAACAGACTCATGCGGGTAAGATACATTTACATGTGGAATCAGCATCTTTCATATTACTCACAAAATAGGCATATCCTATTATTTATGTTATTTATATTTTACAAAACGACTGTGAAAACACTATTATTCTGGTTCGTCCAACAGAATTTGAATTGTAGAATGGATCTCAGGAGAGCTTGTGCTCAAGAGCGCTTGCTGGCTCATATGACGAGAACACCAGGTTGAGAAAGCCTGCTCTAACAGATACAGAAGAAAAGGTTGAGAGATGGAAAGCTTACATAGAGCGTTCGTATAGGTGTAAGGACATTGAGAATCATGTTGTGGAGAGGGAAGAGGAAATTGATGAGGATCAGAAAGGAGATTTAATATTGAGATCAGAATTTGATAGAGGAGACATAGTAGGAAGAAAGCACCAGGCATAAAATGATTTACCAACTGAGTTGTAGCGTTGCATCGGGGGATGAAGGTCTGATCAGGTTATTTCACTTAGTATTCAGGATTTATGAAACATGTGAGGTGCCCTCTGTTTCTAAGAAGAATTTTAGCAACCGTATATACTTCTATTATTTTTAACATAAAATAATTGGTTTAGAGGAAAACCCCCCTGTCTGCCCACTATATGGCACCCTGCTCTCAATGATTCAAGATTTTTGAAGAAGCCAAAGTGGACCAGAGGTAGGGCATAGTAGGCTCCTTTTCTATGCAGTAGCATTTTCCAACAGTACCATGACTTAATAACCGTTGCACTGTTGTACAGTTTGTTTCTTACCATACGCAATGTTTGATTGAAAACAACAAATCTGCCATTATGAAATATATGTGATGTACATTTCATTAGTTTTGTCTACCTGCTTTTCCTATTCCTTAATTCTGCCACACCCCAGTGGTGCTAAAAGGTTATTGGTGTATGTAACATGTATTCAATATTGACTTTTTTCCATAGCACGGACAGGGTTAGTACGAATGATTTAAGCGATTTCATGCACATGTATTATCGAAAGTGGTATATGGCTTACAGCATTGACGCATATACCAATTAAAAGTGAAACTCGTCAAGTTTCTTGAGTCTGCTTGCTACAAATTCTCGATGTGCCCTCCTCGCGTCACACGGAAATTATCGATACGGTAGTTCAACTCCGACTACACACGCTGGAGCATGTCCTGGTCAATTTTAGCTACAGCCGCATGGATCTGTTTCCTCAGTTCAACATGATTAACTGGCATGGGTGATACATAAACTTCATCTTTGATAAACCCCCATAAGAAGAAATCACACGGGATCAGATCAGGCGACCGGGAAGGCCAGTTTATAAGACACCAATCTGCATCTGTCACAAGATGACAAAAATCAACGCTATCAGTTTTGACTGAAATTGACCAGGGCATGCTCCAGTGCGTGTAGTCGGAGTTGGACTACCGTATCAATACTTGCCGTCTGGAACAAGGAGGGCACATTGAGAATTTGTAGCGAGCAGACTCAAAAAACTTGATGAGTTTCTCTTTTAAATTGGTAGAGGCCTATGTGACAATGCTATAAGCTATATACTTTCAATAATGAATGTGCTTGACATTACTTAAATATTTTGTGCTAACCCTGTATAATTTAATACAGATCAATTATGAATGTGATTACTCCTGGAGAATAGCACATATAACATGTATTAGGTATACAGACTCTTTTCTCATGTCATCTTAATGTTCACTCACTGTTCGAGTCATGAAGCACCTGCTTGGTTGACAGATACAGTCATGCGAGTAGGATATGACTCAGCAACCTCAAACATCGTTTTACTCTCCGTGGTGACATGAGCTCCTGTTACACTTAGCTGTGCTGTTGCAAAATAATTACAAACCAACCTTTTTTAAATTTTTATTTTCTGAGCTTCTAACTGAAAGGGAGTGGGTTCGATCCCCATCCAGGTAGTGGATTTTAGAAACTTAACTACCACTTTCGGAAACGCAAATAGCCCTGGAGTTCACTCAGCCTACGCCAGAAATGAGTACCAGGGTAATTCCTGGGAGCAAAGACGGCCGGGCATGGAGCTGAAAACTCCATCCCATCTAGTGCCGATGTCCCAAAGAGTGGAGGCCTCTACCTTCCACTGCTCCCAGGGCCTCCATGGCCTGTACGGAGTTGGCTTTGCTTTTTGTTCACAAATCACATTATAAGTTCTGAGTAACACAAGCAGCACATGTAATGCTACTTGACTTATGTGGGGACTGTACTCCATCATCCCTCTTTCACTCTCCTCATCCCGCAAGGCTCCTGCTGCTATGACCAACAAATGCTGGCGCAGCAGCACTCCCATCTTGAAAGGCTAATACTGTGAGTATTTCCATGTTACTGTTTGAGTCTTCAGTCCTTAGACTGGTTTGATGCAGCTAATCGTTTCATCTCCACATAGCTACCATACCACATGTGATGCAATACTATGACTTGTAATGTAACCTTGGTCTACCTCTACAATTCTTGTCCTCTACCCTTCCTTCCAAAAAAAATTGCCAATCCTGGTTGTCTTAGTACTGTACTGTATGTGCCCTATCAACCTATCTCTTATCTTCATTAGCGCTCTTCCGCTCGTCTTCTTACTCCATCTACTCATTTGAATTTAATCATTTTCCTGCACTACCGCATTTGAAATGCTTCTGTTCTCCTGCATCAACAGTCCACACAGCACCACACTCCAGAAAAAGGCTTTAAAAATGTATTTCAAATATCTAAATCTATATTTGATGACAACACATTGCTTTTCTGCAGAAATTCTTCCCTTTCCTGTGCCAGTCTACTTTCTATACACTCGTTGCTTCGTCCATCGCTGATTATTTTGCTCCCTACTTCCTTTAGCTTTTCCATCTGCCTTTATATGATGTCAATAGGTGTTTCTGATTTCTTACGGCTGCATTCCATTCTTTTGTTTTACATTTTGTGGCTTTGGTGGCACAGTCGGTGGCATGCTGAACTGCTATGCCCAAGATGGCGGCTTCAAACCCGGCCTACAGTCGTCCGATTATTTAAGGGCATTAAGAACTATTTTTTACGAGAAAACTTTTTTATTCACTGACAGAAGACATGTACATATACAGATGCATCAAAATACAGCGTGAATCCCACATAAGATAAATTTGAGCGTAGGCTTCATGAATACAGTTTCTTAATTTATTTGCAACATAGTATTTGACTGATAATAGTAAGAAAAGTTTATTATGAGGACACTAAAAATAAAAGAAGATGATACATTACTTATTTGTGACTGAGTTGGTTTAAATATGTTGGTGAAAATTTAAAAGTTCATTTACTTTATCAAAGTTATTAAGGAGCCATGTAAAAAGCATTTTCTTCGGTATATTAAGGGTGTTTATTTATTCCAGTTCTGTCTTGAAGTCTAGTGCACATTTTAAGTTCCTGTCCATTTGGGAAGAGCTTCATATTTTTAAGTATAGATATGATTGATGACTGAACAAATAACTGTCGTATGTTAAGCACCATGCTTTGTTGATACAGTTCACATGTTGGAAAAGTTGATGGCTTTTTGTACATAACTTTTAGAATGAGATTCTGAGCCAAATGTGAATCAAGTATTCCATCTCAACCATTTATTCAATATTGTAGTTATGACTGGACTAAGGCAAAATATACAGTTCACAAGACTTTTGCTGAAAGGATACTTCTGATTCAGTAAAATATGTAAATTAACTTTTGAAGTTTATTGGCCAAATTTGATGCATGCATGTTCCATTTTAAATGACTACGGTATGTATAATAATCCCTAAATGTGTAGACTTCTGCAGGGTATAGCAGTTACATCTTTCACCATTGTTACAAATTGGTGTGTGGATCTCGAGTGTTAAATTGTCTGTGGGTTGTAATGTTTTGTTGTGTGAGAAGCATAGGTATTGTGTTTTGGTTTCATTTAAGGTAAGGAGGTGATTTTTGGTCTGCAGCAAGGGTTTCTTGAGTTCTATTAAAAGTGTCCTCCCAAGTTGTTACTGTGACTGTGACGGCAGTGTCATCAGCATATGAGTTAATCATCACATTACAGTTCATCTCACACAAATCGTTAACATATAACAGAAAAAGAATAGGACCTTAAACTGTTCCTTGGTGTATTCCAATTTTTACTTCAGCACTTCAACTTAGAGTATCTTTGATTCGCACCTTTTGTATTCTGTTAAAAAGGAGGCTTTTTATTAGTTCTTGAGGAGTACCACGAATACCTTCCTTTTCAAGTTTTCTAATGAGTATATTGTGGTCTACGGTGTCAAAAGCCTTTCTTAAATCCAGGAACACACAAATTGTTCTTTTAGTACTATGCCTTTCTTCGGAGGGGAAGTAAAGCCGGTGGGCCCATGCCATTTGAAAGAACCTATCACTGCAATTAGTGGTCTGTAGCAAAATTTGTAGGCTATATTTGGCTGGTTAGGAAACAGTCTATCAAGTTCCAACGTTCGCCGCTAGTGTTAGTGACAGTACCATCTGGTAGCGAAAGTTGGAACTACTTGAAATTGAACTTGTTGGGAGCTCTCGGGCGTTCAATCAAACATGCCCAGCTTATGGCCATTGGCTGCTATTCTTGTATCATATATCACATTTGTTGATTTTCATCATGAATTCTTTCCTCAAGATGGAGTGCATTCCATTTAAAATCTCATTCAAATCCTCTGGTGAATCGGCTAATATGACAATGTCATCAGCAAATCTCAAAGTTGAAATTTTCTCCTCGAATCTTTACTCCTACTTAAAAATTTTCTCTCAATTCCTTCATTGAAAAGTTTGGGTGATAAGTTGCAGCCTTACCTTACATCTTTCTGCATACTGCCTTGAAATGCTAGTCGCAGAATTTAGTAAAAGGTTTAGCCAGCTTTCAACAGTGATGACCGTTAACAATAATTCATTCGTTTGAGTTGACATTACTGACTCTATCATGCCCTTCAACTTGCATAGCTGCCGTCTGGTTTCTGTATGGATTGTAGATCACCCTCCTATCCCTGTACTTTATTCCAATGCTTTTCAAAATGTCGTACAATTTACTCCAATCAACACTATCAAAAATCTTTTCTAAGTCTACAAGTCATTATCTTTCCTTATTATTTCTTTATTAACGCAGCCAATGGCCATGAACGTTTCTTTTCAGGACGGGTCAGGGAAGGGATATTGGAAGGAAATTGGCAGTGGACCTATCGAAAGGAACCGTCCCGGCATTTGCCAGGTGGTGAAAATGGGAAACCATGAAAACTATTTTCAGGACGGCTGAGGTGGGATTTGAACCTACGCTTTCCCAATGCCAGCGAGGCACAAGGTAGGGCGTTAGCGCTCTCGACCACCATGGTCCTTATTCATTTATCATGAGGGTTTTAACTTAACAGTCTGCCTAGTCAAAACCTTTCGTTTCATGTTTTTATTACATTACAGGTACATGTTTCGAAACAGTCTCAAATAAAAATGTATGTATGTTTTAAAATTGTATTTACAATTTATTTGGTTTTTAGATAAAACCTAGGGAGCTCTAGTTTCCACAGCAAAGTGGTGCATTAATATGAGTGGTTTAGTGCAAAAGTGGAAAGTCCAAAAATATTATTTTTGTTTTTCCCTTATAGGATAGCAAATGTTAGTAGTAATAATAATAATATCGTATGGCCTCGGGTGCCGAGTGTAAGCTTTGTAATTTCACACCCAGAGGGTAGCTTGCATGTCGAATTTCGTTGTTCCTTGAATCTCTATGAAAGTCAAGGAGCTTAGATACCTAAGGTCCTTGAACACTATAGCGCTTTCTAGTAGAGAAATTAGGAACTTCGTGTTGGCGGAAACTCCCGAGAATAATTTTGCCATTATGAACACGGCATACTGAATTCAAATGGGTTCTTCGACATGCTTGTCGAATTTTTGCCGCCTTTCAAAAATCACTTACCATGGCCAGGAGCGAAACTGCAACCTTGGGGTTAGTAGACCGACACACTATCCACTCACCCACCGTGGCAAGCAGTGTTAGTAGTTATTTGATGTAATAGAGAATAAAGTCAGAATTTCAATACCAATCCTCCAGAGTACAGCAGTTTCTTAATGCAATAGTTTGATGCTCTTCAGTCTGTCAACACGATTGTACGCAAATGAGATGGATATTCCATTGTGAACTTAATTTATACCGGCCTATAACGGGAAATAGGGAACAGAAGGATATCTGGACAATGTTAGGAACATAATTCTTCTTTATTGGGGCATCCTTTTTTAATCATTGTAAATCATATAGGCCTACTAATATCTCTATATACACACAATTGTTGCAGCACTGTATTAATAGTGACATGTGATTCCATTTATTTACCATGAGCTGTTCAATTTCAAAACTCTAATATCCAACAATATGAACAAGAATCACCTTGATTGGTAGTTGCCCTATTTCAAACCACTTAAACTCAAACAAACCCTCTACAGAGTTTGATTCTGTGTCTTGACATGGGGAAAGATTTTGGTTACAATGAACCTTATTCTCAAGGAGCATTATGAGTATGGAACTTGATTACGGTACTCAATTATATAGCAGAACATCACGTCTAGGTAGTACCCATAGCCCACCTAAAAGAATTTTGATAACTGCATTAATCAGGAAGGTTATGGCAATTTTCCTCATATATTAACAAATTTGTAGGCAAACTTTCTGGATTTCACTATAGCTTACGGTATGAGTAACATGCCTTGCTAACATGATGTATTGCTCGAACGTTTTGAGTAATGCATTTACCTAACCCCCACCCTCGGCAAAATACTCTACCTAACCTACAACACATTTTGTTCAGATTTACCGGTAGGCTACTTGTAACGCTGAGAATATTTTATATTATTGTATACACCACGATATTTACCGACTTTACATAGCGAACTCAAATCGATTTGAGTACACTTACCATATTGAATACGGTCATGTAAACGGGACACAGTTCGTATTGATTTTCAAGCTCGATACGGTAAAATTGTGGGATCGGATCGTATCCAAACAGTTATTCAGGAACATGTAAACGTGGATCGTACTGAAAGAAAGCGATTCTGCACGCTCTTGAGTTACAATGATAAACTAATTTAGGCCTACTTTCGTCTGTCGCCTGACTCGAATCGCTTGTTTTACTTCCTGCCCATATTCTTCGTTACTGTCTGTGTTCTTTTCGTGTTTGATAAGCGTAGTTTGTTTGCACGCGTTTTTAGCGTTAATGTATTTTTGTCTGTTTTACTTTTAATGTCTGGTGTATCCGTAGGTGTCTCCCACAAATCCAACCCCTCGTCCTCGTCGTGGGAGATGGGCAACGTAATTAAGTAGGGGATTGCCTGTAGGGGTGAAGTACAGTGGGGACTTTGTGTGCCTCAAGACCGCTACGGTAGCTGTGAAGGCCCTACAGGAACCCTGAAGAAATTACGGCTAACGGGGCTCTGGTGAAACAACTGCTGCCTTGTAGTTTGGAGTTGGTTCTTCAAAGGCTAAGGGAAGAAACCCTGACAGAAAATCAGCCTGTTGCCTCAGGCTTAAGATGGCAGCCCCTCCAAGGCACTAGGAGGCAGTGGGTTAATCAATCGCTCCTCTTAAATAAACTGATTACGGAAACTGAAGCGAAATTACAAAACCGGACGGATAACCTGATGACGACTTTTGGCACGAAGAGGACTACGAAAATCGGTTTCTGGAATGTGAGGACCTTGATGGAGATAACCAGACTGAAACAAGTGACACGGGAGATGAAGAACTATGGGCTGGATATCCTAGGATTGAGTGAAGTGAGGTGGCCAGGATTTGATGAAATACAGACAACAGATGGAATTACATTTCTCTATTCTGGGGGCGAAGATGAAGAACACAGGGATGGAGTGGGGTTGCTGCTCAACAGAAATGCAAAGAGAAGCCTTATGGAGTGGAAGCCAATTTCTAGTAGGCTCATGTTTGCTAGGTTCAAGACAAAGATCAGGAATGTGATCATCATCCAATGCTAAGCGCCTACAGAACAGTCGGAGCCAGAGAAGAAGGAAGAATTCTACCAAATGCTGCGAGATGTCACAAGACAAACAAGTAAGAAGGACATTCTCATTGTTATGGGAGACTTCAACGCGAAGGTGGGCTCAAACAATGAGGGGTTGGAGCAGATCATGGGTAAACATGGCCTTGGTGAGATGAATGACAATGGGGAGAAATTTACGGAATATTGCGCCAGTCAGGATTTGGTGATGGGTGGCACGGTATTTCCTCATAGGCGTTGCCACAAGGTCACCTGGGTGTCTCCTGATCAAGTCACAGAAAATCAAATTGATCACATCGCGGTGAGCAGGTGGTTCAGAAGAAGCTTGGAAGATGTTAGGAACAAGAGAGGAGTGGACGTTGGTAGTGACCATCACCTTGTGGTTGCCAACTTCCGCATGAAGATCGTCGCAGTCCGCCGAAAGTTTAACACTCGGCACAAGTTTGATGTGGGCAAGCTTAAGAACCAGCAGAGATTGGACCAATTTAAACTGGAGCTCAGAAATAAATTCCAGGTGTTGGACTCCGAGACAGAGAAGGACGTGGAGACTGTGTGGAGCGAGGTAAAGAATATCTTCGTGGAAACCAGTGAGATGCAGCTCGGGTACAAGAACTACCTGCGGAAAGAATGGATATCCGATCAGACCTGGGACAAGATAAATTATAGGAAGGAGATTAAGGCCAAGCTCAACACCTGCAAGACTAGGCAGCAGAAGGCTCTCACACAAGCAAAGTATTCAACAGCAAACAGGGAGGTAAAGAGGAGAGTTCGGAAGGATCACAGGAGGTGGATTGATGAGCAGGCGGAGAAAGCAGAAACGGCAAGAAGGGGGGACGTTAAGGAGCTCTATGGCATCACAAAGATGCTTTCGAAGAAAGGTTTTAATAAAACTAGGCCTGTGAAGAGCAAAACGGGCGAGATCCTCACGACGTGTGAACAGCAGCTGACAAGATCGAGAGAACACTTTGCGGGGTTCTTAATAGAGATAGAGGACCAGAAAGTAAGCAGCGAGGAGAAGATGAAGAGGAAGCAGAAAGTGACCCAAGCATCAGCCTCGACTCCCCAACTCGGGGCGAAATACGAACAGCGTTGAAGCAGATGAAATGCGGGAAGGCACCAGGTCTGGATAATATCCCAGCGGAAGTACTGAAAGCAGACCTGGATATTACGATCGATCTGCTGCACCCACTGTTGGAGAAGATCTGGAAGGAGAAAATACCAACCGACTGGAAGAAGGGGTTGTTAGTCAAGTTGCCGAAGAAAGGGGACATCACAAACTGTAACAACTGGAGGGGTATCACCTTGCTGTCCATTCCAAGCAAAGTGCTGGCGAGAGTCATCCTGAATCGTATAAAAGACTGCGTAGAAAAAAGGCTTCGTAAGGAACAGGCTGGATTTCGACAACATCGCAGCTGTGTGGATCTCATCAACACCCTCCGAATCATCCTGGAGCAGAGTGTGGAGTGGCGGAATACCCTTTACCTCACATTTGTTGACTTCGAGAAAGCCTTCGACTCCGTAAATCAAAGAATCATGTGGAAGACCCTCGAGGAATATAAAATTCCAACAAAGATCATCAGAATCATGGAAGAGATGTACGAAGGGTATGAGTGCCATGTTCTGCACGAAGGCAAATTAACAGAAAAGATAAAGGTCAGTTCCGGAGTGAGACAGGGGTGTGTCCTTTCCCCCACACTGTTCCTGTTGGTCCTGGATAGTGTGATGAAGAAGGTAATGGGAGGACGGAAGAGGGGTATTCAATGGGGTATAAATGACAGGCTTGAAGATCTGAATTTCGCAGACGACATTTGTCTTATGGCACAAAGGTACCGAGACATAGAAGATAAGCTCGGGAGGTTGCAGAGAGAAGCAGAACGTGCAGGACTGATGATCAACACCAACAAGACCAAAGAGATGAGGATAAATTCTGACATCACGACTAGTTTGACAGTCAACGGAAAGGACATTGAGCGAGTTGAGTCCTTCCTCTACCATGGAAGTATAGTCACAAATGATGGGGGAGCAGAGGAAGATGTTCGAAGCCGTATCAGGAAGGCAAATGGTGCCTTTGTCCAGCTTTACCCCATCTGGAGAAATAGAAACATTTCCAGGAAGACCAAGCTCCGCCTTTTCAATAGCAACGTAAAGTCAATTCTTCTCTACGGCTGTGAAACATGGAAAGTCACAAAACTGATCAACAACCAACTACAGGTGTTCATTAACAGATGTCTGCGTCGCATCATGAATATGAGGTGGCCGGACATAATCTCAAATGAAGATCTTTGGACCATCAGCAATCAACAACCGATTAGCATCCAGATCAAGGAGAGGAAATGGCGCTGGATTGGTCACACACTAAGGAAGCCGGACGGAGCTATTGAGAGGGCGGCACTAGACTGGAATCCTCAAGGCGCCAGGAAGCGGGGTCGACCTAAGAAGACCTGGAAGAGGACGATCGAAAATGAAATTGCAGAGGTGGACAAGAACTGGAGTCAAGTGAAGAGAATGGCCAGGAACCGTTCTGCGTGGAGAAATTTCGCCAAGGCCCTATGCTCCGGAAGGAGCGGCAGGAATTAAGTAAAGTAAGTAAGTAAGTATCCGTAGGTAAAATGTGCTCAACAGAAACAGTGAAAATACACCGTCTTTCTTAGCCGATTAATCCGTTCCTTTTTCCATTTGAATAAATTCAACACAGACTGGCCGAATGGCACAGCGGTGACTTTCTCACCTGCTTTTACCAAGGTAGCAGGATCGAATCCTGGCGCAGTCAGGGTGCTAAGGCCTAAATGCGAGGGAGCCGTGTCAGTAGATTTACTGGCACGTTACAGATCCCATTCGGGGCAACATTCTGGCAGCCCGGCATCTCTAAAAGCTTCAGTAATTAAAAGGGACGACTGATACCCATAAACTTCGTAAGAACAAACAACATCAAAATCATCGGCGCATACATTTTTCATGTATACAAACAACCCGTCAAAGAAACATCGGATGACAATGGTAACAGTGCAGGAGACACGTACCCAGGGGAAAAAAAAGTCTTAAATTTGCAATAAATATCTTTTCAAATGATTCAAAATTGATCTGGGATTTGTGTAGTTCACTCCTCAGCTGTCTATAACCCACCCGCCATCCCAAATTATAACATGACTTAGCTGTGTCTGCCATTATCGGCGTTACAACAGTACAGTATTGCCAATATTTATACAATTTTCCACAAGACAGTGCCTAACTTTGTAGCGAAGGCGTGTGGTGAATTTCTTTATTCAAGTTTGTAACGTAGTCATATGATCGACTTTCGGGTGTCACATGACTGTCAAAGATGGCGTCCGTAAGTGAAGAAAGTGATGAAAAATTGCATTCTTTCCGTGAAATATCAATTATTGCGGTGCAGCAGTGGCTATTGAGTATGAAGAGATTGAGAAACGACTCCCAACAACTCCCCGAAAGGTATGCATATCATAAATTATATATTTTCAATAAGCTAAGGTGTTAAAAGTTGTTAAAAGTGATGAAAAGGGAGGATGGTCTAAAGTGAACAATAAATTCGTCCAGTACTAGATCAATGTTCTTTTTGTCAATCAAGCCCTGCTAGCTCCCCACACCTACCCCCACCATTCTAACCTTCGTTTTGACCAATCCAATGTTTTTTGACAATGGTTACAGCCTAACACGTCCAGTGAAACTGTGAGTGCCCGCTAGCTTCCGGCGGCCATACGACGCACCTACACCCGACCATTCTGACCTTCGTTTTGTCCAATCCAACGGTTTTTGACAATGGTTACAGCCCAACGTGTCCAGATGAATGGTTTTGACAATGGTTACAACCTAACGCGTCCAGTGAAACTGTGAGCGCCCCGCTGGCTTCCTGCGGCCACAGGCTGCACCTACACTCGACAATTCTAACCTTCGTTTTACCAATCCAATGGTTACAGCCTAACGTGTCCAGATCAATGGTTACAGCCTAACGCGTCCAGTGAAACTGTGAGCGCCCCGCTAGCTTCCTGCGGCCACAGGCTGCACCTACACTCGACAATTCTAACCTTCGTTTTACCAATCCAATGGTTACAGCCTAACGTGTCCAGATCAATGGTTACAGCCTAACACGTCCAGTGAAACTGTGAAAGTCAGGGTCCTGTCTCATGCACTAGTAATATGATAATTACGGTATGGGTCTTTTATTTTGCTGTTTAATACGAGTTAGCCAACATAACTGCAGGTTGGCCACCATAAATTATATACCGTATTGAAATAGATTTCAATACGAACTGAAACTGCTCATGTAAACGGGCAGCGTACTGAAAACAGGATCGTATTCAAATCGATTTGAGTTCGTCATGTAAACGTAGTAATTGTGATATACCACGTGTTTTAATATTACAGGAGAGAGCCCTAGACCAGTAAGAATGATTTTCTACAGAAACCAACGAACGTTCTTGAAGTTTTCTACTGCGGAATTTCACATGATAATTACGGTATCTAAAGCATGCAGTACCGTAGGCCGCTAGAGGTACGGTAGCACATTTCCACATACCCAATGATATTACGAACTATGCATTTTGATATGCAATAACACAAGGTAGCAACTATTTCTGTAAATGAAGGCAACTTCCGCGTGTTACATATTATATCCAACCGAAAAAAGTTAAAAATGTCAAGTAAAAAATCTACCCACGTAATGCCATAACCTCATCAAAACTCCCCAAAACATTCTCACACACAAATCTCCTAGATGTAATGTTCTGGCTAAAGGTAATCACTTTATCAAACAATATAAAATCACATGTACACATATAACTACAACCACAAACTCAAAATCTGCCTTCCTAGGATTTTAAACGGCACGCCCGCAGCTTCAAAGCAAGCGAATGCGACGCCATTTTGACCAATAATCCAAGGCGCCTTTCTTTCTGGTTGCTGGCTGCATAAAGCGCCCTCGAGCGCTGCACCGCTTCGGAACAAAAAAAGCAAGGAGCAGCTTAAAATCCAAGGAATATAGATATATTCCACCAACAACCAATAAGTACCCAGCAGCCCCTAGCCAATCAAACAGTGGATCAGCTCTGTACCTAGCCGCTCATGACAAAATGTGTGTAGTTCCTCTCCTTGTCGGTAGAGCGCACTGGATGCTCGTGAGGACTCATCAGAATTTGCCCGCTTTGTTATTTATGTTGCCATGGCAACGAATACCTTCCGTTATCCCCTCTCCATCCTCTCACACGCAACGTCACGAAGTGTGTGGACTCAGTCAGCTTGAGTCTGATGCAGCCACTGCCTGCCCGTTCAAAGATTACGGCATTGGTTTATGCGTACAACCTCGTTTCCAATTATAGGCGCTAGGAAGCAGCACCAAGTCACTGTGGCAGACATAATTTTTGTATTGATGTTAATGGCGAAGTTGGAATGTATTCTGATTGATTTTATAATGTTGTACTGCTGCGTGCCCTTTTGTAAATCAGAACTGGGCAAGTTAGAATACCGAGGAATCTCATTTCATGTGATACAATCGGACAATTCATTGCGTGAGAATTGGTTACGTGGTATTTCCAGAGAAGGTGACAAGAAAGGAAGCAAATGGTTACCTTCTGATCGCTGTGTTGCTTGTAGTCTTCATTTTCTTCCTGAGAGCTTCAGATCACATACATTATTATCAAATTGGCTACAACTAGTGGGATGTGGGTCGGCGACTATGGGACCCCAGCTGAGTTTCCTTGAGCTTAGCACCTTTCTTATATATTTCATGTCAACTCTTACCCCAACATTATTAGGGTATCGGAGGCCTGGGATATCTTTCATTTCCCTGCCTTAATTGGCTCTTGTCTTTTTCTTTCCTGCTGCCCTAATTTTTGTAGGATCAGACCTCATTTTGTCCTTTTTTCTGCCCTAAAGGAGGTAGGGTGTGTGTTGTCCCACCAGGCACGGTGCAACTTAGATATCGATACACCCTCAATGATGGAGATAATTGTTGTTTAAAGGTGTGAAATATCTAGGTCATCTACCCTTATTGGTTTAGGTGATGGTGAGAATTTATTATGAAATGCAATCTACAGCTAGGCATAACTAATTACTGACTTACAACTAACGTATGTACCAAAAGAAGAAAGCGACAATTATAAAAGAAAGAAACTAATGAGGGAAATAAATGATGGAAAAGAAATACCCTCTATCTTCGAAGGGCAGATGACCTTGCTGTTCATCCTCTTAAACAAGAATCTATGAAGAATGAGTATTGAGGTACTTGGAAACTACTAGAGCCATTAAAGGCAGGTAGAAAAGGGAAAGAGGAGAAGGTCCACACCAAAGTCAATTCAAAAAGGGGAAAATGGATCTCGCCCTGGAACACATCACGGTCGTCAACTCCCGAGCTCAAATGCTGAGCTTTTGAAGGTGTAGCCCTATCCAGGGTGCATTACGTGTGGTGAAGCTTCACACACCCTGCCTCCTTTAAGGTGGCCATATTATACACTAGGAATATTTTTTTAAAAGAATAATCTCTAGCAATGTTAAATTTTTCTGTTGTTTTATCGTGATCAAACTAAGAGATTTTGAAGTTCATTTTACACAAATTTTATGTTAATTGTTTATTAAAAAATTATTTGTTCCTATTTACACTAAGGTACTTAAAGTCTTCCATCTCTCACATGTTTTAACCTACATCCATGAACCTTGAACAAAAACAATCTAACTTACATGGGGAATGTTCTCTACCACTTTTTTTTGAACTAGCCACAAGTAAGGGTTTTAAAATTATATTACAATTTAAGTTTCTTTGAAATTTTGTTTAACAAAATTGTTTAAAAAGTTGTTAAATTTGCACTTTTATGAATATCATTTTCTCAGTGCTAGGGAACATAGATACATGTATTAGCTTTAATTCGAAATAAAAAATCAAGCAGATACCATTTCTGTGAAAAAAGTTAAAGCACTTTGAATGACTTCAATTGTCAGAAAACAAATTAATGAGTAAATCGCATTTAAAGTTTACTTAGTATGCCTTCACCCACATTCTGTTTTGATCACATCAGGAACCTCCCGGGACATATACAGGTCCTTCATTGGAAGCTGTATGGTCTTCCTTCATCTTGTTATTTGACGCCCAAAGTGCAGCTTGCATGTAGAATTTGGCGTTCCTTGGAACGCTATGGAAGTCAAGGAAGTTAGATATTTAATCTCCTTGACACTGGCGTTTTCTAGTAGAGAAAGGAGGAACTTTGTGTTGGCGGAAAATCCCGAGATTAATTTTGCCACTATGAACGCGGCCTACTGAATTCAAATGGGTTCATTAACACGCCAACAACTAATGACATGCGTGCCGTGATTTTTGTCGCCTATTAAAAATCACTTACCACGGCCAGGAGCGAAACCAGTGGGATAGATAAAGAGAAAGTCAATTTAGGCTCGAAAGGAGTTTTATAGATCTGCTGATTCGCCAGACATGACAGCTGTCAGTCAGAACGGTTGCGCCCTCTTACAGTAAATAATTTATTTCGTCATGAAAGATTAATGGTATATTTATGAACCATATATTTTCTAAAACTAAAAGAAATTTCCTACAAAATGGATTTAAAAAAAGTGAAATTTCAGAAAAATAGTGTATATGGCCAGCTTGGCCTTGTGTAGAAGGCATTAGATGTTATGAAACTAAAGAAGAGGGCTGACCCCTCGAAGAATGAGGGTATCGGGATAGATGATATAAGGGTCAGTTACGGCAGGAAAATGAATGACTCCCTAGACTTTGGATGCTCTAATGCTATCCGGGTTGGAGGAGAACAAGAGTCGACTAATGGAGGTCGACAGGTAGATGACATAGAAGAGCCCAGCACAAGTGGAAATAGTAACCGCCTCTGCTGGGGTCCAATGGTTTCCAACCCAAGTCCCTCTAGACCTAATTGTGAACCCTTGTGGTGGAGATACACCCTCAAGGGCTCATGGCTAGTGAGGCTGGGAATTGGCGACCCTGATGGATTCCTGAGCTGGGTCCGGTTTCCTTCTTTTTCCAGTGACTGGGAGCAAATATTTTTAATACCTTTGTTATTTCTTAAAAAAATAGTACCTAGACCATACGAAATAAGGAAATCAAGCTTCAAAAATTTGTGAGAAGAAAAAACACAATTCATGTATGAAATCATCTCTGTCAATTACTGGGAAAGCATCACACAAAGCTGTTTACATCTTAAACGGTTGAGGGAGCCCTCGGTAAAATTCACGAGCCGCCACTGCCATTGATTGATGCCACCTTGCACCACTTAGGCTATATGCTGTATAATATAAAGCACTGCATGCATGGTGGTTTATGGTGGAATTTCTTGATGTTAATTTCTTTTCTTTTTTACCATGGAACCAACCATACTTAACGTCCAAATACGGTATGACAATTTTTTACTGAGACATGTTTTGAGCAGGTTTGCGTGGCATGGATTTCACCACGTAAACTGTCTCAATAAGAAATTTCATGTTCCTTGTGAGTTTTGAATTATGTGTAGGCCTATGTGTTGTTTGGAGAAAGATGTGACAGATATCGCATACAGTATTGTAAAAACCGACCCAAGTCACTAGTCAATTACGCTCAGAATACCTGAACGCATTACATCTAATTTTATAAATATTTTATCATTTTAAATGATCTTGTCGACTTCGTCGTTACGCTGAGGTCTGGCGTTGCGTTACGGTGACGGGACGAAATGTACCGAGAATGCACTGAAGTGTGTGACGTCATAGTACGATGTAGCAGCCGAGTACCAAGAAGGCAGTGCGAGAACAGAGTTTCAAGAAGGCAGTGCGAGAACAATCAAGTAGGCAGTGAAGAAACAAAATAGAATCTTGAAACTCTGTTCCCGCACTGCCTTCTTGGAACTCGGTTGCTAGCATTTAAAATGATATAAAGTCCAGTCTTTCAGATTGACTATCCGTGTCTCTTATTTTCTTATATGGCCATTGGCTGAAATCAATAACATAAAAAGTACGACAATACCACTAAAGCTTTGTGTGTAGTACTAATAATTACATTTAATTTAATGTCTAGAGCTGAGAGTGCAATGTAGCAGTGCTACCACCACTAAATTACTCGCTCACTTAGCTCTTACGGCTCTAGAAAGAAGCTATTTCTTACCATTAAGTGGTCGAATTTCAGAGGAAAAAAATAGACTCGTGATATTGCGTGGAATGTGTTCCACATTTGTTTAACAAATTTGTAATTTCTTTTTAATACTGATCTGATATATGTGGCTGTTCATTTGATTGAATAATTTCACACTTTCTTTTGGAAATTCAAGTCTAATGGGATTGTACAAAATAAGTACTACTAAAATATATCGATTATAACAATTACCGGTAGGCGTATTTCTTAAACCTCCTGGACTACAGCATACGCCGTATTTTAAGACTTCTGATTGGCGGATATTTAACTGTATGAGAATATTGATAGTTCAAAGTCGTCGTTGCTGTAACGCCCTCGGTTGTAATCCAGGAGCATTATTTCAGCCGCTTATACTGTAGCAGTAGTTCAGAGTTGTCCAATTCATCTGCTTTGCGTTTAGGTGTAAAAAATTCATTAAACAAAGTTGAAACATGTGCTAATTAAACTGTAGTTCCTGGAATGACGGTGTATGTTTTAATGTCATTTTAAGAGTTGTTTAGTGAGAGCATTTTAACACTAATAAGCCCCCAGGTGAGCGATTATAACCTATATTAGTATTTCTTGCACAATTTGTGTGCAATAAAACGTTAATAATAGTATTTCGCAAAATGTGCATTGAATGTGTAGTTTTCTGGGAGTTACAAGGGAATGTTAGGCAATATATAATTGCATAATTAGTAGGCAGTCAATGAACAGAAATTAATGTTCCGACTTGGTAGGTCTCCTGGCGATTTAAGACATAGGCTAATATTATTGTCGTTTAAATGTGTAGGTATGTAACTTATATGGCCTAATATAATAAAACAAGCAGATATATATATATTTATTTCCACATTTCATATAAGGGTCTCAAATCCCTATCATTGGTTAATTTTTATTTGAATAGGTTTTTGTTATTGGCACAGGACAATCACTTTGACTCTTGACGGACTGTTATACGATGCCAGGTCTAGTACTGTACAATAGATATCAATGAAGTGAAAAAGTTTATTTTGAAGTCGAGAGTTTAAAGTTCTTTCAAACAGTAGCCTACAAGTGAGGTAAGAAATCACAAGGGGTAACTCTAATAAATGAAATGGTATAGCTTAGGCTATGTGCAAGTGGCAACTTTCAGATCGTTGACGTAGTTGTACTAGGTTACACAGTATAGCCCAAGGTTTGAACGTAGCTCATCCAAGAAAAGACAGAGTCATGGCATTAATAACATTAAATTTTAAGTGTGTTTCTGTTTTAAGTAGCTTAATTGTATTTTTTTAAGAGTTATTGCAGCCAAGTGGCCATACATTTTTTTTTAATACATTTGATTGTTTGAGATGTATCTATGTCTTTACTCTTCAGAACTAAGTTCCATTAGTGATCTTGTAATGTTCTTGCATAAGAGGATGTGGTATTTGTCGCACTTTTCGTTGCACTGTATGCACACGCATTTCTCCGAGATGCTGTGGTATGATGTTATGTGGCATGTCTTGTGATGGAAGCCATGGACCGCCAGCCTGATGACTGCGCTTCTCATCTGCTGGTTAGCTTTTGCCCAGCTTCGGTCAATCATGACGCTCATGCCGTAGAATTCTTCTTCTACTTTTTCCTTCTTTTGCTGCCTTTCTGTTAGGAGATTGCTGTATGCTTTCGTGGTTGGTAGTAGTAGAGTATATTTTAGTTCCTCTATCAGGAAAGATTCTCTTGCCAGTAAATATGTATACCTGGAGGGTGTATATTTTGAGATGCCTAGTGCTTTCTTTAGATACAGTGCTTTTACATTCTATATTGTTCTTAGATCTCTTGTTTTCAAGTAGTCCCATATTATTTGAAGTCCATATGTCAGGATTGGTACTATTTTGACTCTGAAAATCTTAATTGCAGTGTCTAATAATAGTGATTGAATTTTTCCGATGTCCCTCATTGCAGCGATGGCGGTTATTGTCTTTAGTTTTATGTGTTTGTTGAAGGAGTTTCCTGATGTTTGGAAGGTGATTCCTAGATATTTGTATTCGTTTACTATTTCTATTTGCTGTTGTAGTTTGTCTGGCTAAGAGAGAAGGTGATTTCCATGGAGGCTTGGCCTGCTAGGGTAATTACATGCCAAGTGAGGTTTGTGCCAGAGCCGCACATACAGAAGGGGAAATATGGTGTATTCTACAGTGAGGTACTTCTCTATAAAACGAAACCTGCCGTTGTACTTGTGGTCATGTGTATTTGTGTTTATTATCAATTTTTGATACTCGTGAGCTTTATTGTTTAGTTCTGGTGCAATATTCTCAATTCAGTATAATTGTGGTAGCAGTGCCTAACCAAAATACCTGTAGTAATGGTCAGAAAAATATCTGGAGAAAATGTAGTAATAGATGTTTCCTCCTCTGCAGTCTGTGACCCACCCAGGATTCCCAAATAGGATCACAACATATACAACCAAAATTACAGCCGTGACCGCCATTAGTCCTAATCAATCCTCATCGGTTGCGGTAGTTGAGTATTCAGGTCTCTTCGTTTGGTCTGCTGGTCTGTCATTAAAACAGTACTGCCAACCTTGCGCTTACGGCACTATATAAAACAATGAAGCCCTCAGTTCATTCACTAGTGCGCATATTCGTGTGCAGCACTCTGTTCATTTGATAGTGTGCTGAATTGATTCATTTATTAACTATGGATTGTCGAGTTGCCAGATAACAATCAGTAACTTCAATCGCCGGTTCTATGATCAACCTGAGAAGTTGCTGAAGCTATTGCAACACCACATTTTAGTACCATAAACCCTACCGTGCACGAAATGCCATCGAAAAGCGGCAGTTAGGAGAATAAAACGTAACCTATCTGTAACCTACAATGAGAGGGAAGTCGAGGCCGCACCCACACCCGACCATTCTAACCTTCGTTTTGTCCAATCCAATGTTTTTGACAATGGTTACAGCCTAATGCGCCCAGATCATTAGTTTTTTGTCAACCTTGCCTCGCAAGCTGCGTGCGGCCAAGGCCGCACCTACACCGACCATTCTAACCTTCGTTTTGTCCATTCCAATGTTTTTGACAATGGTTACAGCCTAACGCGTCCAGATCAATAGTTTTGTGTCAGCCGTGCCCCGCTAGCTACGCGCGGCCGAGGCCGCACCTACACCGACCATTCTAACCTTCGATTTGTCCAATCCAATGGTTTTTGACAATAGTTACAGCCTAACGCGCCCAGATCAATAGTTTTGTGTCAACCGTGCCCCACTAGCTGCGCGCGGCTAAGGCCGCTCTTACACCCAACTATTCTAACCTTCGTTTTGTCCGATCCAATGTTTTTTGACAACGGTTACAGCCTAACGCGCCCAGATCAATAATGTTGTGTCAGCCGTGCCCCGCTAGCTGCGTGCGGCCGAGGCCGCACCTACACCCAACCATTCTAACCTTCGTTTTGTCCAATCCAATATTTTTGACAATGCTTACAGCCTAATGCGCCCAGATCATTAGTTTTGTATCAACCTTGCCCCGCTAGCTGCATGCGGCTAAGGCCGCTCCTACACCCAACCATTCTAACCTTAGTTTTGTCCAATCCAATGTTTTTAACAATAGTTACAGCCTAACGCGCCCAGATCAATAGTTTTGTGTCAACCGTGGCCCGCTAGCTGCGTGCAGCCGAGGCCGCACCTACACCGAACCATTCTAACCTTCGTTTTGTCCAATCCAATGTTTTTGACAAAGGTTACAATCTAATGCGCCCAGATCATTAGTTTTGTGTCAACCTTGCCCCGCTAGCTGCGCGCGGCCAAGGCCGCACCTACACCCAGCCACTCTAACCTTCGTTTTCTCTAATCCTATGGTTTCAGCCTAATGCCTCCAGATCGATGGTTTTTGATTGCGGTATAGTGAAGTTGGCACCATTGCCTCATACAAGCTATATTTACAAATACATTAATACACAAAAGCGCAAGTATTTCTTTTATCACATAATTACGTTACATGTTGTATTTTGTATCGGACATGTTAGCAACTACAGACGTCAATGTGAGCGCCTTGTTGTGAGACCTCGCTGCGGCAGTTACTGCTCGCGTCTAAGCTCTGTGAACTTGCGGGATGAAGGGCAGAGGCAGGGTACGAGCTGGCGAGAATTGACAAGCCTCTTGACAGGCCGCCGTGTTACATGACATTCTCGTCTATTCCAATACTGTTAACATAGGGTCTTTACTGAAACCAGTGTGGCGTTGGGAATGAGTGAGTGAGTCGCCGACGAATGTATTTGCTTCTATTACTACGCAAGGACCGAGAAACCTCATCACTCGTCACCACCACTACTCATAGTCTGCGATGCAAATTCCTCTCAGGTCCATGCAGCTTAGACCCGAGCAGTACACATACTAACAAATCTGACGAACATGGCTCCGGTTGTTAAATAAAACACATATTTACGTGATTTAGCACATATATCGGGTGCAGTCGGTGCAAAAGTGATCAAGGTTGGAAGGTAAAATTGATAATGTTCCCCGAAAAGATAAAATAAGGTATGAAAATTATATATTGTCGAAGTGGAAGCGAAAAACAATAATGTGATACGTCATGCATAATTAATATAATTTATAGCTAGATTATGTATTAGAGTAGGTTGGTCTACTGTGAGACCCCAACTTAACCTATATGAATGAGACAGGCTTAATAACATGTCTGCCTTTACATAGCCCTGATTTATTGGAGCAGGGTTAAACTGTTGATCTCATTGTATTTCATTTCGTTTCACAGGGCATGACCCTCTTTAAGAAAGGCAGCAGATTATATACCACAGTTATCCAGTAGTGGGACCAGAAAGCCTACAGGCTGGAATTGTCTGAACTCTTATCCGAGCAGTGGAATCGGGCAAAGGTAACTTATTGATGAAACTTTAATATTAATTTTTCACTAGTTTTGTGCAGGCCAGATCAGGATTGATATGGAAATGATGTAGTTCACTTCGGCTGTCTATAACCCACCCACCAACCTAAATTATAACACGACATATAGTACAAAATTCAATCTGTGTCGGCCATTTTGGGTGTTCGAACAGTATTGCCAACCCCACGCATACGATAGCCTACTGAGGTTCATCTATAGCTTGCGATACACTGGCGTTTAGGGAATTTTTAGGGATCTCAGTGACGTCACCGTGATGTCACGGCACGTATCGATATTGACTCGCTTTGATTGCTGGGAGTCACGGCACGTATCGATATTGACTCGCTTTGATTGCTGGGAGTCAGGTGATTCATATGTCAATTTCGCGCGTGCTTTTCCCCGAAAAGGATGTGCATTTCTTTTCCACCGATTTCAGTTTTGTAACCGTAATTTTAACAATTATTATTCCCTGAATAACCTATAGAGCAAGATTTTGATATTAGCAATGTCGTGTGCCCGATTGTGTTGGCGATTTGTGATATAATTGTTGAATTCCTGAAGTTGTTGCATTCAAATAAATTCCGTTACTTGTGATGTGAGAGGAAAGTGTGGTCGAAAATTAGTGCATCTTCTTGTACATGTGGAATAATACGGCATTTGGGATCTATCGGTGAGTTTTTTACATTGTTTATATATTTATTTTGGTTGTTGCATTTAATAGGAAAGTTGCACTGTAGCCTACTCTTCTAAAGCCATAGACAATGCCATTTGTCTAAACGATAATATTACGTCAGGAACGGTGTTTGGGAATACGCCTGTTAAAATAGTAATGGATGGGTAAAATTTAGACAAATTGGCATTTACATGAACACCTGCAAAATAGATATGACAGTGTTTAGTATTAGACCTATCGGCCTATAGGTCTTGTTTTGACGTTTCATATAGTATGTCTGTGAGGCGTTATTAAACAGTATGTTAAGGATTGTGATTTCTAATTGAGATACAAGTATTTGCAGCCAATATTGGAAAACATAAAAATACCAACCTAGCGGAGGGGGGGGGGGGGGGGCAGCCCCCCCCCCCCCCCAGCAAAAGCAACATTACTGACCACAATGTTTTACAATGGCATTGTGTTTGTTTTTGCGTATTTGCAGTCAACTTTGGAAAAAAAAACGAAAGTACACAAAGCCATTTCTTGCCATGTGGTGGGGTCAATAACATTATTGACCACAATGTTTTATAAGAATATTACAATGTTCCAGCAGCTAGGTTAATGTATTGATGCCAACCGGTGATTATTACAGACCGCGATCGTTTGTGCATGACTATATTATAAAAACAAATTGGCTGCTTTTGTCATTTTATCAACCACTTGACGAAATGCTTCTCTGGCAAGATTATGGGAAAAGCCTTGGTTATAGATTATTTTGGGTGGTGACAACTCGATAACAGAAATGAGCATTAAAAAACCTTCGAAACGCATTGTGTTTCGTCAGATGTAATTTATTTATTGGCCTACCTCAATTTTGCACACCATACATACGAAAATATTTCAATTTAGGGTTACATTTATGACATATTTTTAAAATTCCGTTTCGGGATCTGTAATTCGCCTATATAGTTGAATTACAGATGACGTTACGCGTCGTAATTAATTTAATTTTATATTTATAAGACATTGTATCGAAAGCCGTAATTGATGCCCAATTAAAGATTTTGATGCAATGTTTTATTTATATGAAATTATAATAATTACGATGTGTATCGTCATCTGTAATTGATCTACATAGGCCAATTATAGATTTCGATGCCTAAATTAAAAATATCAACTGAAATTACGATGTGTATCGTAATCTGTAATTGACCTATATAGGTCAATTATATATTTCGATACGGAAATTTTAAATGACGTGAATTTGCGATTTTTTTTAATGTATCGGAATCTTTAATTGAGCTATATAGGTAAATTATAGTTTTCGATGCAATTTTATTTATTCATAAATGAAAATAATTGCGATGTGAATCGGAATATTTAATAGACCTACCTAGGAGAATTAAATATTTCGATACGGAAATTTAAAATTAATGACGTGAATTTGCGATTTTTTTTGTATCGGAATCTTTAATTGAGCTACATAGGTCAATCATAGATTTCGATACATTGGTCGTTTCGAGGCTTTTTGTGTTTCCCCACCCAAAAACCCCTATTACCCAGGCTTTTCCCGTAAGCTTGCTAGAGGAATATTTCGTGACGTCGTTGATGACGTCACGGAAGTCGCCATTTTGTTTTAGGGGAATTTTATCCGTGGCTGGATTGCAATGTATAGGCGGTTTCCTAAAATTAAAGAACGCCAATCTCAACACATTCAATCCAATGGTTTTTGGGTTAACAGTGCCCCGGTAACCCACCTATACCATTCTAAACTTCGTTTCGTCCCATCCAATGGTTTTTGACAATGGTTACAACCTAACGCGTCTAGATCAATGCTTTTGTCAATGGTTACAACCTAACTCGTCCAGATCAGTGTTTTTTTTTTGTCAACCGTGCCCTGCTACCTTCCTGCGGCCTAAGGCTGCACCTATACCAGATCATTCTAACCTTCGTTTTGTCCAATCCAATGGTTTTTGAGAATGGTTACAGCCTAACACGTCCAGATCAATACTTTTGACAATGGTTACAAATTCTATTGTCAATTTTACGTCTTGTCTCGCCCAGCTGGAGTGAGCCAACATGGCCACCGTAGTTCAAATTCAACAAGAAAGAAACACAAATAATTACATAATTTAGCAAATATTTCCAGTATATTGGTCGTAATGAACCAGAATTTCAGTAGGTATTGTCCCCTGGAACTCCCTGAAAAGGGGTAAAATTCATATATTATCATTTACCATCTAAGTGAAACTGTAAAAGTCAAGTTCCTGTTTCATGCACTGGTAATCTAAGGCATTTCATATGCTGAGTGCGAACTGTGTACCTGTGAATTGTGTGAAGAAAGGTGTGATAGATATCACATACCAACTTGCCCTGAATGACTTGAATCGTTAGGGTACGGTATTAAATTTCTGTACTCATATGTAATTGTATCCATGTACATTGTGCGCGTTTCTCTTATTATTATATTAATAATATATATTTCAGCCGAAAGGCCATAGAATTCATACATTGATTTAACAGTAAAGATCTATAATTTTCTCTTATTATTATGGGACAGGTTAATAAGTTTACTTCCATTCAATGTACCGGCTTAGCCCCGTTCAATAAACTAGGGCTATGTAAAGGCAGAAGACACAGACATGTAATTAAGCCTCGACTACCCCCACTGTGCATGACAAAATCTAGGGGAGTTTATATTGACTAGGGTCGCGTTGCCTAACAATTGTTGGTCTAGGCAAAGACCATTGGGCTAGGGAAAAACCATTGGTGTGGATGAAAATTATTGATGCGTTATAGGTGGCATATAGCCGGCCCCGTGGTGTTGGGGTAGCGCGCCTGCCTCTCACCCGGAGGCCCCGCGTTCGATCCCCGGCTCCATCAGGGATTTTAAAACTGACGTGAGGGTTGGAACGGGGTGCACTGAGCCTCGTGAGGACAATTGAGTAGCTGTCTGACAGTGAGACAGTGCCCCGGTCACGAAAACCAAGATTAACGGCCGAGGTGACCCGACGCGCTGACCACGCATCACCCCAAAATCTGCAGGCCAATTGGCTTGGCACCGGTCGCTTGGTAGGCCTAGGCCCTTCAAGGGCTGTAGTGCCACGGGGTTAGTTTTATAGGTGGTATATTTGAAGAATACCAGGCTTCTTTTCAAGAAATTGCAATGTTGTACTAAAATCATTATAACTTTTGTATTTTTGAAGATATACCCCTCAAACTTTTTCCTGATCATTGAAAATGAGTTGTTTTACCATTCTACTAAGTAACATACTATGTTACAATAACTCTACAACATGTAAAAAAATATTTGTTTTATTACTGTGAAAATAAAAAGAGAAAAGTCAAAATTGAGAGAAAGAAACACAATTCAAAATGAAAATTACACACACAAACGGTTGTTATTGTCTGCAGTCACATGTTGTTGGTTTACTCTCTGGAAAGTTTCATGATGTTAGGTACTACAGTTTCTAATTTAAAAAATATTTTAATACACCAGGCACTGTTCATATTTCACATTTTATGCTGGTTCACTTTCAGCATTTGTGATACCCTATGCAGATACCATGAAGACCTTTCATACACTTGGATCATGCAGTTCGTGACCTTTTTACAGGGCATCCATCTATTTTGCTGCACACATTGCATGTTTTTAACAATCTACCACTTAATTTCACCAAAAGTTCCCCTTCCCTTGGTGGAAGGTTTGGTTTGTAGGTTTTTCTCCTGGACCCATTCCTATTCTATGTACTCTGTTATGGAGGAAGTAACTTGAGCCGTGTCATAACTTTACTTGAAGTATTTTCTTTGTATATCAAATAGGCATTCAGCACCATTCGATCAAAGATGCAAAATACCATCTTCTTCCAATATTTCAGTGTTCGTCGCTAATCGAATTAAGTGTACAACATCATGTCAGATGGGTTCGAACCGACGGTCACTACCAATTGGAACTTCACTAAACCCTGTATTAGGTAGGCCTACGCAGGCATTGTTGTCTTTACCGCCTACGCTGTCTTCATTTGCGTCATTTCACTCTCTGAATCAGTAAAATTGTCACTTACACTAATGACAATAAAATGAGATTTGTGGTAGGCCTACTGCGGAATGTCATCGCTGCTCTCACTTCCTGTATCAGAAATAAAATCACCAACATCATTACTACACGACCCTGATATTGCTACATCTTCATCATACTCAATGTAATCATAATCGGCGCACACTCTATTGATATACTCGTCTAGATCATCATCGTTTACGAACAGATCCCGCGCGGCTGAGGCCATATTCGTACTATCAACGGTGCGTGGTGGACAAAACAGTAAGCGTTTTCAAAAAAAAAAAATCTCCGTAAATAAAGCGATAGTTGTGATAGATTTAGGGACTGCAGGCTTTGCCGATTCTGGATCATCTGCGTTGTGCTGCGATCTGTGAGAAATCTGAGAACTACAAGCAAATATAAAACTGCCTGCATGAGGAGCTCTATTTTCGCTAACACTCCAAGGAACGCTTTTGCGCTCCTTGGTATTCTAAGTGTTAGGGACCCCTGATTTATGGTAAGGCTTCAAAGCGGTGAAATGAATTGTTCAAAGTGGTGAAATAAAATATCCATAGCGGTGAAATAACAAAAGCGAGGTGTGAGTGTGTATTATAACTATGTGTACGGTGCACGGATTTGGTTAAATAATGAACACTATACAAACATTTGGAGGAGTAACAAACAAGCCGGCCCCGAGGTGTTGGGGTAGCACGCCTACCTCTCACCCGGAGACCCCGGGTTCGATTCCCGGCTCCGTCAGGGATTTTAGAAACTGCCGTGAGGGCTGAAACGGGGTGCACTCAGCCTCGTGAGGACAATTGAGTAGCCGACGGTGAGGCAGCACCTCGATCTCGAAAACCAAGATTAACGACCGAGGGGACCCGATGCGCTGATCCCGCGTCGCCCCAATATCTGCAGGCCAATTGGCTGGGCAGCAGTCGCTTGGTAGGCTTAGGCCCTTCAAGGGCTGTATTGCCAGGGGTTATTATATAACACAATTTATTCTAGTTCTTTTTTTATTTTTTCCGAAAGAACTTAAACTCAAATGAATTGGTGTTCAATACCTAACCTAACATTTACTTCTCCATGACTACCAGTCCTTTTCTTTCTAACTCGTGAAACGTATGTTGTCCCCAAAATTATGCAGAGCATTGTTTCCATGTTTTCAACCAATCGAGTCTGAGAAGGGACTACGTTATTCCGCATCTTATGAAATGTTTATATTTTTAAGGTTTCTTATTTTCAATTAATTAATATTAAAAAAATCTTATTACCAGCGTTTCGTTGGCATTTAGAATTTTAGGGTGAAAATAATATACAGGGACTTGGTTTTATTTGTGACGGGGATTTTCGTTCGCCCGCATTGCGAGCCTGTCTCCCGCCAGCACTTTGCCGTAATGCGGCGCTCGCCCAGCACTGAGTCATTGAGTAGAGGAATTTGTACTTACCTAGTTCACAGCTGGTGCTGAAAATGTGCCAGCAATGTGTATCAGTGAATGGTGAACATTTCACCGACCAGGGCTGGTCCTTCATCCAGCTCACCTGATATGATCAAGAGAGTGGAGAAGAGGGAGACGGTGCGATGCCATTTCTCTCGTCCGCCAGCTAATGGGGTGGCTACTGCATCTGCTGGCCCTTCCGCTCCCACGACCATCAAGCGAAGCCGACAGAAGCCAAACTCCTTACTGTGGAGGAACTTACTTATACTAAGAAGAAATCACCGGCGGAGAAGAGAGAAACGACGTGTTAGGGACGGACACCCAGTCTTCAGAAAGGGAGAAGGTCCCTCGACAGCGCTCTCGCTCTTCTCCAAGAGTGAGACAGGTTTAAGTCCGACAAGGACTGCGCGCCATATAAGAAAGCGCTCACTCCTTCATATTCGGATGGAGATGTACAGTCGAGGTGTGCTCTCCCACATCATCTCCACCTAAAGATGGGGGTGGGTGACAAACGGTTAAGCGGAAGTCCACACTATGGCACTATTACAATGGAACTGGATAGATCGTGTAATTAATTAAGAGTGGCTGGAGGTCCCTTTATATCCTGATGATGAGCATGTGTTTTATATGCCCCTCAATAATATTATTACTTGTATATGGTATTTACAAATTTTGTTCTCTTTGCAGGTATTTTATGTGAATGGATGCAGCCTATGATTGTTCTTCTGTTGAGCTCTTCGAAACATCAAGATAACTGAAAAGATTAATTTTAAGAATGAATATTGTAATCTCGTCTACAATTAGCTGTAAAGTCAACCAGTCTTTATCATCTCTGTAAATATTTTAGTAAAGTACGCATTATGCAATTAATACCTCTTAACTCATTTAAATTTAATATTCTCTCTCTTTTCATAATGTTATCATTTTAAACTTATTGTAACTTGCAGGTTGGTTGTAATACAGAGAGAACAATGTTTTCTCCGGAGGTGGCATGCATCTGCATAGAGAGATGTCTCATAAGTAATGCCGTTTTTTAAAGAAAATTTTATTTGGGGAGTTTTCTGACAAGAAATTAAACTATTCTATGGTCTTGGGCCATCTTTCAGGGAGGTTTCTTAACCCGTGATGGTACCAGTCTCTGAGTTCTGATGCGAAGCATTCTGAGGAACCTACATCCACAGCTACAATGTTTTTGACATTTTTTCTATGCAGGAAATGGGCCATGGATCTGAAGGCGCAAGATTAGGGCTTTATGCTGGATGTGGTAGCAGTTCAACTCCTCCCAAGAAAATACAGTGGAACGTGGCTATTTCGAACTTCTATAATTCGAAATCTTCTTTAATTCGAATTTTTCTCTTGGTCCCTAGCATTTTATATACAATCAATGCTAAAACATCGTGGTTAATTCGAATTATATTTTGGATAATTCGAAGTTTTTACGTGTAAAAAGTCGAAAATGTCGCAGTTTGTGGTGAGCTGACTGACGCAGAAATCATCACCGATGTACTGAACTCCGAAAAAGCAAGATGGTGACGACGCATCTGGCGATGAGCTCGTGGAGGAAATTCCCAAAAAAACTGTTCCGAATGCAGCCCAAGCAACAAACCACATCACAGAACTTGGACGTTCTTTTGAAAGTAGAAATGACATAAGTGATTCTGTTTTCCGTTCCTTAAATTTGTTAGATTCTTTTGTGATGGCCGAGTGACTTAATTGGAGCAAACAGGTAAAAATCTCAAACTTTTTTGAAAAACAGTCGATTTCTCTAAGACTTAACTAGATTGCAGGATTACTACCGTCGTTAAATAGGTGAATAGTACATTTTGGTTTTATTTTATCATTTGAAGCTTTGGAGGTTATTCACAGTACCGTTGTCTGTTAATATGCTTTGTTGAACGTAAATCATTATGTGAACGTAATAGACCTACATAGTATATAAGCACTTTACTTGTTAAAAACCTATGTAATATAATGTTTAATACACGTTCTTGCATGAAAACTTAAAATTTGAATATCTTCTCTACCCTTTTCAAAGAACTTTCTTAATTCGAATTTTTGGATAATTCAAATTTTTTTACTGGTCCCTTGTGGTTCGAATTATCCAAGTTCCACTGTATTCTGTAAATGGCCATAAAGGATTACGGCATTTAGGTCAAGGATTTTACAAGTGTACAAACCATGGACGGTAGAAAATTAAAATATTGGACTCATACAGGGACCTCCAGCTTTGGCGTCTTATAGAGCAGACGCAAGAAAAGCTTGCCGAAAAATGCTGCGCAGATTTTCGGCCATGTTCGGGTGCTCGTGAGTATTCGGTAGTGGCATACAACGCCCCTCCCACTTCCCGGCAGTAGCTGGCTAGCAGCAGTTCTGAACGGATTGTCTGCCCAGGCTTGGCAGGCTGACTGTGACTGGGGTTCAAGTGAGATCTCAGCTGTAGACCGTCTCGGAGCGGCCTGCGTTCTTGAAGAGTTGAGTGAGCAGTGAGCCCGGTATTCAGCATTACAGGAGCCCCGCAATGAGCATTAAAATACGCCGATTGATATTGGTATCTGCGCATCGTTGAGTTTCGGCAAGCTTTTCTTGCGTCTGCTCTACTCTACCTCTGAGCTTATGTCTGTACTAGTGTGTGTACTGTACTTGTCATCAAGGTAGGATGTGGATAGGAAGCAGCCGTGGCCTTATGTTAGGTATCATCCTGGTATTTTCCTGGAGTAGAAGTGGAAAACCATTTCCGGGAAGGCTGAGGTAGGAATCGAATCCTCCCCTTCTCAGTTTTGCCTCACGGGGCTGAGTGTACCAGCCCTCTGACCTGAATTTCTTGGCAGAGCCACGAATCGAACCTGGGCCTCCACAGTGACTGAGCATATTATGTGGAGGCACCTTTAATTCTTACGTCAAGGTTGCATCTGTGTCATAGGGCTATGCATTAGCATGTCCAACGTATAGGTTCAGAGGAAGGGAAACATCTGTTGGAGTTGGATGTCACAGGTTCGTTTGTTCAACTCCATGTTGTTGCATTGAGGCGGGAAATCTACAGTATTGACCTTGTTAGGTTGTTCTAGGAATATTCTTATCATTACTAGGCTCAGCCTTGCTTATTACAACAAACCTCTAAGCATGTACCTTGCATAGAAATTCGTACTCGGCCTCGGTAGCCGTAAGATTTTGCAACGTAGAAGGAAATCTGGCTACCTGGCGAATGTTATTCCCCTCTTCGAGTATCCCGTTTCCTGCTGAGAACACAGCCTGCAAGGTGCCAGGCCAGCTTCAAGACCAAGATCAATAGTGTTGACTTCCTGCCTCAATGCAACCTTTGTAAATAAGGAGTTACCATACTGAATGGAGCGACGTGGATGAAGTGGTCTAAGCAACAAAGAACCTACAATGTACCCATTACAGAGCCTCCCCTTATGGGGAAAGCAGGATTAGCCAAGAATTGAAAAAGATTTAGAATTTGTGGGCATATAAAATAAGGATAATTATAACTCACCAATTTTTCTAGGTTTGTGCCGTATCTTGTGTGGGGTTTCGCCTAGGACACCAAGCTGGCTAATCAGCGGCTCCTGGTGTCTCCGCCCAGACACCCACAGGAGTAGCGAACTGCGCGCTACCTCCCTTTTTTGGAGCGCACCTGCGCATCTTTACTGAGAGAACTAAAAGCGAAAAACTAGGCGAAACCCCACACAAGACACGGCACAAACCTCGAAAAATTGCTGAGTTATTCACTGGCTGTGAAAGTCAATATACCATTTTTAACGATAATTAAGTTTCTTCATGATTTTCCCCCTCTCTTGACTGAAAATAAGCATCTCTGTTACAACACACTTTTTTTTAACATACTGTATTTTTCAAGGTTCCTTGGATGTTGTTATAACCAAATTCAACTGAAATAATACAACAAAAGAATACACAAATGAGGCATCTGCACATGTGATTTCCTTAAACCATTCCATGTAAACCAGAATTTAATAATATATTACATTACATATTACAACTTCTGGAAACCTCACACAACTCTATTGGAACGCAAGAAAGCTGATGGACTGGAATCCGGGCTAGCCATAGGAAACAACAACAACACATTACATATTATTTAAATTACAGTAAATAAACTTAATACATCTACAGTAGGTACAATTAATTGAGAAGTTCAGTGTGAGACTGAGGGATTTCTCAAAAATGAGGTATAAGTTATAAAAAAAAAAAGAAATGCACGAGTACTAATATTGTCAATGAATTAATTATATGACCAGGTACCAATGAAATTTCCGTTTTCTTGTTGTGTTGCCAATATGTGATAATCTGGCAAATCACTCGAGAACCTTCTTGGAACCTGGTTTTAGAATCACTGATGTACGAGGTGCCTTCAAATAGTAAGTTAGACATACCGTTCTACGGTAATAGAGTTCACGTTCTGGGCTTTCTGCAGGCACAGTTCTGCTGCGGTACTGATAACAAAGTTTAAGTACTTAGGACACTATGATTCTTGTGTGATAACCATGAAATTCTGGTGGTATATATTGACCAAAAGCAATTTTGCGTCCAGCCATAGTAAAAGGCGCCAACAATTTGACCAAGACTGCACAGACGAGGGTGAAGCTGATCAGGAAGAAAGGACAACAACAACATTCACCACAGATGAGATTAAACGAACCCGTCTCAAGCCAGTCCGCTCACCGGATAATATTGCTGCTGTGAGAGCAACTGTGGCTCAGAGCCAATCCAAATCCACCAGAACTGCCTGTGTTCAGCTGGGCGTCTCTTGTGGGTCAATTCACAGAATACTGCAGTCTGAGCTTGACCAATTCCCATACAAAATGACAACAGGTCATAAACTAACGGCCCTTGACAAGCAACGGTGAGTACAGTTTTCTGCATGGGCTATTGCAGAAGGTACTGCGCAACACATGGTTCAGTGATGAGGCACACGTTTATCTCAACGGTGCTGCGAACAAACAGAATGTCCGGTTTTGGGCGAAAGAACGGCCTGCTATTGTGCACGAGGTTGAAAGTCGTGGAGTGAAAATGTGTTGGGCTGCAATTTCCAGTCATGGAATTGTTGGGCCAATCTTTATCAATGACACAGTCAACAGTGCGCGTTACATGGACATGTTGCAAAACAGTTTCCTTCCATAACTCTTTGCAACACGACTACCAATAGAGACACAGTGGTTCAAGGAAGATGGAGCTTGTCCGCACACAGCAAATGTTGTTCTGGACTCCCTGCATAAACATTTCTGGCCCCTTGTGATGTCCCATTGATATTCCGAAGGTTTTCAATCTGGCCACCACATAGCCCCGATATTTATCCCTGCGACTTCTTTCTGTGGGGATATTTGAAGAAGACAATCTACCGCCAAAAATCAGAAAATGTACTGCAATTGTAAGCGGCCATTGTGACTTTCTTCCGAGGGTTGAATGAGGACATTATGTTGTCGAGTGGTCACAAACATGCAGGTTCGTCTGGAAGCTGTTGTACGCCGAGAAGGTGGGCATATTGAACATGTCCTGCCTACTGACTAATCATGCACATTACAGTGAATGTTGTAATGGCATTCTTTATTAAATATGTTGTGTATTAAATAGTCTATAAGCAATTTCCAGTGTATGACATTTCGTGCGCCACCCTGTAGCTCTACAGAACGATACTAGATCCCACATCAACCATGAATAGCAAAGAAACATGTCAAGGATTGAACCACGATGAATTTCTTGCAGCAGTTCTCGAATGGCTTCGTGACTTAGGAGCAGAATGCTATAATCGAGGAATTGAACAATGGGTAGAACATGTCGACTGTTATTTAGAGCAGGGGTTCCCAACCGGTGGTACGCGTGGGTGATATGAGCGAGAGGCTAGTAAGGGCCTCGTGGGTGCGTGACTTCGCAAACTTTACTCTGCTGCCTGTCTGCCGGGCTTTTTTGCTTAGTTTATACTAATTATATAAAATTATGTTTTTAGACCTATGAGTAATAAATGAAACTGTAATTTGCAATAATCGTTTTATTTTTTCCTTTATTATAAAAATGTTATTAATATACATATACTGTATATTTTAAAATAAAAATTAGCAAGAAAAAATTTATAAAAATCTACATACAGGGTGAACGTAAAATGCCGCACTTGGAGGTCGGCATGCGATTCCTCATCCAATTGCAAGACAAAAGTTTCTATAGCAAAATCGGATCGGGTACTGTTTGAAAACCACAAGTATAAAAGCAAGGAGCTGGCAACATTGTCACATACTGAAGTGCATCGGAATGTACACATAAATGTGTATCATCCCGCAATACCGTACTATTCGTCGCAGCTCACTGAGTAGACTGTTGGGTAATCAAACCCACATGCACCTTCGACCTACGGTTCGAATCTACGTCAGGTGCTTTTTTTTGCTATTTCATCAGTTCCCGTCTGTGCTTGTAATAAGCATGACTTCACATGATTTTCTCACATGACAGTGTGAGTCACCTCCGTTGCGTAGTGGTCAGCGTGATTAGCTCCCACCCCGGAGGTATGCGATTCGATTCCTGGCTCTGCCACGAAATTTGAAACTTGGTCTGAGGACTGGTACGGGGTCTACTCAGCCTCGGGTGGTCCAAATGAGTAGAGGGGGCTTGATTCCCACCTCAGCCATCCTCAAAGTGGTTTTCCGTGGTTTCCCACTTCATCTTCGGGCAAAGGCCACGGCTGCCTCCTTCCCCTTTCCTTGCCTAACCCTCCAACTGTTCTCATCCCTTCATCAGGCCCCCATTTGCTTTGCAGGTGAGGCCGCCTGGGCAAAGTGCTAGTCACACTCCGCAGTTGTATCCCCGACACAGAGTCCCAAGCTCCAGGACACTGCCATCAGTGGCGGTAATGGTGGGATCCTCGCTTAGTCCGTAAAACGATAGCGGAAAAAAGAACGCTCGGTGTGATCCATTAAACGGCATGCATGAGTCTACTAACCACGCATTGCACAACCATAACTGATCCTGTCAAGTTCATGTAGGGTGGCTTCATGATGGGAGTTCACAAATGGTGAATACGTCGATATGCTTTTAGTGTTTGGTGCTGTTCGTGAGTATGCGGCACGGTTCCCTCAAAGGCGCCATCCCGATAAGAATGTTTTTCGTCGCCTTGAGCATCGCCTGTGGGAAACCGGTAATCTTCGCCCACAAGTAGTGGACAGAGGTCGTCCAAGGACTAGACGTAGCCTACTCCACATACGGAGGACGCAATTCTTGAAACCGTTCACCAATTACCTCAGCGAAGTACCAGTGATATTGTTAGGTAGTTCCAGGTATCTCCAACACTGGTTGTTGACGTGTTGCACGACGAAGAACTGAATCCATATCTTTACACGTTAACTCAACACCAGCGGCCAGAGGACCACATTCAACGAGTTCATATCCTCGCCGCTAGATGGGGGCTTCATTCATTCCATTCCTGACCCGGTCAGAGACTGGAAGCAGGCTGTGGATTTTCATTTTCACATCCATGGGTGGAGTACTATAAACTTGTTCCTTGAAGTGTGCCCACAAATAAAAATGTAGAGAATAAAGGTCCGCGGAACATGGCGGCCAGAACATTGGTCCTCCACGACCAATCCATTTCCCTGAACATTCCAAAGTGTGGCCGTGCAACATCATGCTGAAACCATAGCTGTCGCCGAACACCAAGTGGAACGTACGCAAGATGGGGGTAATAAACTTGTCTGGCAATAGGTAAGGACCTAAAAGCACTCCTCCCACGATTCCAACCCACAGGCTTATACCAAAGCGTGCCTGAAAGCCACGTTCACGGGTGACATATCGGTTGTGGTCAGACCAATAATGACTGTTGTGATGGTTGAAAATACCTTCCCGAGTGAAGCTACATTCATCACTCCATAGCACATTCTTGATGAAATATTCGTTATCTTTAACTTATTGCAAATGCAATTCATATAACTGTTTAAATGAAGCATGTTCGGGGAAATGGATTGGTCGTGGAGGACCAATGTTCTGGCCGCCATGTTCCGCGGACCTTTATTCTCTACATTTTTATTTGTGGGCACACTTCAAGGAACAAGTTTATAGTACTCCACCCATGGATGTGAAAATGAAAATCCACAGCCTGCTTCCAGTCTCCGACCGGGTCAGGAATGGAATGAATGAAGCCCCCATCTAGCGGTGAGGATATGAACTGTGCCGGCTGCCGAGGCCTGACGCACTCCTCTGGGGCAATGATTAAATTAATGACAGATGAAATGAAAATGATAGTGGAGAGTGTTGCTGGAATGAAATTTTTGACAGGGAAAACCGGAGTACCCGGAGAAAAACCTGTCTGCCTCCGTTCTGACCCATGGATGTACAAGACCTAATAGCTCGCGTGCATCGGTAATATTGGATGCAGGTGTGTTGCATAGGGCCCGGCAAAGTAGGGCTGGTTCCTCGGTTTAGGGGCTGCGACAACGCGGTCATGTAGCCCCGTGTACTTTGTGTGTGTGTAGAATATGTTAATTGTGATGACTGTATTAGTGTGTGTATCTGTTTTTTAAGTAAGGACTGCAACTTTGAATTTTTAAATTAGTTCCTACTTTTGCCACCAAACGCCACCGTCAACGACTTCTAGGCCTAGTTCGGAACTTAGCTACTAGATGCCACCGCAGTCGGCACTTGGTAACGAACGTAGGAGCCTAAGAGCGTTGTTTACATTCTTAACCTATACAATTTAGCTTCACACAGGTGTAATTAGTGGAAGGTTATTTAACATGCCATAAATCTATGACATGGGACCGCCGGCTTTACTTCCCCTCCTAAGGAAGGCATACTGAGGGATTTTTAACGCTCTTAAAAAATCCGACGGCTTCGGCCGGGTTTGAACCCGCTCTCTTGGGCATAGCATAGGGGTTTCTATTGGTTATAAGAGGGGGGGGGGGGAGTAACGGGACTTTGTGGCCACCCTGTATATTGCCATAACCTTACTTTTCGCCTGTTATACCAGCTGCCACCCCACCCCTCGCCCGTCCCCCTAAACCACAATTTTCATTGCTATGCAAAGGAGAATGGGTAGGAAAACAATCAGGAGATGAAAAAGCACACATTTATTCTCTAATTTTTTTAAAAATCACAATCAACAAAATATTTGAGATTAGTCCATATTGCCCACTCATTTTACACATGGTCAACACACCAAGTCAAGGATAATTCGCACAAAAAATAAAGGAAATATTCCAATAACAGTGTACAGTACATTCATGCACACCTGTTTTATAACATCACTTTCTCAAACATAGGGCTACTGGTATGTTAGTTCCATTGCATGTTATTTTGTCACAAATTTCACTGTTGGCTGTAACTCGTTTCCGAGTATAATGTTCTTCCTAATGGTCCTTTCCATGAAATGTATGTACACAAATATAGAACACGCACACAATTTTGAAATATAATTTCAGTGTCATTCCTTAGACAAATGAAAGACGTATTGGAGTACGTATGGATTGCATATTGTATTAAGGCACTTGTTCTTCTCGATTGCAACTCGATACTCGTACAACTTTCCATTTCTTTACCAGCAGCAGGGGCTCCGGAACCTGGAAGAAAATGAAATTATGAAATCTCTCACTGTAGTTCAGTGGTTGTCCGATTTGGTGGCCCGTATCATCGAGGGGTATATAACTGGAAGGGGGAAGAGGGTGAAATTTCAAGAGTCTTCTATGCTATGCAAATGCATATTATCAAGTTGCCAAAACTTCAGCCTACTAAACTGGCTACCAGGTTGTGCCTTCATGGGTCAGCAAATGCAGATAGAACCAATCTTCGTGCTTCCGTAGTAGAGAGCAATTAATACCTAATGGCACAGACCTGCATGGACTTAAGGGCTTGGAGGGGAAGGTAGTGGTGGGGGCGCTGCTGCTGTGCTACTGGGAGCGAAACAAAACCTCTTGTCACCAGCTGTGGCCACACCAAGTTTAGAGAGTGATATTTTGTCACTTGAGATCTTAACTCACACCAAGAGCTGACGCGAACGTTCCTCTTTTATCAATTATGATGAAGCACGAGGACTTACCTGCATACGAGATTCACTGTGTGCACAGCTGAGGTTTAGCGCCATGAGGTATTAATTTCAGTATACAACAGTTTATGGGTATGCTTGGAACACACATTATATGATACCATGCCACATGTTGCAGCTACTGTGACAGAACACATCAAGTGGGAGTAACTTGCAGTACTGGGGGCCACCAGGTCAGACTAGCACTGTAGAAACAACATATTCACTAGCTTACAAGGGGAGGATACGATGCATAGGTCACCGATTCGAACCATCTTTAGTACATGTGAAGGACATGACCAGGTGCAAGTAGTAAGGTGCGCTTCTCATCCGTTTCCGAGAAATTAATTGCAAGTGCAGTGCGGCGTCTATGCGCGTTGAACGCTAGCAAGAATCCAACGAGCGCGTGGTGCAGCGGTAAGAGCCCTGCTTCGTAAGCATGGGATCGTATCCCACCGGTGAGCCGTTGCAGAGTGTGTTTTTATCTTCTTTTTTTTGGTAACCATTGGCAATTTCCAACCAATATGCATAGCATGAGTCACTGCTTGCGGGGTACAGAGTGGTCTGATGGTTCACAGACGTGCAATGAACGGAACAGCCTGGGCCTTCAACGTATAAATGTATACCGGTACATATAGTATAACACACCTGACCGTGTATATTACCAATGTATTTGCAATGCCAATACTGTACATTATGTAATGTGACAAACTTTGACCCCCATACGATGATTTCAGAATCCCTTTTTCCGCTCACGTAAAACGTTATTAAAATTGACTGCAAAATAAACAATGTTCACGACACCTACATTTGTAAGAATTGCCAATGTTTACAACAACCACAAAAAAAAAACAAAAAAAACCAACACACTGCAAAAGCTCACCAGTGGGATTCGATCCAGCGATCCCACACTTACGAAGCAGGACTCTTACGGCTGCACCACGCACTCGTTGGCTTCTTGCTGGCGTACAACGCACATAGATATCGCACTGCAATTGCAATTACAGTAATTCATTTCTCGGAATCAGCTGAGAAGCGCACCTTACTACTTGCACTTGATATACGCCTGGTCATGCCCGACACACGTACTAAGGATGGTTCGAATCGGTGACCCATGGATCGTATCCTCCCCTTTTAAGAACAAGTCAATATCCTATGTACAGCAACCCTGCAATGAAGGGACATTCTTCCCTCTCAGAAATTTCATCTCCCCTAGCCCTAACTGAGATTGAAGATTAATATAAGTGCTGGAAGAGAGTGAACTGAGCCCCACGAGGACAATAGAGTAGCTGCTTGATATGAAAAATAGCCCCTGGGTCAAAATGTAACTGTAAAAATCATAAGCATCTCAGTGGTCCTCTTTCTTTCCCCCAAAGGCAGTACTGGCCTTATATCACCTGAAAATAATAATAATAAGGAAGATGGCAAGAAATAAAAACACATATTTACGAACTTTAGCACATATATGAGGTTCAGTAGAGACCAGGGTTCATAATTTGAATACGTAATATCGCCCAGGGTGTCTGAAATTGTCTATTGGAGGGCACCTTTAAGAATTTCGCTAACCCATCTACCCATTAGAGGTTGTCACATCTGAACAACCATAACACAGAAGTAATCCAGTGCCCCGGGACCGTTACGGTAGTTGTGAAGGTGAAGGTCCTGCAGGAACCCTGAAAAGTGACGGCTAACGGGGCTCTGGTGAAGCTACGATAGGCCCAGCAAGCCAGTAGTGGATAAGACTTTTGCTTTCAAGAAGGGAACAGGCCTCGGACGGGACGGATACAATGGACGAAGACCTAACTGTGTTCATGGACTAAGATTTGGAACTTTAAACATAAGAACGCTGACGCGGAAGGTGGAGGAGATAGTGGATATGATGGAAAGAAGGAAGTTGGATTTATTGGGATTGGCAGAAACAAAGTGGAAAGGGGAAGGAAGCAGAGAGCTGAGAAAAGGCTATAGACTGTACTGGAGTGGGAATGAAGAGGGAAAGAGGAATGGAGTGGGAGTAGTCGTACGAGATGGTTTAAAAGAAGAAGTGAAGAAAATGAAAGTGAAAGAAGCACTGAGGGTAGGGACCATAGAAATAGCGCAAGTGTATGCTCCACACGTAGGCTACGCATCTGAAGAGGAATTGCAGAAGCAGCTGGGAGGAAGGAACATGATTGTTATGGGGGATCTGAATGCCCATGTAGGAATATAAAGACAAGGGTATGAGAGTGTGCTTGGACCAGAGGGTTGAGGCAGAAGAAATGAGAAAGTAAAGAGACTGTTGGACTTCTGTCAAAAGAACAAACAGCCTGCTATTTGGGAACTCCTGGTTCAAGAAAAGAGAGAGCCACACAATCACATGGTACAGTGATGACTTGACCAGGAAGTCGGTGGTCGACTATATACTGTATGAGAAAGAATTAAATAAGAAAATCACGGACATCAAGTTTATACCATCGGAGAATTTGGATAGCGACCATCGATTGCCGGTAATGAACCTGAGAGCGACTAAGGAGAAGAAAGGGACTGAGAACCAGGAAAGACGTATAAGGATATGGAAACTGAAAGAAAGAGACAGAAGGGTCGAGTACCTCAAAATGGTAAAGGAAGGAATTCCAACATATGAAGAAAGAGTGGTGGAAGAGGAATGGGCTAGATTTAAGAAGACACTAGTAGGTGCAGCAGAAGCAGTATGTGGGAGGACAAGTAGTAAGAAGAGGTGGAAGGAAACACCATGGTGGAATGAGAAGACAAAAGATATAGTAAGGGAAAAGAATAGAGCCTTTTTGAGGTGGTATCAAAATAGGATGGTAGAGACAAGGGAAGAGTACCAGGAAAGAAAGAAGGAGGCAAAGAGAGTAGTGGCTGAGGAGAGAAGAAAGTGGATGGAAGAGTGGACAAAGATGATGGAGGATAGTGATGGTACAAAAAAGGTCTTGTATGGGATGGTAAAAACTAAGAGGCGGAAGGATCCTACAGATTATGTTAGAATGGTGAACAAAAGGGGGCAAGAGACAGAAAATAGGGAAGAACTGAAGAAAATGTGGAAAGAATATTTTGAAGAACTTCTGAACCCAAATGGAAACCACGGCGAGGAGGAAGAAATCGGGGAACAGGAAGATGGACTGCAAACAGAAAAGGACTTAACATGGAAAGAAGTGGAGGATGCAATGAGGAAAATGAAAGATGCAGTGAGGAAGATGAAAGGAGGGAAGGCACCGGGTGTGGATGAGTTAAGTGTGGAGATGGTGAGAGCAGCAGGAGAGGTGGGGATACAATGGTTGTACCGAGTGATGAAGACAGCATGGAAGGAAAGGAAGACCCCAGAGGACTGGAAAAAGGGAATAATTGTCCCGATCTTCAAGAAAGTTAGTAGAACAGAATGCAGAAACTATCGGGGAATAACACTGATGAGTCATTGTGCAAAGATATTTGAGAAAGTTTTGGAAAGGAGAATTAGGACAAGGATAGAGGGAGGGATGAGGGAAGAACAACATGGCTTCAGAGCAGGAAGGTCCCCAGTGGATTTGATTTTTGCTGTAAGTCAGTTACAAGAACAGCACTATGAGTATGGAACAGATCTACTGATGGCCTTCCTGGACATTGAGAAAGCATACGACAGTGTATGCAGAAACAAAGTTGGAAGTCCCAGGAGGATAGAGGAGTAGAAAAATGGACTATAAGGAGGATAAAGGAGATGTACAAGGGAAGCGTGAGCTGTGTGAAAGTGGGAGGAGAGAGATCGGATTGGTTGGAACAGAGAAACGGCATGAAACAAGGAAGTGCACTGTCACCGTTACTTTTCATTGTGGTGATGGATGACATAATGACCCGAGTGGAACAAGTAATTGGAGAAGGAAAGATGAAAGCAATGGTGTTTGCAGATGATTTGGGGAAACAAGGAGGAGGAGGTACAGGAACAGTTGGACGGGTGGAATGGAATAATGCAAGGATATGGGATGAAATTTAGCATAAATAAGAGTGAGAAGGTGATCACAACAAGGAAGAAGGAAAGAACCACATCGGGAATAACAATTGGTGGGGAACAGCTGAAGAAAGTGGAGAGTTTCAAGTATCTGGGAAGCCTGATACAAGCCTGATGGAAGAAACTATAGAGAAATAAATGAGCGAGGAAGACAGGCGGAAGCATTCCGGAGGAGAGTGAGAAGCATGTTATGAAGCAACGCTGTCCCTCAGAACAGCAAAAAGATAATATATCGGACGTACTATGTCCCTATCCTGACGTATGCCTCGGAGACCTGGGTTATGAAAGGAAGGGAGAAGAGCAAAATACAGGCCAGTGAGATGAGGTTCTTGAGAAGCAGTATTGGAGCTACAAAGATGGACAGAATAAGAAATGAAAGGACCAGAGAATTAATGAAGGAGGATCCATTACAGGATGGTATAGAGAAATCTAGACTTAGATGGTATGGACATGTAAAACGAATGGAGGAGAAGAGGATACCCAGGAGGATAGAGACGAAGTGGGAAGGAAAGAGACCGAGAGACAGGTGGCTGAAGGGAGTGGAGGAAAGCGTGAAGAAGAGAGGAGAAGACAGGACAAGGGTGGAGGCTGAGAGATGGTGGGAAGACAGAAGACGTTGGAGAGGCTTGTGTTCCAAACAGACCCGGCCAGTGGCTGGAAACTGTGCAAGATGATGACAAGTGTGTGATATAGTTGGTAATTGTTTCTGTAACATATGCGTTTTGCTATTTCCTGCTCACGTTCAGAGTTTGGTAAGAAATGCTGGTGACGAACACTGGATGAAAAAAATCGCACTTTACCAATGCTCGTCATTTGTGATGAAAACTGGCACACTGTCATTTCTCCTTGTAAGACCTAACTAACAGCGGCAACATACTTATAATGTCGCCCTCATGCACCCTGCATTAATTAAATTGTCGTTTGATCATCGTGTCCAATAGTCGTCATGGCTGACGAGCTTTAGAGCACATGCGTGACGAATACTAGTGCATGATAATGTTAAAGTTTGCGTTAACGTTTCAGAACCAATAAACATTTACAGTGTGCCGTTATTAAGTAGATCTGTCTCTTTGACGGACATAGGTCTACGCTGGCTGCGTGGCTCAGCGGTAACGTTCTCGCCTGCTGTTGCAGGATCGAATCCTGGCGCAGCCATCTGGAATTTGAGGGTGCGCAAATGCGAGGGAGCCGTGTCAGTAGATTTAGTGACACGTTATATATCCCCTTAGGGGCAAAGTTCCGGCACCCCGGGGTCTCTAAAAGTCGCAGTATTTAAAAGGGACGTGAAACAAATAACATTAGTATTATTATTATCAGTAGATCTTGGCCTAGGGTTTTTTGCTGTGCTAAAGAGGTTTCTTTTTAAATTGAGATGAAAAATATATTCTAAGACTAAATCTTTGCTTTCAAGCAATATGTCAAAAAGCACACGATATTCAGCAAATGGAAGCTGCTATTAAGGTCGTTGAGGAGGACGGCATGTGTATTACAATGGCCGCGGAGAGGAATGGTGTTCCGAGAAACGCCCTCTCGGACAAAATTAAAGGAAAAACTAGAGAGAGGAAGATGGGCCCACGTTCCTTTTTTACAATGGGTGTTAGTTCAATGGGTACTCTCACTAGGAAAAGCCTAGTTCTCCGTAACAAAGGACGATTGGCAAAATAGCGTCCAGTGCCTCACAAAAGAATTGAAGAGGGACTCTCCTTTCAAAGATGGGCGGCCGGGGAGAAAATGGTGTGAATCTTTCCTAGAAAGAAATCCAAGCCTGTCTTTATGAACCCCTTAAAATTTGACAGTAAACCGTGCTGCAGTTACAGAACATCAAATTAAAACCTACAGCTATCTGGTGGAAAACGACTTGCAGTCTATCTTGTCAGACCCTCGGTGATTGTTCAACGCAGATGTTATATTTTGCCATGGTCTGGTCTCACTTTTTATGTGACTACGTCTCCCATCTCCCGGAAAAAAAATTAAAAAGATCACGGCATAACAGCCCGGAAAATGACATTTGCTCTTGAACAACAGTCGGGGAAGCCTACATCAATAAACGTTCTTGTGGTTATATTGTTCGAATTTGAATTATTATTAATATTATTTCTGTTGTATTTCTAATGCACTTTAAGAAATATATAAATAAATTATAATAAATGTGTTTAGAGCAGAATTACGATCTTTTCATGCCCGTATGTCTACCCGCCATTCACGATTGCTGATGCCCATTTATTGTCTTTCCCTTTTTTAAATAATTACTGGTACTGCATCATTCGTAAACGTTAGCCTCCATGTCAATAAATCGGTGCCTTACCCAACAATATTGACAGAAATGCATTATAAACAGCAGATAAGGACAACGAACGATGTGACGGCAATTGGTGCAAACGGGTGACGAATATTGGAAAAATCTAAATACATCGTGATGATTACTAACACAAAAACCTATATTTCTTTTAATACATAATTTTTCCGAAAATGAATACTTTCGACATTGAGAGTTTCCTAGTGTTTGAGTAGAGTTGGAGGTTAGGTACATTGGTCGTGTTGATTTAAATTACCAAAAGGTATAAGATATATATATTTTCTTGACTAAATCAGTCTTAACATGACGACTATTGGTGCAATTAACTTACTAGTCAAATAGGAATATCAGTCAATTCGGACCAATATGATGTCGAATACTCCTAATGCCTGTCTCTTCTGCCTTTACATAGCCCTGGTTTATTGGAACAGGGCTAGAACGGTACGAAGAATGGAAGTAAACTTATTAAGCCTGTCTCATATTAATACCAAGAGAAATGCGCACAATGTACATAGATACAATACAGAGGAATACAGAAATTTAATACCGTACCGTAGTGATTCAAGTCATTCAGGGCAAGTTAGTACATGATATCTATCACACCTTTCTTCACACAATTCGCAAACACAGTTCACACTCGGCATATGAAATGCCTTAGTAGCACACTCTTTAAGCGCTTTTGTCCAGTCTGTCCCTTTCACATAGGTTAAGCTCGTAGCACCCAATACATCAACCTGAAGTCTGGTATAATAGATTTCCCTTTAAAGTGTATCCTGATCTATAGAGCGTCTCAACCTTAAAAGACGGTATGGAATTAAATGTAGTAGTTGCCTCTCACTCGCACTCCCATGTCCTGCAATTAGCTTCGTCCTCTTCCACCCCGGCGATGTTGCCATTTCCCAATAATTGAAAGTGACAAATCTAAGAAACTGTTTGCGTGGTCTTATAGAGAATTTTCCGCTCTTTATGATGTTGTAAAAATAAAAGCCATAAATAATTAACACATGGCCCAATATTCACAATTACGATATTTTAGCTCGAATCTATATTTTTGCAGATTTAAAACTTATCACGCCATAGATAATGAACTAATGATCGCAACAGATCAAAAATTTATTTTTAGATTGCCTGATGTTGGCAGAAGATACTCTATTTCTCAGGGCAGTAATTATTTTCATAGTAAGAAAGTTATGAATTTTTATATTAAATGTTACTTGAAAAATCTGAGATGGTATCACAGGAAAGTCACGTAGCGACAAACTTTTTTGCTATTGACTTTACGTTGGTGACTAAGCGAGAAGAAATGTTAATAAATATGTGAAAAAGTTTTTAAAACAAACCCGAGCTCGATATCAGATAGCATTCATAAGTTATTGCACTTATTCCTCCCGCCCAGCGCTGACGCTGCGTAAGTTTGTTTACTCAGGCCAGTATCTCCCCGACTGATCGTGTGATGGTGTGAAGTTAAACTGTGAAATGAAGTGGTCCTTGAGTTCATTATAAATTGTCCGCCTCGTTGCGTACCGTAGTGGCTAGCATTCCTGGCTGTCACCGTGGAGGCCCAGTTTTGAATCCCGGCTCCGCCAAGAAATTTAATTCTGGTCTGAGGGCTCGAACGGGTGTACTAAACTTCATGAGACAAAACTGAGAAGAGGCGGGTTCGATTCCTACCTCAGCCATCCTCTAAGTGGTTTCCGTGGTTTGCCTTTGTTCATCCCGGGAATAACATATTATAATATTATCATATTCATGAATAATTGAAAAATGTAAATTGTTATAATGTGTGCATTTAACTCGCGCTCTGAGGTTCGGCGTATCATATCTAAATATCGTAGCGTTGTTCGCTGCAAGGTATGAGTTACAGTTATATAAAACAAACACATATTTTGGAAATTTCCCGAGTTTTCCGAAAAAGCACGCCTGTATATGAGTTATATTACATCATGTGCCCGCCCTTGCATAACTTTGTATATGCAGTAGATCTGGCATCAGCGCACCCCATTTAATGCATACTGTCTTTTAAGGTAGAGACGCACTATAGCCTACCTATATAGCCTATACAAAACTGGTGTAAAATTAATAGATAAAAGTTTCATCAATAAGTTACCTTTGCCTGATTCCACTGCTCGGATAAGAGTTCAGACAATTCCAGCCTGTAGGCTTTCCGGTCCCACTACTGGACAACTGTGGTATATAATCTGCTGCCTTTCTTGAAGAGGGTCATGCCCTGTGAAACGAAATGAAATACAATGAGATCAACAGTTTAACCCTGTTCCAATAAATCAGGGCTATGTAAAGGCAGACATGTTATTAAGCCTGTCTCATTCATATAGGTTAAGTTGGGGTCTCACAGTAAACCAACCTACTCTAATACATAATCTAACTAAAAATTATAATAATTATGAACGACGTATCACATTTTTGTTTTTCGCTTCCATTTCGACAATATATAATTTTCATACCTTATTTTATCTTTTCGGGGGACATTATCAATTTTAACTTCCAACTTTGATCACTCTTGCACCAACTGCACCCGATATATTTGCTAAATCACGTAAATATGTGTTTTATTTAACAACCGGATCCATGTTCGTCAGATTTGTTAGTATGTGTACTGCTCGGGTCTAAGCTGCATGGACCTGAGAGGAATGTGCATCGCAGACTATGTGTAGTGGTGGTGACGAGTGATGAGGTTTATCGGTCCTTGCGTAGTAATAGAAGCAAATACATTCATTGGCGACTCACTCACTCATTCCCAACGCCACACTGGTTTCAGAAAAGACCCTATGTTAACAGTATTGGAATAGACGAGAATGTCAGATAACACGGCGGCCTGTCGATTATCGCCAGCTCCTACCCTGCCTCTGCCCTTCATGCCGCAACTTCACAGAGCTTAGACGCGAGCAGTAACTGCCGCAGTGAGGGCTCACAACAAGGCGCTCACATTGACGTCAGTAGTTGCTAACATGTCCGATACAAAATACAACACGTAACGTAATTATGTGATAAAAGAAATACTTGGGCTTTTGTGTATTAATGTATTTGTAAATATAGCTTGTATGAGGCAATGGTGCCAACTTCACTATACTGCAATCAAAAACCATCGATCTGGAGGCGTTAGGCTGAAACATTTGGATTAGACAAAACGAAGGTTAGAATGGTTGGGTGTAGGTGCGGCCTTGGCCGCAAAGGCTGCACGCAGCTAGCGGGGCACGGTTGACACAAAACTATTGATCTGGGCGCGTTAGGCTATAACTATTGTCAAAAACCATTGGATTGGACAAAACGAAGGTTAGAATCGTCGGGTTTAGGTGCGGCCTTGGCCGCGCGCGGCTAGCGGGGCACCGCTGACACAAAACTATTGATCTGGACGCGGTAGGCTGTAACCGTTGTCAAAAACATTGGATTGGTCAAAACGAAGGTCAGAATGGTCGGGTGTGGGTGCGGCCTCGACTTCCCTCTCATTGTAGGTTACAGATAGGTTATGTTTTATTCTCCTAACTTCCGCTTCACGATGGCATTTCGTGCACAGTAGTGTTTTTGGTACTAAAATGTGGTGTTGCAATAGCTTCAGCAACTTCTCAGGTTGATCATAGAACCGGCGATTGAAGTTACTGATTGTTATCTGGCAACTCGACAATCCATAGTGAATAAACGATTCAATTCAGCACACTATCAAATCAAGAGAGTGACGCACACGAATATGCGCACTAGAGAATGAAGTAAGCGCTTCTTTGTTTTATATAGTGCCGTAAGGGCAAGGTTGGCAGTCCTGTTTTATTGACAGACCAGCAGACCAAACGAAGAGACCTGAATACTCAACTACCGCAACCGATGATGATTGATTTGGACTAATGGCGGTCACGGCTGTAATTTTGGCTATATATGTTGTGATCCTATTTTGGAAGGCTGGGTGGGTCACAGACGGCGGAGGAGGAAACATCTATTACTACATTTTCTCCAGATATTTTCCTGACCATTACTACAGGTATTTTGGTTAGGCACTGCTACCACAATTATATTGAATTGAGAATATTGCACCAGAACTAAACAATAAAGCTCACGAGTATCAAAAAATGATAATAAACACAAATACACATGACCACAAGTACAACGGCAGGTTCCGTTTTATAGAGAAGTACCTCATCGTAGAATACGCCACGTTTTCCCTTCTGAAGGTACGGCTTGGGTGACTACAAGTACAACGGCAGAGAAGTACCTCATTGTAGAATACGACACGTTTTCCCTTCGGAAGGTGCGGCTCGGGTGACCACAAGTACAACGGCAGGTTCCGTTTCATAGAGAAGTACCTCACTGTAGAATACGCCATGTTTTCCCTTCTGTAGGTGCGGCTCGGGTGACCACAAGTACAACGGCAGGTTCCCTTTCATAGAGAAGTACCTCACTGTACACCATGTTTCCCCTTCAGTATGTGCGGCACAAACCTCACTTGGCATGTAATGACCCTAGCAGGCGGAGCCTCCATGGAAATCACCATCTCTCTTAGCCAGACAAACTACAACAGCAAATAGAAATAGTAAACGAATACAAATATCTAGGAATCACCTTCCAAACATCAGGAAACTCCTTCAACAAACACATAAAACAAAAGACAATAACCCCCATCGCTGCAATTAGGGACATCAGAAAAATTCAATCTCTATCATTAGACACCGCAATGAAGATTTTCAGAGTCAAAATAGTACCAATTCTGACATATGGACTTCAAATAATATGGGACTACTTGAAAACAAGAGATCTAAGAACAATAGAGAATGTAAAAGCACTGTATCTAAAGAAAGCACTAGGCATCTCAAAATATACACCCTCCAGGTATATATATTTACTGGCAAGAGAATCTTTCCTGATAGAGGAACTAAAATATACTCTACTACTACCAACCACGAAAGCATACAGCAATCTCCTAACAGAAAGGCAGCAAAAGAAGGAAAAAGTAGAAGAAGAATTCTACGGCATGAGCGCCATGATTGACCGAAGCTGGGCAAAAGCTAACCAGCAGATGAGAAGCGCAGTCATCAGGCTGGCGGTCCATGGCTTCCATCACAAGACATGCCGCATAACATCATACCACAGCATCTCGGAGAAATGCATGTGCATACAGTGCAACGAAAAGTGCGACAAATACCACATCCTCTTATGCAAGAACATTACAAGATCACTAATGGAACTTAGTTCTGAAGAGTAAAGACATACAGGGCCTTTCATATAAAGTAAGAACGCCGAGCGGCGGGTTTGTTATCCGCTAGTGTTGTGGCCTTGACCGAGCTTGTGGCGAGCCGTGGCCCCCTGCTTTAAGAGTGTGTACAATCCTCTATGAAATATTACCTTATAAAGGTTGCTGGAAGTGTCGTCCATCCTGGGATATACTGGCATTGTATCTGGTAACCACATTTTGGCTGACGCGAGCGAGTCATGCCACTGTATTTTTTCTGATTTTTTATTTTGTATTTTTTATTGAGCACTGAACCAGTAGTGTCACAGTTATTTACAATTACGTGAATCTGTGCTAGGGAAGGTGGCACTTCATCCGGAAATTGCTGAACAAATGCATCACGTACCCACCGAGCCGAATCGAAATTAAAATAAAATTTACATACAAAAATACGATGTTGCAATGATAACTGTCTCAACATGTTAGCAGCTGAGGTTCAGACTGGTGACTGACAACACCTGCACGCTTATTGCAAGGTCAAGTTTGTGCTATGCGCGCTCTTTCAATACTACAGCAGGGGGCCGTGGCGCGTCACAAGCTCGGCCAAGCCGGCTTCAGCAGCGAATGACAAAACCGCCGCTCGTCGTTCTTACTTTATATGAAAGACCCTGTAGATACATCTCAAACAATCAAATGTACTAAAAAAAATATTGTATGGCCACTTGGCTGCAATAACTCTTAAAAAAAAATACAATTAAGCAACTTAAAACAGAAACACACTTAAAATTTTATGTTATTAATACCATGCCTCTCTCTTTTCTTTGATGAGCTACGTTCAAACCTTGGACTATACTGTGTAACCTAGTACAACTACGTCAACGATCTGAAAGTTGCCACTTGCACATAGCCTAAGCTATACCATTTCATTTATTATAGTTACCCCTTGTGATTTCTTACCTCACTTGTAGGCTACTGTTTGAAAGAACTTTAAACTCTCGACTTCAAAACAAACTTTTTCACTTCATTGATATCTATTGTACAGTACTAGACCTGGCATCGTATAACAGTCCGTCAAGAGTCAAAGTAATTGTCCTGTGCCAATAACAAAACCCTATTCAAATAAAAATTAGCCAATGATAGGGATTTGAGACCCTTATATGAAATGTGGAAATAAATATATATATATATATATCTGCTTGTTTTATTATATTAGGCCATATAAGTTACATACCTACACATTTAAACGACAATAATATTAGCCTATGTCTTAAATCGCCAGGAGACCTACCAAGTCGGAACATTAATTTCTGTTTATTGCCTGCCTACTAATTATGCAATTATATAATAACATTCCCTTGTAACTCCCAGAAAACTACACATTCAATGCACATTTTGCGAAATACTATTATTAATGTTTTATTGCACATAAATTGTGCAAGAAATACTAATATACGTTATAATCGCTCACCAGGGGGCTTATTAGTGTTAAAATGCTCTCACTAAACAACTCTTAAAATGATATTAAAACATACACAGTCATTCCAGGAACTACAGTTTTAATTAGCACATGTTTCAACTTTTTTAAATGAATTTTTTACACCTAAACGCAAAGCAGATTAATTGGACGACTCTGAACTACTGCTACAGTATGACTGGCTGAAATAATGCTCCTGGATTACAACCGAGCATCGACGACTTTGAACTATCAATATTCTCATACAGTTAAATATCCGCCAATCAGAAGTCTTAAAATACGGCGTATGCTGTAGTCCAGGAGGTTTAAGTAATACGCCGATTGTTTGCGGATGACTGTGTTATATATCGAAAAATACATAGTTCACTGAACAACGCAGAACCTGCTTAATTAAATGAAAATAAACGATAAGAAAACGTAGTCTCATAAGAATAAGGAAAGGTAAGAATTTCAATATAACATTCGGTTGGAAATACTTCATTCAAAATATTTGGGCGATCACGTAAGGAATGATATGACATAGTGTAGTCATGTAGGATGTGTAGTTTCTAAAGCTTACAAATCTTTGCTTTGTGTAATGATGGTATTAGACGAAAGTAGTACCTCTCCCAATGAACTAGGAATTTGTCACTCGTAAGATCTATTCTGTAACACGTATCGGCGGTTTGGGATCAATATCAAGTAGGGATCTTATTTGAAACAAAGAACGGCCACTTGATTTGAGCTCAATGACTTTAATTCTAGGAGCAGTGTGACCCGTATAACAAAGAAACATGGGTGTTAATCACTGGAGGCTAGGATACCGAAATACTGACTCATCTCTATGTACAACACGTATACAAATCAACTAGCATGCGGTAAACTTAGTAAACGTATGGAAAAGCCTACCCTAATGAGTAGGATTTATCATTCTTTCAAAGTTTACTTTCAATCACGGCGTAAAAATTATATTTCATATTGTCTCGCAAACCGTGCCATTGATAACTGGAACTCTCGACATGCTGCTGTCAAAGGTCTTTTTATTAGAGCAATATTCTCCATTTTAGGTCCGTATTGAATATATTCACTAATAAAACAATTAATAATCCCCGTCTTTTCAATACAAAGTTGTTGATAGTCTATTTATACAACTGGGTACATACTGTACATTATGTTTAAGGAGTGCAAGGTTTTACAGCATGAGTTGCTATGTTTCCATAAGTTGGCTAGATTACTTTTCAGAATTTTCTTTGTTAAAATCTGATTATGTTTTTCATTTTAACGTAATTAGGGAGCTTTACCAGTTTTGCTTTTTATGTAATGAATTGTGTGTGTGAAAATAGTTTTTAGTGGTATTTGGAACGATAGGCAGAGTAATTCAGTACTAATTTGACATTATATTACATTTCGTTATGTACAAACCTTGTTTGAGTGGCAAAACAGCACCTGAGTAATTCGATTTTATGGCGAATGTGGCTCAAAGTTTGGCAACACTGTTACGATTTCACAAAAGTTCCTCAAGTTGGCAAAGTGTTCGAATTTCAGCTGCAAAGCTTGAATCAGCAATAAAATACTTCAAAGGTAATAAAAATGGAGAGAAGATGAGTCAAAGGTGCAAACAAATGATTTTAAATGCACTTACGTTGAGAGATGGCTATCTCCAGTTTCCTTGAATGTATTTACATTGAGAGATGACTATCTCAAGTTTCCTTGAATGTATTTACGTTGAGAGATGACTATCTCCAGTTTCCTTGAATGTATTTACGTTGAGAGATGACTATCTCCAGTTTCCTTGAATAAATTTACGTTGAGAGATGACTATCTGCAGTTTCCTTGAATGTATTTACGTTGAGAGATGATTATCTAGAGTTTCCTTGAATGTATTTACGTTGAGAGATGACTATCTCGAGTTTCCTTGAATGTATTTACGTTGAGAGATGACTATCTCGAGTTTCCTTATCGGGGTAAAAAGGAGGAACAAAGAGAGGGGATACGCGGAGGACTGACCTGACGTTTGGTTTAGAGTCAGTATAATTCGACGCCGTAGACAAAGAGGAGCCATATCAGCACTGCCCTTACCGATATAGGGCAAACCATTCTGAGGATAGGACGTTTTAAAATCACAGGCTTTCCCCAAGTTGTTGAACTGTACTTGTTGCGTTTAGATATAGTCCAAGGCCACTTTTCTGTGAAGGGAACGAGTAGATCATCAAACGCATTTCTTTGAAACACGTTGAAGCCTCCCCATTTAGAGGGACCCATTGCATAATATAGAAATCATGCATTATGCTTACAAAGAAGCCGGTAGAATATTGTCCAAGTATTGAGGGTGAAACGGACCCCACTTGCCCGGTTAAGTACCGTACACGAGACCAAAATTGTACTTTGAATCACAGGCCTACCTTAGAGCTCAAATTGCAAAAATATTTTTGGCATTGTTTAACGCTGAAAGTTGAAAAAAAATAATGGAATTTCTGTCCTTGCATGGCGAATGATTCCATAATGCCGTTAGTCAAAAGCAACGGCAACTGGGTCCAGCAGACCTGGGTAAGGGTTTAAAAAAAGGGATATCTTTTTCAACCGGAGAGGATGTGTATCTATGTGCGTGGTACTATCGACTTCGTTGTAGATCAGTGCGATAACGCTTGAGAATATGGATAGGCTACTGGTATCAAACATGGGATAGGATTTTGTTCGGTTGGCGGTCTTTCAAATGGTTACCCTACCGATTTAAGATATTGGAGTTTGAATTTTGGATTAGCCTATGTGTAAATACTTGCAAATATAATATAATCTGCTAAGTCTGGCATTTCTGCAGATGGATATTAATAGATGCTATCTTTTCATCAAATTTCAAATTTGTTATTCTCATGGCTTACCGTACAGATATTTTATAAAATGGCGCCAAGTCTACTAATAGCATTTAGAGTATTTCTCTTGTGGAGAAAATCAACACAGCTCCAACCCATTAACGTACTGGAGAGTAAGACTTGAAAATGTGACCAAAATCGGGATCGAACCCACGTCTCTTGTGGCACGGCCAGGCACGATAGGTCCTTGCACGAATGTTGTTATTATTACATTTGTCTAAAATAAAGCAAGTAATATCAATGATAACAAATTATTTAATTAAGAACATTTTAAAAAGAACATTAAGCAGCCAAAAATTTGCACAAAACACTGGACAGGTAAAATGATTGTTACGCAGCCCTGTTCATTGAAACTCTAAGTCAGCATCTCCATCTATGTCTCTTGCAAGTGTTTGGGATCTGCAGGTGTTAGTTAGGCTTCCCAGCTGGCCTCAACGGTTTCAATACCTGATGAAAGGAACTCTTCCCCCCTCGTGGTGTAGCGCCTATTGTCCGTTCAGAGTTAAGAGTGTACTACGGGCTCTTATGGGCTTTTACATTTAGCGGACTCTCCCAGAATTGATGACTTCGAAGTCTTTAAAACTGGATTTTCGCTATGTCATTTAATAGGTTAATGGTCATGGGTGGAGTGTACATGATCCTCAGCATTCATTTAATGATATCTAATTCTTACATTCTTGATATGCAACATGATTTTGTAATGTATCTGACAGCAGTGTCTGCGCGCTGGATGGAACAGCGCGCACCCTGTAGTACGTGTCTTGGCTCTACACTGAACGCACGAGTCCAGTCTCTCCAAGATATTTCAAACAGTGTTGAAGTGTAAGGATCGTTTTGTGTAATATAAAAATAATTGTGATTTAGGTATAAGTGGCATTAAATATATGGCTGATGTTCCGTTTGCGAAACGTAAACCTGAGGAAATTTTAAGGCGTAGAGAACGACAGATAGTTTGTAACGTCTACAATTATATAAAGACCAAGAATCAGGAGAAAAGTGTGGACTGGACTGCGAGAGAAACTGCTGAAGCATGCGGCGTTTCAAAAACGTTGTCTGGAGGTAAGATTGCAGTCTTATACAAAATTGTGTTGTGTTTTAACTTATGAATTTCCCAGTCTCTGGTATGACAACTTCCCATTCACGCTGCTGTACGTTTCTGAGAAACCTGTGGTGATATTATTTTTATTATTATTATTATCTACTCACCTGCAATAATGTGCGTAACAGAACTTTCATTACGCGTTAAATTACGCGATTTGTGCCGAATGAGAAGCTTGTAGTTTTGTATAAAATAAACCGCTAAGGCTCATTATGAAATGGATCATGATTGTTTTGAGAAATATTTTAAAGAACAGATTATCGCAAATTTCCCACATCAGTCTGTAGTATTTGCCATTCATTGTCCAATGTACGTTGTGCCACTGAATTTTTTGATAACTTTCTTTCTTTCATCTATCATACTGAGCTCAGGCACGGATCTAGAGTTTGGTTTTGGGGGGGGTCAGAGATTCGATCTAGAGTTTGGCTTGGGGGGGGGGGGGGTCAGAGAATCGAAATTGTTAAGAAAAATGGTATCACTAAAAACGCAATCACAAAATAACCAAACGTACAAAACCAGACCAATTTTTTTGCAAGCTTCATGGATAGAAATTTGATGCGTTTAGCGCACCAAAAATATTCGTACAAATTGCAACGGCGTGTTTTGCGACTTTTTCATCGAGCTTCGAGAAAATGATCAAGGTACGTTACAGTTTCGGCAAGTCGAGTTGATACCGACCAAGGGAGCAAGTCACAGTTTAAATTGCCAACCAAGCTTGCAGTTTGGACGTCGGCAAAAAATTTTGGTGCGAAAAAAGCCCCAGTTTCCTATCCGTGCATTGCTGCATATTCATCGTGACATCACTATAAACATCGATTCGGTAATCACAAGGTTTGCTAAACAAAATAGACGAGTTGATTTTGTTGTATAGTTTTTATACAAGAGGTTTGAAGTTTTAAATATGTACAGTTGTAACAGAACATAATAATTCCAATAAAGATAATTCAGTATTGAATAAAATGAAAAAAAAACTGTTTTATCAGTTAAAATTCGTTAAGTTTTATTTGTCTGGTAATTGTGTTTTCCTTTTTTGAGTTTGCAAAAAAATTTGGTCTCCGTTTGGGGAGGGGGGGGTCATGACCCCCGTGACCCCCCCCCCCTCCTTGAATCCGCGCCTGACTGAGCTCGATAGCTGCAGTCACTTAAGTGCGGCCAGTATCCAGTATTCGGGAGATAGTGGGTTTGAACCCCACTGTCGGCAGCCGTGAAGATGGTTCCCGTGGTTTTCCATTTTCACACCAGGCAAATGCTGGGGCTGTACCTTAATTAAGGTCATGGCCTCTTCCTTCCCACCCCTAGCCCTTTCCTGTCCCATCATCGCCATAAGACATATCTGTGTCGGTGCGACGTAATGCTACTTGTAAAAAAAATCTTTCATCTACGCGTGTAATAATATGTGAACTATCATATGATAAGAAAACAAGAAGTTCCGTGAAGAACTATACAGCCTACTTTTCATGCCAATGATTATTCTACAGAATATGAACCTATCTAGAATAATGACGAAATTAAGTTGCTAATATCGAAATTTCCAATTAGTTCGAAATACTGTATACCTGGCATAATGTATCCTAATAGAGCACTACAGTTGGCAGCCCTGATGACTGAATATATTCTTAGTTCCGTCTCTTACGGTACTAAATACAAAATTTGGTTGAAGTCCACTGGATAGCATGGACGTTACATGCAGTTGAACATTGGATCTAACAGCGCGTGTAAAATCATGTTGGCAACAATGTCATGCATGTATTGGTCACAAATAATCTGAAATAATATGATCTATTGTTGTGCCAATTTTGAATGAAATCCATTAGTTAGTATAGAAGTTACATGCATTTCAAAATTGGACCTATCAGCAGGCTTAGAATCATGTTGGCAGCACTGACGTATATTAGTTACTCCAAATTCGTCTAGAATGCCAGGTACTATACGTGTGCAAAGTTTAGAGCTATTGGCTTGCATACTTTCTGATATATTGATATTAGGGTAACAAAAATAGGGACAGCACATATTAACAGTTGGCAGCCCTGGTTGCTCCTTAGAATACGCATAGTCATATCTGTTATGGTACACATAGCACATACGAAATTTGGTTGAAATCCAAATGATAGTATGGAAGTTACATGTATTTAAAGTTGGACCTGTCAGCAGGCTTAGAATCATGTTGGTAGCACTGACGTATATAAGTTACTCCAAATTAATATAGAATGTCAGGTACTATACGTGTGCATAGTTTAAAGCTGTCGGCTTGCATACTTTCTGATATATTGGTATTTGGATAAAACAAATTAGGAGCATTTATTTACAGTTGGCAGCCCTGGTTGGTCTTAAGAATACGCTCAGTCATATCTGGTTATGTACACATACAACATACGAAATTTGGTTGAATTCCGCTTGATAGTGTAGAAGTTATATGCATTTAAAAATTGGACCTATCAGGAGGCTTATAATCATTTTGGCAACACTGCCATGTTTGGCCTCCTGGAAATTAAACTGAAATATTATGATCTGTACGTGTGCCAATTTTGAAATAGCTCCCATTCATACTTTCCAAGATATCCAACATGGAGCTCAAATTTCAATTGCGATTTTATAGCAGTTGGTAGCACTGACATCATTTTCAAATATGGCCGTGAGATATTCAGGTATAGATCTTTACTCCTACCAAATTTTGTTTCGATTGCTGCAGCCGTTTAGGAGTTGATAGGGGGGGACACACACACAGCCAGACAGACAGACAGACAGACAGAAGGACAGACAGACGGACAGACAGACAGACAGACAGACAGACAGACACACATTTGCCCGTTCTCATAAGTCTACTTTTTCCTCATTTTTGCAAAATGTGAAAAGTAGGCTAAAAATTGCTTGTTATTTCCGGGTACTCTCCTCGCCTCTGCAGATAAAAGTGACTCACTGGGATCTGTGTAGGTGTCGCTGCGACAGATGATTTGTATCCTGTCACAGACCTAGGCTGACATTGGAGAATATATTGCCATATTACGTATTAAACTTGATCCGTATCTAACGGATGACTCAGGTTAGCTTTCATGTCATTTGTTTTGTCATAGCCATACCGTACGTAACTAAAATTCCAATGTAAATAAATAGTAAATTGTCGCAGTATTTATAATCCGTTCTAAGCATTGTTATGTAAATCAATTACTATCCTCGGATCCGCCACTCATTAGGGGAATGACTCCGTCCTTATCTTTATTAAAAACTGTTCATCCAAATTCTGTTATTCTTACGGGAATTATAGTAAAAGGTTGCAGATTTTAATGGCGCGAAGGATCGACATTCCGCCCGGATGAGCAACTTGCTGATACTGTCCGGCAGCGAGCTGTACTACTCGTGTGGAGTGCTGTACAATAGCTGCCCTTCTACAATCGCTAGACGTGGCAACGCTTGTGCCATAAGAGCTACAGTACACTCTTACTCTGGACGGACAATAGGTCCGGGTTCGATTCCCACCTCAAATATCTCGGAAATGGTTTCCCACTTCTACTCTGGCGGATGCCAGGATGGTCCCTAGGTTAAGGCCACGGCTGCCCCCTTCCACATCATCCCCTGAATTACATTACACACACGTATATAGCAATCACAATAACACAGGTTATCAGACAAAAGGCCACATACACTCAAGTGCACGGGGCAGAGTGACACGAAGTCAAAGCCACCTTAATGAAACTATAAGTCTTTAATAGAATTCATCTTTAAATTAGGTTTGACATACTTGGTACAACGCCGTGGCATTTACAGCTGAATTTCCTTTAGTTTTAGCCAGTTTAATTTGCAACAATTGACATTCTTTTTGCGATTCATGATAACCTTTTCTAGTGCTAATGAACTGAAGCCTCATTGTTGTCGAAGCTTGCAATTTAACGTGCTTTGTAGTTCGTATTGTGTTATGATGACATGTTCTACAGCGGAGGTAATACTTAAAATGCCTAGTGGCAGTCAATTCACAATTTTTAATTGTCGAAGACAAGGATGTGTGGCTATTTAACTAGGAACAGCCTTATGACGACAATATACAAGTTACCCTCATGGTAGTCGGAGTCGGTAATGATTCTCATTTAAACTGTGTAGTTTGTAACACATGGAGACCTTGGTAATTTGTGGTTTCCGAATGGCTGTATGCTACTAGTGGCGATTTACAATTCCTGTACAGTAAACTAAGTTCAATTTAACGTGCCTAATTAAGCGTATTGATAGATTTTTACCGTCAGTACTTTATTGTCTGACGAAATAATATTTTATCTACTCACCGCAAATGAAGTTTATGTGTACATAGGAATAAGGAGACTGAATGTAGGATTTTTTTAATATTTCCCTGTTCTATAAGCAGCCACAATTACTTATTCATTTGATCAATTCAATCGCAATGATAGCAACTTATTCGACCAGCGTCATGGTCGTATCTGTTTCACTGTTGTTGACTAACATATAACCGCTCCTTAACACTGTGCACTTCCTCGTCTGATTTATTGTATAGGAGAATAACTTGGCGTAGCCTGCTGGTATAAGTAAGGTCTTTAATTAATTCTTCAGGCTTTTTATTGTGTTCTAGTTTCTTGAACACAATGGAGGAACAACTATTTATTAAGAGTGAGCCAGACTGGTTGACACATACAGCTGAAGTCTCTAACATAGTGAGTTGCATTTTGTTTCGTATATGGTGTAACATTGCATTCGTAGTGATGTGCATGACAAATGAGGTTTAGTGACTTAACACACTACTTAATGGTAAATGGCACGCTAACGTTTAGTAACGTAACTTAGTACTCATATTGTGTGGGCATATTTTTGATTGGTTCATACTTGTGTTAATTCGCAGGAGACAACTGTCCTGTTGCCCTCTGATAACTTGAAAGACGAGGCTGCTGATATATTTGACGATGAAAGGATAACAGTTAAGGAGGAACATGAACTGCTGGTAATTATCGGTTCTGCGTTATTTCTCTTGTAATTATATGAATGATTTTTAGAAAGAATATTGTTTGGAAGATTGGAATACTTAGTATTGTTTTCTAGAAGAACACCAACAATAGCTGATGTTTTTTTTTTATACTACAGTTCCACCATGACGAATAGAAATAAATAGTGTTATCACTCACCGAGTTCAACCGCGCCCCGCTCGGCTAGCGCTAACGGCGCTGATCCCCAACACTACACAGTCAGCTGTTCAATAGTGGGATACGCGCTGGGCTACGTAAACCTCTTTACGAAGGCTGCGGTTACGCTGATTACAGCAAATTGTGTGTTTAGACTTATGAATAATACTCTCTAAAAGTTAGTATTAATATTCTCTGTCCCCATGTAGAACCATCGTTTAAAACCCTCCATTAGTCGCGCATTGGTCTGACAGATCCATGGTTCGTTATATTAGTTTTAATATCAAGCCAAAAGTTCAAGTTATGATCTTATCGTCTCGTGACGTCTTACACCAAACCTTAGCATTTTTCTGGAGTTGTGAAATAGCGTGCCTAAAAATAACTTTAACACGTGTAACATAGATTGATAGTACCAGCGCTCCCAATGATGTAACATTCTGTCAGTGAGTGGCAGGTATGCTGTTATACCGATTATTTGGCTTAGTATGTTGCCTTAGTTAATATCAGTAAGGAGATTGCGCCTTACGAAAACCTAAGGATGCAGATGAAGCGTGTCACCTTCTGCTGAAAGATAACGAATAGCTAGTTCATGATTCAGTAATTTCAAAGGAATTTGTGACTCGGATACTGAAGACAAAGTTGAAACAAGATCCGAAGATCAGGAGGACGGTAACGGAAGCGAAGAATTGGATGACCGTTTATTTTATTGGCAGGTTGGCCATTATTATACAGTATGTCCGACTCATTCTTGGCCACTTGGCTATCACCACGGAAGTCCGGGTTCGATTCCCAGCTCTGCCAATAAATTTAATACTGGTCTGAAGGCTGGAACGGTGTTCACTCAGCCTCGTTAGGCAAAAATGTTAAGAGGCGCGTTCGATTCCTACCTCAGCTATCCTGGAAGTGGATTTCCGTGGTTTCCCACTTCTCTTCAAGGCAAATGCCGAGATGGTATCTAACAGAAGGACACGGACGCTTCCTACCCAAATCCGACCTCAATTCCAAATACACACACTACTACAGACATCATAATGAACCAGGTTATCAGACGAATTCTAAACAAACCCAAACACACGGAGCTACGTGACCACGATGTCGTTAAGTCCCTAAAGAATCAACAACTATTATTATTTTAGGCCTATTATTATTAAGACGGATTTTTTTCCGATTTAGGTAAGGATGGCACGAAATAGAACAAGTAACCATGGAAGGCTGCCTTCATTCCTTATCCTACTGGGCGGCTTTCGAGATTTTACATCACTGGATAGATATTTCGGTAAATTTTGAAACATGTGAGGTACTGATCCTGGTTTTAATTTCCACTTCACGCGAGGAATTTCCACGTTCTCATAGTTCACTACGAAACAGTCCGCCCTTATAATAATTAAATCTTCCGAAAAACGCTCGTCACAGATTCTATTTTTGATCGACAATTGCTTAATCTTTCCACGGAATAACTCTCGCCCATTTCGCAAACAGATTTGTTTCTTTTGGTGGTGTGAAAAAATGTCTACCATCAGATTTTCCTCGCAACCCGATTTACTTCAAGGAACAAAACATGACGACATTTTCCCGAAACGACAGAAAGCTTAGTTGTTTGCACACACAGCTGCACAGACATTCGTAAACTATTACAAAGAAACAAATTCCCTCGAATAATATGACTTCTCGCGCACAGGATATTACAGTACTAACTTCGTGGGTTACTGTCACACGTGCTTATGGTTCGGCGCGACTTCCGCGCCACACACTGGCCGGACCATGAACTACAATGCTTAAGTAGCGGAGTGATGACACGGTTTATTTCTATTCATCATGGTTCCACTCTGCTGGATCCTATTATAGGTTAAGGCTCTGGAATGTGCCAAGTTATAACTCAATCATATAAGGTATTTGAGATATGATTGCCCTTAAGTGAATGCGCTGCTGGTTGCTATAGGCTAGTGGGGAAGTGGGAAGACTCACAGCTGAGCAGCCCCGTTACCGGCATAGAACAATGTTAAGATTCTAACTTGCGCGTCGGCAATCATAGCCTATTTCTAATGAATAACGAATAATTCATAGCACTGAACGAAAGTAGAACAAGCCATAACATCCTCTATTGTACATAAATTAGCCAACATACCTTATTAAACGACAAGGAATACGTCAGGGAATGAAGTGTAAATATATGTTTCCTCTTCCGCTGCCTGTGACCCACCCAGCCATCCCAAATAGGATCACAACTGAGCCGGCCATTGTAATCGTCATCAAAACAGTACTGCCAACCTTGCTCTTACGGTACTATGCCGCACCAACACCTGAACATTCTAACCTTCGTTTCGTCCAATTCAATGGTTTTTGACAATGGATACAGCCTAACGGGTCCCGATTAATGTTTCTGACAATGGATACAGCCTAACGCATCCAGATCAATGGTTTTTGACAATGGTTACAGCCTAACCCGTCCAGATCAATGGTTTTGACAATGGTTACAGCCTAACGCGTCCAGATCAATGGTTTTGACAATGGTTACAGCCTAACGCGTCCAGGCCAATGGGTTTTGACAATGGTTACAACCTGAAGCGTCTAGATCAATGGTTTTTGACAATGGTTACAGCCTAACGCGTCCAGGCCAATGGTTTTTGACAATGGTTACAGCCTAAAGCGTCCAGATCAATGGTTTTTGACAATGGTTACAGCCTAACCCGTCCAGATCAATGGTTTTGACAATGGTTACAGCCTAACGCGTCCAGATCAATGGTTTTGACAATGGTTACAGCCTAACGCGTCCAGGCCAATGGGTTTTGACAATGGTTACAACCTGAAGCGTCTAGATCAATGGTTTTTGTCAATGGTTACAGCCTAATGCGTCCAGGCCAATGGTTTTTGACAATGGTTACAGCCTAAAGCGTCCAGATCAATGGTTTTTGACAATGGTTACAGCCTAAAGCGTCCAGATCAATGGTTTTTGACAATGGTTACAGCCTAAAGCGTCCAGATCAATGGTTTTTGACAATGGTTACAGCCTAAAGCGTCCAGATCAATGGTTTTTGACAATGGTTACAGCCTAACGCGTCCAGGTCAATGGTTTTTGACAATGGTTACAGCCTAAAGCGTCCAGATCAATGGTTTTTGACAATGGTTACAGCCTAACGCGTCCAGGTCAATGGTTTTTGACAATGGTTACAGCCTAAAGCGTCCAGATCAATGGTTTTTGACAATGGTTACAGCCTAAAGCGTCCAGATCAATGGTTTTTGACAATGTTTACAGCCTAACCCGTCCAGATCAATGGTTTTTGACAATGGTTACAGCCTAACCCGTCCAGATCAATGGTTTTTGACAATGGTTGCAGCCTAAAGCGTCCAGATCAATGGTTTTTGACAATGGTTACAGCCTAAAGCGTCCAGATCAATGGTTTTTGACAATGGTTACAGCCTAAAGCGTCCAGATCAATGGTTTTTGACAATGTTTACAGCCTAACCCGTCCAGATCAATGGTTTTTGACAATGGTTACAGCCTAACCCGTCCAGATCAATGGTTTTGACAATGGTTACAGCCTAACGCGTCCAGATCAATGGTTTTGACAATGGTTACAGCCTAACGCGTCCAGGCCAATGGGTTTTGACAATGGTTACAACCTGAAGCGTCTAGATCAATGGTTTTTGACAATGGTTACAGCCTAACGCGTCCAGGCCAATGGTTTTTGACAATGGTTACAGCCTAAAGCGTCCAGATCAATGGTTTTTGACAATGGTTACAGCATAACCCGTCCAGATCAATGGTTTTGACAATGGCTACAGCCTAACGCGTCCAGATCAATGGTTTTGACAATGGTTACAGCCTAACGCGTCCAGGCCAATGGGTTTTGACAATGGTTACAACCTGAAGCGTCTAGATCAATGGTTTTTGTCAATGGTTACAGCCTAATGCGTCTAGGCCAATGGTTTTTGACAATGGTTACAGCCTAAAGCGTCCAGATCAATGGTTTTTGACAATGGTTACAGCCTAAAGCGTCCAGATCAATGGTTTTTGACAATGGTTACAGCCTAAAGCGTCCAGATCAATGGTTTTTGACAATGGTTACAGCCTAAAGCGTCCAGATCAATGGTTTCTGACAATGTTTACAGCCTAACCCGTCCAGATCAATGGTTTTTGACAATGGTTACAGCCTAACCCGTCCAGATCAATGGTTTTGACAATGGTTACAGCCTAACGCGTCCAGATCAATGGTTTTGACAATGGTTACAGCCTAACGCGTCCAGGCCAATGGGTTTTGACAATGGTTACAACCTGAAGCGTCTAGATCAATGGTTTTTGACAATGGTTACAGCCTAACGCGTCCAGGCCAATGGTTTTTGACAATGGTTACAGCCTAAAGCGTCCAGATCAATGGTTTTTGACAATGGTTACAGCATAACCCGTCCAGATCAATGGTTTTGACAATGGCTACAGCCTAACGCGTCCAGATCAATGGTTTTGACAATGGTTACAGCCTAACGCGTCCAGGCCAATGGGTTTTGACAATGGTTACAACCTGAAGCGTCTAGATCAATGGTTTTTGTCAATGGTTACAGCCTAATGCGTCCAGGCCAATGGTTTTTGACAATGGTTACAGCCTAAAGCGTCCAGATCAATGGTTTTTGACAATGGTTACAGCCTAAAGCGTCCAGATCAATGGTTTTTGACAATGGTTACAGCCTAAAGCGTCCAGATCAATGGTTTTTGACAATGGTTACAGCCTAAAGCGTCCAGATCAATGGTTTTTGACAATGGTTACAGCCTAACGCGTCCAGGTCAATGGTTTTTGACAATGGTTACAGCCTAAAGCGTCCAGATCAATGGTTTTTGACAATGGTTACAGCCTAACGCGTCCAGGTCAATGGTTTTTGACAATGGTTACAGCCTAAAGCGTCCAGATCAATGGTTTTTGACAATGGTTACAGCCTAAAGCGTCCAGATCAATGGTTTTTGACAATGTTTACAGCCTAACCCGTCCAGATCAATGGTTTTTGACAATGGTTACAGCCTAACCCGTCCAGATCAATGGTTTTTGACAATGGTTGCAGCCTAAAGCGTCCAGATCAATGGTTTTTGACAATGGTGTCTGCCTTACGAGTCCAGATCAATGTTTTTTTTATTAAACATCGATTTTGTATCCCACTTTCCTTTATCAACAGTGATTTTGTATCCCATATGTTGGCAACAATTTTTGCGCCAGCGGTGTGTGCGCCTTGTTGACAGTTGAAGGAGATGCAAGCGCTGTCGGAACATGGCAGCCGTTTTTAAAAGAGCAATAAATAACACATGTTTACGTACTTTAGCACATATATGAGGTGCAGTAGTGACCAGGGTTCCTAATTTCAATACGTTATATCGCCCAGAAGATTAAACAAGGACACAAGATATTTAAAAGTCACATTCATGTCTGATGCAAATGTATAAGCCGCGATCTACTTTCAATCAGAATTAATGAATAATCTTCACCAAATCTTTATTCTTCATTTTCTTGAAAACGTGTCCGCTAACGGAACAAACACAAAATCTTACAATCAGGAAATTGTGCTAAGCAATTACACGACCAATGCACTTCGCCTCTTTTCTATATTTTGTATTTTGTATTTTTTTATATTTATTTTTAGCTTTAGTGCCGGGAGTGTCCGAGGACATGTTCGGCTCGCCAGTTTTGTAGCTGCTTCGAGACGGACACCCAATGGGTGAGCTACAAGTACCGTTAGGGAGGAAAGTTGGAATGTAAGGACGAGAAGTTGGAAGGTAGCGGCTGTGGCCTAAAGTTAGGGACCAACCCCCGCATTTGCCTGGAAGGAAGATGGGAAACCACAGAAGACCATCTTCAAGGTTGCCGGCGGGGGGGAATTCGAACCTCCTCGCCTCCCGGATGTGAGCGACTGCCAGCAGTCATGCCGTAACGACCACGGCTAACTCACCCGGTACTTTGCCTCTGGTAGTTCATTTGTCAACTCTTGATGTACAGGACCAGTTTGTAGAGTGCCGTGTTCTCTAGAATAATTTGTATAAATTCTTGTTTTAGACAGCTTAATTTTGGGAAGATGACGTCGTAGTTTCGCCCCTAAATACCTCCATAACTATCTAACTAACAGCTAAAGTGCGTACAATAACCTGAGTATCGACTTACCACGACGACATTAATAGGAAGCTGCTTGAGACCCACATGACCTGAGTAGAGACCGTTATTGTTTCTGTTTACTTGTGTCGGGATCCACTTTTCCATTCTTATTCCTTTCATCACCCCTAGTTCAGCTCTCCCGCAATTCTGATCCCGAAATTTATAGGTACCGCATTCATCATTCTTCTCACCTAAATTGACAGTTCTCGTTAGTACCTGACAAATTCCCCTAATTTCGTTAGGTATCAGACCTCTTCCTAACCTTCTTGGTATAATGGTGTAATTGCTTAGCACAACTGCCTGGAACATATTCCACTTGCCATAAAAATTAACTAAAAGGGCGGTGATCATGAAGACACGTTTTTCCTAACGTGAATGGTTTTATTTGGCTACGACGTGATTTAGAACCAGTGATATCACGAACAATTTCTCCATGATGCACTGCTTCTACACTTCTTTTAATGTGTTAAATAATTGCACTGCTTTAAATCTGATACTGAAGTCTTCCCTATTGAACTTGTTAATATTCTTACACAACACAGCCGCCTCCTCCTCGTCAACTATTAGATGATTTTATTACTGCAATCTGGCCGCCATGGCCTTCAATAATGCAGTTACACTACACACAGTTTTATAGAATTGCATTTCTCCTCTTTGGCTCTGATATTAAACTTTGCAATTCACAGCACGATTTCTCACAGCACGACGACTGACCATGCGGTTAACAGTTCGCAAGTGTTTCATTATTTCACCAAAAAGTGTGTGAAATATTCGACGCGTTACTAGCGTATTCCGCACTGGCAAATAAATGTTCTCGACCGTATTATAGATGATTTCAATAAAAGTTTACAGCTTTCAGTACCGCGCGGTCCAATGGACAATTATTCGCACTCACGCTCTTTAGCGTTCGACAAGTACTGTACAGTAACAAGTAAGCGTTTCCGGCTGCTTCCCTCTGTGACCAGTCAGGTTGTTCCTTCGCCATGTCCTACCTCATTCCCAATATTTTTTACTGGCGCCGATAACCTAGATGTTAGGCCCCTTAAAGGAACAATTATCATCACCATATGTATTATGTCCACATAGAATAATGTCTAACACCATGCAGTAAATATCCAACTCAGATTATTGTGTTGTTTGTGTCTACTGTAATTTTAATATTTGTTTCCAACTCGTGAGTCTGATGAAGTTCACAGCTTACTCGATCCTTCCACAGCCCTCTCATGCATCTTTCTCCATGTAATAGCTCAGTTCCCAATTTCTGGGCATAATTTGAGGTTACGTGGTCTGACGTAGAATTCAGATATAGGCACTTAATGACTATGTTGTGGCCATATTGATCCGAGATACCTCTGAGTGGAAAGCCAAATCAACCCTCGTGAGATCCCTTCACCAGCAAACACACATGGATTTGAGCTGGTCCAACACGAGACCGTTACTCTCAGGTTTTGGGTTTGGTTATGAAGCTAGTCCAAGAACATGGTAATTAATAAACAGAAGGTTCAAAATCTACTAAAAATAACCGCACATTTTAAGATATAAACTCGTGCCCTTGAGTGATTTATTCACCAAAGGTCTCTAGCTTACTCTTTATTGTTGGTTAGTCCACAAGCTAACTAGAAAATAAACACTCCTGAAAATAAATTTCATCTTACATTACTGTCCGAATATCACCTCCAGAAGTCTTTATTCCGAGACTTCATTAAAATAGAAGCTAAGAAATGGTACAAAAATAGTTCCAACGCAAATACAAATGTGAATTATTCATCAGATCTAATTACATTGCTGCTATCTTCGGTAGATGCCTAATCCCCTGTCGTTCCACATCGTTCAGTAACATATGACAAAGAAACCAGGATAAAAATAAGTACGATGGAACCACATCCACCAATTATATTAATTAAATGTAATTCCGCTAGCCAAATCCTGTACAAAGTATCCTACAAAACGTCGCGTCTGAAACTCGTTCCTAAGCTGTACAAGAAGCAAGTGAAACAAACAAAATATGTACAATAATAAACATGATCTCGACTGGCTTGTTGTAATGTTGACAGCTCATCTGTTCCTTCAGAAAGTCGTCTCACAATCAGTGAAGTCTCATATTTCTTTTCTAGGTTTGTATGTTGCTTTGTGTTTGGATGGTTCTCAAAATTATGGAACACTGTGTATGATTTATTTCCACCAATGTAAAGGAACGTGTTTGTAAAACAAGTAATTTTTCTGCAGGATGATACTGATCTCACTGACAATATCAAGATAGAAGAATGTTCGATACCAGAGCTTGTTCCACGAAGGGAGGAAATAGAAAGTCTTTCATTAGCGAGTGATGGAGATCTGAAAGAGGTAAGTACCTTTTGGGTTACTACTTGTTGCACCTCATAAGAGACATCACCCGATCGCCATCTTCCTCTCACCATTGCAATTAAGGGAATACAAAATTGTGTATTCAGACTGTACTGATGACACATGGAAGCTTTCTGTTATTAGGTTGGGTTTGGTGTAGAAAGCACAAGTCGTGTAGAAGATTGCCTTCTGCCGGCTTAATAATAAAGATAATTTTAATTACGACACATGAAATTTGCTTCCACGAAATTGTACTTGAAATGATATGGGGGAGGAAATGTGATAAATATCCCTTCAGATCCTCTCCTCACTACCACAATACATGAGAAATGATCGGTGATAACTGCTATTTATTTATATGAGGGAAAATGATAAACACATCATATCATTTACCGTGCATTAATCTCAAATATCAAGTTATGACTATTAACCACCTTATACTCTTAGTATTAGTACAAATCTTGTGTGACGTCATGGTGAGTCATATGACGCCATGGCCGCCATCTTGGATGACGTCATGTCCGCCATCTTGGAAAACGTCACCAGGAAAGTAGGCTATGGGTTAGGACCTGTACAGCCCCCCCTACTACTTACTATTAGTACAAATATTGCGAGATGATTCTACTAGAACAAACAAAATCTAAATACTGAATATCAGATCGATCGAAATCCAATCAAACGAAGATATTGCTTCTATCACCGATTATATCTATCGCTCATCAAAACCAAACGTCGACAAACCTGTAGGCATGGCACAAAATCAAACTAATGAAAAATCTTACACGAAATACTCGAGTATTCTGATTATTTACGCGAGCCTCGACTCGAACCAGTGGCCCTTCACTCTACAATGGTTGATCTGCATGTGTGGATAGACCGATGAACCAGGATCTCATAATCTATAAATGGGTTTTAAAATAACGTTCCCGTCCAATATAAGACATAAAACAGAAACGTCTACCTCGAAATAAATGAGTTCAACAATTCTAAATTCGTTTTCAAGTAACGTACCCTTCCAGTGATCTATACTGAACAATCAAAATCGAAACTGCAAATCCACAAATCTTATCTGAACTGGAAACACATAGGGGAAAAAACATCCCTAGCTAACAGTCAGCTGATCCGATGTTAACGACCACTCAAATATTGAACTTTCTAACGCCTCAGTAAACCTCAAATATCAAACTCAATATCTATCACCAACACTTCTGTTCACTTCTGGATGATAAGTGTGATTCATTTCTCCCTTAATGCTCCAAGATCACATGTATCTCCGTTGAGCAATCAAGATGCCATTGTTTGTGGTTATGCATAGCATTTGTATCTCTAAGAGAAACCCCAACTCACTCCAACCTCAACATAAACAATTTGGTTCTCATGGCCTCGCAGATAGAGTCTCTCACTGGCCTATGTCGAATATTCACATATTATAGGTTTACCTGCCTCAAAGAACATCATTATGCCTCGATGATTACCACAAACTATGGGCGATAAGTGGCTACACCTGTCGATATACTCTTATCACATGGCTTAACTTCAAATGGCACATTATTCATTACACACACATATTGTATGCGAATTACTCACACATTATAAACCTTACCTTTAAAATCACTAATATTCCACCTCAAATAGAAAAACGTGATCAATCTCACTGATCATCACCTGCATGTATATTCAAATGCTTTCTTGGGGTGAATGACCTGGGAGTCTCAACATTATTAATCATATTCCATCACTGGTCATGAAGTCTTGTTATCTCACCTCATCCTGACGTTTATCCATGATTTCAAACTCAATATACACGGTTATGTTTCAACATACACTTCATCTAATGAACAGGTGACCAGAAATAAAGAACATCCTATAAACTAATGGTAACTTTCCTTACTACTAACTATTCGTGATACGATGTTTCTACTGAATAAGATACGCTACTTTAGCCCATCACAAATATCAACAAGTAACGACAAGAAAGTATCCTAACTGGACTATGTTAAAATTCACAAATCCTCTTCCATAATCAGGAAATGACAAAGAGGATAACTTCTCAAGTTTTCTTCCCCCTCCGTAGATATGGTGATGGGCCACGGACGGCCCCTTCCATAATGACTAATTCATAGTAATAAAGTAGGCACTCATTTGAACGATGTATTATATCTTGCTCACATAAATGTTTTGTACACCTTTCAATTTGCGTCACAGTAATACTGTTTTATTATCTGGCCCAATATGATACACAAACTATGGGCTCCACCACTCGGGGCATGTTACTGGATCCTTTGTTCTCCTCGTGCATTGATATTGTATCTGTTTTCTACATAAAATATTCTGTTATATGATGATGGTGTTTTACACGAACAAATTACATCATTATTCTCGCCAGTATATTTATAGTTCCCTTCCATAGAGTCATTATTTTTCTATAATTCGCGATTTGAATTGGCGTGTCTTCGCTGTTCTAGGACCCACCCCCCGTATTTCTGTAGCCTTGGGAGTCACCGAATCGACACCTGCCGAGGAGTGGTCGGTATTGGTGTTCTATTTTGCCAGTCTCCCTTGTCAACGTGTATTGTGAAATTGTGGCTCTCTTTTTTGCCGTGAAAACGTTTGCTTGTAATTAAAACTTCTTCATGTAATTGTTGTCGAGCATAATCTTGATTAAAACGTTGCCAACTGTCAACTCTAGAACTTCATCAAGTATTTGGCCTCGATCTTAAATCATAGACTAAGGGGCACAACACGTTCCTGCCGATTACTGAGATAACTATTGTTAAGCAGAGGACATTTATTTATAAATATGAAGTTCAAAGGGAATGTATATCCACTTCAAGCTGGGAGTTATGCCCAAAATGCACGGAAGGGAACGGATAGGTGCAGAAAGGTGGGGTACAAGGCCTTTCCTGTTCACCGTCGATATATATCAGCTTCACTTTTATTTGTATGTTAACACTGAAAAATCCCTTTTACTGTATTTTACATTTCTTATAACTGATTAAGATGTGTGTAAGTATGTCTACCCTTATTATTCCCGTTTCCACAGTGTTGGGGAGGAGATTGAGAGAGTTCCTATGGGGCAACGGTTCTTTCTTACAGCCAGAGTTTATGAGAACAAAATTACTGTATAGAAGTCACGCTCTTAGCAAACGTTAACATGTTTCTGTTTCTTGGTGTCTACTCTTTGATATTTTTGTTCTTTGCCGCCAATAATCCTTCATGTGTGATATGTCTTAATATGTACGTTGATGTTTCTAGATTAAACCCACTTTGTTACCTGAATGTACTGCTTAATCAGAATGAAATATGGTGAGGAGTTGGTAAGAAGTGTCCACGGCCTATTACGAAGTACAATCCCACATTCGCCTGGAATATGAAAGAATGAGAAAATATACTAACCGTTTCATAGAAAGCCGACGGTGGGTTTCAAACCTAGATGTATTCAGAGCGGAGAAGTATCCTGACCACATGGCCTGGATCTGGAAGTCTCGTGATATTTTAAATAAGCTCAGCTCTCAATCCATTTTTTATGATACCGACTACATTTATGAAAGCTTTTGAAATAGTCAATGAGTTGCAGTAGAAGCATCATGTAGTGTCCAAATGTATGTAGAATAGGGTACATAACACTCTATCCAGTTGCGCTTACTGCCATAATCACACATTCTGTTGTGTTTTGTGAAAATATTCATGTAGAATATGTTTTATATGACATAAAGTGAGTGATTTATCCGTTCATTCTTAAAAGCTGTCAGGTAGAACTGTTGAGGGCCAAGACACTTGTAAGTGACCTGTGAGACTGAAATGGGACAAGAGTTTGGATTAGCCCCTTATAGTCTTACTGCTAGAAATTGCTTATTACATATTATTTCCTCAGCCCTTAAACCTATTACTTCCTTTTTTGTGCTGCTCACCTCATTTTCTATCACACTTAGATTTACTAGACCTATAAACGAAGGCTGGCTTTTTTAAGATATGACTTGTATAATGCAGTATGTTACTCTGGAGAATAAGAAAGTAGGGGCAGATTACCTCGGTATTCCGCCCCTAAAAGCCACAATAACGTACTAACTAAAACAAGATAGTAATTTCAGTCACTGGAATATCTCATATATCCTCACTTCAAGTTGAGCTGTGCTGTAAAGTTACATTATTTGTTATTAATTTTGTAGAAGCATAAGATAATACCTCATAAATTAATGATTCATTTTTGTCGCTAGGTTATAAAAGAAGAAACCCAAGATGACGAGAGGGATGCAAATATAAATCATCCAAATGAGTAAGTAAACAAAATAATGTTTTTTTTTTTGTGAGTGCAAACTAAGGATGTTGGCTTTGAATAAGTTATCCTCTTTTTATATATGTCATTGAACATATTTATGTGTGTTATTGTCTGACATAAGTTGATAATGATGTTAAGTATTTTTAGCAGCCCAGAAACTAACCATTCTCATTCAGAGTATTTCAGTAGATACAGGGTGTCACTAAATATGTGGGACTCCATTAGGACCTGGCAAGCAAAACATGTCCGGTAAACATATGGTGTGTGTGCGTTGTTTGTGGTGTGCATAACACAGACGATGCTAGTTGGTCATGTGTGGAGGGCACACATGCCACTTGTACGCTTCGTCACTCTTCAAGTCCAAACAAATGTATAGGGTGTCAGGGAGCGACATCGTGGCGTGCTCGTTCTCCCGATCTCAACCCATTAGACTTCTACTTATGGGGTCATTTAAAGGCCATTGTGTATGCCAAACCAATTCATAACGTGGGCGAGCAGACTAAAACTTAGGCAGTTATTTCGCCAACATAAAGGACTTTGGCTCATTAAATAACCTTACTTACCGTCCGACAGTGTCTTCAATATTCTTTTACAGGTCGAACTAGTCGTTGAAAAGAAAATGTCTTCCCTCTAAAATTAGTGGGGTGATATATTTTATGAGTGTTTGGACAGAATTAATGAGATAATTTTAGGGCCGTTGCATGAAACATAAACTACAGTTTAATGGAAATCTCGTTTTTCATTTCGAGAAGTGCCGCTTCTTCTTTCGTACGAAATGAATTAGGAAAGAGCAGTCGTCTGCTAACTTTGCAAAATCATCGTGTAAGCTGTCCAATGTTTCGGACAACTTACAGCTATAAGTTACATGGGGGGAGTTTACATTATATTATATACACTGAAGAAAATGGAAATTGCAACACCTAGAAGGAGTGGTGCTACATTGCTGCAATTGAACATGCAGGACGAGTGTTCGGTTGTGATTCGATGATTACACTTTCAGGTCTCTCTGACCGCACGTTTGGACAACAATCAATACAGGATGTGCCCATCACGAGCTGCAATACATTGATGAATTCGGCAAGGCATGGAGTCAATAAGGCCCTGGATCCCTTCCTGAGGAATTGTGGCCCATGCACGTGTCAGTTGTTCCAGAGTTGTGGGTGGCTGAGGACGGTGGCCAGTTGTCGACCCATCATGTTCCACACATGCTCAATAGGACTGAGGTCCGGGGATCTGGTGGGTCATTCTAAGGTTATGATGTCGTGAAGAGCTTCTCTGGAGATGCGTGCAGCGAGAACCCGGGTATTGTCCTGCTGAAACATCCCATTAGCAATGTTCGCCATCATAGGGACATCCACTGGATTGAGTACCCTATCAACGTACTGTCGAGCAGTCATAGTGCCCTCAACAAGCACTAATTGTGATTTCACATTCAAGCCAATAGCTCCCCAGACCATAATGCTTGCTGTTGGCCCTGTGTGCCTCTCGACAATAAGGTCTGGGTGGTCCCTCTCCCCGGTACGTCGGCGCACACGATTCCGGCGATCACTGCGGGCAAGACAGAAGCGTGATTCATCACTAAAGACGACCATATGCCATTCGTCAACCCTCGTCGATCGTTCTCGACACCAGGCCAGCCTTACACGTCGCTGTTGTGGGGTCAATGGAACACCTTGTGCAGGGACACGGGATCGTAAGCCAGCTGCACGCAGGCGATTACCAACTGTTTGTTGTGTAACGTGGGGTGCCACAGCTGCTCGAATTTGCGCTGCTGTTGCATGGGGTTCCATCCGGGCCATCCGAATGATGCGGCGATCCTCTCTCACAGTTGTCTGTCGTGCTAGGCCTGTGCCAGGTCTACGAGTGTGGGTAGCGTCATTTGACCACTGCTGCTATACACGTTGTACCGTAGATGCCTGTCGGCCAACACGTGCAGCGACAGTCCTTAGCGATAATCCAGCCTCACACAGCCCAATTATCCCAGCCCTCTCAAACGGCGACAGTTGTTGATAGCGTGCTCTTCTCTGTCGAGGCAAGTTTGACGGGGAACACTTCACTGCACAGACTGCAAGTCAACTACGCTACACCCGAGTCCGTATACTGGAGTTGATTCCTCCGCGACCAATCACGTGGGGAGACCTGCAACAACAATCCAATGGGTCTGAAACTTTGATCGTTTACATACCTACATGGCATCGTTCCATATCTTGAAAATCAACACAAAAGACCAATACCTTCATGGTGTTGCAATTTTCATTTTCTACAGTGTATACTGTATTTGTACAGCTTATGATTTGTACACAGTCAGGTACATGTTGATCCCCGTCAGAATGGTTTACTTCCTTATTATATGAAACTGTGACGGAACCTTACGTTTCATAATTAACTTAACGGACGACATCGTTTTATATACTCAGTGCGGAAAACTTTATATTTGGGTCATATTATTTAATACTACGTAGAGGAAGCTGACAACTGAAAAGTAACATTCACCTGCTGGTATTGATACCGTCCGCACTCTGCGCCAGCCGACGCTAGAACCTCCTAGCGGCTGGACCAAACAAACTGCAGGAGTCACGTCACTTACTCTTCTATACGATATGGTTTTACTAACTTTGGTGGTGAAGGAACACCACTACGAATTTGGCGAGGATCTGTTGATGGCCTTCCTGGACATCGAAAAGGCCTATGATAGTGTGTGTAGGGAGAAGGTTTGGAAAGCAATGGAAAACATGGGAGTGGAAAAAGAGACTGTAAGCAGAGTGAAGGAGATGTATTGTGGAAGTGTGAGTTGTGTGAAATTTGGAGGGGAAAGAACAGACTGGTTCAGGCAAATGAGTGGCCTGAAACAGGGTAGTGCGCTGTCACCCCTTCTCTTTATTGTGGTTATGGACGAGGTAATGATACGGATAGCAGGAAAGATAGGAGAAGAAAAGATGAAAGCAATGGTGTTTGCAGATGATCTCATGGTCTGGGGAAACAAGGAGGAGGAAATTCAGGAGCAACTGAAGGCTTGGGAAGAAACAGTGGGAGAGTACGGATGGAAGTTCAACATCAGTAAATGTGAGATCCTGTTAACAACCAGGAAAAAGGACAGACCAATGAGTGGGATAACACTTGGAGGTGGACAGCTGAAGAAGGTGGAAAGTCTCAAGTACTTGGGAAGTATAGTGGAGGAAAATGCGAGAAGTGACAAAGAGATTACGGAACGTGGCAGACAGGCAGAAGCATTTCTGAGAAGCATTAGGAGCTTAGTGTGGAATAAAGATGTCCCACAAAAAAGCAAGGAAGTGTTATACAGAAGCTACTATATCCCGATACTGACCTATGCTTCAGAAACGTGGACAATGAAGAAAAGAGACATAAGCAGAATACAGGCAGGTGAAATGAAGTTCCTGCGAAGTAGGATCGGAGTAACAAGAAGAGACAGGATGAGGAATGAAAAGGTCAGGGAAATGGTGAAAGAGGAGCCCTTGCAAGGTAGGATTGAGACATCAAGACTGAGGTGGTATGGACACTTAAAGAGAATGGATGAGAAGAAGATTCCCAAGAAGATACATGAGATGCAGATGCAGAAGAAACGACCAAGGGGAAGACCAAGAGATAGATGGCTGAAAGGAGTGGAGGAATGTGTCAAGAAGAGAGGCGAGGACTGGACCAGAGTGACAGCGGAGAGGTGGTGGGAAGAAAGAACTAAGTGGCGAGGCTTATGTTCCAAACAGACCCAGCCTGGGGCTGGAAACTGTACAAGATGATGATGATGATGATGGTGGTGAAGTATGTATGTTAAAGTAGAACTTTTACATGATACGTAATTGGTTAGTTCTTAATACTTTATTCTGAAGGGGAGCAACAATACAGATTTAGCCTTGCTTTACTTGTCCCTCAGATGGTGAACACATTTTTAACAATAGTCAATTAATATTTAATCGCGCACTGATGCAAGGCTGCAAGCAACGGGAAACTATAGCCGTAACGTTTTTGCCGACGAGATCTGGAGGAATAAGAAGCTCTTAAATTGACGTCGTTATGGTCAAGCTGATTTTCCAAAACCTGGCTTTTGTTTGCAAAGAAAAACTTTGGGGCCAACATTAACTCTGACGACAATCCGGTTGTTATGATTTATATGGTACAAGGAGAAACTACAATGTGAACTATTAATAATAATACAACACAATCTGTATGAGGATACTTTGGGAGTAAGCATAGGCAGAAGAGGAGGTCACTCAGGGTATATTAGAATTAATGGATGAAAAGCTGATGAACAAGAACTAATGAAATGTAGGGGAGAAAGCCTAATACATGCTGCTGAAATTTGAGGTAAACAAGAGTTGCAAAGCAGACAAAAAATAATGTTTGTAAGAGAAATGTCCACAGACTTGCTCATCATGCATCGGTTAGCATAGTTGTCTGTCGCTTCGGAAGTTGGGATTCGATTTCTGGCTCTGACATTAATTGTAATTCTGGTCGGAGGGCTTGATCGGGGTACACTCAGCCTGTTGAGGTGGGTTCGATTTCCTCTCCAGCCATCCACAAAGTTATTTTTCCGCGACTCCCACTTCTTCTCCAGGAAAACGAGATTTAATATTGGGATCTGATTTTGATTGGCCTCTAGAAGGCCTATGTATTTAAGAATCAACAGTCATAGGTGATATCCCAGAATTGCTACGTTGAATATGGGCACATAATCTCATCAGTTTATTATTTTATAATTGAATGGTTACCCCGAATAAAGATCGAAACCACAAATAGAAAATTATTGGGAAACAAAATAAAACTTTTATTTTTATTTTGAGTTCAAGCTTGTCAGTAAATCATTCATTTATCAATTGTCTATGTAATATAAAAACATATGTATGTCATACGTTAGGAAAAATAATACAGTTTTCAACTTTTCATAGATACAAATATAAGAATGCAAAATTTAGTGGAAAAGAGATCTATCTGTAAACAGTGGAAAAGTGGTCTATGGTATAATTACAATATAAATGCTACAATCAAGTGAAAAATGCAATAAAAAAGCAACACTGAATGAAAAATACATATTGGGCATTGCTTTAGATATAAACAAGTTGTTATGTCCTTCTCACTTCGTTTCTTTCCGATTCTGATAGAACTCGCGGTATTGGAGTGGGACGAACTTACACATAAAATCCCTCTTCTTTGCTTTCTTTTTAGCAATACCTTCATTATACAGTTGACATAGACCTCTGGGAAGTGTTTGTAGTTGGTAGCTTCTTTTGTAGGTTCGAAGTATCGCGTAAGTGAACCTAAAAATATTACTTTGTTATCTCAAATCGTCATTTCTGTTCACTGAATACAAATTAATTTAAATACGCTTTACTGAAACACTTCACTTAACATTGCTAATGATTATGAACATCGATATAACTATGTAAACGACTCACAGTACACTTTAGGGTTAGATCACTGTTCCACTCACCTGTAGTGATACTCATTTTCCTGGCACGAAATTTTCTGCTTTTGTAGGGCTCCCCAGCATTCCTCAATGCTTTCTTTCTATTATCCTTCCATTCAGATATGTTCATTCGTCGTTTCCTACCCTTGTTTAATTGTTTCCAGAACTTTCTTACAGATAGATCAGTATTCGTCGGGATGCCAACATTGAAAAATAAATAACTCTGCTTTCAAAGACATTTATGTTGATTTCCGTTCACGAAACCGTGAGTGCATTCAGATAGATCATGATTCCACTGAAAGCTCAACTTGAGATTTTTGTGAGTTAGGTCATTATTCGGGGCAACCATTCAATTATGTTGGATTTTTTCACAGGCATATCGAAGGTAACAAAACTTTGTTTTCAGGAAGTATATCAATGTGCCTAAATCTAGCAAAGTAGCTGACGGATGGGAAGATTGTCATTGCAATGAATTTCATGATCTATGCTTCTAAATTTTTGACTAGAGTAATTTACAAGATAATGTAACGACAGCCTGGTTGGGACTCTAAACTTCTCAAAACAGAGAAGGGTGATGGAAGGGGGGGGGGGGGGCGTGGCCATTTACAAGCATTGGCATTAGGTACAAATATAATCAAGCTCAAAGCTTATTTGAAGAAAAATGATTGTTGTGCTCAAAAAGAAAAACTAAATCTCTCACAAGATAAGTATTAAGAGATTTAGCGAAATTAGACACAGTCTTGATTATGAAAAAACAGTAATCACGATGCATGGATTGAGAATGACCCTAGGTAGGAAACTAGCTGAGCGACCTTTACTAGCGATACTCATCTAAAGAGAAATCATAAACCTGAAAAAAGTATCTTTGATTGTTTTGCAAAGAGCACAACAATCGAAATAAATAATTGCCAAAGTTCGAGAGGCTACCGTGACTAAACATTGAAATCTACGCAACTGATATAATTTAAAAGCAATTTGATTGCTGATCTTACCACAATACAAAATGTATCAGTTGCTAGCAACTAGTTGGTCTCAGAACAAAATTGGACTTTAAGACAAATAATGAAAAATTGCAATTATTGAATAGACTTGATAAAATGAGTGAGAATATCACGAGAAATCGTTCCCCATTAGACACAATGAAGATTTACTAGAGGTAAAATATTTGAAAATTTGCTAATCCTAACAACTTGGAATCGCCGTGAAAACTTGAAATATCTTATATATAAAATTGAAAGTCTGTATGTATATATGTATGTGGGTGTGTGGGTATGTGGGTGGATTTGTTCCGTATGCAAATCCACACCGTTCCACTAATCTCAACCAAATTTTGCACACTCATAATTTAGGACACAAAGGAACGGCTGGCTACATGAATTTTCGATAGTCTTTCTCATTCTTCTGATTTCGGCCTTTTGCACTCAAGCAGAGGTCAATAAAGTCAGAAAATTAACTTATGAAGGAACGGCAAGGCCGGCCATCTCTATGGCAACAGTAGCACAAGACGGGTCCACCAAGTATCCATCTATCTCGGGAACAGGCCTTGCCACTCAATTTTCTCAACGGCAACACTACCTCAAGAAGTGATCACCATGTTCCCATCTGTCTCTGTAAGGGGCCATGCTGTGGCCTTCAGTTAGGAACTATCCCAGTATTTGCTTCCTGTAGAAGTGGGAAACCACGGAAAACAAAATAAACACTATCAGGAAAGTAATTGGGAGACTGAGTTCTCGAGGAATGGTGCATATACATCCCTTTTACTATTGTTCCATGCTCTGCTACGTAATTGTACTGCACAGTACTTTTCGACTAGGTTTACAGCAAATTAATACTGCACTTGAGTAACATCAGAGTCGAGGAGAACTATGTTCTAATCTCACTTGGGGGAAAAATGAATCTACTCTGCGAAATATATTGGCATGTATCTTCATATAACATATATAAAGACAGCTGCCGGGCAAAGCTGGGTAAAATAGCTATCTTATATATAAAAGTGAAAGTCTGTATGTGGGTATGTATGTGTATATGTGGGAGGGTGTGTTAGTTCCGTATACAAATCTACACTGTTCCACCCATCTCAACCATATGTTGCATACACATAGTTCAGGATCCAGAATAAACCGCTGGGTACATGCATTTTCGATAGTCTTTCCCATTCCTCTGATTTCGGCCATTTTACATTCGAGCAAAGGCTAATAAAGTCAGAAATAAACTGATGAAGGAATAGCAAGGCCGTCCCATTGGCAATAGTAGACCAAGACGTGACCACCAAATTTCCATATATCTCTATAAGAGGCCATGCCACTCCATTTATTATCTAAATCACGATAAAAGCATTTGGAATCTAAACACCGTAGACATCTGAAGCCGTATTTTTCTTATTAACAGGGAATTAAAATTAAATACATTGACTAATACGGCATGAATACTACATCACGTCACAATGAATGTTGTCTGATAACCTGTGTTACTGTGAAGTATGTAGTAGTGTGTGTATATGTAATTCAGTTAGTTTGTTAGTCATTGTTGTTTTAAGGGGCGTAACTACGAGTCATCTGCCCCTTTTGTAATTCATATGAGGTTTGAAAAGGAGGCTGCTGTGGTCTTCAGTTCGGAACTATCCCGGCATTTGCTTGGAGTAGAAGATGGCGGAGATGGTGATAGAACCATCCTCTTCTCAGTTTTGCCTCGTTCCAGCCCTCAGAACAGAATTACAATTACTTGACAAAGACGAGATTTGTACCCGGACCTCCAAGGCGACAGCCAATAATGTTTGGCACTAATCCACGAGGTGGTCTAAATGATTTTCTATTTTATCCATACTTTAATTTAATTGATCTAAGAAAAAAAATTCATCAATTTCAGGGGCTTAGGGCATGTTAGTCATGTTTTGTCTGATAACCTGCAGGCTTATTCACAATAAAATATAAGCAGCTTATACATAAGTTAAATTAATATTATGAGAAAATAACGAGTTACTGGAGAATTTCTCATTTACAAACCAGTTTGGAAATATTGTAAAGACGGTTTCAGAATATTCCCAGCGTGCGGGGTGACTTCTTGGTATTGGGGCCCCTCCTCTATTTGTTTCAGTTGAAAAATAAATGATGACTTATTAACCTTTAACAAGAGGTTGATTATGATGATAATTGTTGTTTTAAGGGGCGTAACATCTAGGTTAACAAGAGGGCCTATAAATTGAACTTTCCATATTTGGCACTTTTCACTTATTTCTCTGGCTGCATGGCTTCATTCGGATCCATTGGGGAAGGTGGAGTTCATAAATAAATTAGATGCAGTGAGCAAAGAATACAGATACGTCTTATAGAAGTGTTGCAGCTTTTGTGCGTAAACACGACTGTTTTGTACCTAAGGCATGGCTACTTCCAAATTACTACTTAACATACTGTATATCGTCATACCAATGTATGGAGAAATTTCAGTAGATATCGCATTTGTGATAAGACTAACAGAACCAGAATACTTTGTAGCAACCCTAAGTGAAACAGTAACCAAAAATGATTGACCACGCCATGAAGACGCCATATTTTCTACTAAGAACGTTGGTTTCGATTAAGGGGGCCTACGGCAGCTCCCTGTACACTTAATAAGTCAAAATGATTACTATAAGAATAAATGATTTGTACACAACATTACATTCTTCACAGCCCCCAACAGATACAGTACCGTAGTAAACCTACAGGAAACTAACGTCACCAATAATTCAGAGCAATCATTTGAAGCTATGACCAGGTTCCTTTTATATTTAAACAAGAGTAGGCCTACTTTCAATTGCTAACTACATGAAAAAACTTCATTTATGACAATAGGCTATCTTCATTGAATGAAATGCAAATCTACACTGAAGCTAATAGAACCGTAATACTTGGGATGATATGGAATATTTTCACGACCGTGAGTACAACACGAACTTAAAATTAGAAACCACGAACATGCCTCTTTTGAATTTAAGAAGTTGGCTACAGTTTATACATGCAATGGCAGATGTCTGTTTCAGCATAGCGATGCTAATTCAGGATAGCTTTTGCCAAGAAAATAAATAATCCAAGAGAAGGCATTGCGCATGACGTGTGACCAGCTATCTAGCGGTGATTTAATGAAACCTGGCAAAAGCTTATAAAATATTACATGACATGACAAAATATAATATTACTGCCTCGATGGTGTGCAGTCAGTTAATGTTCTGTGATCCTTGCGCACAACAATAGTGTAAGTGTACATCGATTTTGAACACTGAAGCATTTAGTGGAAGAGCAGATAAATAGTGCTATCACCATATCAAGGTTCTCTAACCCTGTAACAACCTTCAATATTTGCGTAAGTTCATTATATATTTCTGTTTTTAGTTTAGGCAGATGACCTCGCTGTTCCGCCCCTTAAAACATCAAAAACTAACTAACTAAATACCTCTTTCTACGTTGTGGTTTCCCAATTCTCAGATCAATGGTCCCATTGTTATCATTTATATTATTATACTAATAGTTTTAATGCATCCAATGACCAATGAAAATCAAACTAATAGTTATTGTTGTTTTAAGGGGAAGAACTACGAGGTCATCTGCCCCTAAAATCGAACTAAGTTATACATGAATCGTCAAGGCAATATTTTGTCAGTGACATATGTCTTCATTTACAGACGATAACATGATATCTGTCACACGCCAAATCACACATAGAACATATCGTTGCGTGCGGCAAATTCTATGGTGAAAACCATGGAATACCGTACGAGCCTCGTGACAAAATGTCTCAGTTTTCAGTTATCATTCTTCCATTCGTCTCGAATCATGGAATTTGTGGTATCGAAATCGAGCCATATTTCATTCTTCTTCTTTTGGTGTTATTTTACCACTTCCTTGTAACATATAAAGACACCTCCCGGGCAACGCAGGGTACAATAGGTAGTCATTTATAAATGGGAATAGAGGGCTTGCAACAGGGCCTAGACTGCACAAGGATGATATGAGCTTGGGCCTAGATGGTGCAAGGATGAAACAGGGCCTAGGCAGCAATAGAATGATGATGAGAGCTTGGGCCTAGACGGTACAAGGATGATATGAGCTTGGGCGTAGACTGCACAAGGATGATATGAGCTTGGACCTAGACTGCACAAGGATGATATGAGCTTGGGCCTAGACTGCACAAGGATGATATGAGCTTGAGCCTAGATGGTGCAAGGATGATATGAGCTTGGGCCTAGATGGTGCAAGGATGATATGAGCTTGGGCCTAGACTGCACAAGGATAATATCAGCTTGGGCCTAGACTGCACAAGGATGATATGAGCTTGGGCCTAGATGGTGCAGGGATGATATGAGCTTGGGCCTAGACTGCACAAGGATGATATGAGCTTGGGCCTAGATGGTGCAAGGATGATATGAGCTTGGACCTAGACTGCACAAGGATGATATGAGAATGGACCTAGATGGTGCAAGGATGATATGAGCTTGGGCCTAGATGGTTCAAGGACGATATGAGCTTAGGCCTAGATGGCGCAAGGATGGAACAGGCCCTAGACGCCAATAGAATGATGAGAGCTTTGAAGCTTGTGAAGTTACAATAAATTTAAAGTATTTGAACTTCGAGAAAGCTCCAACTATCCATCATATGGACCTAGGGACGTGGTTGGCAAATACCACTTATTTATTGCAGAAATGGCAGTTAATTACAAATTCAACACGTAGTTCCGTGAAGAACTAAAGCCTATTTTCATATATCCTACTTATGTTAATTGCCACTATCAACATAAAAAATCAGTTTGATTGCTGTAATAGATTCGTAGATATTCCGAGACGTCTAAATATTTCGGATGGTCGCCATGTTGGATTGTTATATGTATAGGCCATAGAGTCATGTACCATTAAAGGAAAATTATTGCGTAGGCTCAGTATTCAAACTTTCACTTCGATCGCTTGATTACGACACTGGAAATAAAAACTTAATTTTAAAGTTCTCACAGCCGCCATATTGAGGTTATGCAAACAATTGAACTTAATTAGATACCAGTGCATTACTATGTGTATAAACATTTCCTGTACCAAGTTTCATGGCGTTTGGATTATTAAATCGCGAGAAAAGTCTATTTAAAACTTTCAACATTGCTTGGCCGCCATGTTCGTTTTGTAGTTAATCGGTTTTTGAATGTCTTATAGATGAACTTCCAGTAGTGCCTTTTATCTCCGTACAAAATTTCAGGGTGGTACCTGTAATTGTTTCAAAGATATAGAACGCCGGTGAAATATTTCGCACTGCCGCCATCTTGAGGTTATGTAAACAATTAAACGAAGTTAGATGTCGGTGCATTACAATGTGTATAAACATATACTGTACAAAGTTTCATTGCGTTTGATTGGTTAAATCGCGAGGAACGTGCATTTAAAAGTCGCAAATTCGCTTGGCCGCCATGTTAGTTTTGTAGTTAACACGTTTTCAGAAGTCACATAGGTGAACTTCTAGTACTTTCCTTTATCGACGTACAAAATTCCAGGGTGATATCCGTAATAGTTTCGGAGATATTGAATGCTGGTGAAATATTTCGCACAGCCGCCATGTTGGATTGGTGAGACGTAACAAAATTTAAAGGGCACGGTCGGGGTTGCCCGGAATAGTGCTATGAATTTACAGAGTTTCATTGAAATCGCTCCAGTCGTTTAAAAGTTATTACGGGGGACACACAAACACACACACACACGAATCACACATGCATACACAGACAAACGGACAAAAGGTGATCTCATAAGCCTATTTTTTTCATAAATGAAAATAGGCTAAAAATGGGGAGAACATATCATGGATATAACCTCAGATTTACCAAAAAGAATCGATAATGATTTAGTAATGTACTTAATTTAAATCTATTAGTGGAGGGTGAAGCGAGGACGAAAGGAAATTAGGGTCTCCTTTTGTTTGTGTATGGGTACTGTGCTCGTATATGTAAATGAGCTTGGAAATATTCGTATCTTCAAAAGTTTTCTAACTCTCCAATGATAAAATATGGCGACTCTGGAATCAAGTCACGGAACTGGCTTGTACTTCGCCGAGTTAGCCAGTTAATCGAGCCGGCGAATGAGAAAATTAGCAGTCACGTGGGAGACTTGGTACTAGACTGTACAGTGCTAAAAGAAAGGAACTATGTTGCACGGAGGTAATCGAAGACTCCCGAGGCGAGCTGAAATCCACACGTGCAGTAAGTGTGACTCGAGGATGGTAGGGGGAAGACTCGAGCAAGACGCGTGTCGGACAGTCAATGAGAAGCGACCTTACTTAGATTAGAGCAAACAATGTAATTAGCATAGCTAATTACCATCATGATTTTAACACATCGTAATATCATACAAGATATTAAATAATGAATAAGAACTATTTATTAACATTGCGGCTAATTATATGTTTAATTAAGGATTATTACTATCATCGCTACTAAGCAACCGATCAGATCCATGTTCTGAAAAGGACGCTAACTTGAGCATCGATGAGGGGAATAAGAGAGGAGAATCGAGCCTCTTAACAATTACGACTTCATGAGAGAATGACGTCTCAACGAAATACTCGACAATCTAACAAAGCTGACAGAGATTACTATATTTGAAGAAGACGAATACGACACGCAATTAGCAGCGAGAACGAAGGCACTTAGTTTGTGCAAATTTATATCAAGTCGACATACTACGATATTTAAAAGTTTATTGAAATTAATCTACATATTTCTACCATGTCGAAATTACTGAAGTTGAGGGAGGAATATACGACTGAATCTACGGAAGAAGTAATGACGAATTAGAATGTTATTGGGAACAGAACTATGACGACAGCGAGAGTATTCGAAATGACATAACATCAATCTCGTGGGGGAGATTAACATCTCGTCTCTCCCGTGTAAAATATTCTACATCTAAAAAGTCATTTCACCAACTAAAATGACGAATACTTATTTCAGAACTTTGGCGAAAGAAGACAGAAAGTATTCACGAACGAGGGCGGCTAGGGTTGATCCCAGAGCCATCGAGAGAAAAAGAGTATCCCATCTCACACAAGAAGATTGCCTAGCAGAAAGGACGGCCACACGAGGATGTAAGAGTTCGAATCCCGTACCTGACCGCATGGAGACCGTAGGAGACCATAGAAGCCCGCACAACATCATGTAGTCTCGAGCGATCTGAAACAATCCGTTTCTGAGGGATAGCGAAGAGAGAAAGGGTATCCCATCTCAAACAAGAAGATTGCCTAGCAATCATTAGTCATTAGTGACTTCTAGTCATCTATAACGCAACACATGGTAGTCTCATGACCAACGATACATCCCATTTTTTAGAATTTTGTAGAAACTTTTGAGAATATCCGACAACTGTTTATTAAAGCCATTTTTCTACGTTTTCATAATATTGTTATAATTTTCGATGTTATATTTTCATAACTACATCATGTGGATGTTTATTCTCGATTTTCGTCGATTTTGACAATTTAGAATTTTTATTTAATTTTTTTTGGAATTTTGCGACTTTCGAAATTTGAATGAGGAGATTTTACGTTTAGTTCAGAATATTTTTATGGTTAAGTTTAAATGTGTTTAGATCACATTTTATCAGTTTTGAGTTGTAATATATCGTTCTTTAACAACAATGATAATTATGGAAATGTATTCAAGAATGTTATACAGAGGTATATTTTAGAGAATGCGATTCTTAAAGATCTTATTTAGAGATCCATGTAAATTCACGATCTGATAACTCATTAGACAGATCTGGTTATAAATAGTTGGTGACAAACAAATATAAAGTATAAAAGTTTATGAGAAATATATTAAAGAAAGATTTTATAAATGTAATGTGACATCAGTAAATACGAATTACAGCGTATTTTTGAAGTAATAAGATTTTGAAGAAAGAATTTGAAGTAAATATCACAGCTAATAGGAAGCTTTATGGAAATGTGAGTGATATAAAAGGAATAATATTGTTAATAGAAGACTTGTATTTTATCGTATTACCTGTTAAATTAATTAATCGATAGAACCAGTATTTTTATTACATATTTTTATTAAGGATGTTGAGACTATGAGAAGAATTTGTTATCGAGAAGTTAGTTAAGAAGATGTTTTTGTAAGAAACTGCGAAGTATCTCTATGAGAGAGATCTATTTGTTCCCGTGATGACGGAGGTATTTGTTGTATGACAATGAGCATTGTGAAGCCATTGGTCAATTGTTGAAGGAATGTCAATAGTGACAGACTTGCGGTTATTTAGATGTTGAAAAATAGGATGTTGTAAGAAGAAGCAGTTTTGTTGGTGTTTGTAATATTTGAAGTTATTGAAATAGTCTCATAGAGACTCCTTGAAAACTCCTTGAAAGCATTAGGACAGCGAATCCTCGATGAAGTTGTATCTGAAAGAAATTATAGGATCAAAGGATCTTTGTTGAAACTGAGAGTAAACTGAGTTCTATTTAAATGATTCTTAATCAGAGAATGAATTTACGGAAATTATTCAACGAATTGGAAGATTATATTTTATTAGGTATTTTTATTATGATGACAGACCAGTTGTAGGAGGTCTATGAACTATGTCTTTACTTAATTGCATGGATTATGGAATCCCGATTTGTAACAGTTTCCCGAATAAAACAAAGTATGGTGAATGAAAATTTCCTAAAGTCCGTTAAAATGTGAGTGAAGAAATAGGAAGACAATTTATGTCTATATGTTCTGTATAGAAGGCAGTTTGCCCGTTGTATATATTTTAATTTAAATTGAGCAGTTGGTGAACTACAGCTTCAATATTTGTGTTGTACATAAATAATATTTAGAATTTAAATTAAGGTTTATAGTTATGTTTATGCGTATTATAATTTTTAATTAGTAATTTAAATATGAATATAGATTTGTATCGCTTCTATGAGAAGGATTTAAGTGATAGGACACGGGAGATAAATTGTATAGAGTAATGAATAGTTTTCGTAATGACGGAGATCTACGTCAGGGGTAAATTCATTTTATTTTGGGGATATTTTTTTAACTTTAAAACATTTTATTTTGTTATAAAACTCCCGTTACCTAGGGCACAGCAGTTGCTGGCTGCTATTTAATTCATTATTTTATTTGAGCTTATGAAAGCTTCCATAATTAATTTTATCGGTTTCTAGAAGAAACAAATAAGAGTTTAATGTAACAGAGAAATGACATTTCGTCATTTAATTTAATTGAACGTTAATAATGCATATAATGAATGCTAGTGTTAGGAAACGTGTATTTGTTAATGTCAATAAATATGACAGGCACATTTTTACGATTCGCTGATCTTTTATAGAAAATTGGCACTGTCTTTGTAGTTAAATGGTGGTGGAATGTGCTGTAGGGTGGAAGTTCCCGAGGGACCTTATCAGTATCCTTAAGCCCGAGATTTTCACGGATTCTCGTCTGTCCTGAGTAGTTAGAGAACCCTACTGTTCTGTAGTTAGCTACTATAGCACATTCAGTTTGATTAATCCCTGTTCCTTATTCTGAGTGTTTTCACCAAGTAGCACTGTGATGTTTTTTAGCCGGGACTTCAAGATGTTACAATCCGTTATTTTTTCCAGCTTCGGATTTTGGGGGATCATCCAGATATAAGGGTACGACAAACCAGATTATTTTTAGGCTATATGCACATTTTAGTTTTGAAGTTGTGGACAGATTTTTTAAAATGTCACTGCTTAACATGGTGAACTATTTCTGGGTTGAGAAGTTGCATAGTTTCAAAGCTATTTCTATCTCTAACATTGATGTAATTGCTTGAGATTGAGAGTCTCATGATAGGAACAGAGTTGACCCATTAGACAGTTAGACACAAAGTTACAAAATTCCCACGATGTCAAGATATTGACTTTGACAGGGTATAGAGGAAACAAGTAGTTCCATGAAGAACTATACAGCCTATTTTCATATATCCTATTTATGTTAATTGCCTCAATCAATATAAAAAATCAGTTTGATTGCTGTAATGGATTCGTAGATATTGAGAACCGTCTAAATATTTCGGATGGTCGCCATGTTGGATTTTATATATGTAGGTCCTAGAGTTATGTACTATTACATGAAGGCTAAAGAGAGTAAATCTCCCGTTGCACCAATAATTCTACTTTACACTTTAGCATCGATTCTCTCGGTGGTGGAATTGATGTTTGACATCAAAACAAGTAGTTCCGTGAAGAACTAATAGCCTATTTTCATATATCCGACTAATATTAATTGCCTCTATCAACATACAAATTGTCAGTTTGATTGCTGTAATAGATTCGTAGATATTGAGAACCGCCTAAATATTTTGGATGGTCACCATGTTGGATTTATATACTATAGGCCTTAGATTTATATACTATTACATGAAGATTATTGTGTAGGTGTTTTATTCAAACTTCAAAAAAAGCGGGATTTTAATATTTCGCTCAGCTGCCTTCTTGTGGTCATGAAAATTATTTAAATGAATTAGATGCCATTCGATTAAAATTTGAATCAGCATATACCGTATCAAGTTTCCCTGCGCTCGGATGGTTAGAACGCAAGAAACGTCCATTTGAATATTTAAATTTCGCTTTGCCGTCTTGTTGGATTTGTGCATCCAGTTTATTGAACGTCCCTTAGGTGAACTTAAGCTTATAGCCTCTATACACTTACAACATTTTAGTGTGATTGCTGTAGTAGAATAATAGATATTGAGGACTGTCTAAATATTTCAGATGGTCGCCATGTTGGATTTTAATTTTATGTAGGCCATAGAGTTATGTACTATTAGATGATGATTATTGTTTACGTTCATTATACAAATGTTGATTTCGATCGCATGATTGGAACACAAGAAACTTAATTTTCGAAATTCGCACAGCCGCCATCATGAGGATACGTAAACAATTGAACTAAATTAGATACCAGTGCATTACAATGTGTATAAACATTTGCTGTACGAAGTTTCATTGCGTTTGGATCATAAAATTGCGAGAACAGTCTATTTAAAACTTTCAACTTCGCTTGGCCGCCATGTTCGTTTTGTAGTTAACCGGTTTTTGAAAGTCTCAAAGATGAACTTCCAGTAGTGCACTTTATTTCCGTACAAAATGTCATGGTGATACCGGTAATAGTTTCAGAGATATAGAATGCCGGTGAAATATTTCGCTCAGCCGCAATCTTGAGGTTATGTAAACAAATGAACGAAGTGAAATGTCGGTGCATTACAATGTGTATAAACATATACTGTACCATGTTTCATTACGTTTGTTTGGTTAAATCGCGAGAAACGTCTATTTGAAGGTCGCAACTTCGCATGGCCACCATGTTGGTTTTGTAGTTACCAGGTTTTCAAGAGTCACATAGGTGAGCTTCTAGTACGTCCCTATATCACCGTACAAAATCCAGGGTGATATCGGTAATAGTTTCGGAGTTATTGAATGCTGGTGAAATATTTCGCTCAGCTGCCATGTTGGATTGGTGACACGTAACAAAATTAGAAGGGCACGGTCGGCGTCGCCCAGAATAGTGCTATGAACTTACCGAGTTTCATTGAAATCGCTCTAGCCATTCAGAAGTTATTAGGGGGGACACACAAAAATCCATCACACACGCACACACTGACAGGCACAAGGATAAAAGGTGATCTCAAAAGCCTATTTTTTCATAAATTAAAATGGGCTGAAAATGAAGATACCCTGCCGGCGAGATAAAAATATAGCAGATTTGATTACTTGCAAAAATTGTAGGGTACCTGAGAGGGTAGCCTCTACAAAGTATTAATCTAAGGGTTGAATTAAATGTGTTTAGGGGGAAAGCTTGGCAATTACGTGTAAGAGGTGGTGATTAGCTAGTGGCTTGGGATCGTCAGTACGATCTGAAAGGAGAACTCACCAATGTACTGCTTGGCGGGGTAGTTCAGGGTGATAGTGAGGAAGGAAGAGTGGTTTACTTAGTGCTCTGTGCGCGATATCGGCGCTAAGCGATCTGATGTGAATCGTAAGCAGGCGAGCTGGGAGCTAGCCTGCTGGTGTCAACGCTGTGTCTGTGACGCTCTGCTGACGTCTCGAAGCAATTAAATAACAGTGCTATTACTAGTTCCTACCTAGCGGGGAAGCTAAGAGTGTAGGATCTTATCAACTAATTAAATAACTGAAAAGACCAGTGGCTTCTACTATGTTTCAGTTTAATGAGTACTTCGGATTTGAAGTACTCCTGTAATTAGCAGAGCAGTTAATAAAATAAATAATTATCACAATCCAAGCACAGGGGGATGGGAGTGTAATTGAATGTGTGTATAGTGATCGCTTAAGACACTTAACCTTCGGCTTCCAGCAGCGATTCGGCACGCAGGTAACACTGAGACAGACTGATCCGGAGGCATGACCTCCCGGAGTTTTTATAGGAGCGTCGCGCTGCGTTTGCGGAATTTGCACATTTCTCTCATGTCATAGCCCTCCCTGGGTTCGTTGGGCTTGGACACGAGGCTACCTTAGTTCATTGAGGTAATAATTTGTGTAGATGTGTAATTATGTAGATGTATTCGTTGATTCTTGAAGTATGTATGTGGCATTTTGGTTTTCCGGGGGTGTTATTATTAGGGGATGATGGTGGCGTACCCTTGGGGTACAACAATATTAAGAGAGCTGTTTAACTTATCTATGCACGTTGGTTGGCTGACTCGCGGTCAGTGCATGTCAGATTTCCGAAGTGAAATGTCATGTTCTGTTGTTCGGATTCCACGCAAAAAGGAGGTCCCGGTGGCTCATGATCGCATGAATAACGGTCACGTAAGACTGGCGGTGCTGATAGAGCAATTATCTCCACATGGCTTTCACAAAATGTCGAACGAGTGACGGCAGTCCCTTGTAGGGAGTCTGCTGGCGACAGTCCCTTGTAGATAGACCGAGCGAGTCTGCTGGCGGCCGTTAGAAGAGTAACAAGTGAGAAGGCTCCCGACTAGCAAGGCAATCGAGGGGGAGAAGGTAGTGGGAGAGAAGGAGGACATAAGGGTCACATACGTAGAAAGCATAAATCTTTAAAGCACACACATTCATTTTCTTAGGCAGAATTCAAATAATGTGGATGTGTGTAGGTTACCATCTGTAGAGAACGAGTCGAACTTCTAAGCATCATAATTAGACGGTGACAACTAGTTCTCACGTTGAGTGCAGGAGATGAGCGAGTTCAGCTAAGTGCCGCGTGAGGGCACATTAAGGTGAAATTTGATGAGTTTGTTGAAAGAAAGGTAATGAATCTCGTTCACTAAAACACACTAAACACAGGCATGAACAAAAGCACAAAGAGAGAGGGAAATCACATAGAAATCTCTGTTAGTGGTTTTCACGGAATAAAAAGATAAGAGAGAGCGAAACACTAGAAAACCCAATATGTGTACAAACTACGTAAGGAATATACCAACATCGATTGTCAGATGAAGCGCTAAATGAAGTTGGTGCCTCCTGGTACTTAAGAAGCAATATGGACCAAGCTAATGAGATACATAAAAGTTGGGTTGACATATGGTAACATCATATATAGTTGCAGCTAGTGGGAAGTCATTTTTGAGGCCGATGTCTGGAGTGTGGTGCTATTAGTATGTGAAACTTGGTTTTTTCCTTCTGCAGGAATGGGAAGATAGGAGCATTTGAATTTGGGGTTATTGGAGAATAATGGAGATTGGGTGGCTAGATGGACTAAGAAATGAAGGGTAATGAGATGATTGGGGTTAGATGATTCTGGTGAGTGGTAATGAAAGGAAGAGATTGGTTCGGCTCATATTTAGGCACCACGAATAGCAAATTTTCAGTAGTAATGGAAGCAAGAATAAAAGACAAGAACTATGGGCCTTAAGCAAGGTTAGAATATGTTAAATATATTGATTCGGTTGTAGGGTTTAGAAGCAATGTAAAGTCAATGGGAGAAATGGAGTGCAGCATTAAAAACGACAACAGTAAATATTCTTTTCACTCAGCAATTTAGCCGCTTTGCGAGACTTCAGCTCAATGATGCGTAAGAAGTGACGCTATTACAAAATATGCTTATCGGTGATCGTTAGGCGTACGTCAGCAGGGATGTGAAGGGCGCAAACTTAAACACCTTGTCCTTTATTGCATGAGGCATGCTGGAACCTAAAGCCTCAGGATCGGAAGAATGTGGTGGCTAAGAAACCATCCCAACACACTCATGCTCACAGAGCTATGACTCCAAAGTTTCCAACAAGACCACTATATTTTCTTCCAAATAAAATTCAATTGCAGAACATTCACACTGTGTGAAAAGCATATTATTGTGCAATGAAAACGGAATCATTTCCCAACATTTATTAAAGACTTATTTCCTGGTAGTGATATTAATGAAACTTCCTCCAATTATAATTTCTTTACTTTGAACTCTATATCTTGACTGTTATTTCACTACCTGTAATAATGTACCATACTTCAAACTTTTAGTACTGACTATTTCAGGATGAATCCGGCTGCAACGAAGATATATGAAGTTGGTAATAGTGGAGGACAATATACTAACACTTCCTCTACTGAAAAATGTTGTAAAAAGCAAACTTTGAAAAAATACTCATGTAACGAATGCGAAGCTAAGTTTACGACGAGGGGAACTTTGAAGACACACATGCTTGTCCATAGCGGCGAGAAGCCGCATTCATGTAGCGTATGCGAAGCCAAATTTACACAGAGAGGATCCTTGAATACGCACATGATTATCCATAGCGGCGAGAGGCCGCATTCATGTAGTGTATGCGAAGCTAAATTTCCACGGAGAGGAATTTTGAATAGACACATGCAAATCCATAGAAGCAAGAAGCCTTACTCATGTAGCGTATGCGAAGCCAAATTTACACAGAGTGGATCTTTGAAGAAACACATGCTTATCCATAGCGGCAAGAAGCCGCATTCATGTAGCGCATGCGAAGCCAAATTTACACAGAGACAATCTTTGAATACACACATGGTTATCCATAGCGGCGAGAAGCCGCATTCATGTAGCGTATGCGAAGCCCGATTTACTCAGAGAGGATCTTTGAATACACACATGCTAATCCATAGCGGCCAGAAAGCTTATTCATGTAGCATATGCGAAGCTAAATTTTCACGGAGAGGAAATTTGAATAAACACATGGTAATCCATAGCAGCAAGAAGCCGTATTCATGTAGCGTATGCAAAGCTAAATTTACTCGGAGAGGCTATTTGAAAGTACACATGCTAATCCATAGCGCCAAGAAGACGCATCCATGTCGCGTATGCGAAGCAAAATTTACTAATAGAAGATATTTGAATAAACACATGCAAATCCATAGTGGCCAGAAGCCGCATTCATGTAGCGTATGCGAAGCCAAATTTACTCGTAATTGCAGTTTGAAAAGACACATGCTGACCCATAGTGGTAATAGACCATATTCATGTAGCGTGTGCGAATCCACATTTAACCAGAAAGGAACATTGAACAAACACATGCTAATCCATAGTGGCAGGAAGCCATATTCATGAAGCAGGTCGTATGCAATTTAACCATCAGAGGGAAATTGAAAGAACACGTGCTAATTCATAATGGTGACAGACCATATTCTTGTAGCGTTTGCGAAGCCAAATTCACTCGAAGAAGCTATTTGAAGACACCCATGCTAATTCATAGTGGTTAAAGACCATATTCATGTAGCGTGTGCGAAGCCAATTTTAAACGAAAAGGAAATTTAAATGAACACATGCTAACCCATAGTGGCGTGAAGCGAAATTCATGTAGCGTGTGTGTCAGCCAAATTTACTAGGAAAGATCATTTAAATGAAATCATAATCCGTCGTCCCGAGAAACAATATGCTTGTAACGTATGTGAAGCCAAATTTCACCAGAAAGATAATTTAATTCAACATATCCTAATCCATAGTCCCGAGAAGCAATATACTTCTACCGTATGTGAAGCCAAATTTCACCAAAAAAGAACTTTGAACAGACACTTGCTCATCCATAATGGCAAGAAGCCATACTTAAGCGTTTGAGAAGCCAAATTTAACCTGAAAGGTATTTTGAAGGGTTACACGCTAACCCATAGTTGTAGGAAGCGTGTTCGAATCCCAATTTCCTATGAGAGGAAATTTAAATCAACATATGCTAATTTTTAATATGTTTTGCTTTTCTTCTCGTAGAGGGAGTCCATATCTTTTTAAATTCATTTAAATACTTTGATAACTCGTCTATGATGATATTGTCAATATTAAGAAGTAGTTCCGTGAAGAACTATACTGACTATTTTCATGTATCATACTTATGTTAATTTCCTCTATCAACCTACAAAATTTCAGTTTGATTGCTGTAATAGATTCGTAGTTATTGAGAACCCACTAAATATTGCGGATGGTCGCCATGTTGGATTTTTATATGTGTAGGTCTTAGAGTTATGTACTGTTACATAAAGAGTATTGTGTACGTGTAGTATTCAAATTTCAAACGCTTGATTAGAACACAAGAACAAAAAACGAGATTTAAAAATTGCGCTCAGCTGCCATTTTGTGGTTATGGAATCGATTGAAAAAAATTGATGCCAGTGGATTAACATTTGTATAAGGATTTACTGTACCAAGTGTCACTGCACTCGGATGGTTATATTGCGAGAAACAACCATGTGAATATTTATATTTCGCGTCGCCGCCTTGTTGCATTTGTGACCACCAGGTTATTGAAAGACGGATAGGTGAATATATGTCCCTAGACCCTATGGACATTAAAAAATTCAGTTTGATTGTTGTAATAGATTCGTAGATACTGAGATACATTTAAATATTTCGGATGGTCGCCATGTTGGATTGTTATATGTATAAGCCATAGAGTCAAATACCATTAAAGGAAAATTATTGCGTAGGTTCATTATTCAAACTTTCACTTCAATCGCATGACTACGACACAAGAAATAAAAACTTAATTTTAAAATTCGCACAGCCGCCATCTTGAGGTTTTGTAAACAATTGAACTAAATTAGATACCAGTGCATTACAATGTGTATAAACATTTTCTGTACCAAGTTTCATTGCGTTTGGATCATTAAATCGCGAGAAAGGTTTTTTTTTTAATTTTCAACTTCGTTTGACTGCCATATTCGTGTTGTAGTTAACTGGTTTCTGAATGTCTTATAGATGAACTTCCAGTAGTGCCCTTTATCTCCGTACACAAATTCAGGGTGATACTGGTATTAGTTTCAGAGATATTGAATTCCGGTGGAATATTTCGCACGTCCGCTATCTTAAGGTTATGTAAAGAAATGACCGAAATTATATTTCGGTGCATTACAATGTGTATAAACATATATTGTACCAAGTTTTATTGCGTTTGGTTGGTTAAATTGCGAGTAAAGTCTATTTAAAAGTAGAAAATTCGCTTGGCCGCCATGTTGGTTTTGTAGTTACCAGGATATCAAATGTCACATTGGTAAACTTCTAGTAGTTTCCTTTATGACCGTTAAATATTCCAGTGTGATATCGGTAATTGTTTCGGTGATATTGAATGCTGGTGAAATATTTCGCATTGGATTGGTGAGACGTAACAGAATTCGAAGGGCACGGTCGGGGTCGCCCGGAATAGTGCTATGAACTTACCGACTTTCATTGAAATCACACCAGCCGATTAGAAGTTATTAGGGAGGGACACACACCATCACACACGGACAAAAGGTGATCTCATAAGCTTATTTTTTCATAAATGAAAATGGGCTTAAAATCAGAGTTGAGAATATTTCTCGTTGAATTTCTAATTCTACTATTTTTTTATTTTCGTCAATGCTTGTCCAATGTTTAGTTAGAAAATAATGGGTGATAAGCTGCAGCCTTGCCTTACACCTTGATGAATACCAGATGGTCTCTTATATTCTTCAGCTTGTATGACTGCCGTCTGATTTCTGTACAGATAGAGGATCACCCTCCTTTCCCTGTATTTTTTTTCCAATCCTATTCAGCATGTCAAACAACTTACTCCAATCAGCGGTAATAAACACCTATTCACTGTCTTCAAATGCCATGAACGTTCTTCTGTATTTGCTAATTCTACCTTCCATTTTCAACCTAAGACTTACTACAGATTCCTAGTTCCTACTTTTCTCCTCAGACAGATTTGATATTCACCAAACTCGCTTGTTCCTTTCTTTCCATTTTCTGTTAATTATTCTAGTCTGGTTCTTCAAAGCATGAGGGACCACGCTGATTGTACTATAAACGTTGTAGATATCAGCTTCTGTTTTCTTCGGTGTTGTGATGATAACATTCTCCTTAAAATCAGGGAGTACCTTACTTGTCTCATAAATCCTACATCCAAACGAATTGATCAGGGCCCACCTTCAGTACTGCGCCCGAATTCACCAATCAGTACCTATATCCGCTGCACTGTAAAGGATTGCAGACACGTAGCTACCCAGCTCACAAACTTACCATTGTCTGCTAAGTAAAAATTGGGAATTCCAGGTACACACAGGGTAGATCTATAAAAGAAAATAGTACTACCAGCGTAGGTACAAATTCCTACTAGCGTTTACATTAAAGCAAATCGAGAAACTCCAATCTCGAGGGGTGATAAGGTTTGTCTATAGTGAGCGCCTGTATCTTACCTAGCAGTACTATTTTCGGCGATGACAAAATGAAAACGATGTCAGCTAAGATAAAAATTGGCTAATTCGCTAAAGAGCGCCAGCCGTTTATTGTGCTAAGAAAAATACAGACATATACTGACTGCATGTCTATCAATAGTGTCTACCTGACACTGCAAGAAATAAACTCAAAATAAATTAAAACGTGGCACTAATCTAACAAGAAAAATTATGAAACGGCGTGATTTTAAACATTACCCTATATTATACATTCCGTTTCATATTTGAGCCGTAGTTCCACATCTAAATATGTAAAATAAAAATTTACTCAGTATTAAATATGTCCATATATACTATGATTCGTGGTTCGCACAAATATACACTTAACTGTGTTGAAGTGATTTAATTACCTATAATAGAAATGAGTCTTCACAACTCAACTTCCGTAACAAACACCGTAACTCTATCGGTTGAAAGTATAAATACTAGTCTGAATTAATAGAACATAGGTGACAAACATTTAAGTTCAGCACTGTTCTTACTTTGTCTTCTCCCATTTGATCATTAAATCTCGAAAAATTCCTGAAATTCTTTGATCGGCTTACATTTTCTTTGATAAACGTGAATATTCGAAGTGCATGGCATTTGACCTTCATAACACACTTCTCTTCCATAATTATACAACAATCACATTATTTCTTAAACACCCTGTACAGAACTTTCATTGAATACAGTTAAACAATGTCACATTCGCTGTGATCAAAACTAGAAAAACGAAACTCCTCAGTCTCCTTTCGTGAAAATACGTAACTCATTTACGTCTACGATTCCTTTCTTGCACGGTATTCCAATTTAAACTCCCATTACAGTGCATTTTCTCACTCTATGCAAAGAAAATTAGTAACTTTATTAAATATCCACGTCCATTGTGAATATTGTTCAAGAAACAAACATTAACAATCTCCTCTATCCTTATACAAAATTTCATCGTGCCTATAACTTCACTTCTGTAATTACCTTCTGTACAGTTACTTTTATCTCACCCTGTGATCTGACTTTCTTAACTCCTTTTCACGTATTTAAATTCAGTTTTACATTATTGCAACTTTTAAAGAATTATCAACAAGAATTCATATTTAACAAATGACACAAGTGTGTCCTCCTTGTTTGTGACTATTCTAAAGCCTTGACTATCTTCGTGGAATATTTGTTTAACAAATTTATCTAGGCTTTTTAATGCTCTAAATGTTTTATTGGACATATATATATATATAAGGTTCTTGAAATACCTTTGTTACTAGGAAATATAGTTTATCGCGTTACAGCATAGTTCTACATATCTGTCTGTTTCATTACAGTGAATTTGGTATTCATTGATTTAATTATCTATCAAGTATTTGGACTATCTTTTATCAGATTTTGTGTCGAGTAACAATCCATTTTTTTTTGTTCACAATTGGTTTAAAATAAATTTCTGACACTCGAATCAACATCATGAGTTGTCGGAATATTTGACACTTCGTGACATAACTTTTTGAATATACGGTACTTAAATTGTTCAATATACGTTCCATCGCTGCGCATAAAACAGACTTATTTAATTTAACGCAAGTATCTATAATTCTAAACGATTTTATATTGAAATGATTATAACGTTAACAACTGCGATAAGCAAATAAAATTTCGTCCAAATGACGGAAATTTTCAATGAAAAATAAATAATGACTCGTAAGAAAATACGAAAAATACTAGATCAAAATCTACACAATTTTAAATACAATGACAAAATTATACGGTTGGTCAATTCAGGAAAAACACAGAACATGACTACAATTCTACCAAATATAAATCAATCTCTTCTCTACCTTGAGTTGAAGACGGTCTCAGATGTACCATGTCTCGTCTGGCAAGCCAAATGTGTGTGTGAGCGCACCGCCCACAGCTATGCGAACCGGTTGTGACGGGACCAGCTGGACATCTCTACCAGTGGAACAAGGTCGGTGACATAACTGGGCTGGCGACCTCGCCGTGAAACAGCATGTCTCTTCCGCACTCCCTCGTTCGTCTCCCGCACGTTGTCTGGATCTTCTTACGATACCCCTTCACTGCGCCGACATCGCTTCTCAAGGTTGAAATTCGTTTGTTTTATGAAAGTCTTTTAGAGTATACTGGATGTATATGAACTCGTGTTAAGAAGTAGAGATTTGTTCTGCATTTCTGTGCATCGCGTAGATGTTCCGCTGCGCCGTCCATGTTGTGGAATTCTGGACTCAACTCTTCATTTTTGTAGCTTCTACTTCCCTATGATGTGCACCTTAGCACGTAGTCATACTCATTTTAATGATGACACTTTTACAACTTCCCCGTTGCCAATTCACGAACTGCATTCTGTATAATTTCCAAGTATGAGCTAAATTGTAGAAATAATGAAGCTCTTCTGTAGAAGTGAAACGTTTGCATCTGTCTGCATGCGATGTATAATAGCTTCGTTTTTGGAATACTGTAATATCAAGCTGTGTTTCAAAATCACTGGTCTATATGCTGTGCTGGTCTGAGTTAGAATGTTCCTGGCTCTGTAAGTCACAGCCTTCTGTACTTCACACTCGTCTTTCCCACCTTCGTAATGCGTAGCACTATTCTGAAAACTACTTGTTTCTCCACTCGCGGTCTTGTCTCGTCGCGATCTGAATTAGGAAAGAACTCCTCGTCCTTGCCCTCTGTGTACGGCAAGTTCCTCGCTCTGCCTCCCCTCTCGCGGTGTGACGTAGCTCCATAAACTTCTCCTCACTCAATGTGTCATCAACCTTGATCCCTTCTCCCCCTGCATGACGTTTCTCTCACTCCTCGTGGCGTGACGCACTCTTACAATGTAGGCCTCCCTACATTCAGATAATAAATATACAACCATATTTAAGTCGTTCCTTCTTGCCTTCCGTAATTGTTTAATTATTAATGATGCATAGTATTACACTATTTCAACTCAGGTTTTCATATCTCACGAATTTTGAGGAATAAAATAATTTAATTCGTTCTTTATTTTTCCTGGGTCCCAGTTTTTATCCCGTCTGGATCTTTGGTATTGGCCTTAAATAAATTCGGGCGCAGTACCTATGCAATGAAGCTACTCGGTCGCTATAGCATCTATCATTGGCGTTTTGTTGCAGCTTAAATCTCCCAGTGCTCTATCTAATTTAGATCTCCATTTTAAATCACTTTTCGTATCGTCATCATCAGAGCATGATTCTCAATCTCGTTTCCTCCACACAAACGCTCTATGTAAGCTTTATGTGTCTTAACCTATTATTCTCTATTTGTTTCCCATCTGACTGTGAGTCTTTTGATAAGCTCTAACTACTTTTCCATCTTCAGAAAATGTACAGATGTCTGTGCGCTGCTTTTCCAATGTCATCTCTGGCATTCTTGTTTTTCCGCCTTTCATACATTATTCTAATTAACAGGGTGATTCACCAGCCACTTATTTTGTTCGAAGAAAGGCAATCCAACTAACGCCTATATCATAGTCATCTTACAAAACATTACTACATCCTCTTCTTCGGCCTTAGTACAACTTTATACCGTCTGGTTCATGCTCGCCGATATAGTAGAAATTATTAACAGCCGTGTGATTTCAATTACCTCAAATATAATGCATGATTAGACTGATCGCTATTCCGAATACCACCATCTCACTTTTGGACAGGAAGTATCTACGAATTGATTCTATTCGGGATAGCGATACACCATGGCTCTCAGTAGCCAAGGTCGCTAAATCAAGCATAACTGAAATAACGTCAGGCAAGCTGTTAGGTAGCATATTCAAATCCCGACCTAGTACACATCTTTTTGGCAATATGTTGTTAATAGTGGATGTGTTATGTTTGTGATTTTTATTTGATCCTGAATAGAACCATCTTGTTCCGATGGTACGTAGCAAGGTTGGACGACGACATAATGATCTGTAGAACGAATGCAATACACTCTGAATATTCAGGATAGCAAGTGTTCGAAATGTTGAACACCTTGCTTGAAAGGAAAACTCAGACTCACTTAGGCCGCCGCATTTGTCATGTCAAAGTCCTCTATAACACAGGGTTGTAAACCATTCCTTATTCTGACGCTGTGTCATGGCATAGCACTCTGTAACCCCGGTTTATAAACCGGTCTTCATTCCTACGTTTGACAAATATAAAATACTATTAATTGACCCCCTTATGAGAAATGCCGTGGTGTAAGGAATTCATTAGCCTGTTAACATGACTTTTGTCACTAAAGATACGCTGAGAGAAACTGACGTTAGTATATACGAAAGCTAATAACTGAATAAGCCTGCTGAATTTATTTTCAGATTGGATTATTTTCCACAAACAAAATAAAGTTTGTTGGCATGCTTGTGGTATTGATTTCCACATGAACCTAAATCATCCTGAAAGTGGTGTTCCGTTGCATCCCTCTTCTCCAGATTAAATGCTGCGAGAATATCACACTACTCGTAATTCTTACTACACCATGGCAAAGATTTGCTTCCGTTACCCATGATGCTTAGGATCTAGCGTATGCGATGGGATCTTGGCAGTGACTGCAGATTTGAATGCCATCATAACAAAAGAAAAGAACATAAACATTTATTTTTCTTATGCCTGTCGACTAAAGAAAAGTATTCGAACTGATATGAACGTTTTAGGTAAAGAAATTCAAGTTTCCAACGCAAAAAGTTGTGACTTTGTCTCTTTGAGTACCATATAAACATCCGAGGCTAAAATGGTAACGCGTTGGCCTGCGGATTGAAATAGTTTGGGTTCAATACTTGTTTTGGGGGAGAGGTTTATAATTTGTTTTCGTTATGTTTTATCGTCTGTGTCGACCACTTTACCAATGCCTTACGACAAATTATACAAGAGGTCACAGTTACCGAAACTATTGAGGATGGGGCACTAGTAATATAGCGAGTAGAAGAATTTTCAGGTTAGATTCCATGAACGTTACCTAGTGTTTGAATCCGGTATTACACGAAACGTCTTAATATTAACACCTCAAATAGAGTTGTCGTCTTTAGGTTAAAATTTAATACCTAATAATACCAAGGGAAATTCTCAAGAACAAGTATACTGGCAATCTGAATCTTCTTCGATATGTTGTTCTGGTTTCATTTGAGGGGCCAGAACATCGCGGTCATTTAACCCCGTGTACTTGGATGTGTGTGTAGAAACTCTCCAATATCTGTGTTATAGTGGTGTCTGTATTAGTGTGTGTTTTAGCTATTAAGGTGAGGATTGGGAAGGAGGCAAGTTAGAAACCGTCCCGGCATTATTCTGAAATTAGACGTGGGAAACCACTTCCAGGGTGGCCAAGGTGGAAATCGAACCAACCACTTCTCAATTCTGGCCCTCCAGGCTTAGTGTACCCCATTGCCCCCCTCGGAGCAGCATTCAATTTCTTGTGAGAGCCGGTAATCTGGAGCGACACTTTGATATGTTAGGGTGATATCCATGGAAGACTTTTTAAATTTTCTGCCAATTCAGGTATCGTGGAATAAGCCAACCCAAAAGACCACACAAAAGCCAATACATAAGCCAACGCAAAAGCCAACACGAAAGCCAATACAAAACCCAACAAAAAAGCCAGCATAAAATCCAACACAAACGTCTACACATTAACACATACATAAGCCAACAGATAAGTCAATACATAAGCCACCACAAAAGCCAACACATAAGCCAATACATAAGCTTATGGTAAGTCATTCCATCACCAGAACAGTTGTAAGCTTTGTATAGTGTAACTCATACTGACAGGCTATTCTTATAACTATAATCGACAGAATGTGGATGGAATAATATTCTGGCGGTGCTCAAAAGAGAGGTACAAATTGTCGAGGCAATCTGCAAAGTAAGAATGGTGATGATTTAAGTGTGGGTGATTATCAAAGTAGTGCTCCAAATAAAGCACGGTTGCTGTTAACAATCATCAAAATGCTAAAAAGCGAGTTCGAGAAAACGATATTGCTGCTCAAGATAGATCTTTGTCTGTTAAAAGCTCTTACCATGCCCTCCAAAATTCATGTTAGGATGGTTGTCAACCTCCAAGAAACCCCTTCTATCAATGTCAACACAGACTATGCAAAGAGTGGTATTGCAAGAAAATCAAAAAGGACTATATAGTTACAGTGATGATGATTTCGATGATGATTATAATGTGAACCGTTTTTCTTTTCCACCTGTAGTCTTCCCTTTTTTCTCTTTTCTTCGGCGTGCCAATTATCGGAATTGTTCTCTTTTCTTCTTCGTTATTACTGGCCAGAATAGCCGAGCAGATCAGTGGACATTTCTATAATTGCTGATCAAGGTTCGTTATAGTGATTTCTTGCTATACCGAATCGTGATTAGTGACACCTCTTACCTTTTTATCTTCTTTTTTCCGTCTCCTGTGACAATCCCTTGTTACTCTCTAGGCAGTCTTCTGTTTTATATCTCCCTGGTAGGACTTTTGGTGTGCACCCGCTCTCGTTTTCGAGATGCCTAGCTTTTCTATTCCGTTTTGTCCCGTTCGTTTGTGTTTTTTATAAAGGTGCGCGTAGAGGTGCGAATCTAGTTCATTTAATGTAATTCCGTGATGCCGGATTAATGCTGATACCATCAAGGTAGGTTACGTATTTTTGTCTTTGCTCATTGTATGGAATACTAGGGCGTTTCGTCTATTCTAGTATGTCCATGTAGTATCTGTTTCGTTCCAGTTATCTTTGTCCCCATTTCGTCGTATCTTTTTGTGTAGGTATTTGGTTCGGTTTACTGAGTAGCGTGTGTTCAACAGTAAGACCTATGCCATACCTCTTATATTTTGTTTGCCTCTTATCTTAGCATTGCGTTTTCATATGCTAGTCCTTGAGTATGGCTTAACCCCTTTCTGACGTAACTTATTTTGATGGATATCTTTTATTTTGTGTTGCGATACCTTTCTCGTAATTATTTTTAATATCGGTTACTTGCCCCTTTTTGTGTTTATTCATTTACGTCATATCTACGCGCGCTTTTATTTAATACTCCGTCCCCCTCGCACTCCCTCATCTCCTTCAGGGCTATTTGAGCTACCGTTCGCTTCTTTGGCGGTAGACTCACTTTCCCGACTCTTTGTCTAGCCCTTTTAATCATTATTTTTCACACTGTAATTTTACTCTTTACGAGTATACTTTCCCAAATGGTGATGATTTAAGTGTGGGTGATTATCAAAGTAGTGCTTCTATCGATCATGACATTTACGTTTCGGTCTTTTCGACCGTTAATTTACCTAATATCACATGTTGGTCGTCCACTTAACCTCATTCATAGCATGTAATGCTTCCTCGTCATTCCTTGATGTTATCCCTTTGGTCAATACATTACCTCTCCTTTGCCTATGTGTTGAGTAAGTGTACCTTATTTAGTCTTTATTTCATTAGGCTAAGCTAAGCTAGGCCCATAATGAATAGCGCATTCGAATAGAACTTGCATTCACATGGCAGTGAATGTACGTTCAATCCATCGCCTCTGATAACTTCATTAACCTTAGTCCGGATTAATGGACCCAGGGCTAGGCTAATTGGTACACACATCCACTGCGACTCCATCTAGCGAAAGGCCAGACGGCACAAATGGTAGGCAGAGCTTGGTAGTAATAAAGATAATGCTGATTACGATGATGATTATCATAATGATAGTGATAAAGATGATGATGAAGCTCATCATAATGATGATAGTGATAATGATGAAAATCAAGAGGATGAGGTTTTTATGCCTATTGTTCGCCGTGGAAAAAAGATTTACATCAAGCGTTGTGTTCAAAGATTTATAACAAGTAATGGTAAAGTGAATGAGTTGTATTCAGTGTGTATCTATTGTAAAAATTAAATAAATACAAATATTGCATGGGTATTGTCTGTTTTTCTTAATTGCTATCCTCATGTCCCACTATTAATGCAATTGTTAACCATCAACAGTCTCTGACTATGATCAGAAAGAGTGGTCTTAAATATTGCACTTTATTTGTAGTTTTGTGTACTGAACTCGAATTTAGTATCAGTACGGATATGCAAGAGGCGAGGATCGAACCGTCTTGCGTGACAATTTTATGCATCGAAATGAAGTAGCTGTTCAAGCAACTTTTTATACACATAAGCAATCTGTGATATTAGAGAAAGCTATTGACAAGTTGTATGAGGAAAATACAGCATTTATAAGAAGCAAGAATGAAAATTATACTGTGAATTTTATTTTAACCAAGAGAGAATCAGATTTATCGAGGCTGGATTATGACCAATTTGCGTGTTAGCCAGTCAGGAACCGGTTTCATTGGCCGAGTCCTCGACAACAAAGGAGATTTGCACGCGACACGCTTCTGTACGAGAGAGAGAGATACATATATCGCCACACAACATTAATTTAGAAGCCTAGAACAATGATATCTGCATGACAACTCGATAGTCAATCATATTAATCTATCAATCTGAAGAATAATATATTATCATTTTTTAAAATGAAAATTATAAACAATTTAACCGCACTAATTTCAAGAGAATAAGAAATAACATTTATTTATCGAGAAAAATTGACATTTATAACTATGAGAGCAGATATTTGTAAATAAGTGAAATTAAATTGTGTGCGAGGCGAGGGAACCCCACGTTTGCAACTCAGGAGCCTAGCAGCAGAGAGTCAGGACATTCATGCCATTACTTCGACAGGTCGAGCGTAGACCTACTTCACGATACTTCCTACAATATTACGGCATATCCAGAGAACGACGGGAGAAAAAAGACTTAGCCAAAGGAGAGCCATCTGTCGCCGATAACGAGGAGAGACATTGCCCGTGAAAGAATTGTACAGAATATTATTGAGGCCTTGAAGTTACAGAATACAATTTTATAAACGTTAAAAGAAACATTCTACAGAACTTCCATAGAAATACTGCAAACATTATATGAGAGAATACTACAACGCATTAAACGATATAACAAGTATATTTCTACAGTATATTGAGAAATATTACATGATGTTAATATACTCGAGTCAGAGGGGACATTGTAATATTGAATCTACATTCGAAGTCGTCACGAGTTACTGATCTACAATGGAGGGAAGTTAATCTACATAAATTGTGTGGAATCCTGAGTGGACCATACAACCATAGTTTCTATGGATTACCACTGCTACACCAAAATCAGATTAAAAGATAAGTAAATATATATTCGATCGTTGTTTTTTTCATTTATTCAATTTAAGGGGCCCATGGGGAGGGGTGAAATTCTGGGGGGGGGACCAGAAAGAATGCGTCCTAACTGAATGACTGACTCACTCACTCTTCAAACTCAGGAAGAGAAAACTGCTTAAAAATAAGTAAATAAGTGTTCGACAATTTATTTTTCATAAATCAAATTTAAGGGGTTCATGGTGAGGGGTCAAATTCTGAAAAGAAAAAAAATTAAAGAAAATGTGCCGACTCATTCACTCACTAATCATCGTCCAGCCAAAATTATTGAAGTTAGAAACATGCCATTTTTGGGATATGCTCGTTGTATGTCAAAACCGTACACTAAGGGAGGATTTTCGGATATTCAGGTTCTAAAGGTGCCTTAAGGGGGTTAAACCTGCATTATAATGAATAACAATATCTCACGAGTGGTTTCATTTGTGAATGTGATACCCGGCATATAAACTAATCATTAAAAATAAACAGACATGTGTCTAAGGGTTTTTCGATGTGGTGTATATTATAAGGTGAAAGGGGTGAAACGTGGGGGTTGATGGATTCCTAACGGATCGTGTATCTCTTAAACGACATACGCGAGAAGTTTGAAATTCAGCGGAAAAAATCAGCTTAAAAATTAGTCATTCGGTGTTCGACCGTTTATTCATAAATTCAATTTTAGGGGCCAATGGGGTGGGGTGAAATTCTAGAAAAAAAGGAGAGAAAGTGTCCTGACTGACTGACTAACTCACTCATCAAACTCAGGGGAAAAATATAAATTAATAGGTGTTCGAGCGTTTCTTCATAAATCCAATTTAAGGGGCGCATTGGGAGGGCGTAAAATTCTGGTAAAAAAAAAATTAAAGAAAATGACCTGACTGACTCGCTCACTCATCATCGCCCAGCGAAAACTATTGAAGTAGGAAACATTAAATTTTGGGAATATTTTCGTTCCATGTCGCAAACGTCAACTAATGAAGGATTTTTGTATATTCGGGTTCTTAAGAGGTGTTAAGGGGGTAAACGTGCATTTCATTGATTAACAATATCTCATGAGTTGTTTCTTTGAGGATGTGATATTCGGCATATAAACTAAATATTAAAAATAAGCAGACATAATTATGTCTAAGGGTTTATCGGTGTGGTATATATTATGAGGTGAAAGTGGTGATAATTGGGGGTTGAAGGATTTTTAACGGAGCATGTATCTCTTAAACGACATAGGCGAGAAGTTTGAAATTCAGCGAAAAAAACCAGCTTAAAATATATGTAAATAGGTTTTCGACTGTTTTTTTTTCATAAATCCAATTTAAAGGGCCCTTGGAGAGGGATGAAATTCTGAGGGGGAAAATACAGGGAAGATAGTGTTCTAACTGATTAACTCACTCACTCATCAAAGTCAGGGGGGAAGAACAGCTTAAAAATACGTAAATATATGTTCGACCGGTTTTTTTTTCATAAATCCAATTTAAGGGGTTCATGAGAGGGGTGAAATTCTGAAAAATAAATGAAAGAAAATGTTCTGACCTACTCACCCACTCATCATCGCCCAGCCGAAATTATTGAAGTTAGAAACATGACATTTTGGGGTTATGTTCGTTGTATGTCGAAAACGTCCACTAAGGAAGGATTTTTGGATATTCGCTCATCATCCCCCAGGCAAAATATTGCAGTTAGAAACTTAAAATTTTGGGGATATGTTCGTTGTATGTCGAAAACATCCACAAAGGATGGATTTTTGGATATTCATGTTCTGAAGGGGTGTAAATGGGGTTAAAATTACATTTCATTGATTAACAATATCTCACGAGTTGTTTGATTTGGGGATGAGATATTCGGCACACAAATTAATCAGTAAAGATAAGCAGACATATGTCTAAGGGTTTATCGATATGATGTATATTATGAGGTGAAAGGGGTGAAAATTGGGGGTTGAACAATTCTGAACGGAGCGTGTATCTCATAAACGACACAAGCGAGAAGTTTGAAATTTAATGGATAAAATCCGCTTAGAAATAAGTAAATAGGTGTTGCACCGTTTTTTTTTCATAAATCGCATTTAACGGGTTCATGGGGAGGGGTGAAATTCTCAAAAATAAATGAAAGAATATGTCCTGACTGACTCACACACTCACCATCGCCCAGCCAAAATCATTGAAGTCACAAACATGAATTTTTGGGGATATGTTTGTTGTATGTCGAAAGCGTCCACTAAGGAAAGATTTTTGGATATTCAGGTTCTAAAGGGGTGTTAAGGGGATAAACGTGCATTTTATTGAATAACAATATCTCACGAGTGGTTTCATTTGGGGATGTGATACTTGGCATATAAACTAATCTTAAAAATAAGCTGACACATGTCTAATGGTTTTTCGATGTGGTGTATATTATGAGTGGAAGGGATGAGAAGTGGGGGTTGAAGGATTCCTAACGGAGTGTGCATCTCTTAAACGACATAGGCGAGGAGTTTGAAACTCAGAGGAAAACAATCAGCTTAATAAAAATATAAAAAATAATTAAATAAATAGGTGTTCGACCGTTTTTTCATAAATCCAATTTAAGGGGCCCGTCGGGAGGGGTGAAATTCTGGAAGAAAAACGTCCACTAAGGAAGGATTTTTGGATATTCACTCTAATCGACCAACCAAAGTTATTAATGTTAGAAGAATGATATTTTGGGGATATGTTTGTTGTGTGTCGAAAACGTCTACTAAGGAGGGATTTTTGAATATTCAGGTTCTAAAGGGGTGTAAACGGGGTTAAACCTGCATTTAATTGAATAACAATATGACACGACTATGACGCGAGCGACGCCGCGGGTACCTGCTAGTATATATATATATAAATGAATGTTCGTTTGTTCGTCTTTCATGCGTTCATAAACCATTCATCCGATTACGATCAAATTCTGGTGAATAGTTGTAAAAACTTCCGGGATGGTCATAGGCATAGTTAATCCATTTCACAATAGCAAGCGCGCAAGTAGTTTATACAAACGCGTAATGGCGATGCATTAATATACAATTTTTATTCGTCCGATTGCGATAAAATTTTGGTGATTTGTTGTGCACAGTCCCGGAAAAGTTGTAGGCGTAGTAAATCCAATTTACAATAGATGGCGCGCGAGTACCTTCAACAAAATGGCGTGGGATTGATTCAAGAAATTCCCACATGTGTTCATATACCATTCATCCCATTGCGATGAAATTTGTGTGAGAAGTTCTGTACACTTCAGGTAAGATTTCTGGCTTAGTGAATCCACTTAACAATAGGTAGCGCACAGGTAGATTCAACAAATGAGCGACAACGCGCGGAGCGTTCCAACAAAGTCCTGTATGCGTTCACATACTATTCGTCCGATAGCAATGAAACTTGGGTGAGAGGTTGTGTACACTACAGGCAAGGCTTCTGGCTTAGTAAATCCATGCTATAATGGGTAGCACACGAGTAGATTCAACAAATGAGCACCGACGCACGATGCGTTTCAAAAAAGTCCCGTAAGCGTTCATATACCATTCATGCGATTGCAATGAAATTTGGTGAAATGTTGCTTCCACTCCCGCGAAGATTTCTGATTTAGAAAATCTATTTTACAATTGGTAGCGCACGAGTAGATTCAACTAATGAGCGTCAGCAAGTGAATCGTTTCAAAAAAATCCCGTATGCGTTCATATGCCATTCATCCGATTGCGATGAAACTTTGATGAGTTGTTGTGTACAAGCCAGGGAAGGTTTTTGAATTAGTAAATCCATTTTACAATAGGTAGCGTACGAGTATATTCTACAAATGGGTGACGGTGCTCGAATCGTTTCAACAAAGTCACGTATTCGTTCATATACCATTCATCCGATTGCAACGAAACTTTGATGTGTTGTTGTGTACACGCCAGGGAAGGTTTTCGAATTAATAAATTCATTTTACAATAGGTAGCGTACGAGTATATTCAACAAATGGGTGACGGCGCTCGAATCGTTTCAAAAAAGTCCCGTATGCGTTTATATACCATTCATTTCATTGCGATGAAACTTTGCTGATTTGTTGAGCACGCTCCCAAGATTTTTTTGAGATAGTAAATCAATTTTTCTGTAGTTTAGAAGTGGTTAACGGAAAAAGGAAAAAAAAATATCGGGAATCCAAAATCACTTCAACAAGCAAAGTTACAACGCCAATACTTTCTTTGATTGGCATTGCAACGCATGCTGGGTACAGCTAGTTAATTTATAAAATCTCAGGTCGATGACCTTGCTGTTTTGGGTCTTTTGGGTAAATTCATTGGCCATGGAAAAGGGTTAACCATCCTAAGTCCTATGACACCTGACACAAATCTCTCCAATCATTGGATTGGGTTCTTTTGTTACATTAAAATTAAAAATAACTAATCCATAGATAATTATTTAACATGCCCGCCATCTTAAAAAAAGTCGTACAAATTTATTCATAATAGTGTAAAGCCTTATTCCTGTGATACAGAACATGCAGAGCAAAGTTAACTGAAATGATTACCCCCAGGTAGGGGTAGTTTTTATTTTGGGGTGGAAATATGTCGTTTATAGGAAAGGGGGCGTCACTTCGAGTACTTTGACACCTAATTTGTGCAAATCCAACCGTTGTTTCGCGAGATATTGCGTTGTACTTGCACGGTGGCCATCTTGCGCGTTAGCCTATGCCCCAGCTTCGGTTTATATTCCTTACTGACCGCGTTGTCGCAGCCTCTAACCTAAGGAACCAACCAACTCATCTATATCTTCTTCTCGAGGAAAGACAGTACTATACTACCTAATAAGTACTATGCCCGTCCGTATGTTTAATATTTTCCCCTTAGTGATCCAAAATCACCTATTCTTGCTTTCATCCAAATTTCTTCATTCAATTACATTTACTTTTCCCAATAACTACAAATATTATATTTATCATTAGAATTTAATGACATGACTTAAAATAGCCTTCAGCTGGTATAACGAACAGTCGAAACTCCGCCTGAGTGCAACATTTAACCTCATTTGGGTATAGACAATTAAACATATATTGGCGTAATGAACAGCGTAATGGCGGCTACAAACGCAAAAAGACGCGCTACATCATGGCGCTATCCAGCCAAAATCCAATGCAATACGACACACGTAGAAAAGCAAACCAATTTCCTCGTCGCCACTTTATGTCTCCCCACTGAGGAGTACAGTATTTAGGAATATCACAGCCCACACGGGTAGACCGAAATGGTCACATTTCCATTGGTTGGCTCAGGGGGGAGGTGGGATCACGTCACTGCACGGCACATAGTACCAACTTACATAATGATAATTACATACAGTTAATATATGACAAAACACTTTGAAGCATCCCCCTTTAGAGAGAACCTTTGAATCCTATATTAATCATGCATTATGCTTACAAAAAAGCCGGTTGAATATTACCCAAACTTCAAAGGGTCAAACGGGCCCCGCTTGCCCGGTTAAATAACGTCCACGAGACCAAAATTTGTACTTTGAATTGCAGGCCTATCTGACGGCTCAAATTACAGAAACGGAATTAATGCATGGCGCAAGATGGAAAAAGTAACGGCAACTGGGTTGAGCAGACCCGGATTAGGGATATCTATTTCAACCGGAGAGGACGTGTGTCTATGAGCCTGGTACTATCGACTTTTAAGCACATTTCGTTGTAGATCAGTGCGATAACGCTTGAGAATATGGATAGGCCACTGGTATCAAACATGGTAGACGATTTTGTTCCGTCGGTAGTTTTCATCTGGTTGCCGTTATAAGATATTCACGTTTAAATTACGGATTAAGTGTAAAAACTTGCAAATCTATAGACTTTTTAAAATGGCGCCTAGTCTAGTAGTTCAATTTTGGATATTTCTCATGCGGAGAAAAGGAACACAGATCCAACCTATTAACGTACTGGTGTGTTCTTGTTGTTTGAGTCTTCAGTCTTTTGACTGGTTTCATGAAGCTCTTCATGCCTCCCTGTCCTGAGCTAAACGATTCATCTCTGCATAGCAACAACACCCTACATCTGAGGCAATCTGTTTAACATATTCTAACCTTGGTCTACCCCTACAGTACTTGCCCTCGATCCTTCCTTCCATAACTAAGCTTGCTATTCCTGGGTGTCTTAGTATGTGTCCTACCAACCTATCTCTTCTCTTCATTAGCAGTCGCCAGAAACATCTCTTCTCTCACACTCGTCTTAATACCTCTTCGTTTGTAACCCTATCTACCCATCTGATCTTCATCATTCTCCTCTAACACCACATTTCAAATGCTTCAATTCTCCTCTTTTCTGCTGCACCAATAGTTCAAGTTTCACTTCCATAGAGCACCACGCTCCAGACACAGGCCTTCAAAAATGACTTCCTAATACCTAAATCTATATTCGATGACAACAGATTCCTTTTCTGTAGAAATGCTTTCCTTCCCTGAGCTAAACTACTTTTTATATTCTCTTTGGTTCGTCCATCACTGGTTATTTTGTTTCCTAAGTAACAGTAGTCTCCCACTTCCTTTAGTTTTTTACCTGCTAATTTGGTGTGTAAGATTTGAAAATGTGACCATAATCAGGATCGAACCCGCGTCACTTGTGGAACGGCCAGGCCCGATTAGTCTACTGAGTCAGCATCTCCATCTATGTCTCTTGCAAGTGTTTGGGATCTGCAGGTGTTAGTTAGGCTTCCCAGTTGGCCTCAAAGGTTTCAATACCTGATGAAAGGAACTCTTCCCACCTCGTGGTATAGCGACTAGGTCCAGGTTCGATTCCCGGCTCTGACGAGAAATAAAATTGTGATTTGAGGAATGGAACGAGTGCATTCCGCCTCGTGACGTATATCTGAGCAGGGTTCGATTCCCACCTCAGGTATCTCGGAAATGGTTTCCCACTTCTACTCCTGGCGGATGGTTCCCAGCTTAAGCCACGGCTGCCCCCTTCCATATCCTCCCCTGACTTACATTACACATCCTTATATAGCACTTACAATAACACGGGTTATCAGACAACAGGCCACATGCATTCTAGAACACGGGGCTGAGTGACTCGGAGTCAAAGCCCATTTAATGAAACTATAGCCTATGGTACCGGTACTAGATATGGCCTTGTGGGGTTTGAAGCCATTTTTCAATGTTGCCTTAGTAAACAAAAGTTTGGTGCTTTTCAGTGTAGTCTATTTATTAATCTCAAGTACAGGATTAGGGCATACCCCAGCTCTTTTTGGTACATTCGTGTTGACCGACTGAAAAGCACCTACTTTTGTTTTTAGATTCGGCCTTTAAATTCGGTTTGACATTCTGCTCTGTGAACTCGCGGGGTGTGGGGAAGGGTGTGTCAATTCTGCTAACATAGGGCCGTTGCTCAAACCGCTGTGGTGTTGCGAATGAGTGAGTAGTCACCGACTAATCTGTATGGTATGTTACTATGCACGGACCGAGAAACCTCATCACTTGTCTCTATCACTCTTCATAGTCCGCGATCCCCCCGAACAGTGCATGGTACAACGCCGTGATGTTCACAGTTGAATTTCCTTTCGATTTTGCCAGTTTTTTTGCAACAATTGACATTCCTTTTAGGATTCACAATAACCTTCTTCTTAATGCTACTGAACTGAAGCCTCATTGTTGTCGAAGCTTGCAATATACCTGCTTTGTAATTCGTACTTTTTGTCTCCAAAATTTGGTAGACATGACGAAGCTTGTGCTATGATGATATGTTTTACAGCGGAGGTACGGTAATACTTAAGTACCCAGTGCAGATTTTCAGTGACAGTCAATTCACAATATTTAATTGTCGAACGTTCATAGATGTGGCTATTTAACTAGGAACAGCCTTATGACGACAACATTCAAGTTATCCTCATGTTAGTTGGCTACGATAATGATTCTCGTTGAACTGCGTGGTTTGTAACACAAGGAGATCTTGGTAATTCGTGGATTCCAAATAGCTGTAACCTACTGTATGATATTAGTGGCGATTTACAATACCTGTACAATTAAGTTCATTTTCACGTGCCTAATTAAGCGTATTGATAGACTTTTACCGTCGGTAGTTTATTGTCTGACAAAATAATATCTAATCTACTCTCCGCAATCAAGTTGTGTGTTCATAGAAATAAGAAGACTGCATGTAGGATTTTCTATTTCCTTGCCACAATTACTCATCATTTGTTTTACTGTTGTTGACAAACATATAACCGCTCCTTATCACTGTGCACTTCTTCATCTGATTTATTGTATATGAGAATGACTTGGCGTAGCCTACTGGTATAAGTAAGGTCTTTAATTAATTCTTCAGTGCGTTTCTTGTGTTCTAGTTTCCTGAACACAATGGAGGAACAGCTATTCATTAAAAGTGAGCCAGACTGGTTGACAGATACAGCTGAAGTCTCTAACACTGTGAGTTGCATTTTGATTCGTATATGGTGTAACATTGCATTCTTAGTGATGTGCATGACATGTGATGACTTAACACACTGAAATGAAAATCCACAGCCTGCTTCCAGTCTCCGACCGGGTCAGGAATGGAATGAATGAAGCCCCTCATCTAGCGGCGAGGATATGAACTGTGGCGGCTGCCGAGGCCTGACGCACTCCTCTGGGGCAATGATTAAATGAATGACAGATGAAATGAAATGATAGTGTAGAGTGTTGCTGGAATGAAATTTTGACAGGGAAAACCGGAGTACCCGGAGAAAAACCTGTCTGCCTCCGTTTTGTCCAGCACATGGATTGACCGGGATTTGAACCACGGACCCAGCGGTGAGAGGCCGGCGTGCTGCCGCCTAAGCCACGGAGGCTTCCACTTAACACACTACTTAATGGTAAATGGCACGCTAACGTTTAGTAATGTAACTTAGTACTCATATTGTATCTGCATATTTTTGATTGGCTCATACTTGTGTTACTTCGCAGGAGACAACTGTCCTGTTGCCCTCGGATAACTTGAAAGACGAGACTGCTGATATATTTGACGATGAAAGGATAGCAGTTAAGGAGGAACATGAACTACAGGTAATTATCGGTTCTGCTTTATTTCTCTTGCTCACCAAGGCGGTCCGGGTTCGATTCTCGGTCAATGCATGTGAGATTTTCGAAGTGAAATGCCATGTCCTGTGGTTCGGACTCCACGTAAAAAGGAGGTCCCGTGGCTCATGATCTCAAGATTAACGGTCTCGTTAAACTACAAGCTTCCTTTTTTATTTCTCGTGTATTATAGTAGCACTGAACGAAAGTAGAACAAGCGGTAACATCCTCTATGCTACATGAATTAGTCAAAATACCATTTCTAACGACGAGAAATAAATCAGGGCATGAAGTTTAAATATATGCTTCCTCCTCGTCTGTCTGTGACCCACCAAGCCTTCCCAAATAGGATCACAACTTATATGAGGAAAATTCCAGTTGTGGCCGCCATTGTTCACATCAATCATCATCAAAACTGTACTGCCAACCTTGCCCTTACGGTACTATGTCGCACCAACACCTGACCTTCGTATCGTTTCGTTCAATCCAAAAGTTTTTGACAATGGTTTGATAAAAATTCGTGTCCTTGAGTGATTTATTAACCAAAGATCCCTGGCTTACTCAGTGTTAAGGATCTGAGGGTTAGTCCACAAGCTAACTAGAAAATAAACAATCCTAAAAAAAAAACAGCCTTACAGTAGTCGCATATGATGTGTAACATCTGACATAGAAGAAACCTCACGTGAAATTGTTGATACACCGGTATTTTATAGTATTATTGGCACAAATATTAATCTATCGAAAAAGGGAGTGTTTTACAGATATTGTAGTTTATAATACGGAACTCATTTTATTAGATGATTTGCAGCTTCCACCAGCACTAGCCTTAATAAAGAATACGATAAGGATCAACTAGATTAATAGACGCGACACCGCTCATAACCTTAAATTCCTTATAAACAGGTCCTCTTGATTCACAGACCAACACGTAATTTCATTTGGATTCTGTTAAAATTAGTCATATTGATATGATAAATATCGTTTAAAATGATAATCTGGTAGCAAAAATATCTACCCCTCCCAGGATTCAACCCCAAGATCTCTAGATTCACAGTCATACCCAATAACCCCACGGCTATTTCGACTACGCAAATATTGTGCACAAGATGGTGATTTATTTCCTCGTTCCAATAATACTGCATTACGGAATTAAGTTTCATTTATATTTTGCTTGTTTCAATAATGTTCCTGAGGACATTGAGTTAAAAATGCCTTATGCCAATGCAATGGCGACTACTTGCAATGTTTGATATTAAGTCATTTTACCATTTAAATACTGGTACGCAGACTTCAAACATGTACCATGTCATTTGTTTAAATCACTTGACACCAGAGTTCGCATGAGCGTTTTCCGTTCAGTATGTCATATACATTCCACATGGCCGAGAGTGCGTCATGGTATCAATTTTCGACATCGCGCGCTGATTGTTTCTCTTACAAGTGCCAGCTGGATCGATCGATCGAGTTGGCAGTGCGTCTTATACTTCCCTTCAATCCACAACTGCCAGCTGGGGCACACTTCAATTCGATCGATCGAGCGGGCAGTGCATACTTCCGTTGTCCACCGCTGCCAGCTAGTACACTTCCGTTTGATCGATAGAGCGGGCAGTGCATACTTCCGTTGTCCACTACTGCCAGCTAGTACACTTCCTTTTGATCGATCGAGCGGGCAGTGCATACTTCCGTTTGATCCACCACTGCCGGCTCGATCGTTCCGTCCCCAATTTTCAAAATCACTCCCACAAAACTATCCAGCAACCGAGTGGAAAGATGTTACACATCAATAAACTCCATCTTCTATTACTGTCTGAATATCACCTCCAAAAGTCCCATATTCCGTAAAGTAATAAAAATACAACATAAGAAATGGTACAAGAATAGTTTCAACACAAATACAAATGTCAATTATTCATCAGATCTAATTACATTGCTCCTACTTTCGGCAGTAGATGCCTAATCCCCTGTCGTTCCACAACGTTCAGTAACATCCGACAAACAAACAGGAATAAAACTAATAAGTTACGATGGAACCACATCCACCATATAAATTAATTATTTTAAATCAAGCTGGCTAAATCCTGTACAAAGTATCCTACAAAACGTCACATCTAAAACTTATTCTTAAGCTGTACAAAATACAAATGACATAGAAGAAAAGAAATGTACATGAATAAACATGATCTCGATTGGGTTGCCGTATTGTTGACAGCTCATCAACTGTTCCTTGAGAAAGTCGACTCTTAATGAGTGAAGCCTCTAGGTCTTGTAAGTCGCATTATGTTTGGATGGTATTCAAAATGATTTAACACTGTGCATGATTGATTTCCTCCTATGTAAAAGAACGTGTTTGTAAAACAAGTAATTTGCAGGATGATACTGATCTGACTGAGGATATCAAGATCGAAGAATTTTCTATGCCAGAGATTTCTCCAAGTGTCAAAATAGAAAGTCCTTCTTTAGCAAATGATGCAGATTTGAAAGAAGTAAGTACCTTTTGGCTTACTACTTGTTGCACCTTATAAGAGACATCACCTGGTCGCCATCTTCCTCTCGCCATTGTAATTAACTGAATGCAAAATTGTGTATTCAGGCCGTACTGATGACAAATGGAAGCTTTCTGCTATTGGGTTGAATTTGGTCCGGAAATACATGACAAATGGAAATTTCCCTTCTGCTGGCTTAATAATAAAGACGATGACAATAATAATTATGACACATGACATTTACTTCTGCCAAATTGTACTTGAAATGATATGTGATGAATATTCCTTCAGATCCTCTCCTCACTACTACAAATCGTGAAAAATGATCGGTGACAACTGCCATTTATTTAAAAGTGGGAGAATTAATCTCAATTATCAAATTATGTCGATTAACCACTTTATACACTTGGTATTAGTACAAATACTGCAAGATCTTTCTTTATTCGTGTCAGAAGTAACAATATGAATTTTGAATATTGAATATAGAATATCTACATTTCTACCGTACATAAATACAGGTCTATTATACAAAACAACCAAATATTGAAGCAACAAATTTGAGCTAGATGATATTTGCCCAGTATTGGGCGACGTCAATAGCGCTGGAGGAGGCTGCAATCAAATCTTTCAAAGTGCACTTCGAAGGACATAAGTCACACTGACATAAATGTTGGAGTGTCTGCAGCACTCCACAGTCACAGAGTGATGAGTCACTTGAGAAACCCCACTTCCGCAGATTTACTCTTGTTCTGCCGACTTCTGTACGGAGTCTGTTAAGGGCTTTTCAAGTTGTCCACTTCTCCTGGTGTCCACATGGAAGACATTCCTTCGGCTCCATCCAGTTGGAAAGGTGGTTAATTCTTTCTTTCCACTTCTTGATCCTAGCATTCTCTGTAAGACGAGTCTAATAGAACAAACAAAATCTGATGACTGAATATCAGATCAATCAAAATCCTATCAAACGAACGTATCAATTCTATCACCGATTATAACAAACGCTCATCAAAATCTAGCGTCAACAAACCTGTAGAGAAAGGCATGGCTCAAAATCAAACTTATGATAAATCTTACTCGAAATATTTGAGTGTTCTGATTATTTACATGAGCCTTGACTCGAACCTGTGACCCTTCACTCTACAATGGTGGAATCAGCATGTGTGGATAGACCGATGAACCAGGATCTCATAATCTATAAATGGGTTTTACAATAACTTTCCCGTCGAATATACTGTAAGACATAAAACAGAAAAGTCTACTTCGAAATAAAATAAAAATATCACCTAATCTAAATTCGTTTTCAAATAACGTACCGTTCCAGTGAACTATACTGAACAATCAAAATGGACACTTGGATTCCTCAAATCTAATCTGAAATGGAAACAAATATGGGGAGAAAACTTCCCTTGCTATCAATCAGCTGATCCGATGTTAATGACCACTCAAATGTTGGGCCTCAATAGGTCTCAAATATCAAACTCAATATATATCACCATGTCATCTGTTCTCTTCAGGATGATAAGTGTGATTCATTTCTCACTGATGCTCCAAGATCACATGTATCTCCGTTCAACAATCATTGAGGTTATGCATGTCATTTGTCTATCTAAATAAAAACCTAACTCACTCGAACCTCAACATAAGCTTTTTGCCTCCATTGCCTCGCAGATAGAGTCTCTCACTGGCCCTTTGTCGAATATTCACATATTTTAGGTTTACCTGCCTCGAAGAACATCATTATGGGCTTACCTGCCTCAATGATTATCACATACTAAGGGCGGTAAGTGGCTACACCTGTCGCCACTCGTCGATATACACTTATCACATGGCTTAACTTAAAATGTCACATTATTCATAATGCACACATATTGCATGCGAATTGCTCGCACATTATAAAACTTACGTTTCGAATCACTAATTTTCCTCCTGAAATAATAACACGTGATCAATCTCGCTGATCAATCGCCTGCATGTAAACTCAAAATCCTTTCTCGGGATGAATGACCCGTGAGTCTTAACATTACTAATAATATTCTATCACTGGTCAGGAAATCATATATTCTCACTCCATCCTGACACGCATTATACATGGTTATGTTTAATGAACAGATGACCAGAAGTAAATAACATCCTATAATCTAAAGGGTAACTTCCCTTACTTCTAACCATTTGTGATAGGCTGTTTCTACTGAATAAGACGCCTCCAAATCGAAACTTTAGCTTATAACAAATATCAAAAAGTAAGAAAAAAAAAGGTATCCTTAACGGATAACCCCTTCCATATCAATTAATTCATACTTATAATGTATGGACTCATTTCACGGATGTCTTAAATGATGTTCACCTAAATATTTTGAACACATTACAATTTATTTCACGGTAATAATAAATATTATTTTATTATCATGCCCAATTAATATAGGGTGACCAGACGTCCCGTTTTTAACGGGATTGTCCCTTCTTTCAGTAGTTGGTCCCGTTGTCCCGACAAATCTTTGACTGGACGCAAAATGTCCCGTTTTCTTAACATTCGTCTCGTTAAATCCCGTTTTCTTGAGATATTTTAATGTGTGCGCAGTTTTGCGTACATGCTTCACTTAATTCATTTGTTTTTCTGTATCCCAAGCTTCAAATATTATCCGAGAGATACTTCGTTGAAAGTATCGCCAATCAACCAACTCTATAATTCTCTTTCCTAGGGTAATTTCGCAAATAATTCTCTTTCATAGGGTTAATTTTGTAGGCTGTGGTTGGCATACATGCTGATGCATGCGGAATAACAAATTTGTTACATAACACCATCGTTGCGTGCGAGGGAAACTTTGTTTTGTTGTAAGTAATGGTGCTTGATACATAAAACTTCATGTTTAACGTCTTATAATGTTTACAAGCACGCGTCATTCAGTACTCTATAGTTACTAATCGTGACGAGTTGTTCCGCAATATTTTATAAATAGTTGAGAATGCCGAAACGAAAGTGTAATTTCACGGATGTATTAAAGGAAGAATTTTCTTTTCTTAACGATGATCAGGACAAAATAGTGTGTACTTTATGTAAAGGTGCGTTTTCTGTCGATCATGGCGGTCGATCGGACATTTTCCAAAAGAAGAAACATAAAGTGGCAGAGGCTGCTAAGAGTTCAAACCATAAATTAACCTCCTTCATGACAACACAAGGGAAAGAGGATGAAGAAGGGAAACGTCTTGCTGCTTTTGAAGGTGTGTTTACTATTCATACGGTTGAACATTACCACTCCTTCAGATCGATAAATTGTAGATCAACTCTTGTGCGTACTTTATTTGAAAGGAAGTTTACATGTGGGAGAACCAAGTGTGAGGCCATCATAGTTAATGCCTTAGCTCCTTTTGCGTTAAGCGAAATCACCACTGACTTGCGAAATGCCAGATATAGGCTATGTCAGTTATCGTTGATACTTCAAACCACAACAACTTGAAGTTAGTTCCAGTACTTGTAAGGTATTTCGTACCAAATAAAGGCGTTCAAATCAAATTTCTTGAGTTTCAAGCACTTTCCGGGGAAACAGCAGAGATGCTAACAAACCACATTCTTCACATCTCGGAACAATACAAGTTAACTGACAAAGTTATTGCTTTCTGTGGTGATAACTGCAACACCAACTTCGGTGGGGTTGGAAGAAAAGGCACCAACAATGTTTTTTTTTATTAAGTTAAGACAGGGGATAAATGAAAACATTTTTGTAATAGGTTGTGCTGCCCACATTGTACACAACGCTACGCAGACAAGTGCAGACGTTTTACCTATTGATGTTGACACAATTGTTAATCAAGCGTTCCAGTATTTTCACATTTATGCTGTTCGAGTGGCTGAATTGAAGAGCTTCTGTGAGTTTGTGGATGTTGAGTACAAGCAGATATTGGGAAGTGTAAAAACAAGATGGCTTTCTTTACAACCAGCTGTTAACAGACTTATTGATATGTTTGATAGTCTCAATTCTTATTTTCTTTCAAAAGAAAAGTGTCCTAGAGTGCTAAAAGACTTTTTCAGTACTTACTTTATGATACGGACTACATAGGCAATGAGTTTGAACCGTTTTTTTTAGGTTCATTATTCCTTTAGTTTCTCATGTTATTATTATTAATATCTTCCTTTATTGTGACACAAGTTTCTCTGTCTTTCGTACTGCGCCTTAACTTCTTACTTACATGTAATACCTCGCAATATGGTGAAATATTTCACCCTTTTGCTAACTCACTTTATGTATAATTTTACCCATTGGTTGAATCACTACTTGTGGTCAGGCTTTGCCTTCGCTATTGGACCGCTTCCACCCATGTATACGGAGAGGGGATGTTTGTTGTATTCACGACTTACTATTCTCTGGCGTGTTACTGCGTTCTTTAAGGGGAGGTTTCTTCCTTCCAATTTCTAGCGTCATGTAGGACGGTCGTGTGTGCACGTGTCGGGCTTGAGCCCGAACCCAAAAAGCAACTAAATGTAAGTACGATTCAGTTACTAAATGTATTTAGCTTGAAGTCATTTTAAATTTCTGTTTTTCCTTTTTTAATTTCGCGTCTCCTTTGGTTCACTTATATTTTTTTTTCTTACGATGATGTGAATCCAAGTCCTTTCACCTTTGGTTATTTCAATTTAGCGAAGTCTCTATGTTTATTTGTCTTCCCTCCCTTTCACGTAATCGGTTTTATTTTTACATAAATCTCTCAGGTCTGAAATATCTGCTATTTTCCTGCGAGGCTTTCTAACGCTCTGTATTACGCCACAAATTGATGTGCACTCTTTCTAGGCATCTTTCATTTGATTGTCGTATCAGAGTTTTTTTTTTGATCAAGGTATCATTGAAGTTACGGAGAGGAGTATCATCCGTATTCAAGTTGATCCTTCCCTCTGTTTCATGAAAAGTGTGTGAGCGATGGTCTTTGTGGTAATCACCGTCTATTCGCTACATTCACTTTCTTTATATCATCGAATGTCGCTGTGTATCGACATTACTACCTCTACGTAAGCCTATATTTTCCTACAAAGCATATTTCTTAGCTGATTTCCATTTTTTAATTTGTAATCTGTACACATGTGTTTATTTATTATTAATATATTTTTATACAGTAAGTACATTATTTGCTTCGGTCTCATGATTTCTCGTTAGTCTTTCGATTCGACTTAGTGTTGGATTTGCACTGTAGCGAAGTTACGACTAACACGACCTCTGGGACCTTTGCTCAGTTATTTAACTTTAATTTTTTCCTTTTGATTTTGTCTTAAACATTTTGTTTTGGGTTACTTTCTGTGGAAGTCATCTTTCTTTCGATTCGGAATCTTGGGCCCAGCACGCATCGAAAGAGACATCCTTTCCCTCGCTCCTTAGCGATCCTGTTTTTTTTATTATTAGCTCCCACTGTGTTATCTGCAACTCTGCTATCTTTAGTAACGTAAGAGCACAGTCGGTGCAAGTTGGAGCGAAGCTATTGAAATGTAAGTCAACGTCACTGTAGTCAGAACTGCTCCAGACATTCTTTCGTCTGGTGAACTCTACCGGTAATTCCTCAGGGAGATAGAAACACTGGCTCATGTCCTTCAATCTTTTCCAGTTTTGCAACGATGAAATCCCGGCATCATAAAATCACGCCCTGCATTTTGAGCAGAAGAAAGGTTATAATGTCCGAGAATAAGTCGGTGTCATATCATATAGCACAGTTCAAGTTGGCTGGGGATGATTGCCTACAGGATCAAGAAAGGTTTCCTAATAAATCCAACCAGAAGGTTTAACCACAACCTTGGCCAGCCTTAGGAAGGAAACACATGATGGCTTATTGACTTACATTTGATCTTTGTTGGCAAACAGACAAACGAAAAGTTTATTTCTAGAAAAATTGATACTGTTCCGCAGTACAACAGTAACTCTAATAACTGATGTTGATATATAATGTAAATACAGTCGGCCTACTGTTTGCAGTAGAAGCGTTATGTAGTGGCAAAATGTATGTTAAATAGTCTACACAACACTCTATCCAGTTGCCCTCACTGCAATTGGCTTACTCGAAGTTTTTACAAATTTAACACTCATAATCATAAATTTTGCTGTGTTTTGTGAAAATATTTTTATATGACAGAAAGTGAGTGATTTATACGTTCATTCTTAAAAGCTGTGAGGTAGAACTGTTGAGGGCCAAGACACTAGACCTATGAAGGAAGGATGTTTTTTTTAGATAAGAATTGTATAATGCAGTAAGATACGCTGGAGAATAAGAAATTAGGGCAGATGACCTCGGTGTTCCGCCCCTTGTAGCCTCAATAACTTACTAACTAAAACAAGAAAGTAATTTTCGTCAGTGGAATAGCTAATAAATCCTCACTTCAAGTTGAGCTGTGCTGTAAAGTTACAATTATTTGTTATTAATTTTGAACAAGCATAAGATAATACTTCAGAAATTAATGATTCATTTTTGTCGCTAGGTTATAAAAGATGAAACCCATGATGACGAAAGAGATGCAAATAGAAATCTTCCAAATGAGTAAGTAGACAACAAAATAAAGATTTGTGTTTGTGAATCCAAACTAACAATGTTAGCTTTGAATAAGTTATCCTCTTGTTATATTCGTCATTGAACATATTTATGTGTGTTTTTTGTCTGACATAAGTTGATAATAATGCTAAGTATTTTAGCAGCCCAGAAACTAACCATTCTCATTCAGAGTATTTCTGTAGATACAGGGTGCCACTAAATATGTGGGACTCCATTAGGACCTGACAAGCAAAACATGTCCGGTAAACATATGGTGTGTGTGCCTTGTTTGTGGTGTGCATAACTCAGACGGGGGCACGATGCTAGTTGGTCATGTGTGGAGGGCACACAGGCCACTTGTACGCTTCGTCACTATTCAAGTCCAAACAAATGTATAGGGCGTCAGGGACCGACATCGTGGCGTGCTTTTTCTCCCGATCTCAACCCATTAGACTTCTACTTATGGGGTCGTTTAAAGGCCATTGTGTATGCCAACCAATTCATAACGTGGACATGCAGACTTATCGAAACCTTGTACCAAACCTTAGGCAGTTAGTTCGCCAACATAAAGGACTTTGGCTCATTTAATGCCCTTACTTACCTAACTCACCCGTCTGACAGTGTCTTCAATATTCTTTTACAGTTCGTACAAGTCGTTGAAATGAAACTGTTTTCCCTCTAAAATTTTTGGGGTGATAGGAATTATTAGTGTTTGCACAGCATTAATTAGACAGTTTTAGGGCAGTTGCATGGAATATAAACCGGACCTTAATGGAAAACTCGTTTTTCGTATAGTGATGTGCCGCTTTTACTTTCGTAGGAAATAAATCAGGAAAGAGCAGTCATCTGCTAAGTTTGCAAAATCGTCATGTAAGCTGACCAATGTTTCGGACAACATACAGCTGTAATTGACATGGGTGAGTTTACATTATATTATAATTACTGAATTTGTGCAACCTATGATTTTTACACATTCATTTATATTTTGATCCCAGCCAGAATGTTTTAATTCCTTATTATATGAAACTATGACGTAACTTGATGTTTCATAATTGACAGAACCGACGTCATCGTTTTATATATTCAGTGCGAATAACTTTATATTAGGGTCATATTGTCTAATACTACGTAGTGGAAGCTGACAACTGAAAAGTAACATTCAACTGCTGGTATTGATACCGTCCGCCTTCAGCGCGAGCCGACGCTAGGGCCTCCTAGCGGCTGCACGATACAAACTCCACAAATCACGTCACTTTCTCTTCTCTACGATATGGTTTATCTAACGTTTGCGGTTAAGTATGTGTGCTAATAGTAGAACTTTGACATGATACGTATTTGGTTCGTTTTTAATACCTTTTTCTGAAGGGGAGCAACAGTACAGATTCAGATTTAGCCTTGCTTTACTTGTCCCTAAGATGGTGAAGACATTTTGAACAATGATCAAATTATATCTGTGCGTTCCTGCAAGGCTGCAAGCAACGAGATCTATACTGTAGTTGTAAAGTTCTTGGCGACGAGACCAGGAGGAATAAGAAGTTCTTAAATATTGACCTCGTTATGGTCAAGCTGATTTTCCAAAACCTGGCTGTTGATTGCAATACAATATTTGCGGCCAACAGTAAGTCTGACGACTATCCGGTGGTTATGATTTATATGCTACAAGGAGGAACTGCAATGCGGATCAATGTGAACTTTTGAAAATAATACAACAAGTTCAGTAGAAGGATGCTCTGGGAGTAAGAATAGACAGACTAGGTGGTCACTCAGGGTGTATTAGAATTAATTGATAAAAATATCTGAAGAACACGATCGCACGAAATGTAAGGGAGAAAGTATAATAAAGGCTACTGAAATTTGAGGTAAACAACAGGTACAAAGCAGCTAAAGAATAATGTTCGAAAGAGAAATGTGCAAATCCTTACTCATCATGTATCGGTTAGCATAGTTGTCTGTCGCTGCGGAAGTTGGGGTTCGATATCTGGCTCTGCCATGAATTGTAATTCTGGTCGGAGGGTTGGATCGTGGTTCACTCAGCCTGTTGATGCTAATTTGAGAAGAGGTGGGTTCGTTTCCCTCTCCAGCCGTCCTGAAAGTTATTTTTCCGCGTCTCCCACTTCTTCTCCCGGCAAACGAAATTTAATATTGGGATCTGATTTTGATTGGCCACTAGAAGGCCTATGTATTTAAGAACCAACAGACATAGGTGATATCCCTGAGTTGCTACGTTGCATAGGGGCCCAGGATCTCATCAGTTTATTGGATTTTTTGACAGGCATATTTCTTATTTGATGATTCATGCTTCTAAATTTCTGACTTGAGTAATTTACAAGATAATGTAAAGACAGCCCAGTTAGGTGAAGACCTGATTTAGACAGTAGAAGCGTAGGATTAAGGGAATCTTCACTACGTATTGGTCTGATGTCGGAAGGTAGAATAAAGAAAGAGAAGGGAACGTTCGTGGCATTTTTTGACAAATAAGACTGTTAATTTCGTTGATTGAAAAAAAATATTTGACATTTTTAAAAGGATTGGAATAAATCGAGCGATAGGAGGGTGTATACAATCAATACTGATACTAGTTGGCAGTTATTACAGTCGTAGTACTTCATCTTTTTACCCGTACCTTTCAATCTATTCATTTAGCAAATAATGGAGGAAATGAGAACGAAATGGATAGTAGGAATAAAGGATCAAGTGAAAGTTATTCATTCATTAACGACAGTCTTCTTAGCCGATTCGCCTTCGGATTTGAATGTCATTCTAACCAGTATAAACTTATTGTCGAGAAAGGAATTTTTGATAGAATCAATGTATATAAAACACAAATAATGAAATGCAGCCGCATGAAGTGAAAACAATTTGATTGACATCTGAAACAATTGGAAGAGTCCAATCGCCGTCACAGTGAAGATGTAGTAAGAATGAGGAAACGGGTGAGGGAGAGAAATCAGAAGAGTTGGTTCAAACGGGAAAGACCCAAAACAAGATTTTTTAATTAACAAACACTCTAAACAAACTTAAAAAAGGAATTTTATAAAAACATACTAATTTAGTAGTGATATCAATATGAAAGGACTCTAATCTTCTTAAAGCAGAGTACTGTGAGGGATGGGGTGGCCCGTGGCCAATTATAAGCATTGGCAGTCGTTACAAATTTAATCAAGCTCAAAGCTAATATAAAGAAAAATGATTGTTGTGCTCGAAAGAAAATACGAAATCTCTCAAAATAATAGCACTAATAAGAGATTTAACGAGATTAGACACAGTCATGAATATGAAAAAACGAAAATACGAAATCTCTCAAAATAAAAGCACTAATAAGACATTTAACGAGATTAGACACAGTCATGATTATGAAAAAACAGTAATCAAGATGAATAGACCCTAGGTAGGAAGTTAGTTGAGCGAACTACACCAGCGACACTCATGTAAAGAGATCTGTGAAAAATCATAAACCTGACAATAGAAGTAGGTTAGGAAGTTTTGGTAAGAGCATAACAAGCGAAGAAATAGTTGCCAAAGTTCACGAGGCGCATCTCAAGTTGCTGCCATAAGTGAAGATCAAGTACAAGAATAGTAATTAGTTGGTGGTAAATATTGAGAATAAACGCTCAAACGCTAAATGACTAGAGACAATATAAAATACGGAACAGGGGGCTGCCGTGGCTAAAAATTAAACCTATGCCACTGATATAAGTTTAAAGCAATTTGATTGCTGATTTTCTCACATTTCTAAAAGTATCAGTTGCTAGCAAGTAGCTGGTTTAAGTTCATGATTGGACTTAAAGACGAATTATGAAAAAAATGCAATTATTGTATAGACTAGATTAGATACGGTAATTGAGAATATCACAAGTAAACGTGCCCCATTAGAAACAATGAAGATTGACTAGTGTTAAGATTGTTGAAAATTTGCTAATCCCAACAACATGGACATAGCAGGAATCGCCGTGAAAACATGAAATACCATTTATTAAAGGGAACAAAGGCCTGGAACAGCTTATAAAGAAACAATACATTTAAAGTTTTCAAACCAACAGGTAGCCCAATTCCTGGGGGCTTTAAATGCTGGGACACCCTCTCTCCAGGAGTCATAAATATCGAGGGCCCAGCTCTGGGATATGAGTAAGGACCTCAATGGCAGCTGCAGTGGAGAAGACGACTTTCGGTTCAGTGTAGCTGGTGGAGGAGGCTACCCAGTGCTCGGGTTAATAGAGCAAATTGTATATGTCCATATAATAGGCATATATCAGACACTGAACCTCTCCCGGGATAAGGAGACCACCTTCTATCAAGTGCCCACTGTCTTTTAGGAGGGCGGATGAGCGGGTAGAAGAAGGGCAAGAGAATGCCCTTGGGGTGGGAAACTGCTCCTAAATGCGGAAGAGACGACAGATGGCCGACGGCATAGAATGGAGAAAGCAACGGGAAACCACTCCTTTAAAGATCCGACTGGATATCCCAAGAATCAGCAGCTCATGATGGAAAGCTCTTTGGTTAAATTCTCCGGAGGTAAAATACCCCCCATTCGGATCTCCGGGCGGGGGAAGCTAATGGAAATAATGGTTTTATTAACACACATAAGAAACAGAAATGCGTAAGAAAAATAGGAACATGGAATGTTAACACATTATTAAAGGTTGGGAAGATGGAAAACCTGAAAATAGAAATGAAGAGATTAAAAATAGACATTCTTGGTATTTCTGAAATGAGATGGCCTGGCACGGGTGACTTTTGTTTAGATGACCACAGAATCATTTACTCAGGGTGAGAAGAAAGGCGGTAGGAATGATTATGGAAAAATCCATGGGACTCAGAGTAGCGGAATATGTGCAGCATAGTGATACGATAATTCTAGTCAAGATAAATACGGAGCCAAACAATAATGTTATAATTCAAACATATATGTCAACTACAAATGAAGATGACGAGGAAATTGAAAGAATGTATGAAGATCTGAATCACCTGATATAAGGAGCAAGAGCTGAAGACACTATAATCATTAAGGGGGACATGAATGCAACAGTAGGGGAAGGAACAGAGGGAACAACTGTTGGGCTGTTCAGACTGGGAGTCCGAAATAAGAGAGGTGACCGATTGATAGAAATTTGCACTAGGCGTAAGTTAGTCATAAAAATCACTCTTTAACCATCCCAAGAGAAGACGATTCACTTGGAAAGCTCCTGGAGACACGAGAAGAGCGCAATTGGATTACATAATGGTGAAAGAGAGGTTTAAGAACCAGGTTAAAAATTGCAGAAGCTATCCAGGTGCTGATATTGTAAGTGATCATAATCTAGTCATGATGCACGCGGAACTCAATATAGGAAAATCATTAACAGAAAAACTGAGTATCCACAGGTGACAAAACATAAGACGCCAAATATTAGAGACGAGTTCCAAAGAAGAGCAGATAAAATTATAGAAACAAATACTGACATATTAGAGAAACCAATAGAAAGTCAGTGGGGAATCCTGAAGGTGGAAATACTGGGAACTGCAGATGAACTGCTGAAAAATAAAAATAAAAACAGCAGGAAAGCATGGATAAAAAGGAAGGAAGCTTGTAGTTTAACGTGACCGTTAATCTAGAGATCATGAGCCACGGGACCTCCTTTTTACGTGGAATCCGAACCACAGGACGTGACATTTCACTTCGAATATCTCACATGCATTGACCGGGAATCGAACCCGGACCGCCTTGGTGAGAGGCATACAGCTAGACCGCTGAGCCACCGCGCCCTCCAAAAAAAGCACGGATAGGTGAGGAATTTTTATAAATGATAACTGAAAGAAGAAGGTTCAAAAACGACACAAGTGAGGAAGGAAAACAAAAATATAGAAGACTGAGAAATGAAATCGTTAGGAAAAGCAAGTGGGACAAAGAAAAATAATTATGTGGTGTATGTGATGAAATAGACACCGAATGTAAAGCAAATAACTTGGAGAAAGCATATGGAAATGTGAAGTAATTTTTTTTATAAGAAGAAAGAGAAGGCATTTGGTATTGAAGATGAGAATGGACAATACCTGTATGGCGAGGGAAAGGATGGGAAGAGATGGAAAGAATATCTAGAGAGCCTTTATGGAGATGAAGTTATGAGTAAGGATGTAATAGAGGAAGAAGCCCAGACAGACGCAGAGAATAGGGGTGATCAAATACTAAAATCAGAATTTCAAAGAGCACTCAAAGATTTAAAAAACAAAAAAGTATCAGGTGTAGATAAAATACATGCAGAACTATTAAATAACTGCGGAAAGAAAGCTGAAGTTGCAATGTATGGAATAATATGTAAAATGTACGAAACTGGAATAGTACCAACTGACTTCACTATGCGCATAATAATTCCAATTCAAAAGAAAGCCAGAGCACAAAATTGCGATCAATTTAGGACATTAAGCCTGACAACACTTGCATCTAGAATGGAGAACTACCTTGATAACTACCTTACAGCTGACCAATTTGGATTCAGAAGGGGCATTGGATCAAGAGAAGCTATATTAACTTTCAGACTAATAATTGAAAAGAGAAATTGAAAAGGAATACCAACATATCTAGCATTCGTGGATCTGGCGAAAGCTTTTGCCAACGTAAATTGGAATATACAGATCAAGTTGCTAAAGAAAGTGGGAGTTTCTTATAGAGATAGAAGAATAATACATAGATTGTATAAGAATGAGAAGGAAATAATAAGATCTGGCAATTACCAGGAAGATGTTGAAATAAAATATAAAAAGGAGTAAGATAGAGATGCTCGCTATCTCCTTACTTATTTAATGTGTATGTCCAAGGCGCCATAAATAGGTTAAGAGAGTAAATTTATGTTGGAGTAAATATACATGGGGAAAAGGTTGACATGCTCCAATTCGCAGAAGACATTGCTTTAACGACAGAAAATGAAGTTGATCTTCAAGAGATATTTCATGTAATGAATTACATCTATAAAAGCAAATTGAACATGAAGACGAATAAAAATAAAACAAAAATACTCGTATGCAGTCGGAACCAGGAAGATCATAGAAGAGCACCAGCAATTTATATCGAGAATGATAGAATACAACATGTGAAGGAATATAAGTATCTGGGATGCTTGATAACGTATGATGGAACCAGTAAACCAGAAATTCGGTGCATAAACGTTCAGGCAAAGAACGTCTTTTATAGAAAGAAAAATCTCTTCACATAAAGAAGTATAGGAAACGACTGTAGAAGACATATGTGTGGAGTGTGGCTTTGTATGGTAGTGGGACCTAGACAATAGGGAAGTTAGAAGAGAAGAAGTTGATGGCTCTAGGCTTGATGTTGGAGAAGAATGCTTAAGATCAGTTGGATACAATATATGACAAATGAAGAAGTATTCAGAAGAGCAGAAGAAAGTAGAAGCTTTATGAAGAGTCTGAAAACAAGAAGAGCAAATATGTTGGGACATATTCTCAGACATAATGGCCTGCTAGCTAGAGTCATTGAAGGGATGTTAGAAGGAAAAATCACAGACCTCCACCTGCATACATCACACAGATAATGACAGACACGAACACAAAATCATATCGTAAATTGAAGAGGATGGTGGAGAACAGAGAAGATTGGCGAGTTGCTGGGCTGTTAACTTAAGAGAGAGAAACTTCGAGAAAGCTCCAACTATCCATCAGTTGGATATAGGGACGTGGTTGACAAATACCATTGAATTTATGCAGAAATGGCAGTTAATTACAAATTTAAGAATGGGGAGGATATCTCTTTGATGAAACCTCATATTTATCAAAAAATGAACAGCAAATATTATTTAATATACTTAATTTAAATCTGGTAGTAGAGGGTGAAATTGGGAGGAAAGAAAATAAGGGATTTTTCACTATCTGTTTGTGTATGGATACCCAACACTGAAACTGATTGTACGGCAAACCAGATAACTTTTTGGCGCAATGCACTGTCAGTTTTGAAGTTATGGATAAATTTTCTCTTTAAAATATGTCACTTAACAACATGGCATTTATTTCTGACTTGACAACTAGCATAGATTCAAAGCTATTTCAATTTTGAGCTTTGATGTAAATGCTTGAGATTGAGAGTCTCTTGATATGAGCAGAGTTGTCCCATTAGACAGTTAGTTACGCAGTTACAAAATTTCCACGGTGTGTCAAGTTATTGACTTTGGAAGATTATAGATGAAAAAAGAGTAAATCCTCCGATGCGCCTAGCCAATAGTTGGACTTTTACATTTAGCATAGATTCTCTCGGGGGCGAAATTGATGTTTGACATCAAGAAAATGTTACCTTGCCTGCAAGATAAAAAATGTAGCAGACTTGGTTTCTTGCGAGTATAAAAATAGCTTCACAGCTAGGTTAAGATATTGTGTAACATTTTTTTGCATGTTGGTTGGCTGATTGGCTGTGCTGACAGAGCAATTATCACTCCATGGTTTCCACAAAATGTTGGACGAGTGACGGCAGTCCCTTGTAGATAGACCGAGCGAGTCTGCTGGCTGCCCTTACAAGAGTGACAAGTGAGAATGCTCCCGACTAGCGAGGCGATCGAGCCGGAGAAGGGTGGGGGAGAGAACGAGGGCATAAGGTCCCAAACGTAGAAAAACACAAATCTATAAAGCATACCAATTTCCTTTCTTGAGGCAGAGTCAAAATAATGTAGAAGTGTGTAGGTTGCAATCTGTAGAGGACGAGTCGAATTTGAACGCACCATAAGTAGTCTGTGAAAATGAGTTCTCACGTTGACTACAGGAGATGAGCGAGATCAGTGATGTGCTGCGTGATGGCGCTCTAAGGAGAAGCTTGATGATTCTGTTGAAAGAAGGGAAATGAATCTCTTTCGCTAAAACACAGTAAAGACTGGCATGAGCAAAAGCACAAGGTGAGAGCAAAAGCACACAGAAATATCTGTTGCTGGTTTTCACGGAATAAAAAGATAAGAGAGAGCGAAAATCTAGAGAAAACCCAATATGGGTACTGCTCCCGAATTCTCCAATCAGCACCTATATCCGCTGGGCTATAAAGGATTGCAGACACATAGATACCCAGCTCAAAATAACTTACCGTTGCCTGCTAAGTAGAACTTGGGAATTCGAGGATCATACAGAGTATATTTATATAAAATAGTACTACCAGACTAGGTACAAGTTTCTACTATCATTTACATTTAATAGCAAATCGAGAAACTCCGGTCTCGAGGGGTGATATGGTCAATACTATAGAGGGCGCCTGTATCCACCTAGTAGTACCATTTTTCGACGCTGATAAAATGAATAAGATGTCAGCTAAGATAAAAATTGGCTAAGTCACTAAAAAGTGCAAGCCGTTTATTGATCTAGGATAATACACAAATGTCCCTAACGTAAATCAATTTAACTGCTGTCCTCCTTGACACTTCTAAATAAAAAATAACTAAATTGTGGCATATTACACAATGTACTGAAAGTAAAAGTTGGAGAATTCGGTATTCCACTGAGCTCTTATTCTCTCTCTGATGAATAAACAAGAAAATTTTACAAGTGTTAAAACCTACTGAAGTTCCTCTGAACCTCCACTGAAGTACGAAAAATGTGAAACGACGTTCTTTCAAACACTACCCTAAAATATACAGTGCGTTTCATGTAACTGAACCGTAGTTCCAAATCTAAGATATGCATGATCAAAATGACTGAATATTAATTTTATATATAAATGTAATAGAATTTGTGATTCGCACAAATTTTAATTTCCTCGCTGAAATTATTTATGTTTCTTTCTCCAATATCTATGAGTCTTCACTACTCAATTTTTTACAATCACCACACCTTTATAGGTTAAAAGTATTAATTTACTTGACTAATCAAAAGAACATAAGTGCCAAATGATGAAGTTAAGCACTGCTCTAACATTTCACACCGTTCTGATTATAACTTCCGATAATTATGTAATTCTTTGCAAGACTTTCAGTTACATCATTGAACGTGAATATACAAGGTGCATGGCATTCTATCTTCATTCCACACCTCTATTTCAAAATTACACAAACACTTATATTATTTATTAAACACCCTGTACAGAATCTTGCCTCAATGCAATTTAATGATTTCACACTCGCTGTGATCAAAATTAGGAAACATAACTACTCGCCTCCTTTTATAACAATACGTAACCTCATTTACGTCGACGATCGCACGGAATTTCAAACATTAACCCATGTCAGTGCATTCTCTCTAAAATGCAAGGAAAATCAGTATCTTTATTAGATATTCACCACTATTGTGAATATTTTTCAAGAAACAATCTCTAACAAAACTTCCCATATCCTTGTACACATTTCCTCGTGGCTTCAAATTCAAAATCTCCAATGAATTCTGTACAGTTTCTTTTATCACCTTGTGACTTTAATTTCTTAACTCTCTCCACGTGTTTAATTTAGTTGTAACATTATTGTAACTTTCAAAGAATTGTCCGCAGGAATTCATATTTAATAACAATATAAGAATTTCCTATCTTCCTGAGAATTCAAACTCTGAATTTAATTCATCTAAGTCCTTCCTGACTTATTATCTGACAATGGGTTGACTTATAAAGGTCGCCCTGTCTTTTCCTTCGTCATTTAAATACAAATTACTAACAATGAAGTTTCTAGGTTTTCTTCATGAAAGATTATGTCTCACAAATTTTATTTAGACTTTTTAATGCTTTGAATATTTTATTCGACAAATATTAATGTTCTTGGAACATTTTATTACTTGGAAATATGGTTTATTCCATGTCTTAATATACAGCATAGTTCTTCATAACTATCTGTTTCATTACAATGGAATTAAATGATTTAATTGACTGTATCATTTATTTTGACTTTCTTCTAAAAGATTATAGTGTCGTGTAACAATGCAATCATTGCACACAGTATGTTTATAATTATTTTCGAAACTCGAATCAACATCATGAGTTTTCGAAATTTATTTTACTTTCGCGAAGTAACTAACTGTCTAAGCATACTGTATCTCGATTTTTCAATAACGTTCCAACACTCCGTATAAAACTGATTTACATAATTTTCCGCAAATTTTAACGATACTTAATGATTTTACAATTTACTGATTAAACGTTTTAAAGTGGCAATTCGCTAATAAAGATTGTCAAAATGACAGAAATCTGCAATGAAAAATGGCAATAAAATACTAATTTAACTGGATTAAAGATCTACACAAATATTATAATGACTAAAATTATAGTTGGCCAACCGCTGGATAAACACAGAACATAACTACTTTACAACAAATATAATTCAATCACCTAAACTACCTTTGCTGACGTCGAAAGATCTGCTGGTATTGTCCTGTCAAGCAACAGTGATTCGTGTGAGAGCACAGCTCTCAGCTGCATGAAACATATGTGGCTTGGACTGCTCGTTACTTCACAGTAGGGCTAGGTCAACAGCTGGACTAGGTCGACAACCTCGCTGTCAGTGACAGGTCGCGCCCCCTCCTTGCTCTCGACTCTCTGCATGCCGTTAGTTCTTGTGATGTGCCATCATCAATACGACAGGGTCTCTTCTTTCTAGTCGAAATTCGATTTGTTGGAAATGTTCCTGAGAGTATTCTAGTTGTATGCCAACTCTCGTTATGTAGTATAAGTTTGTTCTGCATTTTAGAGCGTCGCGTATATGTTTCACCGCGCTATCCATTGTATAAAGTTCTGGATTTCACTCTTTATTGATGTAATCTCTACTTCCCTTCATAATGCATTTTAGCACGAAGTCATCACTAGGTTAAAGCTCGAACCTGTGAAACTTCCCCGTTGCCAATCTAATATCTGCATTTTATATAGCTTAAAAGATGAATTGTATTTCTGTAGAATACTGCTATTTATTTTTATAAAGTTTGTTGCCGTTTTATGAGACGTGATAAAGCTCTGTATTTGAAGTAACTTTTGTAACTAGCTGCGTTATAAATGTTCACAGTCTCGCTGTAGAATGCTTTTTATAAATGAGCTCAAATGTGCTCCTTTTCGTTTCACAAAGTGAACTGTAACTTGATCGGCCTCCAACAAGGCTTGCTCGGTCGAACGTGGCTCTCTCCTCGAGTCACACCCTTCTATGCTCGCACTCGGCTTTTGATATACGGTGCACTATAATTAAGCACCCGCTTTGTAACTCTCGGTCTACCTCAGACCTGCTCTGAATAGAGAATGAATCTTGGCCTTCCTCTCTGGCAGCGTCAAGATCACAGCTCGCCTCCCCACCTTCTCGTGTTATGACGAAGCTGCTCGTCTCTCCTCACGTCCTGCCTCGTGTCGCATCTTCCCCTCTTCATGACGACACGCTTCGCCTCCCGGAAGTTCAATCCGTGCGTTCAGGACTGTGTGCCTCCCTCTGTTCTAATAATTTACGCAATAATTATTTATAATAATTTGAATAATTCCTTCTTTCACTCCGGCCTTCTGTAATTGTTTATACTGAATATAAAACATGGTAATAAATTTATTTCCAGTCAAAAAATTTCAGATCTTCAATTTTATATGGAATAAGAGATTTTAGTACGTTCTTTTATTTTTCATGAGTCTCAGTTCATATCCCGTCTGGATCTTGGCATTGGCCTCAAATAAATTCGGGCGCAGTACAAACTACGTAAAGCGTATATTCAAGGAAAATACCAACATCGATTGTCAGATGAAGCGCTAAAGGAAGTTGAAGACTCCTTGTACTTATGAAGCAATATGTACTGTACCCGTATCCTCGTGGTCTTACCTGTTGAAATCCGAAGACACAGCTGGATCGCAGTATCTGGAAGTACCGGGCTAAGAAAAATAAAATCTACCAACGTGGATCAACCAAGGATAGGAACAGACATAGTTAAAAAGAATGCGTTAAGAAAAAAACAAAATGAACTAGCTCAGAGAAGAACTCGAGAATCCATAATTGATCTCGTGCATGAAGGCTTACAATGGGAAAAGTTACCCACTCTTCCTCCTAAGACATCCCGTTATTAATATAAATCAATAGATCAGGTTAGAATTTAAAATAAAGCAATCAATTTATTGGTCGAAGACATCGTGGACATACTGAATGACGATTGTCAAACAACAAAGAAATAAATATCAATTATATCTTCTTATTAACGGTGCTGATGCCCATATTCCATCTGTTGCATACATTTGTATCACCTAAAATCATTAGTGACTATGGAACACAATCGTGCTCGCCTACATATAAACATGGGTTATGTTTAAGGAAATTACTATACACATCTATTTTCAAAGTTATTCATGTGAGAATCTAGGCAAGATTCATGTCAACCATTTGAACTGTCTTCATTTCAATTATTTTATAGTCACATCAGGATATGTCTTATTTGACGAACGGCCAAGTTAATCAAACGTATTTTTCATGTTCGGTTATTTAATTCGTAATATCATTCATTTCATTCAACACTATTCAAGTTTCAATTTACGTTTCACACCTATAATATAATTTATATTTAACAATCAAATCCATTATTATAAATATCCCTTTTTAAATTTTAATGGTGGGTAAATTTTCTAAACATCAGCTTTGTTGCATTGATAGTCGTGATTTTTCACTAATAAATTCAACCACTAGTTAACCAAGCGACTGTCACTAACATTACAATAAATTCATTATAACTTACTACTCTCACTGTACCTGAGATTCCTTTATGCATACTTCCACAATGTTTCGAGATATACAGTGATATCGTAATATTTCAATATGGTTCCATTTGACCATGTACTGACCAATTTCAAAACACCAATAGCTTTAAAGGATGGTGCTTTAATCTTCCACACCATTGTAAAATTTCTTAAATTTCAATCTAACATTCTGGATTATCATGCCTCATTATAAACACGATTAGTAGTAGCGTTCAACATTTCTTGAAAAATTACCTCTGTGTTAGAATTATTATTCATTTCACAAATGAAATGCATCCACCAAAGAATCGTCCATTAAAATAGTATATTTAATTTGTTGGTTAGATTCAAATCAGTTCCGTAACCAGAATTTGAAATATGTCAGCCTCTAGAGAATGTCATTCAATCCTATGCCATAGGAAATATGCCAAATATTAATTGCATTCAATAAATACAATTAGAAAAAGGAACGAAATCAGAAAAGACTAAGCAAAAATCTTGAATTTGAGGAAACTGGGAACTAAACTGCCTCCATTCCAACAAATCATTCCTACAAATGTTACTCAAAATTAACTATCATTTCACAACTATCAAAATGTAATTAATATTTACTTCAAAAATTTCACTTGATTTCATTCCAGGTTCTAATCAACTTATTATAATTCTATCATTCAAAGTACTCTGCTATCTATATCAACGCACTTTGAACTGTTCTACAAATTCACATAATTAGGGTATTATGTTGAAGAATGTTCATTAATACGATCAAAATATATTATTCTTTTTATACCTAATCTACGTAATCTTCCATATATAGTAGTCTTCTCCTAGCGCAAATCTTCTCAACTGATGGAAAGCTTCAAATTTTATTGCCAAAAATTTAAATAACGATGTTCAAAAATATGAAATACCAAATATTACAACCTACAAAAATTGACAGAATGACGGAAGCGTCATAATTAATCCACCAGCTTACTTTCAACATAATAATTAAATATGGTGAAAGAAGGGCTATCTATAAATACTTCTAATTCTACCCTATACATAATATACGGTATCTTGGCTTCAGGTCGATAATGTGTATAGGAACACATCATTCCTATTTGGATTGAACCTCAATTCCAGACTTCGAAAAACCTGTCCTGCTCTTGAACCAGAGATAGAACTCGTCTCCTCGCCTGCTCTAACACCTCTCCAAGAACCCTTGACCTCTCTCACTTTACCATCCTGGATTGGGTTTCGTACCGCTGGGGTTGTAGACGCTGCATCTCTTGTTTGCTGAATCATCTTCATCATGTGATAAGTGTTTCATTTCAGAATGGTATAAGTAGATTCCTTACGTCGCCTCTTGTAGTTTGCTTTCATGCATTTTATATACATTTTCTAGGATGGGATAACTCCTGATACTCGATTCTGCTTCACTGTTGCGTTCCACTCATTTACTTAGCAATGCATATTAGCACGTTCGAAGAACTGCTTCACTATTCCCCACGACTCTAGTCTGTATATTATGGTGGTAAAATGAAGAAATATCACTGCCAAATTATGTATCAACTGTTCCATGAATCGGTTTATATGTCCCTCGTAACCATGTTCAATTAAGATGCTTGTATAACGTAGAAAGAACGTTTTTTAAGAGTCTAAGTCCAATGTATGAGGTTAACATGAGTGCATGCATAACAATGCGTAGCACTTTCGTTTCACTCCCGAAAACTGCGTAGCGCACTGTTTCAAAATTCAAATCAGAGTAGTCGTTCTAGCGAGTGTTCACATCTTGCTCTGCAGGCATCCCACACTACGCAAGATGAATCTATCGATATGTATCGAAGTCAATCGCCGATAATGGCGATAAATACATTTTAAAGGCTTCTGCGGCTTAAAAACGTTCTCAAAACAACATCATAGTGCGTCGAAATAGTATTCAGAATGAATACATATAGCTGTTCGCCTCTGTGATCTCTGTAATTAGTAATTTCATGTAGTTTTATACGTCCATTGCGAGAGATTGCAGTCTCCACTGCCCAAGTGTGCCTTTGACAAATATGTGGGGTGAGGTTAGTGGACTGGCTTGAGGTGAAATACGTCATATGTAAGGCGGAGTAGTATCAGAATTACTCCTAAGCGAGTGGCAAACAGATTCCTGCTCTCTGCAGAACGTTTAAAGTGTCGTAACATCTCGTAAAAATATTTCAGATTAATATTGTACCAAGAGGCACAGGAAAATACTGGTACAGTACAAAGCGAGGAAGATAAATTAAAAGAAGGGTTGACATAATTTTGCTAAAAGCATAGATGCAGCTAGTGGGAAGTCATTTTTGAATCCATGGTCTGGAGGGTGGTGCTGTATGTGCGTGAAATTTGGTTAATAGAATGGATGTGGTGTGATTAGAAATGTTGGAGATTGGGCGGCTAGATAGAGTTACAAATGAAAGGTAATGAGATGAATGCGGGTTAGTTGATTCCGGCGAGTGGTAATGAAAGAAATGGCACATATTTAGGCAGAGACATGGCAAATATTCAGTAGTTATGGAAGCAAGAGTAAAGGACAAGAACTATAGGCGTTAAGCAAGGTTGCAATATGTAAAATAGATTGATTCAGTTGTAGGATTAATGTTGATATAGAGACAATTTATTTATCTTAGCAATGGGAGAAATGGAGTGCAGCATTGAAACTCAAACACAACGACAACAGTAAAGTATTCTTTTCAGTCAGCATTTTAGCCGCTTTGCGAAAGCTCAGCTCAATTATGCGCCAGAAGAGACACTATTACATAAACATGCTCTTCGGTGATCCATAGGCGAAGGTCAGCGGGGATGTGAAGGTTGCAAACTGAATCACCTTGTCCTTTATTGCATCCGGCATGAAGGAATGTAATGCCTTTCGATGGGAAGAATATGGTAGCTAACAAGCAATCCCAACACACTCATGCTCACAGAGCTATGACTCCAAAATTTCCAACAACACCACTATATTTTCTGTTAAATATAAATTCAATGCAAAACATTCAGAATATATGAAAAGCATTTTATTGACCAATGAAAGTGAATCGGATCCCGATAATTCTTAAAGACTTAGTTCTTGGTTGTGATATTTCTGACAGTTGTTCCAATTATAACTGTTTCAGGCTGATATGTCCTGACATGTTGAATCCGGCTGGAATGATGATATGTGGTGTTGGAAAACAATGTAATAACACAGCCTCGAGAGAAAAATGCTCTATCAAACAAAATTTGGAAAAAGATAATTTAAGTTACAGTGGCAATACTACATTAACATGTACATTATGCAAAAGAAGATTTACCCCTAAAGGTTCCTATAAAAGGAACATGATTATCCATAGCGGCAGGATGTCATACACTTGTACCGTGTGCGAAGCCAAACTAGACAGGAGTGGAAATTCGAAGGTACATACATTAACCCATATTGGCGTTAAGCCATATTCATGTACCCTATTTTACCAACAGAAGAAGTTTAAAAATACATACGCTAATCCATACTGGCGAGAAGCTATATTTTTGTAGCGTGTGCGAAAGCAAATTTACTCAAAGACGAAGTTTGACTACACACATGCTAATGCATAGTGGCAAAAAGCCATATTTATGTAATGAGTGCGAAGCGAAATTCACCCTGAAGGGAAGTATGAATAATCATATGCTAATCCGTAGTGGTAGGAAGCCATCCTCATGTAACGCGTGCAAAGCGAAATTCACTCAATCTGGTAGTTTGAAATAACACATGCTCATCCATAGTGGCGAGAAGCCGTTTACATGTAGCGTGTGTTAAGTCAAATTTAAGCAAAAAGGACTTTTGAAGGGTCACATGATAACCCATAGTGGTGAGAAGCCATACATATGTAGCATATGCAAAGCTAAATTTACTCGGAGAGGATGTTTAAAGTTACACATCCGAATCCATGCTGGAGAAAAGCCATATTCCTGTAACGTGTGCGATGCCAAATTTACCCGAGGATATTGTTTAAAGAAACACACACTAATCCACAGCCGCGAGAAGCTTCATTAGAGTACCATCCGCGAAGTAGAAGTTAATCTAAAACAAGATTTATAAACATACATCATAAACCTTAACGGGAAAAAACATTCTCATCGTGAAAGTGCGAAGACTACCAAGCTCAAAGGGGACATTTGAAGACACAATTTTCGAATAATAGGTATATTAATGTAGCAAATGATATTTAAATTAATACATTTTTACTCATGATGATTATGATGTTGTTTCCTACATGCCAAATTCCTCTACATTATCCGTTTTCTGATACATCTTTCCTTACTACCTCCTCATTTGTTACTGTATCTACTCTTTTTATATTCATAGTTCTCTTGTATCACTACACTTCTAAAGCGTATTTTCTGCTGCGGCAACAGACTAAGTTTCAAGTCCTTCAAGTGCCACTAGCAAGAAAATTGAAATCTGACTTATTCCTTACGTCAATCTATATTTAATATCAACGCAATCCTTTTATGTATAAATGTCTTCCCCACCGGATAGAACCTACTTCTTATATCCTCATTGCTTCGTCTACCACTGTTAACTAGATAGAAAAAGCCTACTACATGCTGAACCTATTCACCTGCCTATTTGACGTCAATAGAGCTTTGAGATTACCGTCGTCTCCATTTTTTATGCTTATTGATTGTACTTCCTCAGGGGGGAGTCCATACGTTTTAAAGTCCATTCAAATACTTCGATTAAGCGTAAATTATGAGAATATCAATATTAAAGCTCAGAGTTAAATTTTTAATATTACAAGATTTGTTTTCTTATTTTCATTGTTTGTTCAATGTTTGAAAATTATGGGTGTTAAGCTGCTGCCTTGCCGTACACCTTCATGAATACCAGACGCTCTCTAATGTTCTGCAGCTTGTATAACTGCCCTCTAGTTTCTGTATAGATTGAGGATCACCCTTCTTTCCCTGTACTTCTTTTCGATCCTTTTCAGTATGTCAAACAACTTACTCCAATGAGCGTTAATAAAAGCCTTTTCACTGTCTACAAATGCCTTGAACTTTCTTATATATTTACTTATTCTACCTTGCAAGTTCTACCTAAGACTTACTACATATTTTCTAGTTCCTAGATATCTACTCAGACAAAATTGACCTTCACCAAACTCGCTTTTAACTGTCTTTTCATTTTCTTGTAAATTATTCTAGTCTAGTTTTTTAAAGCATGATAGATCACGCTGATTGTACGATAAACTTCCCATATGTCAGCTTATGTTTTCTTCGCAGTAGGGATGATAGCATTCTCCTTAAATTCAGTGAGTTACTCACCTGTCTCATAAATCCTACATCGAAAAGATATAATCAGGGCCAATTTTAATTACCTATGCAATGTAGCAACCAGTCGCCATATCAGCTATTCTTGGAGTTTTGTTGGTGCTTAAGTCTCCCAGTGCTCTATCAAATTATTAGATCTCTATATTGTAACCGAAGGGTAAAATTTGAAAGTAATTTTGAAGCATTTAACCCTCCGGCGGGCGCGCTGACGCACAGAGTGCGCCATGGTAGATATATCACGTGGTGCGTGGAGGGAATGAGCACCATCATGTTGTTCGCCCGCCTATTCCTTCACTGGAGTGTCTTCTGTCGTGTGACGAAAAGGTGATTGTTGTGGCTGTGTTTGTTACAACATTAGAATCATATTTCCTCTACAACACACCTCTGGCGCACTGAGTGCGCCGCGCGCCTGATCATGTAAGTAAAACTATTCAAATAACTTTGTTTCATTTTTATTCTCTATGATTATTTTAACGCTTATTAAGTTTGTAGCAACAATCTTTATTTAATATTTAACATTTCTGCTTATTTATAATGACGTTTTTGTCGTATAAAAAGCTCTAAGGCACGTCCATGTACGGTTGACATTCTTAGCATTTCTATTCATTTATTCAAAATTTATTCTCTTTTGCTGGGTGTTAAATTGGGAAAAATTGGTATGTTTCATGCTTATATTAGCAATAATATTTTCAGGACGGAGTTCCTTGATGACGAGGCTATCCGTGAACTTATAAACAACATGCTGAATGATCAGCCCGTTGAATCAAGCAAGGAAGACAGTGAGAGTGAAGTTTCAGATACAGAGAATGAAGTAGTTAATTTCAGCGACCACCAGACTGACTCTGAACAGAGTTGTGACGATGACGATGACGATGTTATTGATCCTGTAGCTAGTGCATATTTCATGGGGAAGGAAAAAGAAACAAAATGGAGAAAAACTGATTTCTCAACCACATCCAAGACCAAACGCAAAAATATTTTGAGAAAGAAATTGCCCATGCCAGTACTAAGGTACAGAGATGTAAAAAAGGAAATTGATGCGTTCTTGCTGTTTATAGACACTGATATGGTAGACGAAATTGTTAGGAGCACTAACTTATTCATTGCGCGTCAACGAGAAGAAATTCAATACTCTAGAGAAAGGGATGCAAAGGACACAACGAGATGTGAAATGATGGCTGTCTTCGGTGTCTTGTATTACTGGGAATGAAGAAGCTAAGCCACACTAATGTCAATGAACTCTGGACCACAGATGGTACTGGACTTGAAATTCTACGTGCTTGTTTGAGTGCTAAAAGGTTCCTCTTTGTTCTGCGTTGTATGCGCTTTGATGACAAGGAGACAAGAGTTGAGAGGTTGAAGACAGACAAGCTGGCTCCTGTCAGGTATGTGCTTGATAGATTTAGCGATAAGTGTAAAACAAGTTACTTGTTGAGTGAGTAGGTTACTGTCGACGAGAAATTGGAACTATTTAGAGGGCGATGTGCATTCATCCAGTATATTCCCAATAAACCGGCAAAATACGGATTAAAAATTTTTGCCCTCTGTGATGCTAAAACATTTTACACCGGTAACATCGAAGTTTACTGCGGGAAGCAGCCAGATGGCCCCTTTTCTGTAAACAATTCGCCATCTGAAATTGTCCATAGATTAGTGGACCCAATCAAAGGCTCTAACCGAAACCTAACCATGGACAACTGGTATACAAGTGTAACTCTGGCAACGGGAGCTTCTTGAAAAGAAAATATCTTGTATTGGAACTCTTAGAAAAAACAAGAGAGAACTGCCAGCTGAGTTCCTACCCAAAAAAGGTAGAGAGGTAGGATCATCAACATTTGGGTATCAAAACGATTTAACTCTAATATCTCAAGTTACAAAGAAAAACAAAGTTGTTATTTTACTCTCTACCATGCATGACACTGGGACAATAGACGAAGCCTCAAACAAGTCTCACATAATTCTGGACTATAATGCAACTAAAGGGGGAGTAGATACGGTGGATCAGAAGTGTTCATCATACACAGTGGCTAGGATTACGAAGAGATGGCCTTTGGTCTCTTATGCTGTGATGAATATGGCCGGGATAAATGCTCAAATTGTTTTTCAGTTCAATGAGGGCAACCCTAAAGACAGTAGGAGGGTCTTCCTCCGAAATTTAGCTCTGCAACTGATGAAAGAGCAGATGAGTAGTCGCGCTATGATGCCAAGCATACCTGTTTATATAAAGAAATTTCTCATCAAGTACCGTACGGAAACTGCAGAGGAACCTGTGCAATATAACCAGAAAAAGCGAGGAAGATGTCAAACATGAGGACGATCTAAGAATGTCAATACGACCATTGTGTGTGATCAGTGCAGAAAGTTTGTTTGTAAGAAGCATGCCAAAATAAACTATTTCTGTGAAAGTTGTGTTCTCCCGAGTAACGATGTCTAAAAACTAAAAGAAATTCTGTTCCATAATGTATATTATTATTCTGTAAATAATAAATTTGCCGAGTTACCCTAGCATATTACTAGCATAATTGAAGCGTTTTTCTAACTCAATCACATTATAACCTACTTAAGAACGTCCCTAAATAATTATGCAGGTATAAAACCACAGTAAGTCAGCATTTATATGAAAAAACCGCATGGCGCACAAAGTGCGCCACGCGCCTGCTCATGTTACAAAAATGGGCGCGCCTGCCGAAGGGTTAAGACAGAAATTTATCAATATATTATTTCGCTACTGGTAGAATATTGTCAGCTCAGCGCACAGTTCAGAGTCTGGAAGGCGTACCCACACCAGGACAATAGTGCTCAGGTACGGCCCTAGCCTTTTCCTAGAAGGCATGGCCAGCTGTAGCTCATTGTTCGTCCTGGAGACTTATTGTAGGCTAGTCACTGGAAATGTATATCAGTGCTTCACGATAGGGCAGAGTGGGTTGTTAAACCAAGGTACATGACCCAAGTCAATAGAAAGCTGCGAGAATAATTTAATTCAAAAACTAGATTATGGAAATTTAAAAGGAACGGAGAGTTGTGCTCAGAAAAAGAAACTGATTTTTTTCGAGCAAGAAAAATCCTGAACATTGGTAAGACACCGGAGATAGCACACTGTATTTGTGGATTTTTTAAGTTCGCAGGCGCAGTGATTTCCGAAACGGCGCGGACCTCAGCATGGTGGGGGTGTGAAGGACGCTACTTGGGACTACTTGCGTGATGCAATGGCATCTATAGAGTTTGTCCACGATCGTATCCTAATCAGAACTGTATATTTGGTACCTGCCCATTTAAAGTGACAATATGAGCTATCGCCCGGGAATCTGCGACCATTTCCAGAAGAGCGGAATCTTTAGCGACAATACGCCCATTGCGTACAAACGGCCTGCCGATATAAGCCCAGAGCAAGAAGAGCGGGGGTTCATTCTTGTATAGACTTCATGTTACTGACTGTTGAGGCCGTGTCGGTACCTGAGTGTCTCGTATGTATGCCAGCCGCAAGCTGAAGCCGCGAAGTACTTAGCAGGTATAATGTTGTGTTTGAGATATCACGTGTATTTGTGATACTGGTTTGAGTCGTTACGCCGATAGGGAAATAGGGTGTTGGACATTGCACTCAGTGCAATACTAACTGTCGCCATAGCGACAAGTACACGGGGTACTGAATGATCTCCGCTGCTTGTCAAAGTACGGGACTGAGCGCTCGAAGCATGGCGTCACTAGTGTTGCCAGACGGACTCTCAAAATCAACGCCAAACGAAACTGTAGTTCGGACCAGGTTACCCTTGTTTTGAATCCTGAGGTTGTGACGAACAAAGCGGTACGGGTTCACCAACGCCAGGCCAAGGGAACGAGGTTCGGAGCCCGATAGGGGCAAGTTCCACCTGCAAGAAGCTATAGGGAAGAACATTTTTACAAGTTGGTGTATTCTTTGAATACACGGTACCTGAGATATAATGTCTACTGCTCCTTGCATGTTCATTTCTTCCTTCCTCTTTGCCAAACACCAACAGTGATCTTCTGTTTTCTCCTTGTTGGGCAAATCTCTTACGTCTTCATAAGTATGTTTCAGATATATAACTTCTGTGACCCACCTAGCGTCATCTAGTAGCGAACCTCTGAAGCTACTCAATTCCTCATCGTGCAAGAGGACTTACATATCCATCTGGCCACCAGATCTTCTTACTATCGCCAGCTATTTTCTCCTTGAGCAAGAGGACTACGTCTAGTGTTTCACTCACCATGCTGCGCTAATATCGCCTACTATCAATTCTTAGAAGACCATCCATCAAGAAGAAAATTTATTTTTGATAAGTTGGTTATGCTGATATGTATACCTTTTGTTTCCTACCCCCACTCTCTCCCCTTCCTAGGACTTTCCGTGCTTCGTTGAGCAAGTCTCACTTCTTAGTCGGCAGTTGAAGCAATCAGTTAAGGCTCAACCAGAGCTAGCCTCCTGACCTAACGAGGCATTTTTTAAATTCCACGCCATGTTGGAACTCTAAGCATCAATGAGGAACATCACTTCGACATGCAACAAAGATAAGTACCTTCTTCAAGTTTTAACCTCATCTTCATGGTTTTAACTTCCACGTGTTTTTAATGATACTTTTATAGACAGTGTGAAAGTATTTATTTTGGGGCAAAAATGATTCTTCGTGGGATTTGCCATGTTGAGCTTTTGCTTGTATAAGCCAATCTTACTAAAACAGAGCTTTTCTTAAGCTATTCAAACGAGAAATCCTCTCGCTACGTGGGATATTATCTAATACCCGCTGTCTATAATTATAAAGCTAGTTCCGCCGTTGGATTTTCTCAACCCCATTTTCTGCTAAGGTCGTTCTGGAACCTTCGAGATCTTGTTCTCTATCTGCGAGTCTTGCCGTCAAGTATTGTTCACGCACTTGTGAAAATGCTAGTTAAAATGAGGAATCTTCCTTACAAATTTTTGCAATAGCTAACTTTCCTCCACCGCTGGAACCTCTAGAACATTCTATGGCGCATTTAATTGTAAATCACAACTTTTTCAAGAAATAGACTCTCACCTATATAGTGCAATCAGTTATTTCCTTAATTGCAATAACTTTTTTTCTCATAAACTTCAGTGTTTCTATAGTGAACTTTGCATCCATCTTCATAGACTACAGTGATAAACAGTGCTTGCTCCATGTTTCTACCGCGTCGCGATCGTCCGGTTATATTAAATACGGCCATAAACATTGATCCTATATCCCAATGATCTTTCCTCAACCTTCTACTAACAACCATTATTAATAAAATTGAAACTTTTCTATAAGGTGTCACTCACGAGGTGCCCTTCCAACTTTGCTAGTTTAACATTAATTAAATTCTGCATAATTGCTTGTGTGATACAAGTTTTAAATTCACGTTGTTCCTTTCCCATAATCAGGGAAAACAATTCTCTAAACTCTTGAGCGAGTCATGTTCAGGTTTCACGAAATGGAAACTGTCCCATTTGGCGAGTGATTCCTGCTCAAACTTGAAGTCTAGAACTTTCCCTTTCACTTTCTTCAGGTTTCACAGTAAGTGACCTGCCCTCTTTGTATAATTCTCATATATTAATTCTGTATAAATATAAGAAGTTGTAGGAACTTCTATCCTATTTTTCATGGTTTTATTATTGTTACATTCGAAGTTGTCATTTTCTCTAGAACATTCTCTCCTGAATTTCTTAAGGTGCACTTTTTGTACTCCAATTTACGTTCAAGCTTTAATTATTTCATTGCTCATTTGTTTAAATCTTATAAAGATTTTAGAAACATGTAAGGTTTAAAAAACCTTAAAAATTGTCAATTGCCTGGAGCAACCGTTTAATGTTGAGAGGTCTGCGACCCCAAATTGTTAACTACATAGAGCATATTTATTTGTTAAAAATATTAACTTATTTAAATTGTTAAATAAATTAAATATTTGTTTTTGGATTCATCATTTCTCTGGAACGACAGTTAGGCAGGATCCTGGCTTTCCTAGCTCTTCCTAGGTTTATGCTCTCGTTCACACTCAATAAAGCTTTTACTATTTGTCTGGCCAGACCATCACCCTTCCCTATAGTACTTTCATTCGTGCTTGGGAGGAAATACACTACAGGCTCTCTCTGGCAAACTGCCCAAGTCTTAGCTGCGGTTCCCGTCAGCCTCGACCAAGCTCGTTCCTACATTAGGTATCAAGGTGTTAATTTTCAGTGGCAACTGCCTCTAAAGGTATTTAAAGTTGAACTCATTAATTTTGTGGGACTCTCCTCCTATTTTTCTATCCTTTTTCTCCAATCCCAAATCTACTTCCTTCTCTTAATCATCTTCCCTTGGTGGGTGGGTTATTCCTCAGCCAATAAACTACCCACAAGTGACTTTCCGATGTTTAAAATTGTGTTATTAATTTCAGTATAATTTCAGTGTATTTTCAGGGTATGTAAAAAATATCAGTGTTGCCTGTGTTGGATGCAAAAATTTGTGTGAGTTAATCACATCGCGTAAGAATGGGCAGGATTATGGAGTCCAGTTGGCGACTCAGTACCATGGACTAAGGTGGCACATTGTGGGTCTGAGTGAACCCAGGACACCATGCAGACCACCTCACCTGGACGGCAGAAATGATGAGAGCGACTTTCAAATTATGGGTATATAACGTACGAAACGGGGGCGGACAGTAAAATAGATTCAGTAGCTTTGCTTGACGATGTTAGTCACCGTCAGAATACGTACGGGAGGCAAGTTGTTTAACGATCAGCATGTTCTGGTTAGGAGTTGCGTGTGTACTCGCAATTGTCAGTTTAATGCATGAGTTTGGGCTCAAATGGTACGGGTGTGTCCATATAGGTAAGAATGATTTGTGAGCCAGGGCACGTAAGATTAAATTCACGTGAAGTTTTGGTGTTTTGTTTGTGTGGCATTTAATGGAATGATGTTAATGACTTTGACCATAATTCGTTTATATTCGTTTATCTTGACATTCATGAATTCCAGTGAGGATAGTTTTTCGCCACATAATGAGGCATAGTGAGTGACCCTTTGCGCCTTTACTTTCCGTGAGACTGGCGGGGTCGAACCAGTGTCCTGCGAGATGTTACGAGTGTGTTATGGTGAGTTGTTCCTGTTGTTCCCGCAGGAGCGTGTGTGATATTTATGTGTGATGTGGAACAGGGTTGACGGCGAGGTTCGCCGAGGTTTGTACCGCCTGCGATAAGCCGTATGTTGATACGAGGGGTGTCGTTATGCATGTGATGGTACATTTGTTGTCGTTCTCTCTGTATGCCTCATAACAGAGAAAGTTGTCGGTCACACACGCATGGGAATATATATATATATATATATATGTTTTTCAGGGACACCATGAAGAAACACTGGTTCAATCCTCCCGTCGATGCACACCATCATATTAAACATTTAAATTTGTATATTCGCATAATGTAGGCTCAGCTGAGGTTTGTTTTGCTTAGCCAGCTGCTCCGGTAAGGGAGCTATTTATAGTCACGGCCACCTCGCGTGAGCCATTATGTAATATAGGAGAGACTCTCTGTCTCGTTTTGGTCAAAGCTGTAATTGCCGCATAACGTTGTTAGATAAATAATATAAGGGTTTGTGTCGTTTTGCCATACTGATTCGTTTTTTATTTTAATTTTTGCTCGCACCACTGTTCGTGGATTGTAGTTTTCTTATGTTCATCCGTGTTCTGCCCGTGTTTATTTTGTTGTAAATTTTGTCCAGTGCTTTGCCCGTTCCGCCCGCCCTAAATATCGTAGTTATATTAGCCCGACGTAGGTTGGGTCCCCTTTGGTCCGAAGCCCGTCTATGAAAGGTACTCGTCATTATCTGTGCAAAAATTGTCCTGTTCCCTACTTGAGTGTATATTTGTGCGACATAAAAATCAGAATAAATTTGTTTGTTTTTAATAAAATCAGTAACGACAACTGCAGTTTTTTTGGACCCCAATGCGTGTTAGAGGCAGTTCACAGTCAATTTAAAGTAGATTTTAACCTCCTCGCACCGCTGAGTGACGTGATCTAATAACATAACGTGATTTTATGATTATTTAATGTAAATGCAATGTTTTGGAACACACCTGTTATTAATGTTGCATCCTGTGGGATGAGGTTCGTTCTACCTTTTTGATAAGAACGGCGCACTGGGATATCACATATTCTTTGATGTTTGCTTTGATTAATTTTAGCATGTGTTGATTTTTCATTGTTTGATGTCAGTTGGGGTTTTCGATGTGTAACATCATTCCACTCGCTTGCTGGATAGTAGTGGGTTTTGGGGGATTCTACAGCCTCCACCTCCACATTCCTCCTACAAGATGGTGGCGGCGCGATATCTCGCGAACCAATAAGGCTAGAGACGTGTACGAGGTGTCAAATTACTCAAGCAAACACCCCCTTTCGTGTGGATAACCTATTTCCACCCCAAAATAAAACCTACCCCTCAAGGGGGGGAAAGAGTAATTTTTTAGTAAATGTTGCTTTGCACACGCAACATACATGCAGTTTAAATTCTATGATGAAATTAAACGTTGTTCCACATGAAAAACATGTATAGTCCTAGATGCCACTGTGATTTAACATTTTTGTTTTTTGTCTTTATGCATGCGCACTTTTTTTTTTGTAAGAGGGCGGGCTTTTTGAATAATGATTTATAGATAAGTTATTTTAAAAATAACCAAAGGATCCAAAACTAATAGGTCATCGGCTTTCTTAATATCTCATGAACCAATACGGCTGGGGAATTGTATGAGGGGTCGTTGGACTTGGGGTGACGCATCTGGTATTCATAAAGGTGTAAAGCAAGGGTGCAGCTTATTAGCCATAATTTTTCAACCTAAACATTGAAGAAACAACGAATAAAATTAGAAAAAAGTTCTTTTCTCCTCTCATTAGCCTAAGAAATTCCTTAGATCGTCTCTGATCACGTTTCTAAAATACGTCTTCGCATTCTATAGGTTAGCAGCTTCTCGATGAGTTAATGCTCGTAGTCAGATATTAATTGCTTGAATTTTGGACTCTAGGTTCTGCTTAGAATTACTGATTTCAGTCATTAATCCCTCTCTCGCATCATTAATTTCTACTATAACAGCTTATTTATCAGTGTGAGATTTATCCGTGATTTCAGAATCATTGACAACACTAGCCTCCTGCAAATTATCAATTTTCTTAGTCAGTTCATCCATTAAAGTAGTGATATCCACATTCATATTATACTATACTAATTATACTCAATGTTATTAATATCAACTAATCCTTTATTGCGTTCAGTAGTATGATCCTGATCACTCTTTAACATATCTCTTTTCACAACATCTACATCTTTTATAACATTCTCTGTAATATCCATACCTTCTTCAATCACTTTATTTTGATCAGGTACTTGCAACTGTAATTCACTTACAATAGCATTGAGATTACTTAACTTACAACTTAAAGTATCATGGCACTCTGTTAACTGGTTTAAGGTGGTTTGTGTTAGGAAGTGACCATCCTCAATTTCCTTCTCCATTTCCTGTTTGCTCTGATTATTCTCCTCTTTGGCTTCACCTAGGCTACTCTAAATTTTTTCTGTAGCTGATTAATGTTTTTACTAGTTTCTATCTGTTCCTGTACTAACCTTTTAGTAACATCTACATTTAATGTGGTGACATCTGTTTAAGTGTAGTGAGGTCAGCTTGTAATGTGAAGTGTAGTAACATTGTGATTTACTCTCTCAACACCAGCCTTCGTTTCTCCCTTAGTTATCCATTTATCTTCCTGAGCTCTTCTAACCTCTTCCTGTGCTTTCTCCTGAGCTTTTCTATTTCCATCCTTAACAGTTTTAAGCTCCTCCTGTACTTTTTTCTATTTATAATAGTGTCACATTATTTCTATTAACTATTTTCATTTGTGTAATTTCTGTTTTTAAACTACCTTTAACCAAATCAACATTGCGTTTACCTCTTCCTTTATTAATTTAGCATTCTTCTCGGCGGCTTTTTGCAATGTCTCAACCTTAGTTGTGATAGCCGCCTGGCTTTCCTGAGTGACCTTCAGTAAGGCACGAATCGCCTCCATACCTTCTGTAGACATATCTTCTTCTTGGAGAAAAACAGAACGCCATCACCAACGATATTGCTGTGGATACTTTGAGTGATCATTTTCTAACAAATTCTATTGGGAAATTTTACGACAATACTATACTACCTTATATTTATGCCTGTCCCTTTGCTTATTAATTTCCCCTTAATGATCCAAAATTACCTGTTCTTGCTTACATCTGAACTTATTCATTCAATAACATTTCCTTTTGCTAATAATTAGAATAATAAAATTTACAGTGACATGACTTAAAATAGCCATCAGCTGGTATAACGAACAGTTGAAATTCCCCCTGAGTCCAACAATAAAGCATTGTCGAGCCTCATTTGGATATAGACAATTAAACATATATTGGCGTCAACAACCCGTCGAAAATCCTCACTTGGGGAAGCCAATTGAACATACTCCCATGTACCTGAATTCACGTAACTACCAACCATTATCCGAAGATGGAGAGGATCGCACAAGTCGTTGATCCACAGCTAGATAAACCAACTGTTCCCTGCTGGCTGGCGAAGTTAAGGAACTCGCCGCACATATGCTTACGAAGAGACGAATGTTCTACAATCTAGCTACTTGGGTTTAATCTATCTAAACAGGAGAATGAGATTCTAGAAACCTCGGGGAGTGACGGGTGTGGGAAAGGGTTGGGTGCCTATAACTACTCTGTACAGAGTACACACGTAGCTTACGCCATGAAATATGGCATTCGTGGATTGATATAAAATGGAACATGCAATCTAAAGAGGGTTATTAACTAAGAAAAAATACAATAAGAATCATAGCCTCCTGAAACGTAATATCGAATAATAAATAAATTAAATAATAGTAATAATCTCTCAAAATAAACAAATTAAATAATCGGGAATTTGGTCTATCAATCCTAATTAATGAGTTTCAAATACAAAACCTCTCCTCTGGACTTCTCCGTTTTCTTTATCACATCTACAAATATTTATAGCCTGTCAACAGCTGACTTCTCCATGCTGTGACATACTACTCCTAATTCTCTTTACAGACACATCTTGAAATTTGTACAACATTAACTCCTTAATCCTGTCTATCGCTTTATTAACAACTAGCTGAAGTACCCTTTCTTCGAACGGCTTTTAGTACTCGCTGGCCTAAATCATTAATGTATATAATCACACATTCCTAATGTAGTTATGTTATTTCCATGTTACCAACTACATGGGTAGACTACTTGCATTTTCACTCACCAAATTATTAATCAGAGGTAAGAAAGTGAAAATCCTTAGCCTGCTTTCAGTCGACCGACCGGGTCAGGGAATGGAATGAATGAAATCACCATCAAACATCGAGGATATGAACTGTGCCGGCTGCCGAAGCCTGTCGCACTCCCCTGGGGCAATGATTAAATGAATGACAAATGAAATGATAGTGGAGATTGTTGCTGGAATGAAATTGTGACAGGGAAAACCGGAGTACCCGGAGAAAAGCCTGTTGCCTCCGCTTTGTAGGTTAGAAAGTGCGTTTAAATACTGGAAATAAATATCAGCTTCTATGTAGTAAAAGTTAAATAACCTGTCTTAAATATTGAACACCTATCGTTTAACGTCTTCATACTATATTTAAACATATAAACATTATGCTAAAAATACATCAAACTTGACAGCAATTATCATATCCGCAATAAGTAATATTGCGGAGAGTACGTACCATGTCATGATAAAGAGTAACAGTAACGGAACAAACTTCAATCATCCCAAGTAATAATAACAAAAACAAATTAATCACAGAAACATTTTCTAAGTTTATGCCGTGTCTTGTGCGAGATTACGCCTAGTAACTCCGAGACGGTTCATCAGCGGGCTCTTGTGGTCTATTTGCGGACTACCAAAGCAGTGGCAAACTGGGCGATACCTCAATTCTTATTTAGAACACCTCAGCTACTTGACTGCGAGTGCTAAAGGTTAAAACAGTCTTTCATCTCCCTATAATGGCTTCCAAAATGATTGTTTATTCAATTTCAGGGCCAAGCAATTAAAACTCAGCAACTTTTCCAGGTTTACGCCGTCTTTCGTGTGGGTTTTTTTTATTGGCCGCGAAAGTCAAAATACCTACTTTGTTGAAATAAATTTGCTCACTTCTGCAGTAAGATTAATATGAACACTAAATAAACGAATGTGAGCGTCGATAGTCTTCGAAACATTCGGCTGTGAATTTGGATTTCTGATCATGGTAAAAGACGACAAAAAGCAGATAAATATTGGCCAACTGAAATATTCACTTAACGAAAAACAAATCGATAAAAAGGATGAAAGCCTACCGTGCAAAGTACAAAGCCCTATAACATTGTGAAACAGCGTAAAGATCCAAATACTCACATACAATAACCGGCACATAGAGTATAAAATTAGACTCAAAATCACGTCTAGTTTCGGACCCCACAAACTACCTCTATAAATAAAACAGTTCATGTAGAGACTAACATCGCACGGCGCTGACCGTGTTTTATAAGACATATTTAGGTTTTACTCGCTAACCGTTGGAGATACACAAAAATTGATAAGGACCTCTCAGATAGAAAATTTAATTTTAAAGCTCGTAGTGCCATCAAAAGTTTGCTATTTATTAGCGTTCTCTTTTTATTTAAAATGGAAATATGAAAATAGTCGCCATTTTGAATTAGTGCAAAATATCGAAATCAAAATTAGCCAATATGTAATCCTGGTGAATGAGCTACGTCCATGCAAAATTTCATTTAAATCGAACAGTGGTTCTTGTGTTATTGAGTAACACACAGACACACACCATCTCATTTTTATTATTATATATTAGTATGATAACTATTTCTAAACATATCCCAAATAACTACCATTTTATCTGCACTATTTACATCCTTCGAAGCTAAGAAACACTCGTCAATGCTCTTATCGACACTCGTATAATTATCTCTGCCTACATTCACGTCGATCTCTGTTGTTTCTTTCTGCCACATCCAATTAACTTCAGAACAAACGATTAAGTTAATTCAAGTTATAAAAAGGTCACATCTTTGATAAAACAGATTGATAATAATAACGTTCCATAGAGAATCCTTCCTCAATCTGCATTTGTTATCAATCATAGGGGTATTACATTAGATCTTAAACTCTGATCAGCTGTTACTTCCATAAAGAATCATATTACTTTCCAAATCGCTAATTACATCTCATAAATTATATATAGACTTCACCATGTCTTACTCAAACTGTGCCAAAGTCGCACATGCTTCCTCGTCGACTCAAAACCTTCATAATTCCTGATAACAATTCAAATTCAGTTTTATTGTTAGAGGGAACAAAAAGAGTCTTTACATAACAGTTGGCAAAACCAAGAATACAGTTTACTTAATCTTCGTCATGTCAATACCCTGTGTGACTTCAATACTCGGCTGTTCTCATCAGTCAGCTGTTCCTACTTTAACAATGTTGTGGTTCGTTTCCTTGAAAATACCACATGCTACGATATCAACTTTACAATTGTTGATCTTGAAAATATGCCTATTTACATCATACGTAATAATAATACATTGCTTGTCTCTCCTCTCCGATCAATCTTGCTTACTTACTTCTTACAACAACACACTCATTGTTAAGGTTGGCATAGTGCTAGAGTTGTCAAAATTTCGCAAACCCACGATATAATTGTCTAAAAACGAATACTGCCTCGTCATTATCATGTTAGATGTTGGAATAAATCCAATTCTGATATCAAAATCTAACAAATCTCGCTAAATACTAATAAGACGAATGACACTATATCTAAACATAGTCAATAAAATTTCCCATTTGTCGAATAAAACAGAAATATAACTAAAATTAAATAACGTGGCTGAAATAACCTGAAATTCCTTGTCTGACAGGGAAGGAGCGGAGCAGTCACGAAGACCAAGGTTAACGGCCTAGGGGACTCGACGCGCTGACCACGCTTCACCTCATAATCTGCTTGCCAAATGGCTTGACAGCGGTTGGTTGGTAGACCTGCGGCCTTCATGGGCTCTATAGTCACGGGTTATTGTTTATTCGTGCGCCATTACATTCTACTCCATAAATTAGCTTCAAAGAAGATTGATTGAAGATTCATTTTTGGATCCAATAATTTTTGACGGGTGGCTTTCAAAAGATGAATTCGAGTGCATATTCTCAGACTAAATTGCCGTAACGTCAATTATCCATCTGGTTAGCGTGTTTGGACCCTCGTTACTTTTGGTGTTTATAAGTGACTTACAAACCGGTATTCACAGTGACTGTCGATTGTTGGCGGATGATTGTGTAATATATCGAAAAATACATGGTTTACTGAACAACGCTGAACCTGCTCTATACGTGGGCGATGGCAAATTAAATGAAAATAAAGACAAGAAAACGTAGTCTCATAAGAATAAAGAAAGGTAAGAATTTGCATAAAATTTACGGTCGGAAATAGTTGTAAAAAGGATTCATTCAAAATATTTGGGCGATCACGTAAGGAATGATATGACATAGTGTAGTCATGTGGGATGTGTCGTTTCTAAACCTTACAAATCTATGCATTTTGTAATGATGGTATTAGAAGAAAGTAGTACCTCTGCCAATGAATTAGGAATTTGTCTCTCGTAAGATATATTCTGTAACATGTATCGGCGGTTTGGGATCAATATCAAGTAGGGAACTTATTTGAAACAAAGAAAGGCCACTTGATTTGTGCTCAATGACTTTAATTCTAGGAGCAGTGTGACCCGTATAACAAAGAAACTTGGGCGTTAATCACTAGAGGCTAGGATACCGAAGTATTGACTCATCTCTATGTACAACACGTATACAAATCAACTAGCATGCGGTAAACTTAGTAAACGTATGGAAAAGCCTACCTTAATAAGTACGATTTATCATTCTTTCAAAGTTTACTTTCAATCACGGCGTAAAATTATATTACATATTGTCTCGCAAACCGTGCCATTGATAACTGGAACTCTCGACATGCTGCTGTCAAAGGTCTTTTTATTAGAGCAATATTCTCCATTTTAGGTCCGTATTGAATATATTCACTAATAAAACAATTAATAATCCCCGTCTTTTCAATACAAAGTTGTTGATAGTCTATTTATACAACTGGGTACATACTGTACATTATATTTTAGGAGTGCAAGGTTTTACAGCATGAGTTGCTATGTTTCCATAAGTTGGCTAGATTACTTTTCAGAATTTTCTTTGTTAAAATCTGATTATGTTTTTCATTTTAACGTAATTTGGGAGCTTTACCATTTTTGCTTTTTATGTAATGAATTGTGTGTGCGAAAATAGTTTTTAGTGATATTTTGAACGATAGGCAGAGTAATTCAGTACTAATTTGACATTATATTACATTTCGTTATGTACAAACCTTGTTTGAGTGGCAAAACAGCACCAGAGTAATTCGATTTTATGGCAGATGAGGCTCAAAGTTTGGCAACACTGTTAGGATTTCACAAAGTTCCTCAAGTAGGAAAAGAGTTCGAATTTCAGCTGCAAAGCTTGAATCAGCAATAAAATAGGCTACTTCGAAGGTAATAAAAACGGAGAGAAGTTGAGTCAAAGGTGCAAACAAATGATTTTAAATGTATTTACGTTGAGAGATGATTATCTCGAGTTTCCTTATCGGGTAAAAAAAAAAGGAGAAACAAAGAGAGGAGATACGCGGAGGCCTTGACCTGACGTTTGGTTTAGAGTCGACGCCGTAGACAACGAGGAGCCATATCAGCACTGCCCTTACCGATATAGGGCAAACCATTCTGAGGATAGGACGTTTTCAAATCACAGGCTCCCCCAAGTTGTTGAAATGTACTTGTTGCGTTTAGATAGTATCCAAGGACACTTTCTTGTGAAGGGAACGAGTAGTTTATCAATTGCATTTCTTTGAAACACGTAGAAGCATCCCCCGTTAGAGAGACCCATTGCATAATATAGAAATCATGTATTATGCTTACAAAGAAGCCGGTTGAATATTGTCCAACTATAGAGGGTGAAACGGACCCCGCTTGCCCGGTTAAGTACCGTACACGAGACCAAAATTGTACTTTGAATCCCAGGCCTACCTGAGAGCTCAAATTGAAAAAAAAAAATGGCATTGTTTAACGCTAAAAATTTTAAAACAAAATGAAATTCTGTCCTTGCATGGCGAATGATTCCATAATGCCGTTAGTCAAAAGTAACGGCAACTGGGTCCAGCAGACCTGAGTAACGGTAAAAAAAAAAAAAAAGGACGTGTCTCTATGAGCCTGGTACTATCGACTTCGTTGTAGATCAGTGCGATAACGCTTGAGAATATGGATAGGCTACTGGTATCAAACATGGGATACGATTTTGTTCCGTTGGCAGTCTTTCAACTGGTTACCCTACCGATATAAGATATTGGTGTTTGAATTTTGGATTATGTCTAAATACTTGCAAATATAATATAATCTTGCTAAGTCTGGCATTTATGCAGATGGATATTAATAGATGTTATCTTTTCTTTAAATTTCAAAATTGCTATTCTCATGGCTTACCGGATAGATATTTTATAAAATGGCGCCAAGTCTACTAATCGAATTTAGAGTATTCCTCTTGTGGAGAAAATCAACACAGCTCCAACCCATTAACGTAATGGTGTGTAAGACTTGAAAATGTGACCATAATCGGGATCGAACCCGCGTCTTTTGTGGCATGGCCAGGCACGCTAGGTCCTTGAACGAATGTTGTTATAATTACATTAGTCTAAAATAAAGCAAGCAATATCAGTGACAAAATATTATTTGATTAACAACATTATAAATAAGGATCATTATGCAGCCATAAATTTTCACAAAACACTGGACAAGTAAAATGATTGTTACGCTTCCCTGTTCATTGAAACTCTAAGTCAGCATCTCCATCTATGTCTCTTGCAAGTGTTTGGGATCTGCAGGTGTTAGTTAGGCTTCCCAGTTGGCCTCAAAGATTTCAATACCTGATGAAGGAACTCGAGTTTCCCGTGGTGTAGCGACTGAATCCGGGTTCGATTCGATTCCCGGCTCTGACGAGAAATATAGGTGTGATTTGACGAATGGAACGAGTGCATTGCGCCTCGTGACGAATATCTGAGCAGGGTTCGATTTCCACCTCAGATATCTCGGAAATTGATTCCCACTTCTACTCCTGGCGGATGGTTCCTAGCTTAAGTCCACGGCTGCCCCCTTCCACATCCTCCCCTGAATTACATTACACAGACTTATATAGCAATCAGAATAAGACATGCTATCAGACAAACGGCCACGTTCTACTCAAGTACACGGGGCTGAGTGGCATGAAGTCATCGCCCCTTTAATGAAACTATAAGCCTTTACTAGATTTCGCCTTTAAATTAGGTTTGACATACATGGTACAACGCCGTAACGTTTTCAGCTGAATTTCCTTTAATTTTAGTCAGTTTATTTTGCAACAATTGACATTCTTTTTACGATTCATGATAACCTTTTCTAGTGCTACTGAACTGGAGCCTCATTGTTGTCGAAGGTTGCAATTTTACCTGCTTTGTAATTCGTATTGTGTTGTGATAACATGTTTTACAGCGGAGGTAATACTTGAGTGCCCAGTGCAGATTTTCAGTGACAGTCAATTCACAATTTTTAATTGTCGAAGAAACAGAGGTGTGGCTACTTAGCTAGGAACAGCCTTTTGACGACAATATACGAGTTACTATCATGTTAGTCGGAGTCGGTAATGGTTCCCGTTTGAACTGCGTGGTTTGTAACACATGGAGACCTTGTTAATTCGTGGTTTCCGAATGACTGTATGCTACTAGTGGCAATTAACATTACCTGTACAGTAAACTAAGTTCAATTTCACGTTCCTTATTAAGCGTATTGATAGATTTTTACTGTCAGTACTTTATTGTCCGACGAAATAATATTTTATCTACTCACCGCAAATGAAGTTTATGTGTCCATAGGAATAAGGAGACTGAATGTAGGATTTGCTATTTCCCTGCTGTATAAGCAGCCACAATTACTTATTCATTTTATCAATTCAATCGCAATGATAACAACTTATTCGACCAGCGTCATGGTCGTATATGTTTAACTGTTGTTGACAAACATATAACCGCTCCTTATCACTGTGCACTTCCTCAACTGATCTATTGTATATGACAATGATTTGGCGTAGCCTACTGGTATAAGTAAGGTCTTTAATTAATTCTTCAGGGCTTTTCTTGTGTTCTAGTTTCCTGAACACAATGGAGGAACAACTATTTATTAAAAGTGAACCAGACTGGTTGCCACCTACAGTTGAAGTCTCTAACATTGTGAGTTGCATTTTGAATCGTATATGGTGTAACATTGCATTCATAGTGATGTGCATGACAAGTGTGGTTTAGTGACTTAACGCACTACTGAATGGTAAATGGCGCGCTAACGTTTAGTACGTAACTTAGTACTCATATTGTGTGTGCATATTTTTGATTGGGTCATACTTGTGTTACTTCGCAGGGGACAACAGTCCTGTTGCCCTCGGATAACTTGAAAGATGAGCCTGCTGATATATTTTACGATGAAAGGATAACAGTTAAGGAGGAACATGGACTACAGTTAATTATCGGTTCTGCGTTATTTCTCTTGTAATAATATGAATGATTTTTAGAATGAATATTGTTTGGAAGATTGTTTTCTATAAGTCTTGTTTTCTATAAGAACACCAACAGTAGCTGATGTTATTTTATTTATACTACAGCTCCACTCCGCTGGATCCTATTATAGGTTAAGGCTACGCAATGTGCCATGTTATAACTCAATCAAATAAGGTATTTGAGATATGATTGCCCTTAAGTGAATGCGCTGCTTGTAGCTATAGGCTAGTGGGGAAGTGGGAAAACGCACAGCAAAGCAGGCTCGTTACCGGCATAAAACAATGTTATGATTCTAACTTGGGCGTCAGTAATCATAGCCTATTTCTAATGAATAACGAATAATTCATAGCACTGAACGAAAGTAGAACAAGCTCTAACATCCCCTATAGCAGGGGCGGCTGGCTCTAACGGGCCAGTGGGCCAGGGCCCTCCTTACCATTAACCTACATTAGTAATTCATTTTTAAGCCCTAACGCTCGAAATACTGGCAGAGTTGTGCGCTCCTCACTATGAAAATGCACCAGCATGTTTGAATAACGCGCCACATATCTTGTCACGTAATTCGCCTTGCTGCGGGCTACTCGGGGCCCAGGCCTTACTGGGCCCAAGACTCCATTCAAATACAAACAAGGATAGGTCTATTGCGCGTGCTGTTTAAACGTCGGCTATGGGCCCAGGAAATGTGAGCCCACGGTGACAAGGATGAATAACAAAAGGAGCAGGTGTTTGGGCTCTGGAGAGAACGTTGGAATGCTGAACTGCTACTTTCGACTCGAACTTACAACATCTATGGCCATACCCTGCCCCTTACCACCCCTTCTTCCGATGCTGTTTGAAAAGATTCGCAAGACGACCACTAGATCGCAGTGGTTATTGGAAACGAACAGGACACCACCCTGGTGTCATTAGTTCCAAGGTTACGTAAAGAGGTCTCTTTTGGAATTCTTTGACAAGTGTTACCAATTAAATAATTTTGTTTTTCACCTAGGCCTAGAGTTTTTGACAAATGTCTTAGTGATAGGCTATTATAAATTTGGAATTTAGTAGCGATTTAATGGGTTATTTTAATTATATTAAACTAGCTGTACCTGGCATGCGTTGCAATGCCAATCAAAGAAAATGTTGTCGTTGTAACTTTGTTGAAGTGCCTTTGGATTCCCAATATTTTTTCTTTTTCTGTTAACCACCTCTAAACTATTGTAAAATTGATTTACTATCTCAAAAAAATCATGGGAGCGTGCTCAACAACTCAACAAGGTTTCATCACAATGAAATGAATGGCATATGAACGCATACGGGACTTCGTTGAAACGATTCGAGCGCCGTCACCCATTTGTTGAATATACTCATACGCTACCTATTGTAAAATGAATTTACTAATTCGAAAACCTTCCCTGGCATGTACACAACCACTCATCAACGTTTCATCGCAATCGCATGAATGGCATATGAACGCATACGGGACTTGGTTGAAACGATTCACGCGCCGTCGCTCATTAGTTGAATCTACACGTGCGCTACCAATTGTAAAATGGATTTACTAAATCAGAAATCTTCGTGGGCGTGGAAACAACATTTCACCAAATTTTATTGCTATCGCATGAATGGTATATCAACGCATACGGATTTTTTTCAACGATACGCGCGCCGTTACTCATTTGTTGAATCTACTCGTGTGCTACTTATTGTAAAAAGGATTTAGTAAGTCAGAAACCGTTCCTGGAGTGTGCACAACAATTCACCAAAGTTTCATAGCAATCGGATGAATGGTATATGAACGCATAGGGGACTATGTTGAAGCACTTCGCGCGTCGTCGCTCATTTGTTTAATCTACTTGTGCGATATCTATTGTAAAGTGGATTTATTAAGCCAGAAACCTTCTATGTAGTGTACACAACCTCTCACCCAAGTTTTATCGCTATCGGACGAATGGTATGTGAACGCATACAGGACTTTGTTGAATCGCTTCGCCGTCGTCGCTCATTTGTTGAAGCTTCTCGTGCGCTACCTATTGTTAAGTGGAATTACTAAGCCAGAAACCTTACCTGAAGTGTACAGAACATCTCACCTAAGTTTCATCGCAATGGGATGAATGGTATATGAACGCATGTGGGACTTTCTTAAAACAAACGCACGCCATTTTGTTGAAGCTACTCGCGCGCCATCTATTGCAAATTGGATTTACTACGCCTATAACTTTTCCGGGACTGTGCACAACAACTCACCAAAATTTAATCGCAATCGGATGAATTATATATGAACGCATCGCCAACACGCATTTGTTTAAACAACTCGCGCGCTGTCTATCGTACATTAGATTAACTATGCCTATAATGATTTCGGGAGTGTGCACAACAACTCACCAATATTTGATCGCAATCGGATGTATGGTTTATGAACGCATAAAAGACGAACAAAGGAACATCCTTTTTTTATAAGATGCAGAACATAATATTTTCCCTAATGAGAGAAAATTTAATGGATATTGGCAAACCCCTAGCATGCTAGCGAGTAATTTTTACTGTGCATGTTGTTTTTTTTTTTTTTTGTGTGGCCTCCCAAGCTCTAAGACCACCAGCCGCCACTGCCCTATAGTACATAAATTAGCCAACATACCTCATTAAACGACAAGGAATAAGTCAGGGAATGAAGTGTAAATAGATGTTTCCTCCTCCGCTGCCTGTGACCCCAGCCATCCCAAATAGGATCACAACTGATATCGGCAAAATTCCAGCTGAGCCGGCCAATGTTCACATCTATCGTCATTAGCACAGTACTGCCAACCTTGTCCTTACGGTACTTTGCCGCACCAACACCTGAACATTCTAACCTTCATTTCGTCCAATTCAATGGTTTTTGACAATGGATACAGCCTAACGCGTCCAGATCAATGGTTTTTGACAATGGTTACAGCCTAACGCGTCCCAATTAATGTTTTTTTATTTAACATTGATTTTGTCCCACTTTTTTTATCAACAGTGATTTTGTATCCCACTTGTTGGCAACAATTTGTGCGCCTCGGTATGTGCCTTGTTGACAGTTCAATGAGATGCAAGCGTTGTCGGAATATGGCAGACGTCATTAAAATAGAAGCTAAGAAATGGTACAAAAATAGTTCCAACGCAAAAACAAATGTGATTTTCATCAGATCTAATTACATTGCTCCTATCTTCGGTAGATGCCTAATCCCCTGTCGTTCCACAACGTTCAGTAACATCTGACAATCAACATCATCTTCCTTCCAAGTATTGGGCCAAATGTCCCGTTACGGTCTTGCACTTTCCCTCCATCTCTTCATCGGACGTCCTATCGATCTATTTCCCTGAGGCAGGTAGCGAAGGATCTCCTTTGGTAATCTTCCAGGTTCCATCCTTTGGACATGATGCTTCCAGTTCTCTTGGTAGTCACAAATGTATGTAGTTATTGGTTTCACTTTTAATTCCTTCAGCACATCCTCGTTTCTCTTATGATCGCATTTAGTATAGCCTGCTGTTCGGCACATAAAGGTCATTTCGCGTGCTGTGAGTCTGGAGATGTCCTGAGATTTTATTGTCCATGCCTCGCTGCCATAGCATAGGGTTGGTCTGGCTAATGTGTTATACAAACGCAAGCGTGTATGCCTTTGGACAAGAGATGGCTTCATGACGTGATTGATGATTCCTCTTGTTCTGGTATAATTAGTTATTTTTGCAGTTATGTCTCGTTCTTCTTGAAAATATAAATGATATCCTAAATACTTGAATACGTTAACTCTTTCTAAAATTTTACCATCCAGACAAATTTTACTGGGGATAGGGTCCTTACCCTTAAAGGCCATTACTTTAGTCTTTTCAGTAGAAATGCACATGCTGAATTTTGATGCCACTTTCTGGAGGTTGAATACTGACCACTGCAGATCATCTTCAGTTGCTGCTACCAATGCAACGTCATCAGCAAATTGTATAGCGTCTACATTTCTTAGATGCCTGCTGATAGGTATTGAACCATGTCTTTCACACCCCCATTACATTATTATAGCATTCATGTACATAATGAATAGCAATGGAGAGAGTCCACAGTCTTGTCTTACCCCTCTGCTGATTGGCTTCCACTCGGATTTATGATTACTTAACCTTACTGCAATAAGAGTACCACTATACATGTTGTAAATATTATCAATTAACTGTTGGGGGGACACAATCCCTGGCCAATATGTCAATAAGTCTGTTTCTGTCAACAAAATCAAAGGCTTTCTTAAAGTCAACAAATGATATGTGTGTTTCCAAATTGAACTCCCTGCGTTTTTCGATCAACATTTTTAAGGTGAAGTAGGCATCGGCACATGTGCGACCTTTTCTAAACCCATGTTGTTCATCTGACAAAGAAACCAGAATAAAAATAATAAATAAGATGGAGCCACATCCACCAATTATATTAATTAAATGTAATCCCGCTAGCCAAATCCTATACAAAATATCGTACAAAACGTCGCGTCTGAAACTCATTCCTAAGCTGTACAAGAAGCTAATAACATACAAACAAAATATGTACAATAATAAACATGAACTCGACTGGGTTGTTGTATTGTTGGCAGCTCATCTGTTCCTTCAGGAAGTCGCCTCACAATCAGTGAAGTCTCATATTCCTTATCTAGGTCTTGTATGTCGCATTGTGTTTGAATGGTATTCAAAATGATAGAACACTGTGTATGATTTATTTCCACCAATGTAAACGAACGTGTTTGTAAAACAAGTAATTTCTCTGCAGGATGATACTGATCTGACTGAGGATATCAAGATAGAAGAATGTTCGACACCAGAGCTTGTTCCACGAAGGGAGGAAATAGAAAGTCCTTCATTAGCGAGTGATGGAGATTTGAAAGAGGTAAGTACCTTTTGGGTTACTACTTGTTGCACTTCATAAGAGACATCACCTGATCGCCATCTTCCTCTCACCATTGCAATTAAGGGAATACACAATGGTGTATTCAGACCGTACTGATGACAGATGGAAGCTTTCTGTTATTAGGTTGGGTTCGGTACGAAAGGTACAAGTCGTGTAGAAGATTGCCTGCTGCTGGCTTAATAATAAAGGTAATAATGATAACTATGACACATGAAATTTGCTTTCCCGAAATTGTACTTGAAATGATACTGGAGAGGAAATATGCTAAATATTCCTTCAGATCCTCTCCTCACTACTACAATACATGAGCAATGATCGGTGACAACTGTTATTTATTTATATGAGGGAGAATGATAAACACATCATATCATTTACCATGCATTAATCTCAAATATCAAGTTATAAATATTAACCACCATATACACTTAGTATTAGTACAAATATTGCGGGATGAGTCCACCTGAACAAAATCTGAATACTGAATATCAGATCAATCGAAATCCTATCAAACGAAGGTATTGCTTCTATCACTGATTATATCAAACGCTCATCTAAACCAAACGTCGAAAAACCTGTAGGGAAAGGCATGGATCAAAATCAAACTAATGAAAATACTCGAGTATTCTGATTATTTACACGAGCCTCGACTCGAACCTGTGACCCTTCACTCTACAATGGTTGACCGATGAACCAGGATCTCATAATCTATAAATGGGTTTTAAAATAACGTTCCCGTCCAATATAAGACATAAAACTGAAAAGTCTACCTCGAAATAAATGAATTCACCCTTCCAGTGAATATACTGAACAATCAAAATCGAAACTGCAAATCCACAAATCTTATCTGAACTGGAAACACATAGGGGAAAAACTTCCCTAGCTAACAGTCAGCTGATCCGATGTTAACGACCACTCAAATATTGGGCTTACGAACGCCTCAGTAAGCCTCAAATATCAAACTCAATATCTATCACCAAAACTTCTGTTCACTTCTGGATGATAAGTGTGATTCATTTCTCGCTGAGGCTCCAAGATCACATGTATCTCAGTTGATCAATCAAAATGCCATTGTATGTGGTTATATATATCATTTGTATATCTAAGTGAAAACCCAACTCACTCGAGCCTCAACATAAACAATTTGTTTCTCATGGCCTCGCAGATAGTCTCTTACTGGCCTATGTCGAATATTCACATATTATAGATTTACCTGCCTCAAAGAACATCATTATGCCCCGATGATAATCTCAAACTATGGGCGGTAAGTGGCTACACCTGTCGGCACTCGTCGATATACACTTATCACATGGCTTAACTTAAAATGGAACATTATTCATAACACACACATATTGCATGCGTATTACTCACACATCATAAACCTTACCTTTCGAAACACTAATATTCCTCCTCAAATAATAACACTTGATCAATCTCACTGATCATCGCCTGCATGTATATTCAAAGTCTTTCTTGGGTCGAATGACCTGGGAGTCTCAACATTACTAATAATATTCTATCACTGTGATGAAATCATATATTCTCACTCCATCCTGACGTCTATCCGTGATTTCAAACTCAATATACATGGTTATGTTTCAACATACACTTCATCTAATGAACTGGTAACCAGGAATAAATACACAGTTCAAAAAAGTTAGGGGGACATGTTTTGTAACGTCTGGTATGTGAGCATTAATTATGTAGATGGGGTTCCAATGGTCGTACAGCATGCCTTGACACCTTAGCTACTCAGGGTATGTCAAATCGAACTTATTCTCCATCTGTAGGCATTGCCATGAATCAAATTGTCAGGTGACCCCTCAAAACAAAGTGAATAGCGATGCGTCCGTGTGTTGTTGTGAGGTACACAGACTACTGCGGTCATTTCAGCCCGTTGTACGTAAACCAGCACATGGCATGATACATCTCAACGAGGTTCAAGTCGCAAGGGCTGTCGCTTTGATGCAGGAGGGATGGACTATTCATAGTGTTGCTGTGAATATCAATGTCTCTCCAATGGTTATTCAACGCTTGTGGAATCGCTACAGTGAGACAGGCCAGTTGGTCAAGGCCGTGGACGCATGACAACCCCAAATGATGGCCTATATCTGACCACCTGTGCATCGCGGCTTTGTTCAGCAACTGCCAGAGAACTGCAACAAGACCTCAGGATGGTCACTGGAGTCACGGTGTCTGACCAGACAGTAAGGAACAGGTTAAGAAAAGTGTCCTTACGACCCAGACGTCCTGTTCGAGTGACCCGTTTAACGCAGCAACATCACGCGGCTCACCTTCTGTTTGCCCGTACCCTCGTCAACTGACAACTTCGCCAATGGAGACCTGGGTTATTCACAGATGAGTCCAGATTTCCACTGACACAGCGTGATGGACGACAAGGTGTATAGAGACGCTGTGGTGGGCATTACATGCCAAATGTTGTCCAGGAAGTCGACCGATTAGGACAAGGTTCTGTGATGGTGTGGGGTGGCATCAGTATTGATGGCCGTACGGATCTTGTCGTCGTCCATGGTAATCTTACTGCTGCGGGGTACATCGAGCAGATACTGCTGCAGCAAGCGTTGACCGCTGCATACGGTGTTGGCCCTGAATTCGTACTCATGCACGACAATGCCAGGGTTCATGCATCGCGCATCACCAGAGTTGTCTTGCTAGATCTGGACATTCAAGAGATGGAAAGGCCAACAGTGAGTCTCGCCCTTAATCCCATCGAGTATGTGTGGGATAGGTTTGACAGAAGTTTTCGTGGGTGTTCTGTTCCAACACAGGCTCTCCAAGACCTCCAACAGGCTCTAATTGAAGAATGGGACCTGATACCGCAATGTGACCTCCGCCGACTTATACGGAGCATGCCACGTAGGGGCCAAGCTGTTATAAATGCTCGTGGAGGACATACACTATACTGATGCTCTCCAACTGTGATAAAATCCATCCTGGAGTACCGTTTTCACTTCGTTTTCGCCACTATTTGGACATTTCCGTTTGTGTTCTGAAAATGAACGAGAATCCACCGATATTCTTTTGTATACGTACACTGTAAAGAATAAAGATTTAGTAGGTAATTATACCTGGGTGTGAGGTATTGCTTTGTGGAGAACGGCATCCGTTCAAAAGCATGTTCCCCTATTTTTTTGAACTGTGTAACATCCTATAATCTAAAGGGTAACTTTCCTTACTTCTCACTATTCGTGATACGCAGTTTCTGCTGAATAAGGCACCTCCAAATCGCTACTTTAGGCTACGACAAATATCAAAAACTAAGGACAAAAAAGTATCCTAACTGGACTATGTTATATTTGCATTCACAAATCCTCTCCCATAAACGGGAAATGACGAAGAAATATAGAGCAAAAAGGATAACTTATCATGTTTTCATCCCCCTCCGTAATTTATGGCCAAGGGCGCCCCCTTTCATAACGACTAATTCATAATTATAAAGTAGCCACTCATTTCAATGATGTCTTACATGTTGCTCACATAAATGTTGTGTACACATTACAATTTATTTCACAGTAATAATTTTTGATTATGTTGCCCAATTAATATGACACAAACTGTGGGCTCCACCATTTATACACTCCCTAGCCACTCCGGTCATGTGACTGGATTCTCCAATGCCGTTTTTCTCCTCGCGCATTGTGTTTACTTGGTGTTTTTCACGAACAAATGACTTCAAACTCCTCACCTTTATTTTTATAGTTCCCTTCGTTTACCATATTTTCCATTGAATCATTATATTTGTCTAATTCGTGCTCTGAATGGGCGTGTCTTCGCTGTTCTATGACGCACCCCACGGATTTCTGTAGGCTAGTGATTCACCGTATCGACGCCTGCCAAGGAGTGGTCAGTACGCAACTCTGCTGTCCTGGCCTTAATCCCATGTATTGGTGATCTATTTAGTCAACATGTATTGGGAAATTCTACCTCTCTTGTTAAGTGAAAAATTTGCTTATTATTTAAACTTCTTGACGGAATTTGTTGTCGAGCATAATCTTGATTAAATCGTTGCCAACTATCAACTCTAGAATTTCATCAAGTATGTGGCCTAGGTCTTAGATCATAGACTAAGGGGTACAATACGTTCCTGCCGATTACTGAGATAACTATGGATATTGATTTATAAATATGAAGTTCAAAGGGGATGTATATCCACTTCAAGCCGGGAATTATGTCCCAAATACAAGGAAGAGAACGGATAGGTGCAGAAAGGTGACGTACAAGGCCTTCCATGTTCACCGTCGATATATATCAGCTTCACTTTTATTTGTATATTAACACTGAAAAATCTTTATTAGTGTATTTTACATTTATTATAAGTAGGGTCCCTGATTTATGGTAATATAAAAAGCTCCAAAGCGGTGATATAAAATGTACAAAGCGGTGATATAAAATATCCATAGCGGTGAAATAAGAAAGTGAGGTGTGAGTGCTCTAAATAACTATTTGTACGGTGCACGGATTTTGTTCAATAATGGACTCTATAAAAACATTTGAAGGAATTACAAACAATTTATTCTAGTTATTTTACACTATAGAACTGTAACACAAATGAAATCGTATATCTAAGACCTAACCTATCATTTACTTCAACACTCTGTATGACTACCTTAGTCCTTTCGTCATTAAATCGTGAAACTTATGTTGTCCCCAAAGTATAAACAGAGCATTGTTTCCAGGTTTTCAGGACGCAGATTTGTACGCCTATCTGATAGAATAGTTGAATACGCTGAAAAGCCTCTTTCACTGTCCACGTTACTTGTGGGAACCCATACAGTTTCCAAACCCCTCCTGGAAAATTCAGGATAATCTTCCATTAATCCCTTCAATAGTTCTGGAACTATGTCTACTGCTACGGTACCGGTACTTGACTTGGCCAAACTTTGCAGAGCTTGATAGCCTCGAAGAAAATCTTCCTTCGATACTGGTTTCAAAAGAGGAATCTTCTGTGCATGCGAGATGAGGTCATTATCTACTGGCGCAACCACTAAATTTGGGAGGTAGAAAAGCTGGGCAATCGCCTGAAAGATGTTCTTCGCCGGATCTTCTTCCACCATTTTTTCAAGCTTCGCAATGCTGTTTCCCGTTAGCTTCTCGACTCTTCGCTCTTCCCTCTGTTTCTTTTCACCCTGTAACTTTTACAACGCAGATGATGTTTCAACTCCAAACACTTTGTTTTTAACAAGCTGCAGTTCACCTACCAGGGCTCGGACTTTTGGCGCAAGCTTGTGAGCAGTAGGGTAGTGGCAACCTTCCAAGAAAGTTATCATTGAAGAAACTGCGGTGCAGTGTTCCTTAACAAACGCGGCCTCAAACTGAATGCATCTTTTCTCATTGCTGGAGAGTTCTGTGAAGTACCCGACTGCTGGATTAGAATCACTCAGTTTCCTTAAGTATTCGACTAGGTCATCCAGGTATTGTCCAACGTATAGTGCAGAGTTCAGCCACGAACCCCAGCGAGTAAGCACAGGTATGGGAAACATCTTAACTTTTTCATCACTATGCTTAGCCTTCAGAAAACTTAAATATTGATGTTTCCTCTTCCACGCATTTTTAAAAGCCACTTTCACCATGGACACACATTTATTGAAACTGACCAGATGATTTGGCACTAACTTTGCAACCAAGTCCAACTTGTGTGCCCAGCACTGAATGTGAACCAAATCCCCAGAAACCAGTCCTTTCAAAGTACCGACACATTTGGTCATGTGCCTTGCACTGTCTGTTGCCACACCTACCACATTACAATACTGCACCCGGTATCGCAACATCGCATCTACAATACCTTGACAACAGATTTGTGAATCTGCTGATTCAAGTTCAGTGACACAACAAATAACTTTGTTGTCTGAAAACCACTGGGAAGTATTCTAAATAGAATTATAAATACTGCCTTGCCGTTCCTGTTGGTCGTTTCATCACAGTGGATAACAATCTTTTTATCTTTGATGGCTTCCACAACATCCAACTCATATTGTTCCTTTAATTCTGGAACATACTTTCCTCGGCATGTATCAGCTTGTGGGAGATCACCAGCACCTGAAGCAATTACAAAGCAAAACTCTAGTGCATGTTCCAACAACCAATGTATTTACAAACTACTGTTCAAACTAATAGTAATTAATTCAAATTTCTTCTTTATTGACCGCACAAGATCACTCTAGTCAATCTATTCGAAGCAACTGTTTGAACCTTGCAGTCCTCCCAGTACTTTTATAGATTTTCCTATCTTCGTACCTTTATTGTGTTCAATTCATATTAATTAAAAGTAATATAATTAAAAACTAAAATGATACTACTGGAAATGTAGTCCCTTACCAGAACTGAGCTGTTGTATGTTTAGGCGATAAAATTAATATATTGTTATTCTAATTGGGAACTGTTAAAATACGTAGGGCTACATAATATAAAATACAGTACATTACCTTTTATATATTTGTTCATCCACTCTCGAATATCAGGATGATCAAGCTTTTCCAATGGTATATTAGCTTGCACAAAGGCCTTTGTTGTGCTTAGTACGAATTATTCCTTGTCTGTCTTAAGTCTTTTGGCAGCATTCAGAGTTTCTACAAGTGTGACTTGTTTCCTCAGTGACTCTTTGGAATCTTCTTTTTTTCTTTTCTTGTGAACTGCAGAATCTTTGCAATGCTTCTCACACGTGTCTTTTCTCTCCCAATTTATTCTAACATTGCAGAATTTGCTCATTAAGAATTTATCTAAAACATAGAAACCTTCGTTCCGGTACTCATCGGCTGTCGTAAAAACAGACACAAACTTTGTTTTGGGCATTATTTCAAACCACGAAAAAAATTTCACGCGCGATTAAAACATGACGACACAGAACAACAAAGCACGACACCGCATGGAGAAACGAGGAGATACTGGAGCGTTTGATTGGTAACGCGTATTGGCGTGCGCAGTGCCTCATTATCGCAAGTTGTTTCCGATGCAGGGTGCATGCTTTATATCGATCGTTTAAATACTTCGATGGCCGAACATTGGAGGTTATGTTCGAATTTTCGTAACGTGTAAGAACATTATACAGATGGCAAAGATTAAATTTAGCTTCTATGCTTGAAATTTGACGATTCTCTCCTCTGGGATAATAGTTTGTTGATATAATGTGCGTAACGCGTACGCGTGGTATTCGACAGTTATAAAGCTTTAATCAAAGAATACGAAAGATCAACAAATCGATTGGCCAAACGTTCTATGCAGTCGGTGGTGAAAATAAATCGATTCTGTCCACAACGCGAGCTATTAATGCCACGAGTCGATTCGTAAACGTGATTGGGTTGCCCCTTCATCCAACCAGGCTCGAGAAGGCAGCTATCCCGTATCTTATGAAACATTAAGGTCTAGATTTAAGTTTATTTTATTTTCTATCCAACGACAGACAGAAAAACTATTTTAATAAAGTAAATATTTAAAACAAAAATTCTTAATTCCTGAATTTCGTTCGTATTTCGCATTTTAGGGCAACAATAAAATATTTCGCAAAATAATAATATTTCGCGATATTTCGCGGCTTCAAAATCGAGAAAAATGACATATTGGGGGTCAATATATCGTTGTGATAACATATATATGTTCACTGAAAAAATTCGCGAATATCGCTAAAACCAAAAATCCGGGACCCTAAAAGTGATTAAGATGTGTGTAAGTATTTCTACCCTTATTATTCCCGTTTCCACAGTGTTGGGAAGGAGATTGGGAGAGTTCCTATGGGGCAACGGTTCTTTCTTACAGCCGGAGTTTATGAGAACAAAATTCATGCATAGAAGTGACGCTGCCAGCAAACGTTAACATGTTTGTGTTTCTTGGTGTCTACTCTTTGTTGTTTTTGCTCTTTGCCGTCAGTAATCCATCATGTGTGATATTTCTCAATATGTACGTTGATGTTTTAGATTAAACCCACTTGATCACCTCTATGTACTGTTTAATCAGAATGAAATTTGGTGAGGAGTTGGTAAGAGGTTTCCACAGCCTATTAAGACATATAATCCTGCATTTGCCCTGAATTACAAATGAGAATAAATACTATAGCGTTTCATAGAAAGCCAACGCCCAGTGTGGCAAGGGTGCCTCAAATTCGGCATTAATTCTAATTTTACTTAATAGGATTTGTAAGTTATACATCATTATCAAGGACAAGTTTGTGTCTTACGAAAAGTGAAAATACAGTTCATTTGACATTTTTATTAATATAATATTTGTAAATCTTAGTACAAATTATAGCTGTACCAAAATAATTATGAAGGAAATGCAAAAAGAAACTTGAATCACATGAATCCTCAGAACTAGTGAAAGTACAATTGTCTCAATTACTACCATCACTCCCTTCACCATCATCATCATCCTCGTCACCATCGCGACTCCTGGGACTAATTGTGTATATGAATGGAGGTTTTGATAAATCTAATGCACCTTTCGGAAGACCTTGAATTTTTTTTTTTTTTGAAGTTTCCTCGTGCTGGTGATAAGTGGATCCGAACTCAACAAATAGTAATTTAAAATATCGGCATTTGTTTTCTGTCGACTACATTTTCTGGATTAATTTTCCCGGATATTTTTGAAGTCCTTATTACGTGCTTCCTGTGCTTTCTCTGTTAACTGTCGTATAAGAAGCAATGCGGACGATACTGTATCATGTATCAAATATCTATGCAGTGTAGGAGACATGTTGCACCAAGGGTATTTGTGAGCGAAATATCTTGCCGAGCTATAGGCAAAAACTCTAAATTGTTCATGATTTCCAGAAGTTTTCTCCTTGTGATAAAAATTTACTTGAGCTGGTACCTGAAATACAGTAAACCCAGACAATATTTTATTTGACGCCCTCCCATTTGTCTGTTCTTTATTTTATTGCCATTTAGAAAATAGTAGCAAAAAGTAGCAGCAAAACTAAACTTATCTACAATATGGAGGCCACAAACACTAGAAAAAATCTACAATGCGTGCTCGGACTGCCTCATCTTCTTATATCTCAAGATATTTAAAGACCTTTAGGAATGATTTTTTCTGACAAACAAATATTACTACTGAATATAACAACTAAAAATATCATAACATCCCTGAACACGAAGGTTCCCTGGCAAAACAAGGAAAAAAATCTGCAAACACGACTCATGTTCACCGGAAACTACGGGCTGTAAATCACTCGCAAGAGACACGTCTTGTCTGCTCTGCAATATCTCAACTACTGTGGGCTAACCCAAGCGTGACGCAGTGTGGTCAAGGTCACAACGTGTTTCATTATGGTCGAGCAAGTCTTCTAGTGTTCTGCTATACCAAAAATATCATATGACCAATTTCAGTTTTTGAATTAATGCCGCATTTGAGGCACTCTTGCCCCACTGTGCGACGGTGGGTTTGAAACCCAGTTGTCTTCAGAGCGGGGAAATACCCTGTCAACATGGCCAGGATCTTGAAGTTTTGTGATATTTCAAATAAGCTCAGCCATTTCTCATGATAGCGACTACATTTATGATAGCATTTGAAATAAGCAATGAGTTGGATCAAAGGCATTGAAATGTAAGTCAACGTCACTGCAGTCAGAACTGATCCAAGCATTCTTTTGTCTGGTGAACTCGACCGGTGATTCCTCAGAAAGATAGAAACACTGGCGCAGGTTCTTGAATCTTTTCCAGTTTTGCAACTAACAAATCCTGGCACCATATAATCAAGCCCTGGATTGTGTTCAGAAGAGAGGTTATATTGTCCAAGAACAAGTCGGTGTCATATCATATATCGCTGTTCAAGGTGGCTGGAGATGATTGCCTAAAAGATGAAGAGAGGTTTCCCAATAAATCCAACCGGAAGGTTTAAACACCACCTCGGCCAGCCTTAAGAAGGAAACACGTGATGTCTTATTGCATTACATTTCACCTTTGTGAAACGGAATGTTTATTTCTAGAAAATTAAAAATGTTGTTTTGCAGTACCGCAGTGACTCTAGTAACTGCTGTTGATATATAATGTAAATACAGTCGGCCTACTGCTTGCAGTAGAAACGTTATGTAGTGGCAAAATGTATGTTAAATAGTCTACACAACTCACTATCCAATTGCGCTTACTGCAATTGGCTTACTTGAAATTTTTACAAATTTTACACCCTTAATCAGAAATTCTACTGTGTTTTGTGAAAATATTCATGAAGAAATTGTTTATATGTCATAAAGTGAGTGATTTATACGTTCATTCTTAAAAGCTGCGAGGTAGAACTGTCGAGGGCTTAGACACTTGTAAGTGACCTGTGAGACTGAAATGGGACAAGAGGTTGGATTAGCCCCTGATAGTCTTACTGCTAGAAATTGCTTATTACATATTATTTCTTCAGCCCTTAAACCTATTTCTTCCTTTATTGCACTGTTCACCACAATTTCTATCACACTAAGATTTAGTAGACCTATAAAGGAAGGATGGCTTTTTTAAGATAAGTCTTGTATAATGCAGTCAGATACGCTGGAGAATAAGAAAGTATGGGCAGATGACCTCGGTGTTCCGCACCTTGAAGCCTCAATAACTTACTAACTAAAACAAGAAAGTAATTTCAGTCAGTGGAATATCTAATATATCCTCACTTCAAGTTGGGCTGTTCTGTAAAGTTAAATTATATGTTATTAATTTTGTAGAAGCTTAAGATAATACCTCAGAAATTAATGATTCATTTTTGTCGCTAGGTTATAAAAGAAGAAACCCAAGATGACGAGAGGGATCCAAATACAAATCATCCAAATGAGTAAGTAGACAACAAAATAAGGATTTGTTTTGTGAATGCAAACTAAAATATTGGCTTTGAATAAGTTATCCTCTTTTTATATATGTCTTTGAACATATTTATGTGTGTTATTGTCTGACATAGGTTGATAATGATGTTAAGTATTATAACAGCCCAGAAACTAACCGTTCTCATTCAGAGTTTTCTCTGTTGAAAGTATTTCAGTAGATACAGGGTGTCACTAAATATGTGGGACTCCATTAGGAACTGACAAGCAAAACATGTCCGGTAAACATATGGTGTGTGTGCCTTGTTTGTGGTGTGCATAACACAGACGGGGGGCACGATGCTAGTTGATCATGTGTGGAGGGCACACAGGCCACTTGTACGCTTCGTCACTATTCAAGTCCAAACAAAGTTATAGGGCGTCAGGGAGCGACATCGTGGCGTGCTCGTTCTCCCGATCTCAACCCATTAGACTTCTACTTATGGAGTCATTTAAAGGCCATTGTGTATGCCAAACTAAGTCATAACGTGAGCATGCAGACATATCGAAACCTTGTACCAAAACTTAGGCAGTTAGTTCGCCAACGTAAAGGATTTTGGCTCACTAAATACCCTTACTTACCTAACTCACCCGTCCGACAGTGTCTTCAATATTCTTTTACAGGTCAAACTAGTCGTTGAAAAGAAAATGTCTTCCCTCTCAAATTAGTGGGGTGATATATTTTATGAGTGTTTGGACAGCATTAATGCGATTATTTTAGGGCCGTTGCATGGAACATAAACTGGACCTTAATGGAAGTCTCGTTTTTCATTTCGAGAAGTGCCCCTTCTTCTTTCGTACGAAATGAATTAGGAAAGAGCAGTCGTCTAAGTTTGCAAAATCGTCGTGTGAGCTATAAGTTGCATGGGTGAGTTTACATTATATTATATGTACTGAATTAGTGCAGCTTATGATTTTTACACACTCAGGTACATTTTGATCCCCGTCAGAATTATTTATTTCCTTATTATATGAAACTGTGACGTACCCTTACGTTTCATAATTAACTCAACGGACGTCACCGTTTTATATACTCAGAGCGGATAACTTTATATTTGGGTCATATTGTCTAATACCGCGCAGAGGAAGCTGATAACTGAAAAGTAACATTCTACTGCTGGTATTGATACCGTCCGCACTCTGCGCCAGACGACGCTAGAGCCTCCTAGCGGCTGGACGATACAAACTGCACAAGTCACGCTACTTTCTTTTCTATACGATATGGTTTAACTCACATTGGCGGTGAGGTATGTGTGCTAGTAGTAGAACTTTGACATGATACGTAATCGGTTAATTTTTAATACATTATTCTGAAGGGGACCAACAATACAGATTATCCTTGCTTTACTTGTCCCTCAGATGGTGAAGCCATTTTTAACAATAGTCATATAATATCTAATCTTCGCACTGCTGCAAGACTGCAAGCGACGGGAAACTATAGCCGTAACGTTCTTCCCAACGAGCCCAGGCAGGAATAAGAAGCTCTTAAATGGACTTCTTTATGGTCAAGCTGATTTTCCAAAACCTGGCTTCTGTTTGCAAAACACACTCTGGGGACAAAATTAACTCGGACGACAATCTGGTTGTTTTGAATTATGTGTTACAAGATAAATTACAATGTGAACTTTTAAAAATAATACAACTAAATCCGTGGAAGGAAAGTAAGCATAGACAGAATAGGTGGTCACCCAGGGTATATTTGAATTAATGGATGAAAAACTGAAGAACATGTAAGGGAGAAAGCATACTACAGGCTACTGAAATTTTAGGTAAAAAAAAGAGGTTCAAATCAGCCATAGAATAATTTTTGAAAGAGAAATGTGCAAATACTTGCTCATCATGGGTCGGTTAGCATAGCTGTCTGTCACTTCGGAAGATGGGATTCGATATCTGGCCCTGCCATGAATTGTAATTCTGGTCCGAGCGCTGGATCGGGGTCACTGAGCCTGTTGAGGTGGGTTCGATTCCCTCTCCAGCCAACCTCAAAGTTTATTTTCCGCGTCTCCCACTTCTTCTCCAGGCAAACGAAATTTAATATTGCGATGTGATTTTGATTGGCCACTATAAGCCCTATGTATTTAAGAACCAACAGACATAGGAGATATCCCTGAGTTACTACGTTGTGTAGAGGCACAGGATCTCATCAGTTGTTTCTCTTGTAATTACATTGGATTTTTGACAGGCTTATTGAGGGTGACAGTTTGTTTTCAGGAAGTATAAAATTACTCCTAAACCTAGCAAAGTAGGAGCTGACAGATGGGAAGATTATCATACAATGAACTTGATGATTCGTGCTTCTAAATTTCTGTATCGAGTAATTTACAAGATAATTTAACGACAGCCCAGTTAGGCGAAGACCAGTGTTAGTCTGCAGAAGCGAGGGATTTAGGGAATCTGTACTACGTATTTGACTGATCTCGGAAGGTAAAATAAAGAAATAGAAGAGAACATTCCTGGCATTTTTAGACTTAGATAAGACTGTTATTTTCGATGATTGTAGTAAATTATTTGATATTTTGAAAAGGATTGGAATAAAATCGAGCGATAGGAGGGTGCATACATACTGAAACCAGTTTGTAGTTATTACATTCGTAATACTCGTACCTTTCAGTCTATCCATTTAGGAAGTAATGAAGGAAACCTGATCGAAAAGTATAGCAGGAATAAAGGATCAAGTGAAAGTTATGACGGTTGATATTACTAACAACAGTCATCTTAGCTTGCGGTTTTGAATGTCATTCTAACCAGTATAACTTTATTGCCTAGAAAAGAATTGTGATAACATAAATGTATATAAAACAGAAATAAGGAAATACAGGCAGATGAAGTGAATCATCTGGAGCAATTGGAAGAGTCCAGTCGCCACTATAGAGAAGATGTAAGAATAAGGAAACGGGTTAGGGAGAGATATCCCAAGAACTGGTTCAAACGGGAAAGACCCAAAACAAGAAACTTCTTATTACAAACAGTGTGAACAATGGTAAAAGAAATTCATAAAACATATTCTATTTACGTAGTGATATCAATATGAAGGGTGAGGGAAGGGGTGGCCCGTGGCCATTTACAAGCATTGGCAGTAGTTCGAGCTCAAACCTTATATGACGAAAAATGGTTGTTGTGCACGAAAGAAAAACTAAATCTGTCACAAAAAACGCACTTATGAGAGATTTAGCGAGATTTGACACAGTCTTGATTATGAAAAAAACAGTAATTGAGATGCCTAGATTGAGAACGACCCTAGCTAGGAAATTAGCTGAGCGGTCTATACCAGCGACACTCATCTGAAGATACTGTATCTGTGATAAATCATAAACCTGACAAAAATAGTAGCTTCGCAAAATTTGGTATGAGCGCAACAAACGAAGGAAATAATTGACAAAGTTCTCGAGGCGCACCTGAAGTTGCTGCCATAAGTGAAGACCATGTACAAGAATGGCTAGAATAGTAATTAGTTGGGGTAAATATTGCGAATAAGCACTCAAACACTAAATTACTCGAGTATATATAAAATACGGAACAGGGGGCTGCCGTGGCTATACATTTAATGCTTTGCCACTGATATAAGTTTAAAGCAATTTGATTGCTGATTTTGCCACAATACAATATGTAGCAGTTGCTAGCAAGTAGTTGGTCTCAGACCAAAATTGGACTTAAAGACAAATGATGAAAAAATTGCAATAATTTAATAGACTCGATTAGATAAGTGAGAATATCACAAGTAACCGGGTGTGTTAGCCGTGGTCGTTACGGCATGACTGCTGGCAGTCGCTCAATTCCGGGAGGCGAGGAGGTTCGAATCCCCCCTCCGGCAACTTTGAAGATGGTCTTCTGTGGTTTCCCATCTTCCTTCCAGGCAAATGCCGGTGTTGGTCGGCTAACTATAGACCTCAGCCGCTACCTTCCAACTCCTCGTCCTTACATTCCAACTTTCCTCCCCAACGGTACTTGTAGCTCACCCATTGGGTGTCCGTCTTGAAGCAGCTACAAAACTGGCGAGCCGAACATGTCCTCGGCACTCCCGTCATTAAAAGCCATACGCTATGAAAGAAAATCAACTGTAAGCGTGTCTCATTAGACACGATGGAGATTGACTAGAGTTATGATTGTTTGAAATTTGCCAATCCCAACAATTTGGGGACAGCAGGGGTAGCCATGGAAACTTGAAATACCATTTATAAATGGGAAAAAAGGCTTGCAACAGGGTTTAGACTGCACAAGGATGGTATGAGCCTGGGCCTAGAAGGCGCACGGATGAAACCGGGCCTAGACGCAAAATAATTATGAGAGGTTGCATGCTTGTAAAGTTACAATAAATTTAAAGTATTTTTACTTCGAGAATGCTCCGACTATCCATCAGTAGGACCTAGGGACATGCTTGACAAATACCACTGAATTTATGCAGAAATGACAGTCAATTAAAGATTCAAAAATGGGGTGGTCATCTCTAGGATAGTACGTCAGATTAACCACAAAAAGAATACAGCAAAGATTATGTAATAAACTTAATTTAAATCTTTAAGTAGAGGGTGAAAAGGGGAGGAAAGGAAATTAGGGTCCTTTCACTGTCTGCTTGTGTATGGCTACCCAGCACTGGAACCGATTGCACAGAAAAACCAGATTATTTTTTGGCGCAATGCACTTTTTAGTTTTGAAGTGGTGGACAGAATTTCTCTCTTAAAAATGTCACTGATTAGCATAATAAATAATTTCCGGGTTGAGATTTTGCCTAGTTTCAAAGCTATTTCAATCTTGAAAATTGAAGTAATTGCTTGAGTTTGAGAATCTCTTGATATGAGCAGAGTTGACCCATTAGACAGTTAGATACGAAGTTACCAAATTCCACTGATGTGTAATGTTATTGACTTTCACAGAGTATACATGAAAAAGGATTAAATCCCCCGTTGCGCCTAGCCAATAGTTGTATTTTTACATTTAGCATAGATTCCTTCGTAGGTGAAATTGATCTTTGACATCAAGAAAATAATACCTTGTCGGCAAGATAAAAATATAGCAGATTTTATTACTAGCAAGTATTAAAAGAGCTTCATAGCTAGGTTCAAATAATGTGTAACTTATCTTTGCATGTTGGTTGGCTGACTGGCGGTGCTGATAGAGCAATTATCACTTCATGGCTTTCACAAAATGTCGGCCGAGTGACGGCAGTCCCTTGTAGATAGACCGAGAGAATCTGCTGGCTGCCCTTGGAAGAGTGACAAGTGAGAAGGCTCCCGATTAGCAAGGTGTCCGAGGGGCAGAAGGGAAAGTGTAGGATATGAGGGTCACAAACATAGGAAAACATAAATATTTTAAGCATAGAAATTTCTTTTCTTGAGACTGAGACCAAATAATGAAGAAATGTGTAGGTTGCCATCTGTAGAGGACGAGTCGAACTTTGTGCATCATAAGTAGTCGGTGACAACGAGTTCTCACGTCGACCGCAGGAGACTAGTGAGTCCAGCGACGTGCCGTGTGATGGCACACTAAGGAGAAGCACGATGGTTCTGTTGAAGGAGGGGTAATGAATCTCGTTCGCTAAAGGACAGTAAGGACGGGCATGAGCAAAAGCATAAGGCGGGAGCGAAAACACACTGAGATCTCTTTTGGTTGTTTTCATGGGATAAAGAGAGAGTGAGATACTAGAGAAAATCCAAATGGGTACAAACTACGTAAAGTGTGTTTTTAAGGAATATACCATCACCGATTGTCAGATGAAGCGCCAAAGGAAGTTGGTTACTTATGGTAGTTAGGAAGAAATATGGACCAAGCGAAGGAGATACATAAATGAAGGGTTGACGTATGCTAACATCATATATAGGTGCAGCTAGTGGAAAGTCACTTTTTAGACATGGTCTGGAGCAGAGTATGTAAGTGAAATTTGTTTAATTCCTTCTAGAGGAAAGGGAAAATAGTGTTATCGGAGAATGTTGGAGATTGGACGCCTAGATAGAGTAACAAAGGAAGGGAAAAAAGACGAATGGGGGTAAGATGATTCTGGCGAGAGGTAATGAAACGAAGAGATTAGTAGGGCACATATTTAGGCACCAGGAATAGCAAATGTTCAGTAGTTATGGAAGCACGACCACAGTAATATTATGTTTTCACTCAGCAAATAGCCTCTTTGCGAAAGCTCAGTGCAACAAGAGACGCTATTACATGAATATGCTCATCGGTGATCAATGGGCGAAGGGTGCCAAATTAAACACGTTGTCGTTTTTTTGCATCCGGTATGTAGAAACCTAACGGCTCTTGATCTGAAGAATGTGGTGGCTAAGAAGCAATCTCAACACACTCATGGTCACTGAGCTATGATTCCATAATTTCCAACAAGAAACACTATATTTTCTGTCAAATGTTAATTCAATTGCAATACATTCTGACTGTATGAAGAGCATATTATTGAGCAATGAGAACTGCATCAAATCCTGATTCTTTAAGACTTATTTCCAGGTAGAGGCATTAATGTAAGTACTTCCAATTATAATGTCACCACTTTAATATCTAAATCATGGCTATTATTTCACTTCCTAATAATGTACCATACTTCAAACTCTAAGTACTATTTCAGGCTGACATGTCCTGATACGTTGAATCCGGCTGCAATGAAGATATATGAAGTTGGTCATAGTGGAGAACAATATTCTTACAGTCCATCTAGTGGAAAATGCTCTACCAAGCGAAACTTCGTAACAAATACATTAAGCCATAGTGCTAATACCCGATACACATGTAAATTATGCAAAAGAAAGTTCTGTCTTAAACAATCCTATGAGGATCACATGCTTTTTCATAGCGACTAGGTAAGATACTCCTGTGTCGTATGCGAAGCCACATTTATCCTCCGAGGTACTCTGAAGACACACTTGCTAACGCATTGTGGTAAGAAACCATATTCATGTGACGTGTGCGAAGTCAAATTTACTCAGAAAGGACGTTTAAGGAAACACATGGTAATTCATAACGGTAAGAAAGCATTTTCATGTACCGTGTGCGAAGCCAAATTTACTCGAAGAGGATGTTTGAAGAGACACAATGTAATCCATAGTGACAAAAGGCCCTACCCATGTAGGGTGTGTGAAGCGAAGTTTTTCGATAGTGGAACTTTGTTCAAGCACATGTTGATCCATAGTGGTCAGAAACCATACTCATGTGGCGTGTGTAAAGCCAAGTGAAACAGAGGATGGAACTTGAAGACACACATGGTAACCCATAGTGGTGATAAGACATATTCATGTGCCATGTGCGAAGCCAAATTTAATCTCAGAGGAAATTTGAATAATCACCTGCTGATCCATAGTGGTAAAAAACCACATTCATGTGCCGTGTGCGAAGAAAAATTTACGGTCAAAAGTACTTTGATGCAACACATGCTAATCCATAGTGGTGAGAAACCACATACATGTTCCGTGTGCGAGGCCAAGTTTAGCCAAAGAGCAAGTTTGAAGAGGCACATGCTTATCCATAAAGGTAAGAAACCCTATTCATGTGCCGTGTGCGAAGCCAAGTTTACCCGCACAGGAACTTTGAAGAAGGACATGCTCATCCATAGTGGCGAGAAGGCATAATCCTGTAACCTGTGCGAAGACAAATTTACCCATGGACAACATTTAAAGAAACACATCCGACAGCTGCGAGAAGCTTGATTAGGGCACCATCTGAGAAGTAGAAGTTACTCACAAACAAGATTTATGAACAAACAACCTTAACCTTAAAATACGAAAGACATTGTCGTGTAGTAAATGCAAAGACAGCCAAGATCATAAAGGACATTTAAAGACACATTTTCTAAAAATAGGCATTTTCAAGAAGCAAATGATATATGAATTAACACAATTTTAATCATGATAACGTTGTTGTTTCTTACCTACCAAATTCCTCTGTATATTACCCGTTTGGGAAACATCTCCCTTTGCTACCTCTTCATTTGTCACTCTATCTACCCATCTTATATTCATCATTCTCTGTTCACACCACACATCTAAGCCTTCGTTCATCTTATTTTCTGCTGCAACATCAGCCCAAGTTTCAATTCCTTCGAGTGCCACTACCCAGAAAATTCAAAAGAGATTTTTTCTCAAATCTATATTTAATATCAACGCTATTCTTATATATAAATTTCTTCCTTGCCCGAGAGGACCTACTTTTTAAATCATCTTTGTTTCGTCTATAACTGCTAACTAAGTAGCAAAAGTCTCCTACATACTTAAGCTATTCACCTGCCAACTTCACGTCAATAGGGCTTGGAGATTTCCTTCGTCTGATTTTTTTTATATATGTCTTTCTAAATCGTCTATGAAGAGAATGTCAATATAAAAGCTCAGAGTTGAGAATACTTATCGTTGAACTTTTAATTCTACAAGATTTTTTTTGTTGTTGTTGCTGGTTCAATGTTTAATTTGAAAAATGTGGGTGTAAAACTGCATCCTTGCCTAACACCTTTATGAATACCAGATGCTATCTTATGTTCTTCAGGTTGTATAACTGCCGTCTGATTTCTGTATATATTTAAGATCACCCTCCTTTCCCTGTACTCTATTCCAATCCTGGTCAGTATGTCAAGCAACTCTCTCCAATCAGCGTCTTTAAAAGCCTTTTCACTGTTTTCAAATAACATAAACGTTCATTTATATTAACTTATTCTTTTTTCCAAGTTCAACCAAAGAATTGCTACTGATTCCCCAGTTCCTACATTTCTACTCAGACAAAATAGATATTTACCAAACTCGCTTTCTACCTGTCTTTCCCTAAATTATTCTAGTCTAGCACTTTAAAGCATGAGCGATCACGCTGATTGTACTGTAAATTTCCCATATATAAGCTTCTGTTTTCATCGGTAAAAGGATGATACTCAGGTTATGCGTTCAAGCTAACGGCGGCTGAATATTTTAAATCCATCACAAAAAAGTGAAGAACATAACTTTTCATTTTCTTATGCCTGTCGACCAAAGAAATTATTCGAACTGATAAGAACGTTTAGATAAAGAAAGTCAAGTGTCCAAAGCAAAAAGTTATTACTTTCTATCTTTGCGTATCGCATAAACATCCGTGGATAAAAAGGTAACGCGTTGGACAACGGATAGAAAGAGTTGGGGTTCAATACTTGTTAGGGGGAGAGGTTTATAATTTGTTTTTGTTACGTTTTATCGTCTGTGTCGACCGCTTTTCCAATGCCTTACGACAGTATTGATACTAGAGGTCACAGTTACGGTAATTATTGAGTATGGGGCACTATTAACATAGCGAGTAGGTGCATTTACATGTTGGATTCCATGAACGTTACATAGTGCTCGAATCCTGTATTACAGGAAACATCTTAATATGAACACCTCAAATTGAGTTGCCTTCATTTTGTTAGAATTTAAGAACAAAACTATACCAAAGGAAATTCCCATGAACAAGTATATTGCCAATCTGAGTCTCCTTTGATATGTTGTTGTTTCATTTGAGGAACTAGAACATCGTGGTAATTTAGCCCCGTGTACTTGGGAGTGTTTGTAGAAGTTCTCTGATAACTTATGTTATAGTGGTGTCTCTACTAATGATTGTATTAGCAATTAAGATGAGGATTGGGAAGGAGGCATGTTAGAGACCGTCCAGGCAATAGTCTGTAGGAGAAGTGGGAATCCACAGAAGACCATGGTGGCTAAGGTGGGAATCGAACCCACCTCTTCTCAGTTTTGCCCCACGAGGCCTAGTGTACCCCGTTCCAGCCCTCAGAGCAGCATTACATTTCTTGTCAGACCCGGGAAACCACGACAAAAAGAGATGTAATGATATTATCTATTAAACAGAATTGCTACGTTGTGTTGGTAACATTTTGAAGGACTGAATTTTATAATTATTCTCCTCTTCAATCTCATGCAAGATTTACACTGCATGTCATGAGTCCAACTTATAATATACTAGCCGAAGTACCCACTCTTCGAACAGTGTTCGGTATTAATAACCAGACGTTATCAATATTGAGCTACTGTTGCAATGGTTAGGGGGTTGTTTTTCCTTCATAGGTTTATCAGAGTGAAGTTATTTCTCTAGGAATATCACAGACACTGTTAATTTAAGTGCATTAAAATGTGGTTTTCCGAGACTCTTTATAGACTCCCGAATTTTTTGTCTCACATTGAGAAGCGCAACATATGCTTTGGTCGTCCTTCTAGGATAATTTTTATATTTCGCCTATTTTAGCATGCACGAGTATTTTGAAAAGTTTCTTCCTATACCAACCCTTCTATGAGAAGTACGGTGAAGAGTTTTATAAATGATTGGTGTATTAACTCTCATGGATACCTAATTTTACGATGCTCCAAATATTCGAACACGAGTTCTAAGCGGACATAACGATACAAGGAAAGTATGCCTTACTTCGGAGGGGAAGTAAAGCCGGCGGTCCCATGTCATAGATTTACGAGTATGTAATGTAATAGAACCTTCCACTAACTACAATTGTATGAAGCTAAATTTGTTGGTTAGATTTGATTAACGCTCTATTAGTTCCAACGTTTGCCACCAAGTGTCGGTTGAGGTGGCATCTATTAGCCAAGTCACAGCTAGGTGTCGTTGACAGTAGCATTTGGTATCTAAAGTAGGAACTACTGGAAATTGATCGTCTGCAGTCCTTACCGGAAATATAGATAACACACACTAACACAGCCATCAAAATTAACACCGGTTATCAGACAGATTCTACACTCACTCAAAGTTCACCAGGCTACGTGAACGCGTTGTCGCAGCTTCTAAACTGAGGAACCAACCAACGTACAACATATCACCCAGATGTCCGAATATGGATATATCAACCACACAGTATCAAACGAAATCAGCCTTACGATGAACCCATTTGTCGAAAAAAAAAGTGAATGTGCTCAATCTAAATTCACATAACGTGTACTTCCTGACGTGAAAACAAAATTGAAAACCTCGTAGACGAAACGCAATACACCTCACATAAAGACTGACCCTCACCGTTGTGTAAAGTCCCCATCCACAGGAAAACACCTTAAACAAATTATAAAGGCTTGAGGTGCAAGAATATTCAGGATTTTTAGCCTCCAATAGCCCAAATTCCTAATAGCCGCAAAAAATACTATTTCAATTCAGGAATTTTTGAAAATAATGTTGCTGTTTGGAGATATAGTTCTGTACGACATATCACACGTGTAAATCACGTATAAAAATTCTAGGGTACCCCTTGACCCCCTTATGCGCATTGATGAATTTTACAGTCTAAGTTGGTTCCATAATAACCTTATAGCCATTTCAAAACTTTCACAGAAATGTAATAAGTGGAGTGGCATTGCTTTGAACAGAAATAGATAGAAAGTTGGATGTCTTCTCTTGAGAACCTGTTGTCATTGTTGCCGGCTTGCATTCCTTCATAAGTTTATCAAATTCAATTAGTTTTCTGGGAATATCTCAGAAACTGTTGGTTTTAGAGCCCTAAAATGTAGTTTTCGGGAACCCTCGAGTTTTGTTTCTGCCACCAAGGGGCTATAAATGAGCTTTGTCTCGTGTATGCCATAATATAATAATAATAATTTTAATAATGATAATAATATAGTAACTCCGCCACTGCCGGTCCCAAGCTCGGGGCCTCATCTCGTAAGTGATGAGGAAGGAGGAGGGGGAGGAGTAACACCTCGTTAAAAAACCTGGGTCCATCTGGCTCCGGATGGCAGCACCCTGTAAGGGCCACTGCCAAGGGTTACTAGGTGAAAATTGGTCAACGGTCCTGATGGCGGAAGAGGAATCTAAGATTCCCAACGATGGATGGAGCGGAAGAGCCAGGTGGTTTCCCCACCAATAAAGAACTCTAAATCCAAAAGCGTTTGTTCCCAGATTGGGCGGCTTATGGTCAGCGTCTGTTCACCAAGTGGTGCGGCTGTAAACATGCTCCAGGAACTAACAATCCCTGGTTCTAAGAATCCTAGTGGATAACCACTAGACCCCATTTCTTACAAGTAACCATGGCGCGTGCAAATAATAACAATATTACCCCAGGTGGTAACCAATCCACCCGTCAACTGACGGCACCCGGGCGTTCGGACTCTGGGGGACCCGCGCAACCACGGCCACAGAGAAAATCGGAGTTCTCTGGCAAACTTCCACATAAGACACCAACATACGTAGGCACTCTAAACATCAACACTCTCATACAGCCTGGAAAGTTGCACAATCTAGTGACAGAACTCGATAGACAGAAGCTTCTAATCCTCGCGCTAGAGGAGACACGTATCACAGATGAAGACACCATGGACTACGGCAATTACCGCTTGTTCAAGAGCAAGACTGACAGGCGCGTTGCCAAAGGCGCTCCACTTCTGGGGATGGCCTTCATGGTCCACAAGACCATAGTAGAATCCTTAGAAGAAGTTACTCATGTAAACAACAGATTGATGAGCATGCGCTTCCGGTGCGCCAACAAAAAATACACACTGATCAACGCACACGCCCCCACTAACCAAAGTAACAAGAGCGATCCACAGTCCGCAGAAAAATTCTGGTCGACCCTTGACACAGTGATGTCCAAAGTCCCCAGGGATGACGTCAAACTCCTCATGGGCGACTTCAATGCACAGATCGGTAGAGAAAAGATGTACAGGAAAACAGTCGGAAACTATCCTGAACATAAATTCACAAATAAAAATAGCACACGACTCATAGAACTCTGCCAGAAGAATAACCTCTAGCTCATGTCAACATCTCTTAGAAAACACCCTAGAAAACAGAAAACCTGGCGTTCTCCAGTCCAGCAGTTAGGTGAGTTCCAAATTGACCATATGGCAATCTCATATCCAGTACAGAAGGAGATTCATGATGTACAGGTACGTAGAGGAGCCAACATTGACTGTGACCATTACCTAACCCGCGTCAAGGTCAAGTTCACCCCAAAGAGAACTTTCTGTAAGAAAACCCCCCTACCAAATTTTGACACAAAAAAGATCGCAGATTCTGGAGTGAAGGAAGCCTGGGAAAAAGAACATGCCAATGACTGGCAAAATTTCCACCGAAAAATCATATAAACAGCACAAGCTCTCATTCCTTTGAAGAAGAATTCCAAACATCCTTGGTGGGATGTTAATTTTGAGAATGCACTCATTACCAGGAAATTGGCATATCAGAAATACAACAGTAAAAATCCCCAGAAAATTTACAGACTTTCCATGAAACACGAAAAGCAACCGCAAAAATGATCAGACAATCCAAGAGGAGATACCTGAATGAACAGTTGGACTCCATTGAGGACAACTTCCGTAACTACAACGTAAGGTACTTCTACAGAACGTTTGCAGGACACATCAGAGGGTACACACCACCAAACCTTTGCTTCATAAAATGGGATGGAAAATTAGCACTAACGAATACGGAGAATTGCAAGGTGATGGCACAATACTTCTCTGATCTTCTCAACTGTCCAGAACCAATAGAGAGATTCTCAGAGGAAGAACCTGCAGTCAAGAACGCAGACTCATTACCTCCGACACAAGAGGAAGTTCACAGGCACATCATCAAACTTAAGAACAACAGGACATCTGGTGAAGACGGCATAGTGGCCGAACTACTGAAAAACCTAGGGCCACACTCACTTAGGAAACTCACACAGATTATCACTGACATCTGGACATCAGAAAAGCTACCAGATGAGTGGAAATGTGCATTGATCCACCAATTACACAACAAAGGCGACCGCTCTGACGTAAACAATTACAGGGGCATTTCACTATTACAAGTTACGTACAAGATCCTCTCAGCGTGCCTACTCCAAAGGGCTCGGGACCAGCTGGAACATAAGACTGCGAGTACCAGGCGGGATTTCGTCCTGGTCGCTCCTGCGCGGAACAAATCTTCAACCTAAAAAGTATATTGAAAATCAAAGCCCTCAGGAATACTCCAGTTATATGTACCTTCGTTGACTTCAAGAAGGCATATGACTCCATTGACCGTCAGTCATTGTTCAACATCTTACACGAGCAAGGTTTGGATAGCAAGACCTTGCGATTGATCAAACAGACACTGACAGACACGACATCAAAAGTGAAATTCATGGGGGAAATCTTAGAACCATTTCAGATCAATACAGGTGTTCGCCAAGGTGACGGACTCTCTCCGCTCCTCTTCAACCTAGTGCTGAACAAAGTTATCAAGGAATGAGAGAAAGAGCTGAGACTTCAAGGTTACTGGAGACCAGTGCGACTAGGACGACCAAAGGACGAACTGGAGGTTGGATGTCTAGCCTTCGCGGATGATCTGGCTCTACTCTCAGATAACGAAACCACATCAATCAGACAGATAGAAGTACTCCAAGAGTGTGCCGAAAAAGTAGGACTACAGATCTCGTTCCAAAAGACAAAGTTTTTCTGTACGAAATTCGACATACAGAATTTAAACACGAAATATGGCAAGATCAATAGAGTCGCCCACTTTAAATACCTAGGTGAAGTGCTTGAACCGACGGGAAAAGAGAAAATCGCGCAGAACACTAGATTAATGAAAATGCAGAGAGCCTTATACAAGACACAGAGTGTCTACAACAAAAAATGTCTGTCCACATTCACTAAACTTCGTCATTACAACACGGTTATTAAACCTGAGGTGCTTTATGCTAGTGAGACGTTGACGTTGCACACTCAGGGCGACTTGGAAAAAATCCTCACAGAGGAAAGAAAAATAATAAGGAAAATAATTGGACCAAAGCACACAGATGAAGGATACAGGCTTCACTCCACAGACACCACAGAGAAATTGTCCAACCTTGCAGCAGACATCAGAAAGAGGCGACTAAAATCTTACGGCCACATCAGCAGACTCCCACAAACCAGACTCACCAACAAATTTCTTAGATACATACAGCGGCTCAAGATTACTACACCCTGGATGATGCACGTCAAAATTGATCTAGTAAAAGCACAGGTCGACCCAGAAGACGTCATAGACAAAAGCGTATTTAGACACAAAGTATACAAGTGGGAAGTGTTGTCAGAGAGAGCTGCACCTACAGCCCAAAGACCAAAGTGGACCGAAGAAAGGAAGAGGGCCTTTAGTGCACGAATGAAAGAGTACTGGAAAGACAGGAAGAACAAAAAGTCATGATTGCTTCGCGTGGTCTAATAGGCCTGTAACGTGTAAAATAAAATAAATAATAATATAGTAAATACAATATAGGGATAGGGATATAAAAGACCTTCCGTACCACGTGAAAATCGCGTGAATAAATTCTAGTGTACCCCTTGATCCCCCTTAAGCGCGTTATACGTATTGATGAATTTTACAGCTTAGTTTGGTTCCGTGATAACCTTATAGCCGTTTGCAAACTTCACAGTAATGTAATAAATGGAATTGCATTGCGCCCTACAGAAATAGATGGTCCTATGGGATTCCGTTGCCATGGTTACCGGCTTGCATTCTTTCATAGATTATTAAATAAAATTAGTTTTCTGAGAATATCTCCAAAACTGTTGGTTTTAGGGCCTTAAAATGTGGTTTAGGGCCCCCGAGTTTTGTTTCTCACATTGAGCGGTTGAAAATAAGCTTTGTCTCGTCCTTCTACGCCTATTTCAACATGTATTTTAAGGGGGTAGGCCCCCTTTTATGAGAGGTACGGAGAAGAGTTACATCAATAATTAGTGTGATGCCTCTGATGGATATCTGTATCAAATTTTACGTTGATCCACCCAGCCGTGTTCAAGTTATAAGGACTCAAAGTTGTCCACAGACATACATACAGACAAACAAACAGACAGACAAAAAAAATTATTTTGCGTGCATCCGTCATAAATAAACGCAAATTTCCATGAAAATTAAGAAAAAAACAGACAAACTTTCATTTTTATATGTAGAGAGATTCTGTAAATTACCCAGGGACATGCATTCAGCCCCATTTACCCCAGCAGTACAGTAATTCCAATACCATGAGAGTGAGAGTTCATAATGATTTGTGGTGGTTAAGGGACACTGGGACTGAAATTTTCAAATTCTATATAAACTGAGTTACAGCTTTGAAATTTTATATGGTGGTGAATAGTCATATTATAAACCACTGTGGTAAACGTGAGCATTGTAAGTTGATTAGTTCTCCAGATATTAATTATTTTGTACATTTATTGTGCTAATTATTCTAGTTTTATAAAGGTCAGCCGCGTTAAAAAAAACAAGATAGTGTAACTTTTAGGTAATATTCTATTGCACTATAACAATTGGAAGAAACCTACGGATCCGATTTTGAATTGCATTAATGAGTGTCAAGAAATTAATTTTTTTTCATATCCAAGTTTTTTTTCTACAAAAAATCGTATTTTTTCCATTTTGAATTTTTTTTGCAGCCATACCAAAAGTGCAATCTAAAAAACGATCCGCAGGTTTATAGTCATTGCAATGAAGATAATAAATTCCCATTTTGAAAGCAATATCATAAGATTTATGACGCGAGTAACATTTTGAATGCCTGAAAAAGTGAATCCGAGAAAACAGCAATTTTCTAAAATGATGCACAATTTACAAGGTTTCAGCTTACCAATGACATTAGGATTGTCCTACAGCATAGGTGACACCCTCCTTCTTCTGTTTTGCAGCCTCCTCCTTCATTTCTGTTAGTTTCACCTTCCGTCGACATGCCTTTCGCTTCTCCAATTATGACCGCGGACTTACATTCTTCCTGCGACTGTCACATCTTTCAAGTGTTTATGCTGTGACATGAGATACTGAAGTTAGTCTTATTCCTGATTTCAACTCTGTTGTTGCACTACACCCCATCTAGAATTCTGCTACAGAATACTAACAGCAATTTCAAGTATCTTCCGTGAAATAAAAATCTCCTTTGGGCACTTCCTCCAGATAACAGAATGCAGACTCTCATTCTGATTTTCAGTAGCACCACGGATGTATCTGGATAGTAGTTCATCTGATGCCAGCCTTTGATAAACAGGCATAATCTTGACAACTAAGGGTTCTTAAAGTTCTACAGCCATTTTGTCATGACTCTGTGGTGTTTTACCAGCTGCGATACTTCGATTGTAGAAACACCAAGACTCAGAACCTTCAGGACACTTACTGTGCTGGGGCGATTAAAGGACACACCGTGCATTTTAAAGCTTCGCCAGGGCTTAAAAAATGGCGGAATTCGGATAAAAACACTGCTATATGATCCGCAGGGGATAGGGGTGTATTAATATGGAAAATCCCGAAAATCGACATTTTCCACAAATTTCACTAAAATTTCAGTCCCAGTGTCCCATTAGCTGATGTACAAGAACACATGAACTGATCACATTGAAGAAAGCTTGTAGTTTTAAGAGACCGTTAATCTCACGATCAAGAGCCACGGGACCTATATTTTAACATGGATTCCGAACCCCTTCGAAAATCTCATGTACATTGACCAGGAATCGAACTCGGTCCACCTTGGTCACATAATAATAATAATGTTGTTGGTCTTACGTCCCTTTTAACTACAGTGGCTTTTAGAGACGCTGGGGTGCCGGAATTTTACCCTGATGGGGATCTTTAACGAGCCAGTCAATCAACTAACATGGCTCCCTCACATTTGCGCACCCTCAAATGCCAGCTCATTGGGCCAGGATTCGATCCTGCAACCTTAGGAACAGCAGGCGAGAAGATTTCCGCTAAGCCACGCAGCCAGTCACCTTGGTGAGAGGCAAGCAGCTTGACCACTGCGCCATCACACCCCATACTGAAGATGGGGAAAATAATGTTAGAATTCGTGTTGACCAACTGACAGCTACCATTCAATTCAGTAACTTATTCTGTGGAAATGTTTAAATTACATAACTCTTTACAAAACAAGATACGGTATGCGAAAGAAGGAATACGTTATAGTGAAAGCTGTTTAAAGACATTAAATTACAAGTCTGGTTGAAAATACATAACCGAAAGCAAATTACGTGTGTGAGCACGTTATTATCAATGAGCTTTTAAAAATACCTTCACGTGAAGTAATTCCTTACAATGCTTTGCCTGATGCGCCTTCCTTCCATTAGAACATCATTTTCTGCAGGTCAAACGGATATTACGATTAATTAAATTATTAATGACATTTAATTTTAAGACTTTTTATATTATTCTAGTCTACTGTTGTGTATTTGTTTGTTGTTTGACTTAGTGCAGTATAATTACGTGTAGTTGTAGGTGAGTGTTTGTGTTATTTCTGCCGTGCGTGTGTCATGCTGGGGTCTAGCATGAGGAAGCCAAGGGCCCAGTGTAGTGGGAGAAGGAGAAAGCCACCTCTCTTGGAGCCGGTCATCGCGATGCTCTGTGACGACGGAGCGTTGGCTCGGGAAGGAAGGAATGATGGTTGCACAATGCTTGATGTGTCATTATATTTTAACGCGTTGCCCTGTGCAAGATGATGAATATTTGAAATTGAGGGAAATCGAATTTTTTTTGAAAAAAATGTTTCGGGAAGGCATGGTCGGATTTAGATGTATGTGGTATGTTTTTTCAGCCTTTCTCCCTCTTTCCCACGATGTATGAAGTGGACTATCTTTTTCAAAATGAGGCAAATGGAGTTAGAGCTAAAACATGTTATTCAGATATTTGCTTTTATTTGGAGAAGGAATGGTCGGGTTTGGACATATGGGGTGTGATGCCCCCTCTTTTCCTACAGCCGCTCTTACTTAATTAAAGGGCCCTAAACTAAAAAGTCGTCCGCTTTTAATATCTCGCCAACCAATAATGATAGGGACTTGTATGGGGTGTCCTAGGACTTGGGGTGAACCCCCCTTTTCTCTGGACTACCTATTTCCACCCCAAAATAGAAACTACCCTTACCCGGAGGTGAAATATTGATTTTTTGAATGTGTGCGCACTTGGGGCTTTTGAAAGATGATTATTTGCAGATGAGTTTTAAAAAAATATTTAAGGGACCGAAAACTAAAAGATCATCCGCTTTTAATATCTCGCAAACCAATAATGCTAGGGACTTGTATAGGGTGTCCTAGGACTCGGGGTGAAACCCTCGCCGCCCCCCCCCCCTTCTAAGGACTACCCATTTCCACCCCAAAATAGAAACTACCCTTACCCGGAGGTGAAATAGTGATTTTTTGTATGCATGCGCACTTGGGGCTTTTGTAAGAGGACGGGCTTTTTAAATAATTATTTCTGGATGAGTTATTTTTTAAAAATGTAATAAAAGGACCGAAAACTAAAAGGTCATCTACTTTTCATATCTCGCGAACCATTAATCGGATTTGGACTTATGAGATGTTGAAAGACTCAGAACGGCCAACCCTTTCCCATGGCCAATTAATATACCCAAAAGAGCCAAAACTGAAAGGTCATCGACCTCAGAGTTTATAAACTAATCATTGGAGAGGGTGAAGTGAGGTGTCGTTCACTAATTATTATTAATATTATAATTATTATTATCAGAGCATAAGAGAGTTTTTTGGTAAATGGTATGTGATTAACGGGTGCATGCATTTAGGATGGGAGCTTGGTAATTATTATTATTGTTTATATTGCGCATGCGCTTACATATTCTCAGCATATTTACAATCCCAGATACCGTATATTTCATTCTTGATGACTGCATTGAGTACTTTATACTTCTCCCTCACTCCTTCAGGCCTGATCGCCCAAGAACAGCCTTACTACGCGTCACGTAGAAAGTATGACTGTTTTCTGTATCATTTTGAAAAGGCCTGGGTCCTATTTTAAGTCTGTGAGAGATTCCTTTAAATTGTTGGGAATCACGCCAGTGCTGGAGATGATAATAGGAACTGTCCTGACTTGTGCCATGTGCCATTGCTTCCTTATCAGTTCTCAAAGGTCTGTGTTTTTGACAGTTATTCAACATGCTTTGTTAGCATGTTGCCACTGTTTGAGATGCCACATGTATGAAGGTGGTGTGCTTCATCCGTTTGTCAACAAGAACCAAATCAGGTCTGTTGTGCACAGCTGACTGGTTTGTCAATACAGTATATCCCAGTACAACGTAAAGCTGTCATTTTCCAGCACACTTTCAGGAGCATATTAATAGTACGGCACATTCTCTTGGCTCAGCAGTTGAAGGTGTATAGCCAGTTCTTGATGTACTATCTTGGCAACAAAATCATGTTTCTTCCTATATTCTGTCCCTGCAAAATGGCGACAACCTGATATAGTATGCAGAACAGTCTCAGATGTTGGGCAACCGTATCTGCAATGGTCATCTTGCACTGATGCAACCTTGGTAATGAACTTTAGGTAGTTCCTCGTGGGGACAACATGGTCCTGAATAGCCATCATAAATCCTTCTGTTTTAGGAAACATCTGCCCAGAAATCAACCAAACGTTCGACGCTAGCTTGTCGCCATGAGTTTGGATGACTTCATTTGGATATCTTTCGTGCAGTGGCTTGGACAACCAGGCATTGAATCTATTCAAATCACTGCGCACCTGATTTTGAGTCTCTTGCTGACTTAAGAGTAGTAGAGTTGAATCATCTGCCTCTGTGACAGCCTTGTGCAGCATCGAATGGTTCGATACAGAACAGTAGTATTTTCTTAGCACATAGATCTGTTGAGCTACTTGGTTGTTTATATCAACAATTCCTCTCCCACCCATATGTCTCGGTAACATGACCGTTTCCACAGATGACCTGGGATGGTGTTTTCGTGATTTGGTGAGTGATGTTCGAATTTCCTGTTCGAGACTTGCAATGTCAGTTTTACTCCACTTGATGACCCCAAACGAGTAGCTAAGGTTTTTACTCTTGAGGCTGGTGTTGGAAACAAGCTTAATTCTTTTGATAAATTCCTTCGTCAGATCTTGTTTCACTACTAAGTGTTCTGTGTGTCTGGCTTGCTTCATTCCCAGATACTTGTTGGTCTCGTTAGTGAGCATTGTTGCAATCTGCTGGCCCTGAGCACGGCCGACTGAATGCGCTCATACCGGCCTAGACAATGAGACCTTTTTCATGAAATCTTGTTAGTTACTCAACAGCTCACACAGCGCTGTTCACCAAGCATTGCACGACTATGACTTATCTCTACTTAGTGTAAAACTAAGTCCCCGATTCTTGGATATCACAGGTAATCTCGAGAACCACTGGATGGATTTTGATGCGGCTTTCACCATTCTGTACATGTAATATCGAGGAAGATTTCTGTAGAAAATAATTTATTTATGATCAAAGGGAGCCAAGCAGTAACGATTTTAGATTTCAGTGAATAGGTCGAAGAAAGAACTTGACGTCCGTGCGCTTTTTAAGCTTACGCTGGACAAACCGTTAAAAATATCAATATACTATGAGTGTAAGAATTGTTCACCATGAAAAATTGTACAAAAATTCCCCGTGAGCATATCTCTATCTTCGATACATCGCCCACTATAAGTGTTTTTAGTTTGGACGGGAGGGGGATTTGGCTTGCATCTCGCCAATCTTAAATTACGTCTGACAGGAATTCCTTGCACATTCATAACTGTTCATTTTTGTATTTTTGTACTTTTTGTGTTCATGATTTCATTACATTGTCAGAATTACCGACAGTAGTGGCTACGCTGGCTAAAGCGCAGCGTTTGGCCATGGGGCCAAGCTCTCTGCTGACTCGGTAGACGCATGGGTTCGAGCCCCACCGTCGGCCGTCCTTGAAATGATATTCCGTGGTTTCCCATTTTTCAACACCAGGCAAATGCTGGGACGGTACCTTCTAACAGGCCACGACCGCTTCCTTCCACATCCTTGCCCAGTTTCATTCTTCATCCATTCCATCTCTCATCCTGACGCGCAGGTCGCCCACGGGCGTCGGCTAGAAAGACCTGCACTCGGCCTCTCAGGAGGCCACACGAAAACAATATTGTCAGAATTAATGCTTTAATTAGTAGGGTATACTATCAGTGTACCTATTATAAATAAAAACCGTGAGGTTTCTCACCTCCCCATATTACGAAACCCGGTTGCCAAATACGGGGAAAGTGCACTTTTAAAGTTAACAATAATATCAGAGGGTATTACAACATCAAACGTGCCCATATTTGTAATATACATAGTATATCGCCTGCGGTTTACATTGGTGAGAAAACCAAAATTATTCCGTTCCTTCTTATGTCTAATGCGAGCCCTATAGAAAAACCTCCCCATATTTGGCGACTTTCCTCTACCCAATTTTAGAAGATACCTTATGCACTGGACAGTTGAATCCGTGATTAATTGTATAGGTAGCTTCGTATGTCTCAGAACTCAGGAAGTCCTTTCTAGCAGCGTTACTAGCAGCTTTCAAAGTTTCAAGGTAAGAAAGAAAATATTCCTCTAGCCAGTTTAGGCGACTGACATTTAATGAGAAAAAATGCCTTTTATCTGGATTTCTAGACTGAATATGATATGTGATGCTTACGTCATGCATAGCGAACCATTTATTAACGTTTTTCCAAAAAAATGTGGTTGCTTCTGCGTCCATGAATGTGTACGCTTCCGGGTGCATACCTATATTTTCTTTCAGTGTACTAATGGCACCAATAACTTCTGACGAGAACACTTCCTTGGCACGCCGAACATTAATTTTTTTCAAATTTAGTGGGTTCGATATGTTCTTTAGTGAGGTGTGACCGGTTTGACGATCTCACCCTTTTGCATTGTGTATAGTAATGACAAGTATTTCCCTGAAATTATTCCAGTACCATCAGTCATCTCTCGTTACAGAAACTGCGTTCTAATGGTTTTTTTAGAATGTGACAATGATCAAAATTAGGGAATACATTCCTAGACTCGTCGTATGGGTGATTGACCATTGGTTGCAAATTCCCTCCCCCTAAATGCCTCATCATTGTAGTGTTAGTTTTGTGATTATCAGAGACAGTTATTATAATTATGAAACCGCATTGTTCAACCTCGAGAATAACGTCCAGCAGGAGTTTATGTAAGTCCCGTCCTGACAGCTGCTTCGTGAAAAAGAAGGCACACGGTATCTGATAATTTGTCGAAAGATATCTTAGCACAAAACACAACACACGATTGGCTGCTACTTGTTCCCGGCTATAGTTTTCATTCTCTCTTTCCTTTTGATGAGACGGTGCTGAAGTTGTGTCCTTGTACCCGGAGAAGGTGCAATGTATGTCTAATTTCTCTTAGATTTATTAGCACGCTATTTTATTTTGTGATATAATTTTAATTTTGATAATGCGGAAATTATAATGATAATAATTATATAGTGTCACTAGCAACCCGCCCCGGTTTCGCCCGGGAACAGTTATGAATGTGCAAGGAATTCCTGTCAGACGTAATTTAAGAATGGCGAGGTGCAAGATACACAAATCCTCCTTCCGTCCAAACTAAAAACACTTATAGTGGGCGATGTATCGAAGATAGAGATATGCTCTCGCGGACTTTTTTGTAGAATTTCTCACGCCGAACAATTCTTACACTCATAATATAATGATATTTTTAACGGTTTGCCCAGTGTAAGCTGAAAAAGCGCACGGAGGCCAGGCTATTTTTTCGACCTTTTCACTGAAATCGTTACTGCTTGGCTCCCTTTGGTCATAAATAAATTATTTTGTACACAAATCTTCCTCGAGATCACCTTTACAGAATGGTGAAAGCAGCATCAAAATCCATCCAGTGGTTCTTGAGATTACACATTTAATTTACGTACTGTACAGCTGATTCCTTATCGCGCCTATAATGGGAGGGGAGTGCGCTCTACCGGCAACGAGTAGAAACTTTTCAATTACATGTTATACATGGGTTCTAACTGGGAATGTCAAGGCCGGTATAGAGCGCAGCTCGATTCAGTCGGCCGTGCCCTGAGTTGCAGCTTGTCTTTCATACCGTTCAGCGTTTTACATTTCTCCAGCCCGAATTCCATTTTCACATCCTGCGAGAAGGTTTTCACTAATTTCAACAGAAGCTCTAGCTGTGCTCTGGTGGCAGCATATAGCTTTAGGTCATCTATATACAGGAGATGGTAAAGCTTTGCAAGCTCCCTGGAGTTCTTCTGGATACTGAAGTCAAATTTTGTTGAATTAAGTTGGTTTGATAGTGGGTTCATCGCAAAACAGAACCATAATGGGCTCAAGCAGTCTCCTTGGAATATTCCCTTGTGGATTGGCATCATACTGGTTGCAATAATGCCATTTGTAGTACTAAGGCACATTACTGTACGCCACGTTGCCATGGCATGTTCGAGGAAAAATATAATCTGAGGATCAATTCTATACGCTGTCATAATATGGATCAACCAATCTTGGGCCACGGAATCATAGGCCTTCTTGTAGTCAATATATGCCGGGAATAAATTTATGTTATTGGCAAAGGCTGGGTAGAAACCACTGAGTCAATGATACGTATTTCTTTACACCCTTTGGATCCTTTTTTACATCCTTTTTGTTGTGTTGCTAGGTTGTTAGATTTTTCACAGTGGGCATATATCCTCCTACGAAGACAGAACGTGATGATTTTGTACATCGTGGGAAGGCATGTAATTGGACGGTATTTTCCAGGATCTTGCATATTTTGTGCATCATTCAGAAGTAGATGTGTTACACCTTGTGTAAGGAAATTTGCCATATTCTGTGGATGAGCAACAACTTCATTCACCAGAGTAGACAGAAGATCGTATACGCACCAGAATTTCTTATACCAGTTATTCTGTATCTGATCTAAACCGGGTGCTTTCCAGTTAGGAAGACCTTTAATGATGGAAGAAATTTCAGTGGATGTTATTGGATCATATTGCTTCGGATTATATTATAAAGCGATGTTTGTTACTTCCTGAACCCAATGGGAGTCGGAGTTAAAATTGGTGGCTTTGGATGGTTGATTGCTCCAAAACTCTTCAAATTCTTCTCTAGTTGGATAAGGAGCATTTGAGGATACATGGTCTTCGCTCAGTGCTCTGTAGAGGTTCTTCTCGCCTTTGACAAATAAGTTGTTGTCCTGTCTCCGTTTCCTACTGGCTCTGTATCTGAAAAGTATGTTCGCTATCAACGCAAGTTTCTGATTGAGTGTATCTAAACACTGTTCGGTTTTTGTGTTTGAATCATCTCGGTCGGTGTGGATTTTGGACCGCCTCATTATTGCCTTACAGAGTCTCACCAGTCTTCTTGTGTGTGTTCCTCTGATACACTCAGTCAAACGGCCAATATTGTTCGCAATTTGTCGATATTGCCTATCAGACGTCTCTCCCACTTATAAGTAACAGAAGCACGTTTCTTACTGCAGGAATTATTCCTTCCTCTCAGTTGGATGCCAATAGTTCTGATAACTGTGACGGCTTCACAGTACAGAACAGTATGAAGAGATTCTAAGTCATTCCCAGCTATCAAGAGTTTGTGTAGCATAGCTTGATTCATGATATTTAAAATTGTTGATACCTTCCTCCACGAATTCACTCGAGGCAAGGCAGGTCTATGCATTGGTTCTGTTCCATTGAACTGAGCCATTGCCATCGTCATTTCATCTGCTATGATCTTGGTATGTGACTCATCTTCATGATTTGTATCCGGCTGTATACCACTGACTGGTTCATTGTGTTCTTCTTGATGTTGTTGCTGCTCATGGAGCTCTTGTGCTAATTCACTCTCCAGATTAGTTCCTTGATCACAATCAAACACGCTTCTGACCTCCTACTTGATTGTATTCAGTCTTGCTTCTGGCTCTAAATTATTACGGACTATCGCCCTCTATTGGTCCGCCACTCTCTGTTCAGTCACACGGAGTTCGGGGTATGCTTCATGGAACTCCTTGAATCATTTCTGCCTATATCCAGTTAGTTCTGTTCCAATGCGAGTCATCTTACTTTAAAAAAAATGCGCATTATGGTCTCGTTCATTGCGATTGACCATTTTAAGCGCCTTCTTGGCAGACCGGCTTGGGTGAGTGCCGGAAGTTCTGACACAGCACTTTCAGCACTTGACGTTGGTTGGCTTTGTTGTAGTTGTTGGTCTGTATCTTCTTGTATCACAGGAGCCCGCCTCATCATCATCCTGCCACCGACGATTCGCTTGCTGTCATGGCCATCGCCGGCTCTAGAAATGCCCTGGCGAACCTCAGGCAGCGGCTTTTCATTAATTTTTAAATTTGTTTTCTCCATATTATGGGTGGGTGCGTTTTTAACCTACAGCCAGGTGTTCATCTTCAGCCGCTCCTAACATGGAGAACAGACGCCGCCCACTGCAGTTAAGCTTCGTTATCAGGGTTTTCCCTCCCCTAGGAAGGTTGCCTTCACCACGGCTGGGGAGTACTGCCTACCTCATTTAGTATATCTCGAGATTTCTGGTTAGCACATACCTTGCCATTGCAGATTTCTCACAACTCACATTAGATAGGTTATGCGGTATAAATATCTTGCAGGGATATTGCTTATATTACGACAGTGGACGTCATTTAAGTGCAAATGATCAGCAGAGAAGGAATATGTGTAGCAACTACGTGTACACACCACCTTTCGTAATATTAACACGAAAACAGTCCGATTACCTCCAAAAATTATATGAAGTATAGAATAAATGGGCTTGAAACATCCCAATTCCACACAAAACACCGCACATAAACCGTTTTGAGAAGGCATTTGAGGTTATAAGGCACTGTGACTAGCGATGTAGCAACCACGACATGAACGTAAACAAACATATTGCAGTTGTATTTCCATGATTATGACGTTGATATATCCACAAGCACTATAACACACACTTAAAAGTAACCATAGAAATCATAAACTATCCATATAAACGTGTAATGCTTACATAAAATGCGGAAATGCGAGGAGCTCAAAATCAAGGACTGTACAGCATGCCACCGCCATTGTTCTTATTATTATTATTATTTTAATATTTATTAGTATTTATAATTTTAATAATATAGCTAGCTTCAATGTGAAAAAAGTAAAAAAGGTGCAAGAAATCAAATAATTTGAGGAAGGCAGAAGTTAAGTGATTTGTAATACTTGATATTAAATCCGTACATGAATAACTTTCATTTAATAGTGGTATGAAGGAAATCGACCGGATAGAATGGCCAGACGGACTCGGTTAAGTGTTCATAATTATATCTAATATTCGCTACGGCACTCATAACATTCCTCAGAATCAACCAATGTAAATATTTAATACCTCAAAAGATAGAACTTGATCCACTGAGTGCTCTTAGACCAAAAAGGACTGAGTAACTCAATTAGAACCAAAGATATGATTGCTACAATGAGAAAAACTGTTGAAAAAATGAGATGTAATATCGTATGTCCACTCATTACTTTCCTCAGAATCAGCCGATTTGAATGATTAAGCGCTCACATGATAGCGCTTGATACACTGAGTGTTCTTAGACTAAAACGACCTTCGTAACTCAATTAGAACCAAAGATATGATTACTTCAAAGTTGGAAAATATTGGAAAAAGTTGAAAAAATAAAATAATTTGAGAAAGGCGTAATTTAAGTGATTTGTAATACTTGATGACAAATCTGTGCATGAATACCTTTCATTTAAAAAAAGGATGAAGAAAATCGGCCGGTTAGTATGGCCATAAAAGTATTTAACTTGGAGTGTTAGAGCAGCAGAAAGGGGGAAATTAAAGCGTTTGAAATGCGGTGTTACAGGAGAATGATGTAGATTAGATGGATAGATAGGGTAACAAATAAAGTGGTATTAAGACGAGTGTGAGAAGAGAGATGTTTCTGACAACTGCTAATAAAGACAAGAGATAGGTAGGTAAGACACCCAGGAATAGCAAGCTCAGTTATGGAAGGAGGGGTTGAGGATAAGAACTGTAGGGGTAGACCAAGGTTACAATAGTTTAAACAGATTGCATTGGATATAGGTAGTGGTAACTATGTAGAAATAGAACGATTAGCTCAGGACAGGGATGCATAGAGAGCTGTATCAAACCAGTCAAAGACTGAAGACTCAAACACCCATTATATTTTGTGAACCAATAACTCTGGGGACTTTTGTATGGACTCAAACAAAAGCGGCTTTTGAATCCAATTATGAATAAAAGATTTACTTACCGCACAGCGTATGCCGTGATTGTTAAAGCAGGCACCGCGATCACAGGTCACAGCCTGTATAATATACCGTGTTGATGAGTGATTAACCGATATATCTTAATTCTAGAGATGTTTTTATGACCAATGGCCTAGACCCTTAAACACACAGAGCACATTATTGTAATGTTCTATGCAACGAACCAGACTGGCGTTGACTGAGCAATCTGCCAGAGATGCAATAGGAAACCGAATGCTTGTTTTGATAAGAGATGCAATCCTAAAGACGGTAGTCAGTGAGGGGCTCAAGGTCTGATTGTCAGCTCTGTGAGAGACTTATTTATGTCCACTCCAGAGATAGAATATTACCTGGGTTGTTCTAAAAATGGTTTTCCATGGTTTCCCCATTTTAACAACAGGCAAATGCTAGGATGGTGCCTAACTTATGATAATGGCTACCTATTTTCTAATACTAACCTGCATTTACAACAACACATGTTACTATAGACATTACAAAACTGAATTTAAAACAGTTGCTTGAACTCTAGACACCCTAGACAAACGATAGGTTAGCTGTAATTAAAAAGTCACGGCCGCCTCTTTTCCCAACCCTATGTTTAATTCTCATAAACAAAACCTAAAAATAGGATGCATGTTTGATTAATACCCCTACCCATCAGATGTAGATATAATAGTGGAGGAACGTGTCCAAAACAGAACCCCCCATTTTGTTTTCGATTAACAAATAGTAGAAAATATTTAAAAAATATGTTTTAAGAGCATGTAATATTTACTTTACCTTAGCCCGTGGCGCTACAGTCCTGTAAGGAACTTGGCCTGCTCCACCACACACTGCGCTCTCCTCCTCCACGATTTGACTCCAAGATCTCGAAGATCCTTCTCTACATCGTCCTGCCGTCCCCTTCTTGGTCATCCAAGAAGCCGCCTCCCACTCAGTTTCTCCGGTACACTTGTCGGGACTGCCTGTTTTAATTCATTCTTTCTACATGTCCCATCCACCTAATTCTACTCTTTTTAATTTCTGCCACAATCGTTGGTTTCCCATATAAATGGTACACTTCCTTATTAGTTCGTATTTTCCACTCTCCGTTCTCACATACCGGACCATATATCTTTCTGAGCACTTTCCTTTCCCATATATTCAAAATATCTTCACTCCTCTTTGTCAACACCCATGTTTTCCCTCCATATGTTACCACCTGTCGAATCACCCTCCTATATATTACCTTCTTAGAGGCTCTTGAGATTGTTCTAGACCTCAGTTTCTTTATTGTACCAAAATAGCTTCTATTTCCAGCTCTTATGCTTTCCTTTATTTCTTCCTGTTTATCATTCCCATCTGTAATGATAGATCCCAATTACTAAAGAAATTGGGTCTTCTCAAGAACCTTATTCCCCACTCTTAGATCACTATAGTCTACTTCATCTCTCGTCATTATCATATTCGTTGTTTTAGATTCATTCACACACAATCGTGCTTATTTTGATACCCTCTCCATTTGCTAATATGCTCCTGATTAGATCTTCACATTATTGCTATGGCATCCGCATAGGCCAAACATTGTATATCTTGATTATACAATGTCCCTGGTTTATTTGTATCTCTTCTGACATACATTTTGGCTTATTGTGATGTTACGTATCACTCTCTCCAGTGTGAAGTTGAACAGTATACATGACAAAGACTTGTGATTTCATCTTACTTCTCGCATTTCTAAGAGTCATTTTAACTAGTCTTATAATCTTATTAGGTACTCCAAATTGTACCAAACTTCCATATAATAAATATCTTCTTACACTATCGTATGCTTTCTTGTAATCTTTGTATAGCTTATGCACTGGTATATTATATTCATAGCACTTTTTGAGCACACATCTAATTTAAAATATCTGGTCCGTGCTCGATCGATTTCTCCTAAACCCATACTATAGTCTACTATACCCATACTAGCTCCGCAACACACTCTAACCTTGCAGCTAGTATCCGTGTCAGTAGTTTGTATCCAAATCATAGCAATGTTATACCACGATAGTAGTTGTCACACTTGAGTATAGAACCCTTCTTGTGGATCCGCACAATTATCCCTACCTCCCAGTCTTGTGGCATCTGTTCTTCCTGCCAAATTTGACATATAAATGCGTGCAGATATTCAAGAAGTAAGATGCCACCTTTCTTCACCATCTCTGCCGTTATCTTATCCTCTCCTGGTGCTTCATAGTTCTTCATTCTCTTTATTGCACATATTACTTCTGCTAGACTTGGTTCTGCCACATACGGATCCGGTCCTCCAAGATAGATGTTCTCTTGTTCCACCTCTCCGCTCTCACTGGAGTCGTTTAGAACTTCTTCAGAGTGTTCCGCCCATCTATCCAGCACCCTCCCCACCTCCACTATCAAACCACCATCCCGTTGCTCACACAAATACACTCGTGCTAGGAACCCTAGTTTTTCCATTCTTAGTTGTGCATACATCCCCCTAACATAGCTCTTACTTGCACATTCTTCAATCAATTCTATATTTTCCCTTTTCCTCCTCCTCTTCTATCTTCTGCAGATTCTCTTAGCTTCTCGTCTAGCGTCTGAATACTGTAGTGGCAACCCTATTGTGTCTTTCTTTCCAGCTTCATTCCTTATTACCAACATGTTACCAGATTCCTCATCAAACCAGCCAGTTCTTCGTGCTGGTTCCTGAAACCCCACCAGTTCTTCAACCGCTGTAACTATTGCCCTTTTAATTCTTTGCCACTTTTCCTCAATTTGCTCTGTTTCCTCCGTTTGTATTTGAAGCTCCTTCTCAATTTTGTTTTGGTACTTCTTTTCTTGTCTTTGTCTTTGAGCTTCCCCATATTGTATCTCTTCTGTGCCACTCCCCTCTCACTTTTCATCGACTAACTCTCTGTCGGTATTTAACTCTCGTGCATCCGCTCCCCTACAGGTTCGTAAATATTGTATGTCAGAGGCATGTCTTGCATCTATAAGAACATGATCTATCTGGTTCTTCGTTATTCCATCCGTCGAGCACCACGTCATTTTGTGCATTCCCTTATGTGTGTGAGAACATCGAACTACTAATTACCATTTCCTTACTAGCTGCAAAATCCACCGCATATAATCCTTTATCATTTGTTTCTTGATGCAAACTTTCCTTTCCAATAGTCCCATACAAGTCCCTAGCATTATTGGTTCACGAGATATTAAAAGCGGATGACCTATTATTTCGGTCCATTAATTATTTTTTTAAAATAATTCATCCACATATAATCATTTAGAAAGCCCGTCATCTTACAAAAGCCCCAAGTGCGCATACATGCAAAAATCTCTATTTCACCCCAGGGTAAGGGTACTTTTTATTTTGGGGTGGAAATAGGTCATTCATAGGAAAGAGGGGTGTATCTCGAGTCCTAGGACACCCCATAAAATTTTCTATCATTATTGGTTCGCGAGATATTAAAAGCGCATGACCTTTTAGATTTGGGTTTTATAATAATTATTTTTAAAATAACTCATCTATAAATAATCATTTAATAAGCTCATCATCTTACAAAAGACCCAAGTGTGCATACATACAAAAATCACTATTTCACCGCCGGGTAAGGTTAGTTTTTATTTTAGGGTAAAAATAGGTCATCCATAGAAAAGGGGAGTTCACCCCAAGTCCTAGGATACCCCAGACAAGTCCCTAGCATTATTGGTTCGCGAGATATTAAAATCGGATGACCTTTCAGTTTTGGATCCTTTAATTAAATAAGAGAGACTATAGGAAAAGAGGGGGCAGCACTACAAGTCCTAGGACACCCTATGTGTCCAAATCCGACCATTCCTTCCCCAAATATAAGCAAATATCTTGAAAACATGTTTTACTCCAAAATCCATTTCCCTCATTTTGAAAATTTTTAGCTCTGTTGATACATCATGTGAAAGAAGACAACTCGCTGAAAAAAAAAACATACCACATACATCTAAATCCAACCATGTCTTCCCGAAATATCACGAAAAATCTTAAAATCTCTTTTTCCAAAAAAAATCAGTTTCCCTCATTTTCAAAACATGCATCTACTTAAAGAGGGCAACGCATTGAAAAACAATGACACCTCAAACATTGTTCTACCAACATTCCTTCCCGAGCCAACGCTCCGTCGTCAAAGAGCATCGCAATGGCCGGCTCGATAAGAGAAAGCTTTCTCCTTCTCCCACTACTGCCAAGAGTGGAAAGGCCTTAGGGCTCCACTAAGGAGTCAAACCCGGGAAATGATTAGTAATGTGCGAGAGTACTTTGAGAGAGAAAGACAACGGGGAAACTCTAGTACCTGTTGCCCAGGCAGTACAGAGAAGGGTTCATAGAAGCACAGTAATAGGAATTGGGAAAGGGAAATTCCATGCAGAGGAACAGGCAGCCGGACCATCTAAACTAGAAACGCCAGGCATGAAAAGAAATAGGCCTAAGACATTGACAGATTTGGACGCATTCCAACAAGACGCTATTCGCCGGCATGTTTATGCTTATTACCGCATTGAAAAGCATCCAACAATCGAGAAATTGCTCCGTTCTCTTGACAATACCAATCTTTTTTAAGGAGGGAAATCTTCTCTGAAAAAAAGTGGTGAAGGATCTGCGATTCCGATATAAAAGGTTAACGGGCGGAGAATACTAATGGAAAGAAGTGGCATTGTAATGTGAAGGTGCAGATTTCTGAGGGAGATTATGCAAGAAAACTTTCATTCTACAGTGTGGCTGGATGAAACGTGGGTCAACGCTTCTCATTCCCGGGGACAAGCCTCGACAAATGATTCTATTGAAGGTACATTGGCAGTGCCTGTTGGGAAAGGGGGGAGAATAATTGCAATTCATACTGGTCCGTCCCAAGGTTTCGTGCCGAATCCGTTTCGTGTGCTCCGATCCAAGAAAATTGGCGATTATCATCAAGAGATGAACTGTACCACATTCCAGAAATGGTTTGAAGAAATATTGCTGAACAACTTGCCTGAGAAGAGCAAAATTGTTATGGTCAATGCCCCGTATCATAGCGTCATTCCCGACAAAGCTCCAACAATGGCAGCAAGAAAGAATGTGCTCATTGAGTGGCTGACGGAGCCACAACATTCCTTTACGTGACGACATGAAGAAAGGGGAGCTCATGAAAATCGTGAAATTGAATATGCCACATTTTCCAGATTATGAGGTGGACGAAATTTCTAGGCGACACGGACACAAAGTAATCCGACTTCCCCCTTATCACTGCCATTTCAAAGCCATCGATCTTATTTGGGCCCAGGTGAAATATTACGTCGCCGTTAATGACAAACTCTTCACGGTTTCAGAAGTAGAAAGACTTCTTTCACATGCTGTGGACAATGTTAGGGCGTAAGATTGGGAGAGAGTCATGAGACGCACGAAGGGAGTCACAAATGAAGCTTGGGAGTAGGAAGATAATATTGTTGAAGAAGTGGAAAAATTTATCAATTCTTTGGGGTCAAGGGATAGTCATAGTTCAACAGACGGAAATAGTGACTCCGAAATGAGTGGTGTGTTCTCTTTATAGGATTTATAATATATTTTCTCGACTCCGGACGCAAGGCGGTAATGGTGAGTGATTTATTTCTTACAATTTGTTTCTGCTTCATTATCAGAAATATTCTACTAACCGCAGTGTATGTGTAATTTCTGCTACTATATACTTATTCACGAGTGTTTTGTTAACTTAACGCCTATAGTCAGCTGATTCGCGTTAGTGGACTGGCAACAGCGTATCGCCAGCCGGTGAAATGTCAAGTCGGAAGTAACGGTGGTTGCACTACAGTCGCCATTTTGCAAACTGTTATCACCCTGCCACCTGGTGAGTCACAATGAGACCTGCAGTGACATAAACAAAACTTGAAATTATGCTCTTTCAATTGGTTATTAGTACAGATGGGTGAGCATTATATAATTGAAGCTATAAGACGTCAAAACCCGATGAATCATTTGAAATCACTTTGTATTACATATGCATATCTACCTGTTTCAACGAGTGATTTTAATTTTTTTTACTTGGTCCTGGAAAGGACCATTTTTATCCGATGGTACAGAGCCAGGTTCGATTACGACATAATGATCTGTAGAAAGAATACAGGGTACTCCATATATTCAGGGTAGCAAGTGTTCGAAATGTTGGACACCTTGGTTTGAAGGAAAATTAAGACTCACTCAGGCCGCCACAAGTGTCAAGTCAAAGTCCTCTGTAACACCGGGTTGTAAACCAATCCTCATTCTTACGCTGTGTCGTGTCAAAGCCCTCTGTGCCCCGGTATATAAACCAGTGTTCATTCCAACGTTTGACAAATATAAAATAATATTAATTGATCCACTTATGAGAAAAACAGTAGTGTAGAGTTCATTAGACTGCTAACATGGCTTTTCTCACTAAATTTTCGCTGGGAGAAACTGACGTTAGTAGAAAAGAAGCTAACAACTGAATGAGCCTGCAGAATTTATTTTCAGGTTGGATTATTTTTATACAAACAAAATAACGTGTGTTGGCATGCTTGTGGATTTGATTTTCAATTCTTTATCATCTATTCGAGACCAACCTAAATCATCTTGAAAGTGGTGTTCCGTGGCATCCGTGTTCTACTCCAGATAATATGCCGCGAGAATATCACACTATTCGTAATTCTCATTACTCCATGACAAAATGTTGTTTACGCTACGGTACCCAAGATACTCAGTGTCTTGCTTATGCGTTCAAGCTAACGGTGGCTGGATATTTTAAAGCCATCGCAATAAAAGATAATAACATAACATTTCATTTTCTTATACCTGCCGACTAAAGAATAGTATTCGAACTGATAAGATGTCACAGTGACCGTAATTATTGAGGATGGGGCACTTAGTAATATAGCGAACAGATGCATTTTCAGGTTGGATTCCATGAACGCTACATAGTGTTCGAATCCGGTATTACACGAAACATCTTAATATGAACACCTCAAATAGAGTTGTCTTCTTTTTGTTAGAATTTAATAACAAAATAATTCCAAGGGAAATTCTCAATAACTCGTATACTTGCGATCAGAAGCCCCATCGGTATGTTGTTATTGTTTCATTTGAGGGGTCGTTAGCTCCGTGTACTTGGTTGTGTGTGTATAGAATTTCTCTGATAACCTGTGTTATAGTGGTGTCTGAGTGTATGAGCAATGAAGGAGAGGATTGGGAAGGAGGCAAGTTAGAAACCATCCCGGCATTTTCCTGGAGTAGCAGTGGGAAACCACTTTCAGGGTGGCTACGGTGGGAATCGAACCCTGTTTCGCCCAACGAGGCTTAGTGTACCCCATACCACCGCTCAGAACATTATTCAAATTCTCATCAAAGCAAGGAATCGAACCCGGACCTCCGGAGAGACACTTCGATATGTTATGTTAGTATTCCTGTCAGATTCTGTAACTTTCTGACAATACAGGTTAAGTGGCATAACCTGCTGATTCCATCGTATTCTCTTTATAACTCAGCAAAATTCAATGTACTCTTCACAGGAATACATCTTAAGTTAATAAATGTGGCAATCTGACTTAAAAGGTGTGGCTCAATATCACATCCCCACTAAAATAGAGCACCGGCTCTCGTTCAAAAAAGTATGCCTACGCCAGGATTCAAAGTACCGTTGTCACCCACCGTGTCAGCCAGGAACTTTACCGATTCAGCCTCAACTACAACGTGGAAACCACGCGCTGCACGTGCACTAGTTACAGTGGCCATCCCACCTCAAACGTTATTATACATGTCAAAGTCTTCAATCATGGTTTATGATGTTGGTTTAACTTTCTACTATTACAGATCACGGAGCGTAACTATTAGTTGGATCATATTACGCGTATGTGTGGTCTTTCAACGAGCAATAACTCACGTGTTAGCAGAATCGTCGTAAGTATTTTGCGCGGAAATTTTCATGGTCGTTTTTTTTCCTTGTTAGACCCATGGCTCAATTACATTGCTGTCACACAGGCAGAGCGCAGAGCAATATCGACCATCTGGAGAAATGTAATGCTAGTTGGGTTTCATAAAACTAAATAATAAGGGGCTCCTGGACCACTCTATTTATAAGCTATATCTATTTTATATCGGCGGGATTTTCTTTGCCGTGCGGAACTCTCTTCTAAACCAGTTTCTTGTGACCGTCTCGGCTCGCGACCTTATTTCTGTCGTTTCCAACCTTAGCCGTGTTTATAAAAGTCAGCATTCAACATGCACGGTCCCCGCTCACGCTGATCATTTAGATACTTCCACCAAGACTTTCCCTGTGATCTTGCTTCCAGCGCTACGCACAAATCCTTAACGAATTTGAAGCGTTGCTTCCCTCTGGGAAACGCCTCAACGAAAACACCCCAAGCGAGTGCCCTACTTATGTGGAAATCACTCTTCAAAACACTGGCAGAGTCACAGGGGTTAAACAGCAGATAAAACTGGTTTACCACGATCTCGAATACTTATCGCACGCAAAAACCAAACCTTCTTGAATCAAAACGATGTACAGCACATTCCACTCACACCCGCCAACCCCCATGTCCTTCACAACTTCCTAAATATCATCAAAAACCCCGCATACCCATCGCGAAGAGTGCCCTCATCCGCTACGTCCAAAATACTGGTGGATATAGTCCCCCACATCCCCTTCATGCTCAGAGCACTACTGGACATGAACCAAAAACAACCACCCTCACATACAATTACATACGCTGACATACAGCAATAATCAGCAATGAACAAGAGCACCGCAGTCGTACTAGACAAACAGAGAAATCCAACACAATCCTGCAACACCCTACAATCTCTCACGCCCATATAGAAGGCTATCACACACACAAGCCAGTCCCACACATGACAGGAAAACGATCCCTTCACATTAAACACACTCAATTTACCTTGCATTTCATCCCAATGCCCAGACACGAACACGGACGACGGCAAATCCATAACATAGGGGCAAATCACACACTCAAGGGAGGATAACAAATAAGCTTAGAGAGAGAGACTATGTATCCTTGCTCTGTATTACTGATCTATCGTAATTCCTCCTATTCTCCCAAAGAGCATTCCAGTCCACTGGTTGGCTTTGGTATTGAAAAAGGAAAGAACCTGTATTCGTCTCATGCTCCCTTAGGTTATGATTGATGAACCTGGGCACCCAGAGGAGGGTGTAAGAGGATTGGTAAAAACCGATGAACCTCTCATTTCTTCTTTGGAGCTACCTTCTGTGGCTAGGTAGCGTTCTTAGGCTTAGGTTTCCTGTCGACACCTTTGCTACCTTCTTAGCCTTGGAAGGAGATTTCTTAGGCGTAGGGGCAGGTGTAGCTCGCTTCTCCTTCTTCTTCTTCTTCTTCTACGCCCCGTAATTTCTTAAATTGTGTGTGAAATTGTTAATGTAATAGTGATGTTTGAGTGACGTATATATACGCTCACTGCTTGGAATTTATATTTTTACAGGGGGCGTAGAATGGTGTAATTTTTCGAAAGCATATACAAGAAATTGAGATTACCTTCCTCTTAGCTGAGCCATGGCCTAGATAGACAGCTTCTTGGGCAAATGAGTCTGGAATTAGACTGCCCATTTAGCTAACCATCTGGTCTAAGAGTGCTGCAGCAGCATCTCAGGCTGGTCACGCTAAGTGAGGAGAAGTTGCCAAGTGAAGCTCAAACGGTGTTATTTGGCTAAAAGCATTCCCATAGTTGTACCAGGTGTACAGTAATTGTTCGTAATTCATCTTTGGGGCCCCTTACCAGGTTCGTAATTGTAGTGTGTGTAATGTTAAACGCTAGTAGTAAGCGCTGGCTACATTGAGTGAGGTCTGGCGTGAATGGAGCGCTGTGATTGGCTGTTGTGTTAGTGAGGTGATTGGGTGGCGTGAGAAAAGGTATTTTAGTGATTTTATGAATAACTAGCAGGTACCCGCGGCTTCGCTCGCGTCATAGTCGTGTCATATTGTTCTTCAATGAAATGCAGGTTTAACCCCGTTCACACCCCTTTAGAACTTGAATATCCAAAAATCCCTCCTTAGTAGACGTTTTCGACGCACAACAAACATAATCCCAAAATATCATTCTTCTAACTTTAATAGTTTTGGTTGGTCGATGAGAGTGAATATCCAAGATTCCTTCCTTAGTGGACGTTTTTCTTCCAGAATTTCACCCCTCCCCATGAGCCCCTTAAATTTGATTTATGAAAATACGGTCGAACACCTATTTATTAAATTATTTATTTATGTATTTATTTATTTATTTATTTATTTATTATTATTAAGCTGATTGTTTTCCTCTGAGTTTCAAACTCCTCGCCTATGTCGTTTAGGAGATGCATGCTCCGTTAGGAATCCTTCAACCCCCACTTTTCACCCCTTTACTCTTAATATACATTACATCGAAAAATCATTAGACATGTGTCAGCTTATTTTTAATGATTGGTTTATATGCCAAGTATCACATCCCCAAATGAAACCACTCGTGAGATATTGTTATTCAATTAAATGCAGGTTTACCCCCTTAACACGCATTTAGAAGCTGAATATCCAAAAATCTTTCCTTAGTGGACGTTTTCGACATACAATGAACATATCCGCAAAATTTCATGTTTCTAACTTCTATAATTTTGGCTGGGCGATGATGAGTGAGTGAGTCAATCAGGTCATTTTCTTTCAATTATTTTTACCAGAATTTTACCCCTCCCGATGGGCCCCTTAAATTGAATTTATGAAGAAACGCTCGAACACCTATTAACTTTTTTTTTTAAGCTGTCCTTTTCCCCTGAGTTTGATGAGTGAGTGAGTTAGTCAGTCAGTTAGGACACTTTCTCTCCTTTTTTTTTCGCAGAATTTCACCCCACACCATCGGCCCCTTAAGTTGAATTTATGAATAAACGTTCGAACACCGATTTACTTAATTTTTAAGCTGATTTTTTCCGCTGAGTTTCAAACTTCTCACCTATGTCTTTTAAGAGATACACGCTCCGTTAGGAAACCTTCAACCCCCACTTTTCACCCCTTTCACCTTATAATATACACCACATCGAAAAACCCTTAGACACATGTCTGCTTATTTTTAATGATTAGTTTATGTGCCGAGTATCACATCCACAAATGAAACCACTCGTGATATATTGTTATTCAATAAAATGCAGGTTCAACCCCCTTAAGACCCCTCTAGAACCTGAATATCTGAAAATCCTCCCTTAGTGTACGGTTTTGACATACAACGAACATATCCCCAAAATGTCATGTTTCTAACTTCATTAATTTTGGCTGGGCGATGATGAGTGAGTGAGTGAGTCAGGACATTTTCTTTCATTTCATTTTCTCCAGAATTTCACCCCTCCCCATGAACCCCTTAAATTTGATTTATGAAAAAGAAACTGTCGAACACTTATTTACTTATTTTTAAGCAGCTTTCACTCCCTGAGATTGAAGAGTGAGTGAGTCAGTCAATCAGTTAGGACACTTTCTTTCCTGTCCCCCCCCCCCCCCCAGAATTTCACCCCTTCCCATGCAGGTTCAACCCCCTTAAGACGCCTCTAGAACCTGAATATCCGAAAATCCTCCCTTAGTGTACGGTTTTGACATACAACGAACATATCCCCAAAATGTCATGTTTCTAACTTCATTAATTTTGGCAGGGCGATGATGAGTGAGTGAGTGAGTGAGTGAGTCAGGACATTTTCTTTCATTTTTTTCTCCAGAATTTCACCCCTCCCCATGAACCCCTTAAATTTTATTTATGAAAAAGAAACTGTCGAACACTTATTTACTTATTTTTTAGCAGTTTTCACTTCCTGAGATTGAAGAGTGAGTGAGTCAGTCAATCAGTTAGGACACTTTCTTTCCTGTCCCCCGCCCCCCCCCCCCGAATTTCACCCCTTCCCATGGGCCCCTTAAATTGGATTTATGAAAAAAATAACGGTCAACACCTATTTACTTATCTTTTAGGCTGATGTTTTTCCGCTGAGTTCAAACTCCTCGCCTATGTCGTTTAGGAGATACACGCTCCGTTAGGAATTCTTCAACCCCCACTTTTCACCCCTTTCACCTCATAATATACACCACATCGAAAAACCCTCAGACACGTGTCTTCTTATTTTTAATGGTCAGTTTATATGCCGAGTATCACATCCACAAATGAAACCAATCCGGAGTTATTGTTATTCAATGAAATGCAGGTCTTACCCCCTTAACACCCCTTTAGAACCTGAATATCCGAAAAACCTCCCTTAGTGGACGGTTTGGACATATAATGATCATATCCCCAAAATGTCTTGTTTCTAACTTCAATAATTTAGGCTGGGCGATGATGAGTGTGTCAGGACTTTGTATCTTTCAATTTTCTTTTTTCAGAATTTCACCCCTCCCCATGGGCTCCTTAAATTTGATTTATGAAAAAATGGTCAAACACCTATTTACTTATTTTTTAAGCTGATTTTTTCCGCTGAGTTTCAAACTCCTTGCCTATGTCGTTTAAGAGATACACGCTCCGTTAGGAACCCATCATCCCCCACTTTTCACCCTTTTCACCTCATAATATACACCACATCGAAAAACCCTCAGACAAGTGTCTTCTTATTTTTAATGATACGTTTATATGCCGAGTATCACGTCCCTCAATGAAACCAAGCCGGAGATATTGCTATTCAATGAAATGCATGTGTACCCCCTTAAGACACCTTTAGAACCTGAATATCCAAAAATCCTTTCTTAGTGCGCATTTTCGACTTACCACGAATATATCCCCAAAATTTCATGTTTCTAACTTTAATAGTTTTGGCTGGGCGATGATGAGTCAGTCAGTCAGTCAGTCAGTCAGTCAGGACACTTGTTTTTATATAAGAGATGAGTGGTGTATATTGTGTATTTGACAATTGTAATGCTTGGAGAAGAGTTTAGTCGGACGTTGGACAGTCATCCAGTCCAACCGCGGCCAGTGGGCCTTAACTCTTGTTTTGTACTGGTAGTGTTTTTTGATTGGTGTAGTGAGGTTGAGTTATTGTTAATTACTATTTTTGTTGGCTAGGTGTACTATGGTGTCCGTAATGGATGTCTGCGTTTTGTAGGATCTGTTTGAGTATTAGTAGCCTATGTATTTTTGTTTTCGTTTACTGGTTGTGGTGGGATCAGGTTCATATCTGCCTAGTCGGCGTATGAGTGGATTGGTGATTAAGGCTGTTTTGAGGTAGAATTTCGAGTGAGGTTTGCAACAAAGTCAAGGATCTTAGTGTTTCTGTGCTTTTCTGTAATACGCAGTTTATATTCCGATCTTATTGCTAGGCGTAGATTGTAATCGTTTGAGGTCGGAGAATGAAAGAGAGCCCATTGTTGTGAATGTGAATGAGTGCAGTATATATGTGTAAGACATGTTTGGTGTTCAGTTTACTTTAGGGTTTGATCAATTGGTATAAAGTTCTGATCTGTGCCTTGGAACGTTGAATAGTCGTTTTTACGTAAACAAAATGGTCAAGGCTCAGGTATAGACTAAACGGTAGGTTGGACCGCGCAGGGAACCACCGTGGCCGGCTGTCGGTGTACCCGAGTGATGGTACGTTGGGGACATGTTTCCTACACCCTTTAAGGTGCTCCGTATGCCCCTCGGGGACGCCTAGGCATCCTGGTCGGGATAGGAAAGGATACCCAAAAGTTGGATACTTCCGCTTACCCGAGAGTTTCCCTCTTAGTTTCTGCCATCCTGGCTGAAGTGCCTTTGAAGGGTAGCATTTCACCGGTCGCCTCTCCTTGCCGACGTTCAGGGGTGTCCGGCGCCGTCCCATCGCACCCTGGAGAGACCGCCGCTCACCTCCCCGAAGCTTTATCGTACCTCTAGCCCGAGTAGGAGGTGAGCCACCCGGTACCGACCCGATACCTGCGAAAGCGGCAGCCATTCAGCCTTCAGGTTTATTTCAACAGAGGGAAGCAAACCTAAAATAATCTTCCTCTCGCAACAGTTCCTGAAAGGACCTACGAGATTAAGGACCTAAGGTTGGAAACACCTCCATGGAGTTCCGGGACAATTTCTTCCTCGTTAGTACTGTATCATCCCGAAAGGCCCAACCTCCTCATCAGGGCGAGCAAGCCTCATCTAGAACTACTATCGTTCCTTAGGGCCTTCCACCTTGATAAGAAACCCTCACTAGGACACTAAAAGAAGTAAAGTTTTCTGGAAAGAAAATTAGCCCTGAGGGGGGGGGGGGGAACTGGCATATTTATCAGTCATATTTGGCCTGCAAGACAACCAAACACCATAATTTACCTCGCCTTAGTGAGAGAGCCTCCTCAAACGTCCGATGCAGAGACACCGAATAAGTATTGGAACCAGGTCCTGAAAGATTGAGATGAATACGTTAACATTCAGGATGTTACACTGCCACGAGAAACTGTAGAGGCCTGTGAGCCTCTCAAGCAGCTGTTAAGGAGGAGTTTTAACCTGCATCTGCACCTTCCGGATCACGAACCTACAGCCATCTTACTTGAAAGCTTATGCCCTTTTAGGAGGTCCCCTAATTGTGAGAACACATCTCTAGTCGTTGTTTGTTTGTCCCAAGAACAATGATATGTTATATGGAATGCATTTCTGTATTTTGGTTAAGTGTAATGTAAGTAAGAACATATATTGAGAAAATGTATGACTCAGTAGAAGGATGAATGAATGGGTGAAAGAGGGTGATTAAGAACTGTCTAATTGCTATTATTCCTACTAGCTTAGTTTGTAAACAGTGTGCGTATTCCCCCTCCCAAAATCCCTCCCTCTTTAAACTCTCTAGTCATAAACATATTAAAATAAATAATAGCATATCTCTAAATGAAAGCACTTTGTGGTACCTGTCTCCACTTATACTCTAGTAAAGCCTTCCTCGCTTTACTATGTCCAATTCTAAGGGATTGGGAAACAAATTAGAGCATCTTCTAACTCACCATGAAAGGGAAGGCTGGATCGAACGTTCATTTAAAGCCTCGTTGTAAGAATACGTACAAAGCGACTGGTTTATTTATGCCGAGCAAGGCGATAGGAAACGACATAGGTATCTTAGACACGGACCGTTTTGTAGTACCGAGAATTATTAAAATCATTGCCTAGGACTTGACGTGTTAGAATTCAAATTTGTCCCCACAAATACCGTATATCTGAGCGCTCAGGTTTTATTTTCCTAGAGTTACATGCGGTTAATTTATCACGAATTGGACGGCCTTCTTCCTACGTGTGTTATCGCTGCCATGGCGTCATTTTTTTACGGCAGAATTAACCGTCACAAGCTGTCATTACCAGCACCTTTGTGTTTGAATTACCGGTATTGAAAACGCAATTTGAAAAGTCACTCCTATGAAGACAGAAATTTACGACAACATCTAAGAAAAATCGATAAATAATGAGGTGGGTATAAAGTTTAATCTCAACCCCCTAGTATAGACATGATTTGACACTGTAAAGCTTCAGCGCTTTGAAAACATGGGTCGGTAACACTCACTTAACGGCGAGTATAATGCTATATTATGATATTTCTCTCTTTAGGGGCAGATGACTTAGGTATTCTGCCCCCATAAAGCTTCAATTATTGTTATTCAGGTCATCAGCCAGGTGCACTCGACTAATGCTCAAGCCAACGGTTGACCACCGGAGTAGTATCTTGTCGGAAGGCCCTTTCTAATGCATCCCTCTCCTCTGCCCCTCTGTGTAGTAGGTTGTGTGTATGAGTGATAATAACCCGATTTATTAAGGTGTCTATGTATTTTGAAGTCAGGTGAGGATTCAGAAGGACGCACTGGCCTCATGTTAACACAGGTTATCAAACAAAATTACTTACACACAGCCATGTTTAAGGGGCTAATCGTCCTCCTTAGTCGATGTCGCTTTCATAATAAATTTCAACTTCACAGCTTATAATATTAGTATTGAATCTACTGTAGGCCGAATGGATTTCTTTCTTTTCTTTTTTCATTTTTCACCCTCATAATATTAGTTATACATTCCTTGTCGGGATGGCCGGGCAGTCTGAGGCAATGGAATTAAGTTCGAATTTTCTCCAAAGGAAGCGAGGGTTCGAATCCCTCAACCGACAGCTCAGCATGGGTTGGCAACAGTCAATGTACCTTCCCTTTTCTTCCGATGGATTGAGCCCTCATCACTCCTCCGCTCAGCTTGCCAAAGCTCGGCACGAACAGCCCCAGAAAAAGGCTCGGCACGACTCAGCTTGAGGAGGAGGGGGCACGAAGTGTCCCGAAAGAAGCCTTGGCTCGATTCGGCTTGTGGTGGGGGCACGAACAGCTCCGTATGAAGCCTCATTAAGAGGAAGGGGCACTATGAGCCCGGAAGGAAGCCTCGGTTGTAGACTTCAGCAGTATGCCGGCCACAATAGTCCGAGACCTCTTTGTCTACTTTTTCACTGGATTTTCTCCAGTCCCTTAAGCACGAGGGTCCGTGACCATTTGGATAATCTTGCGTTCCATGTTAGAATCTTCTTAAAACTCAACAATTTTTCTAGGTATATGCCGTGTCATGTGTGGGGTTTGGCCTAGGAACACCAAGCTGGCTCATCAGTGGGCTCTTGTCATGTTTCCTTCGCTCCTAGATCTAGCGCTCCATCAAGTGGCTACAGGCTCAGGTCTTCAGAAAAACGAGAAACCAGCCCCGCTTCATTAAATACTGAAGGCAAATTACACAAAATGCCCAATAATTTTCCAAAATGTCTACTTTGTCTGAAATTCCACGCTTTGTATTCTTGCGAGTCTTTTCGAGCACTCAATATCGATGATAGGAGAAAGCTCATTGAACAACATCATCGTTGTTTTAATTGTCTTTCGCTAAAACTTTCTGCGTCTAATTGCCAATATACTAGGTTTTGTTTCCATTGCCAAAAACCGCATCACACTTTGTTACATCGTCACGAGAATGCGAAGTCATCAGCCACTTCACCTTCCACCTCAAAACAAAGTGATGACGTTGAAAGGCCTGATGCTTCCTCCTTCGTCCAGAATTCTAAATATTGGCGCAGTGCCCAGGTACTTTTATCCACAGTTCAAGTGGACCTTCATGATAGGTTTGGTAATTGGATTCGAGCAAGAGGTCTTCTGGAATCCGCCACCACACATGACTTCGTGTCAACGCCGTTAAAAGAAACTTGGTCCTCCCGTAATACCTGCCTCCATAGAAGTATCTGGCATTAATAATTCTAAAAGTCAAGCTCTACAATTTTCGAAGTTGGAACTCAAAGACATCTGTCAGAGAAACACTTTAAATTAAATTATCTCATCCTGCATATCATAGGCGAGATTACCCCAAGTCGCTCTGTCGATACTAACAACTGAAACATTACTGCTAATTTGAGACCCATTGAATCCTATATTAATCATGCATTTTGCTTACAAAGAGCCGGTTGTATTTTGCCCAACTATAAAGGGTCAGACGGACCCCACTTGCCTGGTTAAGTACCGTATACGAGACTGAAATTTGTACTATGAATCGCAGGCCTATCTGAGGGCTCAAATTACAAAATCAATTTTGGCATTGTTTAACGCATAAAAATTAACAAATTAATGGATTTTCTGTCCTTGCATGACGAGAGATTCCATAATGCCGTTAGTCAAAAGTAACGGCAACTGGGTTCATCAGACCCAGATAAGGGTTACGAAATATCTTTTTCCACCGGAGAGGACGTGTGTCTATGAGCCAGGTACTTCTAAGTACATTTTGTTGTAGATCAGTGCGATAACGCTTGACAACATGGATAGGCTACTGGTATCAAACATGGTAGACGATTTTGTTCCGTCGGTATTCCTTCAAATGGTTGCCGTTAGGCGATATTTCGCATTTAAATTTTGGATTGTGTAAAAACTTACAAATATAATAATTATAATCTTGCTAAGTCAGGCATTTCTGCAGATAGATATTAATAGATGTTATCTTTTCTCCAAATTTCAAAAGTGTTGTAGCCTACTCATGCCTTATAGATTTTTAGCCTACTTTTCACATTTTGAAAAAATGAGGAAAAAGTAGACTTAGGAGATCGATCCTGGCAAATTTCTGTCTGTCCTTCTGTCTGTCTGCCCCCCCCCCCTATCAACTCCTAAACGGCTGCAGCAATCAAATCCAAATTTGGTATGAGTAATGTTTTATACTAATATCTCAAGAACATTTGAAAAATAGGTCAGTGCTGCCAACTGCTGAAAAACCGCAATTGAAATTTGAGCTCCATGTTGGATATCTTGGAAGGTATGCATGGGAGCGATTTCAAAATTGGCACACGTATAGATAATAATATTTCAGTTTAATTTCCAGGAGGCCATGCATGGCAGTATTGCCAAAATAATTCTAAGCTTGCTGATAACTCCAATTTTAAATGATTATAACTTCTATACTATCAATTGGATTTCAACCACATTTTGTATGCACTATGTGTACATCAACAGATATGACTGAGCGTATTCTTAAGAGCCACCAGGTCAGCCAAATGTCAATAAATGTTCTCTCTATTCTTTTATCCAAATACCAATATATCAGAAAGTATGCAAGCCGACAGCTTAAAACTATGTACACGTATAGTACCTGACATTCTAGACTAATTTGGAGTAACTTAAGTACGTCAGTGCTACCAACATGATTCTAAGCCTGCTGATAAGACCAATTTTTAAATACATGTAACTTCTATACTAGCAATTGGATTTGAACCAAATTTCGTATGTGCTATGTGTATCATAACCGATATGATATGCTTATTCTTAAGAGCAACCAGGACTGCCAACTGTTAATAAATGCTGTCTCTATTTTTTCTACCCAAATACTAATATGTCAGAAGTATGTAAGCCGACAGCTTTAAAATTAGCACACGTATAGTATCTAACATTCCAGATTAATTAGGAGAAACTAATATACGTCAGGGCTGCCAACATGACTCTAAGCCTGCTGATAGGTCCAATTTTAAAATACATATAACTTCTATACTAACAAATGGATGTCATCCAAAGTTGGCACAACAAGAGATCATAATATTTCAGATTATTTCTGACCAACGCATGCATGACATTGTTGTCAACATGATTTTACGCGCGCTGTTAGTTCCAATGTCTAACTGCATGAAACGGACTTCAACCAAATATTGTATTCTGTACCTTAAGAGATGGAACTAACAATATATTCAGTAACCAGGGCTGCCAAATGTAGTGCTCTTTTAGGCTACATGTATATTTAGAACTAATTAGAAATTTCGATATTACCAACTTAATTTCGCTATTTTTCTAGATAGGTCTAACTTATATAGATTGGCAAAAACTTACATTTTAAGAAAAATAGTCTCTTTAGTTCGTCATGGCACCTAGTCTACTGACGCAATTCAGGGTATTTCTCATGTGGAGAAAATCAACACAGCTCCAACCCATTAACGTACTGGTGAGTAAGACTTGAAAATGTGACCATAATCGGGATCGAACCCGCGTCTCTTGTGGCATGGACAGGCACGCTAGGTCCTTGCACGAATGTTATGATGACATTTTAGTCTAAAATAAAGCTAGTAATATCAATGATAACAAATTATGTAACTAACAACATAAAAAAGGAACATTATGCAGCCATAAATTGGCACAAAGCACTGGACAGATAAAATGATAGTTACGCTGCCCTGTTCATTGAAACTCTAGGTCAGCATCTCCATCTATGTCTCTTGCAAGTGTTTGGGATCTGCAGGTGTTAGTTAGATTTCCCAGTTGGCCTCAAAGCTTTCAATACCTGATGAAAGGAACTCTTCACTCCTCGGGGTGTAGCGACTAGGTTCGGGTCCGATTCCCGGCTCTGACAAGAAATATAATTGTCATTTGACGAATGGAAGGAGTACATTCCGCCTCGTGACGTATATCTGAGCAGGTTTCGATTCCAACCTCAGATATCTCGGAAATGGTTTCCCACTTCTACTCCTGGCGGATGGTTCCTAGCTTAAGCCACGGGTGCCCCCTTCCACATCAAAAGTTATATATCAATCATAATAATACAAGTTATCAGACAAAAGGCCACTTTCACTCAAGTACACGGGGCTGAGTGATACTCTAATTCTTGAAGTCTTTACTAGATTTCGCCTTTAAATTAGGTTTGACATATATGGTACAACACCGTGACGTTTACAGCTGAATTTCCTTTACTTTATTTTGCAACAATTGACAATATACTGTAATGAGCTTTGAAATTCGTATTTTGTGTCTCAAATATTATATATGGTAGAAATGACAAAACTTGTGTTATGATGACATGTTTTACAGCGGAGGTAGGCCTAATGTTCCCAGTGCAGATTTTCAGTGAAAGTCAATTCACAATATTTAATAGTCGAAGATACAGAGGTGTTGCTAATTAACTAGGAACAGCCTTTTGACGACAATATGATGCAAGTTACCCTCATGTCAGTCGGAGTCGGTAATGGTTCTCGTTTGAACTGCGTGCTTTGCAACACAATGAGATCTTGGTATTTTGTGGATTCCGAATGGCTGTACGCTAGTAGTGGCGATTTACAATACCTGTACAGTGTACGAAGTTCAATTTCAGGTACCCAATTAAGCGTATTGATAGAGTTTTACCGTGAGTACTTTATTGTCTGACCGAATAATATTTAATCTACTCACCGCTAATCAAGTTTGTGTGTACATAGGAATAAGGAAACCGAATGTAGGATATTTTAAATTTCCCTGCTCTATAAGCAGCCACAATTACTTATTCATTTTATCAATTCAATCGCAATGATAACAACTTATTCGACCAGCGTTATGGTCGTATTTGTTTTACTGTTGTAGACAAACATATAACCGCTCCTTATCACTGTGCACTTCCTCATCTGATTTATTGTATATGAGAATGACTTGGCGTAGCCTACTGGTATAAGTAAGGTCTTAAATTAATTCTACAGTGAGTTTCTTGTGTTCTAGATTCCTGAACACAATGGAGGATCAACTATTTATTAAAAGTGAGCCAGACTGGATGACACATACAGTTGAAGTCTCTAACAATGTGAGTTGCATTTTGATTCGGGTATGTTGTAACATTGCATTCTTAGTGATGTGCATGACAAGTGAGGTTTAGTGACTTAACACACTACTTAATGGTAAATGTCACGCTAACGTTTCGTAACGTAAATTAGTACTCATATTGTGTGTGCATATGTTTGATTGGGACATGCTTGTGTTACTTCGCAGGAGACAACTGTCCTGTTGCCCTCGGATAACGTGAAAGACGAGCCTGCTGATATATTTGACGATGAAAGGATAGCAGTTAAGGAGGAACATGGACTACAGGTAATTATCGGTTCTGCGTTATTTCTCTCGTAATAATATGAATGATTTTTAGAATGAATATTGTTTGGATGTTTGGAATACTTCGTCTTTTCTATAAGAACACCGACAGTAACTGATGTTATTGTATTAATACTGCAGTTCCACTCTGCTGGCACCCTGGATCCTATTACAGGTTAAGTCTACACAATGTGCCATATTATAACTCTATCATATAAGGCATTTGAGATATGATTGCCCTTAAGAGAATGCGCTGCTGATTGCTATAGGCTAGTGGGGAAGAGGGAAGACTGCGTTACCGGAATAAATCAACGTTAAGTTTCTAACTCGGGCGTCAGCTATCGTAGCCTATTTGTAATGAATAATCATCACCACATCTTTATACCTTACATTATTTGTTCACAAGGCAGATTACTGAAAATCTATGGGATGGCTGGGCGGGTCTCAGACTACGGAGGAGTGAACATCTATAAACTACGTCATCTCCAGATATTTTCCCGACTATTAATTCAGGTAATTTCAGTAGTTTAAGAATTTTATAGAAAGGAGCACCTTTTGTACATTTTTACAGCGAAATATCCTTAACGAAACGAACACACACAATTAAAGCAACCCGAAGTCAACGATCGCACACTTCAACAGAAAACCTGATCCATGGCTTGCTCCAATTCTGAAGGAGTCGTCTCGCTGCAAGAAGAGTGCAGCACATTTACCAAGTGATGAACGTGATCACTTTTAAAATATATAATAGCGGTAGTGTAAAACAAGTGATAGATGGGACAACATACAGTTTCAAATAAAGAAATGTCGTGGGGCTTCACTGCTTACCATGACTACATTAATAGGAAGTTGCTTGAGACCCACATGACCTGAGTAGAGACCGTTATTGTTTCTGTTTACTTGTGTTGGGCTCCTCTTTTCCATTTCTTCTTTTGACCACCCCCAGTTCGCTCTCCTTCAATAATGATCCCGAAAGTTATAGGTACGGTAATCATATTATTTATCACCGTAATTGACAGTTCTCTTTAGTACCTAATAACTTACCATCATCTTAGCCGACACACCAGAGGACTTGAATGAGTTTTAAAATGGTATGGATTCTGTCTTGAAAGAATTCACGATGAAACCTAATAAATGTAAAACAAAAATATCGGAATGCAGTCGAAAGAAATCAGAAATCCCTATGGATGTCGAATTGGCAGGTGAACAGCTAAAGGAAATAGGGGACTTCTGTTACTTGGAAAGCAAACTAACCAGTGATGGACCAAGCAAAAAGGATATCAACATTTGGCTAGCACAGGCAAGGAAAGCATTTGCACAGAAAAGGAATTTGTTGACATCGAATATAGATTAAGGTATTAGGAAGTCATTTTTCAAAGCCTTTGTATTGAGCGTGGCGCTCTATGGGAGTGAAACTTGGACTATTGGTGCAGCAGAAAAGAGATTTGAAGCGTTTGAAATGTGGTGTTACAGGAGAATGATGAAGATCAGATGGGTAGATAGGGTTACAAATGAAGAGGTATTAAGACGAGTGGGAGAGGAGAGATGTTTCTGGCAACTGCTAATGAAGAGAAGAGATAGGTTGGTAGGATACATACTAAGACACCCAGGAATAGCAACCTTAGTTATAGAAGGAAGGGTCGAGGATGAGAACAGTAAGGATATACCAAGGTTAGAATATGTTAAACAGATGCCTCGGATGTGGGGTGTGTTAGCTATGTAGAGATGAAACGATTAGCTCGGGACAGGGAAGCATGGAGTGCTGCATCAATCCAGTCGAAATATTGAAGACTCAAATAACAAACAGATTACTGTAATTTCTTAAGGGGTCAGATCTCCTCCTATCCTTCAAGGTATAATGGTGTAATTGCTTTGCACAACTGCCTGGAATATAAGGTATTCTGATATATTCCACTTTTCATAAAAAGTAACTAAAAGTGCGGTGATCATTAAGACACGTTTTCCCCCAACGTGAATGGTTCTGGTTGGCTACGACGTGATTTAGAACCAGTGATATCGGGAACATTTTCTCCATGATGCAATGCTTCTACACTTCCTTTAAGTTAATGTGTTAAATAATTGCACTGCTGTGAATCCGATTCTGATTTCTTCCCTATTGCACTTGTTAATATTTTTACAAAACACAGCTGCCTCCTCCTCGTCAACTATTACATGATATTATTACTGCAATCTGACCGCCATGGCCTTCAGTAACGAAGTTCCGCTGCACAGTAATAAGTTGTATAGAATAGTATTATAAATGTTTTCAGTAAATGTTTACAGATTTCAGTACCATGCGGTCCAATGCACAAATCCCCGCATTCACGCTGTACAGTAATAAGTAAGCGTTTACGGCCTCTTTCCTCTGTGACCAGTCAGGTTGCTCCTTCACTATGTCCTTCTACATCATTCCAAATATTTGTTACTAGCGCCGATAACCTACATGTTAGGCCCCTGAAAGCAACAATTAACCTCACCATGAGTATTACTCCCATATAGAATAGTGTCTAATGTCATGCAGAAAGTTCCCACCACGTGTATTGTGTTGTTTATGCCTACTGTTATTTAAATATTTGTTTCCATCTCTTGAGTCTGATGAAGTTCACAGCTTACTCGATCCTTCCTCAGCCCTCTCAATGATCTTTCTCCGTGCAATAGCTCAGCTCAGCTCGCGATCTCTACGTATAATTTGATGTAACGTGGTCTGACGTAGAATTCAGATATAGGCGGGCTTTTCTATCAACTCGACGGGGACAGTATGTTGTGCCCGTATTGATCCGATATACCTCTGAGCCGAAGGCGAAATCAACCCTCGTGAGATCCCTTCTCCAGCAAACACACATGGATTTGAGCTGGTCCCAACACGAGACCGTTACTCTCATGCTTTGGGTGTGGTGATGTAGTTATTCTTCAGATCTAGTTACATTGTTCCTTTCTTCGGTAGATGCCTAATCCCTTGTCGTTCCGCAACGTTCAGTAACATCTGACAAAGAAACCAGAATAGAAATAATAATTTATGATGGAACCTCATCCACCACTTAAATTAATTAAATTAAATCTCGCTAGCTAAATCCCGTACAATGTATCCTACAAAACGTCGCATCTGAAACTCATTCCTAAGCCGTACAGGAAGCAAATCACATACAAAGAAAATATGTACAATAATAAACATGATCTCGACTGGGTTGTTGTATTGTTGGCAGCTCATCTGTTCCTTCAGAAAGTCGTCTCACAATCAGTGAAGTCTCATATTTCTTATCTAGGTCATGTATGTCGCATTGTGTTTGGATGGTATTCAAAATGATGGAACACTGTATATGATTTGTTTCCACCTATGTAATGGAACGTGTTTGTAAAACAAGTAATTTATCTGCAGGATGATACTGATCTGACTGAGGATATCAAGATAGAAGAATGTTCGATACCAGAGCTTGTTCCACGAAGGGAGGAAATGGAAAGTCCTTCATTAGCGAGTGATGGAGATTTGAAAGAGGTAAGTGCCTTTTGGGTTACTACTTGTTGCACCTCATAAGAGACATAACCTGATCGCCATCTTCCTCTCACCATTGCAATTAAGGGAATACAAAATTGTGTATTCAGACCGTACTGATGACTGTTATTAGGTTGGATTTGGTACAGAAGGTACAAGTCGTGTAGAAGATTGCTTGCTGCTGGCTTAATAATAAAGATAATAATGATAACTATGACTCATGAAATTTGCTTTCCCGAAATTGTACTTGAAATGATACCGGGCAGGAAATGTGATAAATATTCCTTCTGATCCTCTCCTCACTGCTACAATACATGAGAAATGATGGGTGACAACTGTTATTTATTTATAAGTGGGAGAATGATAAACACATCATATCATTTACCGTACATTAATATCAAATATCAAGTTATAATTATTAACCACCATATACACTTAGTATTAATATTGCGAGATGAGTACCGGAACAAACAAAATCCGAATACTGAATGTCAGATCAATCGAAATCCTATCAAACGAACGTATCACTTCTATCACCGATTATATCAAACGCTCATCAAAACCAATCGTCGACAAACCTGTAGGGATAAGCATGGCACAAAATCAAACTAATGAAAAATCTTACTCGAAATACTCGAATATTCTGAATATTTACACGAGCCTCGACTCGAACCTGTGACACTTCACTCTACAATGGTTGATCTGCATGTGTGGATAGACCGATGAACCAGGATCTCATAGTCTATAAATGGGTTTTAAAATAACGTTACCGTCCAATGTAAGACATAAAACAGAGAAGTCTACCACGGAATAAATACAAAATTCACCAATTCTAAATTCGTTTTCAAATAACGTACCCCTTCCAGTGAACTGTACTGAACAGTCAAAATCGAAATAGCACATCCACAAATCTTATCTGAACTGGAAACAAAATAGGGGAAAGAACTTCCCTTGCTCACATTTAGCTGATCCGATGTTAACCACCACTCAAATGTTGGACTTACTAATGCCTCAGTGAGCCTCAAATATCAAACTCAATATCTATCACCAACACTTCTATTCACTTCAGGATGATAAGTGTGATACATTTGTCGCTGAGGCTCCAATATCACATGTATCTCCGTTGAACAATTAAAGTACCATTGTATGTGGTTATGCTTATCATTTGTATATTTAAGTGAAAAGAACGGATAGGTGCAGAAAGGGGGCGTACAAGGCCTTTCAAGTTCACCATCGATATATTTCAGCTTCACTTTTATTGGTATGTTATCACTGAAAAATCTCTATTTTGTATTTTACATTTCTTATAACTGATTAAGATGTTGGTGTTTGAGCCTTCAGTCTTTTGACTGGTTTGATGCAGCACTCCACACCTCCCTGTCCTGAGCTAATCGTTTCATCTCTACATAGCTACCACACCCTACATCCGTGGCAATCTGTTTAACCTATTCTAACCTTGGTCTACCCCTACAGTTCTTGTCCTCCACCCTTCTTTCCATACCTAAGCTTGCTATTCCTGGGTGTCTTAGTATGTGTCCTATTAACCTATCTCTTCTCTTCATTAGCAGTCGCCAGAAACATCTCTCCTCCCCCACTCGTCTTAATACCTCTTCGTTTGTAACCCTATCTACCCATCTGATCTTCATTCTCCTGTAACACCACATTTCAAATGCTTCATTTCTCCTCTTTTCTGCTGCACCAATAGTCCAAGTTTCACTTCCATAGAGCGCCACGCTCCAGACAAAGGCTTTCAAAAATGACTTTCAAATACCTAAATCTATAATCGAAGTCAACAGATTCCTTTTTTGTAGAAATGCTTTCCTTGCCTGAGCCAACCTACTTTTTATATCCTCTTTGCTTCGTCCATCGCTGGTTATTCTGATTCCTAAGTAACAGAAGTCTCCTACTTCCTTCAGATTTTCACCTGCCAAATTGATCTCCATAGAGGTTTCTGATTTATTTCGGCTGCATTCCAGTATTTATTTTTTACATTTATTAATTTTCATCATGAATTCTTTCCGTAAGACGGAGTCCATACCATTCAAAAACTCTTTCAAATCCTCATGCTAGTCGGCCAAGATGACGATGTCATCAGCAAATCTCAGAGTTGAAAATATTTCTCCTTGAATCTTCACTCCCACTTTAAATTTCTCTCCAATTTCCTTCATTGCTTGTTCAATGTAAAGATTGAAAAGTATGGGTGATAAGTTGCAGCCTTGCCTTACACCTTTCTGAATACCAGCTTCTCTCTCATGTCCTTCAGCTCGAATGACTGCTGTCTGGTTTCTGTATAGATTGTAGAGCACCCTCCTATCCCTGTACTTTATTCCAATAGAATTCAAAATGTCAAAAAATTTAGTCCAATCAACGTTATCAAAAGCCTTTTTCTAAGTCTACAAATGCCATGAACGTTCTCTTATCTTTTCTTATTCTACCTTCCAAAATCAGCCTAAGACTTAGTACAGCTTCCCTTGTTCCTACATTTCTCCTAAAACAAAACTGGTCTCCCCCAACTCCGTTTCTATCTGGCTTTCAATCCTTTTGTAAATTATTCTAGACAGGATCTTTGAAGCCTGAGTAATCAAGCTGATTGTACGGTAATCTTCACATCTGTCAGCTCCCACTTTCTTTGGTATAGGGATGATTACATTCTTCTTGAAATCAGGGGGTACCTCACCTGTCTCATAAATCCTACACACCAAGTGAAATAATCTGATCAGACTTTCATCTCCTATGCAGCGTAGCAACTCAATCAGTATATCATCTATGCCTGGTGCTTCGTTCCTGCGTAAGTCCTCTAATGCTCTGTCAAATTCTGATCTCAATATGAAATCTCCTTTTGCATCCTCATCAATTTCCTCCCCCCTTTCCATTACACGATTCTCAATCTCCTTTCCCTTATACAAGCACTCTATGTAAGCTTTCCATCTCTCGACATTTTTTTCCCCTATCTCTTAGAGGCTCTCCGTTTGTGTCCTTAATATTACAGCACTTAGTCTTCTTTTCCCCAAAAGTATTCTTAATCCTTCGATAAGCAGTGTCTACTTTTCCTAATTGCAGACAATTTTCTATACCTGCACATTTCTCTTACAACCATTCTTTTTTCGCTTCCTTGCACTTCTTGTTAACCTCATTTCTCAGACGTTTGTATTCTGCTTTCCCCTTTTCATCTCTTAGATTCGTGTGTGTCCGCCTTTCATCCATCAATTCTAGTATATCCTGAGTGATCCAGGGTTTTCTACCTATTCTTTCTTTCCTACCAATGTTTTCTTCTGCGGATTTTGTTATTTCATTCTTCAAAAGTGCCCATTCGTCTGCAATTGAAGTTTGTTTAGGGGTTTTCATTAGTCCTTCCTTGATACTCTTCTTGAATCTTTCGTTTACATCCTTTACTTTCAGTCTGTCTATTGCCCACCTTTTTGGCTTTTGACTTTTCTTCAGTTCCTTCAACTTTAATCTGCATTTCATTACAACCAGATTGTGGTCAGAGTTTATGTTAGCACCAGGATATGTTTTACAATCCAAAATCTGGTTTCGAAACCTCTGCTTGACCATAATGAAGTCGATTTGGTAACACCCTGTATCTCCTGGTCTCATCCATGTGTATATTCTTCTATTGTGGTTATTGAATAAGGTGTTAGCTATGACCAACTCATGCTCGGTACAGAATTCCATCAGCCTGCTTCCTCGATCATTCCTTTCACCTAATCCGAAATCTCCTACTATCTTCCTTTCTCTCCCTTTTCTTACCACAGCATCCAATTTCCCATTACTATAACATTTTCATCACCTTTGATATATCTCAGAAATTCATCTATTTCTTCGTAGACCTTTTCAACATCCTCATCATCAGCTTGACTTGTAGGCATATAGACTTGTACCACTGTGGTGCACGTAGGTTTAGTATTGATTTTTGCTACAATAATCTGTTCACTATATTGCTCATAATATTCCACCCGCTGTCCAAGTTTCGTAATCAATATGAGCCCAACACCTGCTTGGCCATTGTTTGATTTAGAGCTAATGACCCTATAGTCACCTGACCAAAAGTCCTGTTCTTCCTGCCAGCGCATTTCACTAATCCCAACCAAATCCAACCTCAACCTATCCATTTCCCTTTCTAAGTTTTCTAACATTCCAATTCCTAGCAGACTTCTAACATTCCATGCTCCGATCCGTAGAATGCCAGATTCCCTCTTTGTCACTTCTGGGATGTTAACCCCCTCTCGAGTAGTCCCCACCCGGAGATCCGAACGGGGGACTAGTTTACCTCCGGATTGAAATTTTACAAGGGAGGAGGCCATCATCACATGTAATTATGCATAGAGAGGTGCATATCCTCGGGAATAGCATTACGGCTGTAGTTTCCCGTTGCCTTCAGCCGTGCATCAGGCCATTAGTTGGCTTATATTATCAATATCTTAACCGTCTATTAGACTAGTAAAGATCTGATTTATTCTGAAAGGCTGCTACTCCCTTTCAGAATAAGTAAAGAGCAATTCTACTAACAAAAATACTAACCTTCTACTAACAATTAAATACCAAAATTCTACTAACGAAAAAAATACTCAAGTTCCACCAACAACAAATACTACCACTAAAACAGTCTGTCACCAGGCACACTCACGTGCACCCTCACACATCACAGTCTACTGAAACAATGAACTATAACTATTAAACAATGCAACTGCCACCACAGACACTCACACACCAAATTCTAATAGAACAATGGCATATATCTAATAAACAAACTAACAACATACTTACAACTAAAACTACATACTTACTGTACTGTAATTTGATAGACAATATTTACAAAATGCAATTTAGATTGTAATGCACTGGCATCTAATTTAGTTCAATTGTTTACATAACCTCAATATGGCAATATATCAAATGTTTATCATTAGCACCGCGTTCAATTTGTCTTTCTGCAGAATACATATAGCTATAGAGAAAGGTAGGAAGAAAGAGAGTAAAAAAGAAAGAAAAAGGAGATAAAGAAAGAAAAATACTTAACTAACAAAGAAACAAATTAAAAAATTAAACATAAATAAAAGAATGAATAAAACTAAATGATAAAATAAATTATCTAAATAAATATTTTAAGTAAACAATTAAAATAAATTACTAAATAAAATAATTAATTAATTAAATACATAAATATAACACATATATCATTAAATAAAATTAATAAAATAATAAACAAATAAATATATAAAGAAATAATTAAATTAAAAATATTAAACAAGCAAATAATTAAAAATAAATACTTAAAATAAATAAATAAATGGATAAATTCACAACTAATATAAATAAAATAAATACCGGTACATAAAATAAATAAAAATAAATACATAACATAGTATATAGCCACTTATGAAAAAAATACCACGCTGATATTTAGTTATATGGTGACTTGAATAGAAAATATTATGTAACCAACACATGCGATGTTAACCTTTACAATGAAAGTAACAGAGGTGTGTTATGCAATACAGATTTTTAAGAAATAATCTATTTTAATTCATACATAATTACTTCAATATAATTTGACCTTCCCAAGCTGAGGGAATGATGACTTGGATAGATGTAACTGGATTATCCCAGTGTTTAGCTGTAGTGCATAAAGCCACAGACTGGCAAACAAAGTGGCTGATTATGCAAACAAACTTTGATATTGAGGGGACCGACAAAAATATAAAATTATTGAAGTTGTCAAATTAGATAAGTTCCATTTTCATATGTATGAAAAGTTCAAAGTATTCATGATTGCTTTTAGCCTACTAACAAATTTCGTTAAAAACGAATGTAAACTTATGAGATCCACATGGGCGATATGACAAATGACAAAACCAAATTCATTCAACTTTGGTACAGAGGTAGTACTAGTAAAGGACACCTCATTGTCATGTTTTATATCGCCGCCATATTAACAAAAAGGCGGCCACCCGATTATTTAATTTTTAAATCAGATTACGACTAAACTAATCATTGGATCTCTACCAAATTTTGGAGGGACAAACTTTCACTTGTGAAACCTATGGAGTCCTAACTGCAAGATCATTAGCCAAATAATTTCAAGATGATAGCTGGGAATCCATAACATATGATATGATCCAATGAAACAATGAGTGTGATGAACTAATCCTTAAATGACAACGAACTTGGATCATCTGGAATGCAAATAAAAATGAGAATATCAGGAACAGCTTTATAGAAGCCCGAAAACATACATCTAGGGACTCTAAAGGATAAAAGTGCAACATATGAAAGACCAATTAACATTAATAGAATCGGACTTCAGACAGCACAATTCAAAGGACTTCTACAAAACTTTCAGAAGTAGTTTAAGGAAGTATACTCCACCAAGCTTACTTTTCACAGATCCAAAGTCACAGAAAACTGCATATAATAACGCTGAAAATTGCAGAATACTTGCGGAATATTTTGAAGAACTCCTCAACTGCGATCCACCAAAGGAGACATTTAATTTTGATAATATACTCCCCATTCCTCCTGACTCTAAACCACCAACAACAAATAAAATTAAAGAAATTATAAACGAATTTAAAAATAACAAAGCATCTGGAGAAGATAGTATAGCTGCTGAGTGACAACATGATCCTATAAAACACACATCTGCCTTGATACTTCCACTACATAAGAAAGGGAAGAAAACAGATCCTAACTATTACAGGGGAATCTCCCTCCTGCTAGTGACCTATAAGATCTTATCCAAAGCACTTTTAAAAAGAGCTGAAAAAATACTCGACCCAGAGAGTATCAGGCAGGATTTAGGAAGGGACGATCGTGTATGGAGCAAATACTACATTTAAAGAACATATTAGACATGAGGAAAATCAGGAACTTGAAATATGTAGTTACTTCTGTGGATTTAAAAAAAGCCTATGACTCCATTGACAGAAAGGCACTTAAGATGTGTGTAGGTATTTCCACCCTTATTATTCCCGTTTCCACAGTGTTGGGAAGGAGATTGAAAGAGTCGCTAGATGGGAACGGTTCTTTCTTACAGCCGGAGTTTGTGAGAACAAAATTCTTGTATAGAAGTGACGCTCCCAGCAAACGTTAATGTGTATCTGTTTGTTGGGGTTTCCTGTTTGATGTTCTTTGCCGTCAGTAATTCAACATGTGTGACATTTCTCAATATGTACGTTGCTGTTTTAGATTAAACCCACCTTGTTACCACTATGTAGTGTTCAATCAGAATGGAATAAGGTGAGGAGTTGGTAGGAAGTGTCTACGGCCTATTGAGACGTATAATCCCGCATTTGCCTGTAATAACAAATGACTAAATATATTAAACCGTTTCATAGCCGGCGGTCGGTTTCAATCCCAGTTGTCTTCACGGTGGGGAAGTATTCTGACCACTTGGCCTGGATCTCGGAGTTTTGTGATATTTTAAATAAGCTCAGCTCCTTTCCTCAAGCCATATTTTATGATACCGACTACATATATGATAGCTTTTGAAATAGGCAATGAGTTGGAGCGAAGCTATTGAAATGTAAGTCAACGTCACTGCAGCAAGAACTGTTCCAGGCATTCATTTGTCTGGTGAACTTCCTCAGGGAGATAGAAATACTGGCCCAGGTCCCTGAATCTTTTCCAGTTTTGCGACGATGAAATCCCGGCACCATAAAATAATGTCCTCCAATTTTGACATAACGTCCAAGAACCAGTCGGTGTAATATCATATATCGCAGTTCAAGGTGACTGGAGATGATTGCATACAAGATCAAGAACGGTTTCCTAATAAATCCAACCAGGAGGTTTAAACACCACCTTGGCCAGCCTTAAGAAGGAAACACACGATGGCTTATCGCATTACATTTTACCTTTTTGGCAGCCCGGACAAACGGAAAGTTTATTTCTAGAAAATTAATGCTGTTTCCCAGTATTACATTAACTCTAACTAGTGGGCACGTGCGAGCTTTTGCAACGTGAATGTAGGTTTATGGGGTAGTAGGGAAGAATGTGGGAGAACGAAGTTTTAAATATTGAAGAAATGTATTTATTGTTGTTAAAAGGCGCTCTAGCGGCAGGCTCGTCTAGCAGTACGCCGCGCTCTCGCCAGATGGCTGCCGCCGCAACGCTGTCCTGCACCATAGCGGCAGGCTCGCCAGGTTACGGTGCTCCCATTGTAAATGTACATTTTTAAGGTATTTATTTAATTGTGAGACATTTAATGAGGAAGCGAGTGCATTTAAGGCACACATGGGTTTATGCGGAACCTGTGGGTACCCCATATGTGTAGGTTGGTGTTAGCAGGACCTTATTTTCGGTACAAAACTGGAATGGGACCTTAGCAGAATAATATAGGGAGATTAACCGGGTCAGGGATGGAATGAATGAAGCCCCCATCTAGCAGCGAGGATGTGATCTGTACCGGCTGCCCAAGCCTGTCACACTCCTCAGGGGCTATGATTAAATGAAAGACAGATGAAATGATATTGGAGAGCGCTGGAATTAAAGTTTGACAGGGAAAACAGGACTACCCGGAGGAAAATCTGTCTGCTCCCGCTTTGTTCAGCACAAATCTCACATGGAGTGACCATGATTTGAACCATGGACCCAGCGGCGAGAGGCCGGCGTGCTGCCGCCTAAGCCACGGAGGCTGCTGTTGATACATAATGTAAATACAGTCGGCCTACTGCTTGCAGTAGAAACGTTATGTAGTGGCAAAATATATGTTAAATAGTCTACACAACACTCTATCCAGTTGCGCTTACTGCAATTGGCTTGCTCAAAGATTTTACAAATTTAACAGCCATAATCTTAAATTCTGCAGTTTTTTGGGAAAATTCATGTGGAATATTTTTGATATGACATAAAGTGATTGATTTAAACGTTCATTCTTAAAAGCTGTCAGTTAGAACTGTTGAGGGCCAAGACACTTGTAAGTGACCTGTGAGACTGAAATGGAACAAGAGGTTGGATTAGCCCCTTTTAGTCTTACTGCTATAAATTGTTTATTACATATTATTTCTTCAGCCCTTAAACCTATTAGTCCCTTTCTTCTGCGCGAATGGGTCTCCTAGGACCACGCGGAATCAACACTTCTTGGCCTTGATGTTTGCCCAATAACTCTTCATGCGCAACGATTGAGCGAGTCTTCGTTGCTGCGACCAGACGTGTCTGCCTCAAAACCCTGTGTATGAGTAATTTTCCTAATTTTCTCTCGATCCTTGAGATTGGGAAAACCTAATTCAGCCAAGTCCTTTTCCGCCTGTTTGTACCAATTGGACCTTGTTGCCTTTTTCTGCAAAAACCTATAGATTTTATTTGTTACCCTAGTTTGGTCCATTCTGTCCAATGTCCCATGAATTGGATCCTTCTCATACGGATTATGTCTGTGATTTTAGTAATTTTTAATAGATGTCAGCATTAGGTTTCGGAAGGTGAATTCCATCTTTAATTCTTGGTCCCAAAATTGTTCGCATGATTTTGCGTTCCTTAATTTTCAATTGATTTCTCAGTGTTTTATGTTGTAGATTAAGTGTCTCGGCTGCATAAAGGGCTGCAGGCAAGACTACTGTTCTATAATGTTGAATTTTACAATTCCATACAGGGATTTTTTGTTATAAACTTGTTTTGTCAAATGGAAAGCAGTTTCCATTTTCTGTAGTCTTCCTTCTATAGCTTTTCTTTCGTTGCCAGTTTCATTGATCCATTCACCTAAATACTCGAAGTCCTTCACTCGGGAGACCTGACAATTACCGATGCGGTGTGTATTCGGAGCAGTTTTAATATCCCTTTTTGCAGCCGAGACACTTAATCTACAACATAATACACTGAGAAATCAATTGGAAATTAAGGAACGCAAAATCATGCGAAAAATGTTGGGACCAAGAATTAAAGATGGAATTCACCTTGTCAAAAGAAACCCGTAAGCCGATTTTTGTTGCTTGTTCTTGGAGTAATACAAGTCCCTTTATTGCAGAGTTCATCACATTTTCTATCACACTTAGAATTAATTACTAAACCTATAAAGGAAGGATGGCTTTTTATGATAGGATTTGTTTAATTCAGAAAGATATGCAGGAGAATAAGCAAGTAGGCGCAGATGACCTCGGTGTTCCGCCCCGTTAAGCCTCAATAACTTACTAACTACAACAAGAAATTAATTTCAGTCAGTACAATATCTACTATATCCTCATTTCAAGTTGAGCTGTGCTGTAAAGTTACATTATTTGTTATTAATCTTGTAGAAGCGTAAGAGGTTTTTTGAGAAATTAATGATTCATTTTTTTCGCTAGGTTATAAAAGAAGAAACCCATGATGACGAGTGGAATGCGATTAGAAATCATCCAAATAAGTAAGTAGACAACAAAATAAGGATAACCTTTATTTTATTTTTTTGTGAATGAAAACTAAAAATGTTGACTTTGAATAAGTAATCCTCTTTTTATTTTTGTCATTGAACATATTTATTTGTGTTATTGGCTGGCATAAGTGGATAATGATATTAAGTTCTTATTTAGCAGCCCAAAAACTAACCAGTCTCATTCAGAGTAGTCACTGTTGAAAGTATTTCAGTATTGTATATGGTATCCAGTATGAATGTTTATGAAGAGAAGAATTCTGCACTTATAAACTAATTTTGATGGGAATTGTATCTTGATGTGTGGAAAACCCTAACACTTGTTGTAGTGACCACAAAATACCTGTGATGTGAGTTTTTAAAAGCAAAACCACTACTTTGAACTTCCCCTATTGTGTTCCTGTATCTAGGGGATTTGTTTTCATTCGCATAGATGTCTTCTGTTGCTGATTAACCCAAATCTTCGAATGTAAACAGATTCCTTCTCACCCGATGGTTCTACATGTAACAACCACATCAAAGGTCAATCACAAGGAATCTAAGCCACAATATAATATAATACATTATACAGAAAAATATGATCAAGTATCTACAGACAATGAATTGAAATACGGTTGGTACAATACAAAAGCACTCGTGACAATACAACCATTACTCTCTTATTCAGTGCGGTACAGAATCACTGTTGTAATACAATATACTGAACCTTGTGTGGCAGAACCCCCGCCATTCTAAAAGTGGTTTTTCGTTGTTTCCGCACTTTTAATCTAAGTAATTTCTGGGATGGTACCTAAATTCAGGTCACGGCCGCCTCCTACCCAAACCTCTGCCCCAATTACAAATACTCTAGTTTAGCCATCACAATGACACAGGTTATGGGTTATGTACAAGGGAGTCGATGACCATGATATCGTAAAGCAATTAAATGAATCATCATTAAACAACAAGAATGTACTGTATAGACTTATCTACAAATCGAAACCTGGCCATCTCGGTGTGACCAACGCCTTGCACATTTTCGCTTGCGTACTACTTCATACGAAACATGGACAACAAAGAGGGTAAAAACTCTTGGTCTAAATTTCGGCCTGCAATATTTCACCGCATAACTATGGCATCGCTCTATTACAAATGCAATATATTAAATTTAGGTTTAGTATTTTTTTTTAAATTGTCATCCTAATGAACAGTCGAAAGAAAGTTAAGGCTTCATGGTTTGTGAAGTAGTAAGATGAGAATATTGATGAATGATGGTGGCTCAATAGAATAGAAAGGAAATCATCTTATCCGTTGCAAGCAATGATAACATGCACCATGCAGTATTGTCACATGGAGATCCTATTCCCTACATAAAATTGTGCTGATATAATGGCACATGTAAGAAAATAAATTATTATGTGTTTTATCGAGGAGCGTTGGTAAATTTTACACCTGTTGTACCCTTAAATATCTACATAATTGCTGCCTAAGTTTTTAACTTATGAAGGGGAAGGTTGTTTTACCATCTTTGCGCTACAAAAGGTCACAAAAGAAATTCTTTTTCATGTAACAAGACGAAAAGAACCGGTGAAAAAAAAAAGGTACGCAGCTACGCCTAAAACGTCAAAGACCAAACATTCGGAACCTTTCACTTTACCTATGCACAGGTTAGACCGTCCCTGTGATACTTGTGAACATCATTTTGTGCTTAGAATCGGGATTCTGATAAAAGACGGTACAAAATTTTACTTTTTGAACTAGAATTGAAGGAAGTCTAAACGAACGCCGTGTTAGTGTGGACGCTTTTATTCGATCATCACTCGGTGAAATTGGCGCGGGTCAAAAAACTTTAGAACGCTAAAGAACTCTGTGTGTAATTACCATATTTGACGGAAATGGTCTACAACCAATGTCACTTGTCGAAGGGATTGATAATCCCTATATATTATTATTGTTAGAGTTTGTGAGTGTGTTTGTTTGTTTCTCCTTCACAATAAAACGGCTTGACGGAGTCGATTGAAATTTTGAATGGCGATATCTGATGCCCTAGATTAACACATGGGAAACCTTTCTAATCCCCGTTTCACCGATCTAAACCAAATTTTCCATACATACCCATTGAAACACGACGAGTAACACTGTTCACTTGAAATTTCGGACAGCCCTCTCCATTCCCAACATTTTGGCCCTTTGGCACAAATGTACACCGTATCACTAATCTGAACCAAATTTGACCGTTTTTAGCCTTTCCATTCCTGCAGGTAGCACTGCCTACTTTAAAGTTTGGACAGTCCTCTCCATTGCCTACATTTTAGCCCTTTGGCACAACTCTACACCGTTTAACTGAACAGAAAAAACAGTTACGTACTTATCTTTAAGGACACTGCGAATTTCACTGTCTGCTGGAAATATAAACAGCCCCCGTTTTCTCTAGATGTAGGCCGTTTGGACAAAATGTAAAAATTTGTCGAAAGCCAATCTAGGCTCATTTTAAGTTTCGCAATGCATGCACTATAACACATGACTCAAAATTTTGCTCCGTTCGGTGAAATGGTGTAGCTTTGCATAAATAACAGACAAATGGGCCCGGAAACCACGTTTTATGACCCTAGAACCACCCTGTCGGAAGTATTTTGGTGTTGCAGTAGGGGTCCAGAGATGCTGGGAATTGAGGTTTAACTGTAAGATTACTTAAGCGAGTCTATTGACGGCTGGCAATGCGGGCTGATTCACGTCGCTCCTATCCGTGTTCTGGTGCAGAATTGCGAAGATAGTTAAATCTTACGCTGCTTACAGATTGCGGTCACGGGGAGTAATTGTTGCAAAAAGGTTTCTTAGGCAACTTAAAACAGTTATCAGGAAAATATTAGGCCTCATTATAAGTGCGATGGTGTTGGCGCAGTACATTGAGGTTATCAGACAAAATAAGTGTCCGTGCTTTCAAATTTTCTTTGATGTTCTCCGATCATTATCCTACAGCGCTATGTGGCGAAACTGGCACTAATTCTCCCTCAGGAGCTTGGACAGCCGAAGTTTTCTGAAGTGCTCCGATTATTTTCTTACGGCACTATGCGGCAAAAGACGACACTATTGCTGTCTACTTTTGTAACAGCCAATGATAATAGCCATTGCCTTTTATTTCACTTACTCCTCTTTCTATTTTCTTTTTAAATTTATAGTGAATCACATGAGTCATTACTTTAGCTGGTAAATACCTGTTTCCCTGTTCATTGTTATCATTATCATTAGGGGACAATGTCTTGGATATTACGTCCATTATGTTACTTATCGCCACCACAAACATATTTTAACGTATTTCTTGGTGTTACTGTGTAAGTTTGATGTGTCAGCTCAGTAGTAGCATTCATTATCATCCATAAAGCAAATACATAAATCCACCGGGCGAAGCCGGGTTTTACTGCTAGTAATAATAATAATATGGCCGTACGGCAAGCGAGTCCGGAGGATAGAATCTCTTGGTATCGGTGCCAGCGACCGATTGCCCGCTTGCAGCATAGAGCTGTGATTTGGTGACGGTGTGAAGCGTGTTGCCTATGTAGTCCACGCTTTATATCGCCAGGTAGTGTGACGGTGTGGAGCGTGTTGCCTATGTAGTCCGCGCTTTATATCGCCAGGTAGTGTGACGGTGTGGAGCGTGTTGCCTATGTAGTCCACGCTTTATATCGCCAGGTAGTGTGACAGTGTGGAGCGTGTTGCCTATGTAGTCCCCGCTTTATATCGCCAGGTAGTGTGACAGCCGTATCTCCATGGCGCACCGAGGTGAGAAGTTTGAATCCCAACTTGGGCAAACATTTTTGCCATTCTTGATGCTGGATCGAAGATTGAAGGTTCAAAATAGGTATTAGCAACGCGAACAATTAAGCAGCCCTTGGAAAAATAAAAATAAAGTTGTAGTGGTCCAAAACTTATCCTGAAGCTGTTGTGGGCTCATAAATCTTGACAAAGGTGGAAATGTGTCTCGCAAATTTTAACGGCGGAATGTGGTTGCAGTCGAGGTGCAGACTCAGGTTGTGGACGAAAACTTAGGTATCGACAGCACGAAGCAGCGCAGCTGTAACTGGAAACCAGGCAAAGCCAAGGTGCCAACCACAGAACAGAGGTCTTGCACAATAACATGGTTTGTGCCAGCAGGAACTCGACTGCGAGTTGGCAGCGCGCAGGTTTGCCTAGTGAGGGCACTGGGAGTCCAGCAGACCGCTGCCTCTAGCTCCGGACTGAGCGCCTGCTTGTCGGCCGCACACACCGAGAAAATACCAGCAGAGCTTTTAGAATATAACTACAGTCGGCAGCAACCTATTAAATCTCCATGTATCACGTCTTACCACACTATTGCAGAATAATTTGCCACCAGAGAGACGAAATCCCGCTGTGGTAGCCACTCGTGTCCTCTTGTCTTACCCACGTGAAACTAGGAACTCGTCTTCTGCACTTACCGGAATATTCATGTAAAGGATATCATACTGACACTTTGTCATTATTCAACTCGCGTACAATTATGCATACTGAACTGTTATGTCACCCTCGACTGACTCGCTGATTAATTGCATCCAACGTTGTTGACTGAATGCATTGTTGTACACAAGGCACTGAATTGCGCGGCTTTCCGGATACATATGGAAAGATAGTGTCGGTCTCTTAGTTGGAGTCAAAACTATAGACATTACGTGACTTAAGCAACATCTTGTGGGAGTTTTTCGAAAGTCCAACGCCATCTCTTGAGCACCTCTGCGAAGATTATCGACGTGCGTACCTCCTGTCACTAGCATTAGCTGCACATGCCGGTTACCCGCAAGCAAATGGGCTCAGTCACGTGGTGAGGCCAAAAGAGGGATTGGATAGTTTAGTGGACGGAAGTACGAAAAAGTGGAAATTAGCAGAAGAATACAACTCGGGAGTGCTTTCTACCAAAAGGTACGGGGACTAGTATGGAACAAGGATATACCAATTAAGGCTAAAGAAGTTATGTAGAAAGCATAATATGTTCCTATAATGACATATGCAGCAGAAACTTGGACAGTGACTAAGAAAAAAGGAAGATTGTAGTTTTACGTGACCGTTAATCGTGAGATCATAAGCCACGGGACCTCCTTTTTACGTGGAACCCGAACCACAGGACATGCCATTTCACTTTGAAAATCTCACATGCATTGACCGGGAATCGAACCAGATCTGCCGTGGTGAGAGGCCAACAGCTTGACCGCTGCGCCACCACGGCCCCAATGACTAAGAGGGATGAGAGCAGAGTACAAGCAGCTGATATGAGATTCCTGAGAAGTATGGTCCAGAAAACGAGGAGGGACAGAGTGAGAAATGAAGATCTACGGAAAGAACTGGGAGTGTAGAAACTAAATGACAGGTTGAGATGGTTTGGACATGTCAAACGGATGAATGAAGTAAGGCTACCAAGACGAGCACTGGAACAACGGATGACAGGGAAGAGAGGACGAGGAAGACCAAGAATGCGTTGGATGGACTCAGTGAAGAATAGTATTAGAAAACGGAACCTGGATTGGAACACTGTGTCGGAAGAGGAATGGTGGAACGACAGAGCAAAGTGGAGAGGAACCATATTTGCCCCCACCCAGTGTCAACTGGAAAAGGGGAAATGAAGATGAATGATGATGATTCTCCACCATGTGAGAGTATCTTGAAACAGTAATGTGGCAGGTCCATGTAAGTCTGTCTGTATTAAAGTTTAACCATAGCATATAGAAGAGAATGTGCGGAGAATCATCTTTAGTATGGGTATTTGCTGCGCCTGGCGACAGACTGCGCGCGGGGAAGTGTTGCTCTCTGGAGTTTGAGACACAGAAATGCTGCCGTATTGAGTCCTTATTTATTGGTATTGAAAAGCGAATGCGATCAAGAATTGTCAGTGAATTAATACGTGTTATGTTACATGGAACATAAACTGGATCTTAAGGAAAACTAGTTTTTCATTTATTGAAGTGCCGCTTTTCCTTTCGCACGAAATGCATTAGGAAAGAGCAATCATCCGCTAAGTTTGCGAAATCGTCGTGTGAGCTATAAGTTACATGAGTGAGTTTACATTATATTATATGTACTGTATTTGTTCAGCTTATGATTTCTGCACATTCAGTTACATTCTGATTCCCGTCACAAGGATTTATTTCCTTAATATATGAATATGACGTAACCTGATGTTTTGTAATTAACTCAACGGACATCGTTGTTTTATATACTCAGTGCGGATAATTATATACTAGGGTAGTAGAAGCTGACAACTGAAAAGTAACATTCAACTGCTGGTATTGATACCGTCCACACTCAGCGCCAGCAGACGATAGAGCCTCCTAGCGGCTGGACCATAAAGCTCCACAAGTCACGTCTCATTCACTTCTATACGATATATTTTAAGTAACGTTGGTGGTGAAGTATGATTGTGTGCTAATAGTAGAACTTTGACATGATTCGTAATTGGTTTGTTTTTAATGCTTTATTCTGAAGGGGAGCAACAGTACAGATTTAGACTTACTTTACTTGTCCCTCAGATTGTGAAGACATTTTTAACAGTAGTCAGACAATATCTAATCTGCGCACTGATGCAAGGCTGCAAGCGACGGGAATCGATAGCCGTAACGTTCTTGCCGACGAGACCGGGAGGAATAAGAAGCTTTTAAATTGACTTCGTTATGGTCAAGCTGATTCTCCAACCCCTGGCTCTTGATTGCAATACAAACTTTGGGGCCAACATTAACTCTGACAACAATCTGGTTGTTATGATTCATATTGTACAAGGAGGAACGACTATGTAAATCAATGTGAACTTTCAACAAGTATTTCCGTGAAGAACCTATTTTCATATATCCTACGTATGTTAATTGCCCCTATCAACATTCAAATTTTCAGTTTGATTTCTGTAATAGATTCATAGATATTGAGAACCGTCTAATATTACGGATGGTCGCCATGTTGGATTTTATATATGTAGGTCTTAGAGTTATGTGCTATTACTTGATGATTATTGTGTACGTGTAGTATTGAAACATAAATCGCATGACGTAAAAACGAGATTTTAAAATTTCTCACAGCTGCCATCTTGTGGTTATGAAAACAATTGAAATAAATTAGATTCCGGTGGAATAACATTTGTCTAAGCATTTACAGTACCAAGTTTCACTGTACTCGGATGGTTAAATTGCGAGAAACGTCCATTGAAATATATATACTTCACGTCACCGCCATGCTGGATTTGTGCCCACCAGGTTATTGAAAGTCCTATAGGTGACCGTATGTTCAATGCCTCTATAAACATAAAAACTTTCAGTTTGATTGCTGTAAAAGATTCGTAGATATTGAGAACCGTCTAAATATTTCGGATGGACGCCATTTTGGAATGTTACATGTATAGGTCATAGATTTATGTAGCATTAAAAGAAAATTACTGCGTAGCTTCATTATGCAAACTTTCACTACGATCGCATGATTACGACACAAAATGAAACTTAATTTAAAAATTTCGCACAGTCGCCATCTTGAGTTTATGTAAACAATTGAACTAAATTATATGCCAGTGCATTACAATATGTATAATCATAGACTGTACCATATTTCACTGCTCTCAGATGGTTAAATCGCGAGAAAAGTCTATTAAAACTTTTCAACTTAGCTTGGCCGTTATGTTCGTTTTGTACTTTACAGGTTCTTGAAAGTTACATAGATAAACTTGCCCTAGTGCCCTTTATCATCGTGCAAATTTTTCAGGGTGGTATCAATTATATCAATGAAACTGGCAACGAAAGAAAACCTATAGAAGCAAGATTACAGGAAATGGAAACTGCTTTCCATTTGACAAAACAAGTTTATAACAAAAAATGCCTGTCTTGGAATTGTAAAATTCAACATTATAAAACAGTTGTCTTGCCTGCAGCCTGTTATGCAGCCAAGACACTTAATCTACAACATAAAACACTGATAAATCAATTGGAGATTAAGGAACGCAAAATCATGCGAAAAATTTTGGGACCAAGAATCAAAGATGGAATTCACCTTCCGAAACCTAATGCTGGCGTATATTTAAAAATTACTAAAATCACAGACACAATCCGTATGAGAAGGATCCAATTCATGGGACATTGGACAGAATGGACCCAACTAGATTAACTAATAAAATCTATACGTTTTTGCAGAAAAAGGAAACAAGGTCCAATTGGTAGAAACAGGCGGAAAATGACTTGGCTGAATTAGGTTTTCCCAATCTCAAGGATCGAGAGGAAATTAGGAAAATTATATACAGGGTTTTGAGGGAGAAAAGAGAAGACCTACTAGACACGTCTGGTCGCAGCAACGAAGACTCGCTCAATCGTTGCGCATGAAAGGTTATTGGGCAAACATCAAGGCCAATAAGTGTTGATTCTGCGTGGTCTTAGGAGACCCATTCGCGCAGAGTAAGAAGAATAGTTTCAGAGATATACCTAGTAGAATGCCGGTGAATTATTTCGCACAGCCGCCATCTTGAGATTATCTAAACGATTGAACTAAATTAAAAGCCAGTACATTCCAATGCGTATAAATATTTGCTGTACCAAGTTTCATTGCGTTTGGATGGTTACATCGCAAAAAAATATATTTAAAAGTCGCTATTTCGCTTGGCCGCCATTTTGGCTTAGTAGTTACCAGGTTTTCGAAATATTCATATGTGAACTTCTAGTAGTGCTCTTTATCACCGTACAAAATTGCAGGGTAATATGAGTAATAGTTTCGTAGATATTGAATGCTGGTTAAATATTTCACACAGCCGCCATGTTGGATTGGTGAGACATAGTAAAATTTGAAGGGCACAGCCGAAATGGTGCTATGACCTTACCGAGTTTCATTGATATCGCTCCAGACGTTTAGAAGTTATTAGGGGCGGACACACACACATCACACACACACGGACTAAAGGAGATCTCATTTTATTAAATGAAAATAGGCTAAACGTAATACAACAAAATCCGTAGAAGGAGTAAGCATAGATGGAATAGGTGGTCACTCAGGGTATAGTAGAATTGATGGATGAAAAACTGAAGAACAAGAACGCACGAAATGTAAAGGAGAAAACATAACACAGGCTACTGAATTTTGAGGTAAACAAGAGGTGAAAAGCAGCCCAAGAATAATGTTAAAGAGAAATGCTCGTCCTGTGTCGGTTAGCATAGTTGTCTGTCGCTTCGGAAGTTGGGATTCGATTTCTGTCTCTGCCAGGAATTGTAATTCTGGTCGGAGGACTGGATCTGGGTACCCGCAGCCTGTTGAGGTAAATTTGAAAAATGGTGGTCTTGATTCCCTCTCCAGCCTTCCGCAAAGTTATTTTTCCGCGTCTACCACTTCTTCTCCAGGCAAACAAGATTTAATATTGGCATCTGATTTTGATTGGCCACCAGATGGCCTATGTATTTAAGAACCAACAGACATAGGTGATATCCCTGAGTTGCTACATTGCATAGCAGCACAGGATCTCATCGGTTTATTACTCTTATAATTATGTTGGACTAGCAGGTACCCGCGGCTTCGCTCGCGTCATAGTCGTGTCATATTGTTATTCAATGAAATGCAGGTGTACCCCCTTAACACCCCTTTAGAAACTGAATATCCAAAAACCCTTCCTTAGTGGGTGTTTTCGACTTACAACGAACATATTCCCAAAATTACATGTTTCTAACTTTAATAGTTTTGGCTGGGCGATGATGAGTCAGTCAGTCAGTCAGTCAGGACACTTAGTTTTATATAATAGATAAGCATCGGTCCTAGTGGAAAATAATTCTATCGCCTGAAACCAAAAATGCATGGGACGAAAAAAAAACATCAAAATATCATGTTGGTTTCTGACCCTAAAAGACGTGAAAAATGTAATAAAAGTATTAAAAAAACTATTTTTCGAAATTTCATTCGAATCAATTTTATGTCATTCCTGGGACTTAGAAAATTCCGGCCAAAAAGTACAAAATCATTAATAACTCCCTAAGTATTCGTCGTATGATGAAATAGCAAGAGACAAAAAAGATGTAATGTGTTATTGTCTACAGGCCATGTATAATTTTACACTCAGACATATTAAGTTCCCCCCATATTTTCACCCCCTCCCCATGGGCCCTTATATTGGATTTATGAAAAAACGGTCAAACACCTATTTTGTTATTTTTTATGCTGATTTTTTTCCGCTGAGTTTCAAACTCTTCTCCTATGTCGTTTAAGAGATACACGCTCGGTTAGGAAACCTTCAACCCCCACTTTTCACCCCTTTCACCTCATAATATACACCACATCGAAAAACCCTCAGACACGTAACTTCTTATTTTTAATGATGAGTTTATATGCCGAGTATCAAATCCCCCAATGAAAGCAATCCGGAGACAGTGTTATTCAATGAAATGCAGGTGTACCCCCTTAACACCCCTTTAGAAACTGAATATCCAAAAACCCTTCCTTAGTGGGCGTTTTCGACTTACAACGAACATATTCCCAAAATTTCATGTTTCTAACTTTAATAGTTTTGGCTGGGCGATGATGAGTCAGTCAGTCAGTCAGGACACTTGTTTTTATCATACTAACTAGCAGGTACCCGCGGCTTCGCTCGCGTCATAGTTGTGTCATATTTTTATTCAATGAAATGCAGGTTTAACCCCGTTAACACCCTTTTAGAACCTGAATATCCAAAAATCCCTCCTTAGTAGGCGTTTTCGGCACACAACAAACATATCCCCAAAATATCATTCTTCTAACTTTAATAGTTTTGGTTGGTCGATGAGAGTGAATATCCAAAAATCCCTCCTTAGTGGACTTTTTCTTCCAGAATTTCAGCCCTCCCCATGGGCCCCTTAAATTGGATTCATGAAAAAAAACGATCGACCACCTTTTTACTTATTTTTCAAGCTGATTCTTCCCCCGGAGTTTCATAATTTATGCCTCTGTATTTTAAGAGATACTTGCTCCGTTAGGAATCCTTCAACTCCCACTTTTCACACATGCACCTCATAATATACAGTTCATCGAAAAACCCTCAGGCATGTGTCTTCTTATTCTTAATGATGAGTTTATATGCCGAGTATCGCATCCCCCAAGGAAACCAATCGGGAGATATTGCTATTCAATTAAATGCAGGTCTTCCCCTTTAACACCCCATTAGAACCTGAATATCCAAAAATCCTCCCTTGGTGGACGTTTTCGACATACAACGAACACAACCCCAAAATTTCATGTTTCTAGCTTAAATAATTTTGGCTGGGCGATGATGAGTGAGTGAGTAAGTCAGGACATTTTCTTTCATTTATTTTTCAGAATTTCACCCCTCTCATGAATCCCTTATATTGGATTTATGATTTAAAAACCGGTCGAAGACCTATTTACTTCTTTTTAAGCTGTTCTTCCCCCCTGAATTTGATGAGTGAGTGAGTTAATCAGTTAGAACACTATCTTTCCTGTTTTTTTCCCCCAGAATTTCACCCCTCTCCAAGGGCCCCTTAAATTGGATTTATGAAAAAACGGTCGAACACCTATTTACTTATATTTTAGGCTGTTTTTTATCTGCTGAATGTCAAACTTCTCGCATATGTCGTTTAAGAGATACACGCTCCGTAAAAATCCTTCAACCCCCAATTTTCACCCCTTTCACCTCATAATATACACCACATCGATAAACCCTTAGACATATATCTGCTTAATTTTAATGATTAGTTTATATGCCGAATATCACATCACCAAAGAAACAACTCGTGAGATATCGTTAATCAATGAAATACACGTTTACCCCCTTAACACCTCTTAAGAACCCGAATAAACAAAAATCCTTCATTAGTTGACGTTTGGGACATAGAGCGAAAATATTCCCAAAATTTAATTTTTCCTACTTCAATAGTTTTCGCTGGGCGATGATGAGTGAGTGAGTCAGTCAGGTCATTTTCTTTCAATTATTTTACCTGAATTTTACGCCCTCCCCATGCGCCCCTTAAATTGGATTTATGAAGAAACGCTCGAACACCTATTAACTTATATTTGAAGCTGTCTTTTTCCCCTGAGTTTGATGAGTGAGTGAGTTAGTCAGTCAGTCAGGACACTTTCTCTCCCTTTTTTTTTTTGTAGAATTTCACCCCACCCCATTGGCCCCTTAAATTGAATTTATGAAAAACCGTCGAACACCGATGTACTTATTTTTAAGCTGTTTTTTTTCGCTGAGTTTCAAACTTCTCGCGTTTGTCGTTGAAGAGATACACGCTCCGTTAGGAATCCTTCAACCCTCACTTTTCACCCCTTTCACCTTATAATATACACCACATCGAAAAACCCTTAGACACATGTCTGCTTATTTTTAATGATTAGTTTATATGCCGAGTATCATATCCACAAATACAACCACTCACGAGATATTGTTATTCAATAAAATGCAGGTTTAACCCCATTAAGACACCTTTAGAACCTGAATATCTGAAAATCCTCCCTTAGTGTACGGTTTTGACATACAACGAACATATCCCAAAAATGTCATGTTTCTAACTTCAATAATTTTGGCTGGACGATGATGAGTGAGTGAGAGAGTCAGGACATTTTCATTAATTTTTTTTTCAGAATTTGTCCCCTCACAATGAACCCCTTAAATTTGATTTATGAAAAATAAACTGTCAAACACTTATTTACTTATATTTAAGCAGTTTTCTCTCCCTGAGTTTGAAGAGTGAGTGAGAGAGTCAATCAGTTAGGACACTTTCTTTCCGGACCCCCCCCCCCCCGCAGAATTTCACCCCTCCCCATGAGCCCCGTAAATTGAATTTAGGAAAAAAACGATCGAACATCTATTTACTTATCTTTTAAGCTGATTTTTTCCGCTGAGTTTCAAACTCCTCGCCTATGTCGTTTAAGAGATGCACGCTCCGTTAGGAATCCTTCAACCCCCACTTTTCACCCCTTTCACCTCATAATATACACCACATCGAAAAACCCTCAGACACATGTCTTCTTATTTTTTATGTGTCCATATGCCGAGTAACACATCCCCCAATGAAACCAATCGGGAGTTATTGTTATTCAATGAAATGCAGGTTTAACCCCCTTAAGACCCCCTGAATATCCGAAAATCCTCCCTTAGTGGACGGTTCCGACATACAATGATCATATTCCCCGAAATGTCATGTGTCTAACTTCAATAATTTTGGCTGGGCGATGGTGAGTAAGCCAGGACTTTTTCTCTCAATTTCCTTTTTTCAGAATTTCACCCCTCCCCAAGGACCCCTTAAATTGGGTTTATGAAAAAGACTGTCGAACACCTATTTACTTATTTTAAGCAGTTTTTCCCCTGAGTTTGATGAGTGAGTCAGTCAGTCAATCAGTTAGGACACTTTCTTTCCTGTTTTCCCCCCCCAGAATTTCACCCCTCCCTATCGGCCCCTTAAATTGGATTTATGAAAAAACGGTCAAACACCTATTTACTTATTTTTTAATCTGATTTTTTTCCACTGAGTTTCAAACTCCTCGCCTATGTCGTTTAAGAGATACACGCTCCGTTAGGAATCCTTCAACCCCCACTTTTCACCCCTTTCACCTCATAATATACTTCTCAACGAAAAACCCTCAGACATGTGTCTTCTTATTTTTAATGATGAGTGTATATGCCGAGTATCACATCTCCCAATGAAACCAATCGGGAGATATTGTAATTCAATGAAATGCAGGTCTACCCCCTTAACACCCCTTTAGAACCTGAATATCCTAAAATCCTTCCTTAGTGCGCGTTTTCGACTTACCACGAACATATCCCCAAAATTTCATGATTCTAACTTCAATAGTTTTGGCTGGGCGATGATGAGTCAGTCAGTCAGTCAGGACACTTGTTTTTATATAAGAGATATATAAAAATGAGGTGGTGTGTGTCTGTCTGTCTGTTACCTAATAACGCAAGAACCACTGGTCCGATTTAAATAAAATTTTGCATGGATGTAGCTACAATACCAGGTTTACATATAGGATACTTTTAATTTCGATATTTTGCACTATTACGAAATGGCGACCATTTTAGTGACGTCACTACACCCTTTGGTTTCAAAATTTCATATTTCCATATCAAATAAAAAGAGAACGGTAGGAAATAGCAAACTTTTGATGGCACATACGAGCTTTGAAATTTAATTTCCTATCCGAAAAGTCCTTATCACTTTTCGTGTATCTCCAACGGTTAGCGACTAAAACCTACTTTTGTGACGTCACTACACCCTTTGGTTTCAAAATTTCATATTTCCATTTCAAATAAAAAGAGAACGCTAAGAAATAGCAAACTTTTGATGGTATACACGAGCTTTAGCATTTAATTTTCTATCCAAAAGGTTCTTATCACTTTTCGTGTATCTCCGACGTTTAGCGAGTATAACCTAAATTTGTGCAATAAAACACGGTCAACACCGAGCGGTGCAGTATATCTCTATATATATAAATAGAAAATTTGTCTGATTTTTTCTGAATTTCTACGGAAATTTGAGTTATTTACACGTTTCAGACTGTTTTATGATAGATGCGCGCGAAAATAATGTTTTGGTCTGTCTGTTTGTTTGATTGTCTGTGGACAAATTTGTTCCCTTATAACTCGAGAACGGCTGGGTGTATCAACGTAAAATTTGGTACAGATATTCATCAGAGGAACGACACTAATCATTGATGTAACCCTTCTCCGTACCTCTCATAAAAGGGGGCCTACCCCCTTAAAATGCATGCTGAAATAGGAGTAGAAGGACGAGACAAAAATCATTTTCAGCCCCTCGATGTGAGAGACAAAACTCGGGGTCCCCGAAATCCACATTTTAAGGCCCTAAAACCAACCGTTTTTGAGATATTCCCAGAAAACTAATTTCATTTAATAAACTAATGAACGAATACAAGCCGGTAACCATGGCAACAGATTCTCAGAGGTCCATCTATTGCTGTAAGACGCAATGCAATTCCATTAATTACATTGGTGTGAAAGTTTGCAAACGGCTAGAAGGTTATCACGGAACCAAATTAAGCTGTAGAATTCATCAATACGTATAATGCGCTTAAGGGGGTCAAGGGGTACAGTAGAATTTTTTCACGCGATTTACCCCTCCGGGTGTGGTACGGCAGGTCTATTATATTCCTATCCCTATATTATATTATTATTATTATATTATGGCGTACAACGAGGAGACAAAGCCCCCTCGGTGCCAGAAACAAAACTTTGGGGCCCTAAAGGGTCCTCGAAAACTACATTATAAGGCCCTAAAACCAAGAGTATCTGAAATATTCCCAGAAAACTAATTTAATTTAACAAACTAATGAAGGAATGGAAATCGCTAACCATGACAACATTATCTCAAAGGGTGGCATCCAACTTTCCATCTATTCTGTAAGAAGTAATGTCACTCTATTTATTACACTTCTGTGAAAGTTTGCAAATGGCTATACGGTTATCACGGAACCAACGTAGACTGTATAATTCATCAATGCAATTAAAGGGGTCAAGGGGTAACCTAGATCTTTTTCATGCAATTTTCACGTGCGACATATAGTACAGAAGGACTATTATATCTCCAAACATTTGCAAAGTGAAATGCCATGCCCTGTGGTTCAGATTCCACATAAAATGGAGGTCCCGTGGCTTATGATCTCGCGATTAATGGTCACGTAAAACTACAATCATCCTTTATATCTCCAAACAGCAACATTATTTTCAAAAATTCCTGAATTGAATCAGCATTTTTTGCGGCTTTTAGGAATTTAGGCCATTTGAGACTAAAGAACCTGAATTTTCATGCACCACAAGCCTTTATAATTTATGAAAGAGGTCTTCCTGTGTATGTGGACCTAAAACAACGTAGAGGGTCATTTTTTATGTGAGGTGTATTGCGTTTCGTCTACAAGTCTTTCAATTCTATTTCACGTCAAGAAGTACAAGTTAGGTGAATTTAGTTTGAGAGCAAATTTTAGCTAATCTTTCTTTTGTCGACATGCGGGTTCATCGTAAGGATGATTTTGTTTGTTACTGTATGGCAGATATACCCATATTTGGATATCTGGGTGATTGTTGTAGACAATAGAATTGTCTGTCTGTCTTTCTGTGTATCTTTATGTACGCCTATAAATCGTGTTCGTAGGCGTGGTGCATCGTAAAATTAGGTATGGTAAACATGAGTCAATACACCAATCATTTATAAAACTCTTCATCGTACTTTTCAAACAGTAGAAGGGTGGATATAGGGAAAAACTTCTCAAAATATATGCTAGAATAGGCGAAATATAAAAAATTATCCTAGAAGGACGATCAAAGCATATGTTGCGCTTCTCAATGTGAGACACAAAATTCGCGAGTCTATAAGGGGTCTCCGAAAACCACATTTTAAGGCCCTTAAATTAACAGTGTGTGTGGTATTCCCTGAAAACTAACTTCGTTCTGATAAACTTATGAAGGAATGAAAAACCGCTAACCATTGCAACAGTAGCTCAATTGATAATGTCTGGTGTTAATATATAACACCGTTCGAAGGACGGGTACTTCTGCTATACTAATATATAAAAATGAGATGGTGTGTGTCTGTCTTTCTGTCTGTCTGTGTGCTACTCAATAACACAAGAACCACTGGTCCGATTTAAATGAAATTTTGCATGGATGTAGCTGATTTACCAGGTTTACATATAGGATACATTTTATTTCGATAATCTGCACTATTAAAAATGGCGACCATTTTAGTGACGTCACTACACACTTTAATCAAAACTTCATATTTCCTTATCAAATAAAAAGAGAACGCAAAGAAATAGCAAACTTTTGACGGTACATACCAGCTTCACTTTTCGTTTATCTCCAACGGTTAGCGAGTAAAACCCACATTTATGACGTCACTACACCCTTTGGTTTCAAAATTTGATATTTCCATTTCAAACAAAAAGAGAACGCTAAGAAATAGCAACCTTTTGATGGCATACATGAGCTTTAACATTCAATCTTCTATCCAAAAGGTTCTTAACACTTTTCGTGTATCTCCAACGGTTAGCGAGTAAATCCTAAATTTGTGCAATAAAACACGGTCAACACCGAGCCGTGCAGTATATCTCTACATATATAAATATAATATTTGTCTGTTTTTTTTCTGAATTTCTATGGAAATTTGAGTTATTTACACGTTTCAGACTGTTTTATGATAGATGCGCGCGAAAATAATGTTTTGGTCTGTCTGTCTGTTTGTTTGATTGTGGACAAATTTGTTCCCTTATAAATCGAGAATGGCTGGGTGTATCAACGCAAAATTTGGTACAGATATCCATCAGAGGCACGACACTAATCATTGATGTATCTCTTCTCTGTACCTATCATAAAAGGGGGCATACCCCCTTAAAATACATGCTGAAATAGGAGTAGAAGGACGAGACAAAGCCCATTTTCAGCCCCTCAATGTGAGAGATAACATTCGGGGGCCCTAAAACACTTTTTAAGGTCCTACGTCCAACCGTTTTTGAGATATTCCCAGAAAACTAATTTAATTTAATAAACTACTGAACGAATGCAAGCCGATAACCATGGCAACAGATTCTCAGAGGTCCATCTATTGCTGTAAGACGCAATGCAATTCCATTAAATACATTAGTGTGAAAGTTTGCAATTGGCTAGATGGTTATTATGGAACCAAATTAAGCTGTAAATTTCATCAATATGTAAAATGCGCTTAAGGGGGTCAAGGGGTAGTCTAGAATTTTTTCACGCGACTTACACCTGCGGGTGTGGTATGGCAGGTCTATTATATTCCAATCCCTATATTATATTATTAGTAGTAGTATTATATTATGGCGTACAACGACGAGGCAAAGCCCCTCGGTGCCAGAAATAAAACTCTAGGGTCCTCGAAAACTACATTATAAGGCTCTTAAACCAACAGTTTCTGAAACATTCCCAGAAAATTAATTAAATTTAATTTAACAAACTAATGAAGGAATGCAAATCCGTAACCATGACAACATTATCTCAAGGGGTGGCATCCAACTTTCCATCTATTTCAGTAAGAAGCAATTTATTACATTTATTACATTTCTGTGAAAGTTTGCAAATATAAGGTTATCACGGAACCAACGTAGACTGTATAATTCACCAATGCAATTAAGGGGGTCAAGGGGTAATCTAGGATTTTTTCACGCAATTTTCACGTGCGACATATAGTACAGAAGGTCTATTATATCTCCAAACAACAACATTATTTTCAAAAATTCCTGAATTGAATCAGCATTTTTGCGGCGTTTAGGAAATTGGGCCATTTGAGACTAAAGAACCTGAATTTTCATGCACCACAAGCTTTTATAATTTATGATAGAGGTCTTCCTGTGTATGGGGACCAAACACAACGTAGAGGGTCAGTTTTTATGTGACGTGTATTGCGTTTCATCTACAAGACTTTCAATTCTATTTCATGTCAGGAAGTACACGTTAGGTGAATTTAGTTTGAGAGCACATTTCAACTAATCTTTTTTCTTTTCTTTTTTTTGTCAACATACGGGTTCATCGTAAGGATGATTTTCTTTGATACTGTGTGGTAGATATACCCATATTTGGATTTCTGGGTGATATGTTGTAGACAATAGAATTGTCTGTCTGTCTTTCTGTGTATCCTTATGTACGCCTATAACTCATGTTCGGATACTTGGTGCATCGTAAAATTAGGTATGGTAAACATGAGTCAATACACCAATCATTTATAAAACTCTTCACCGTACTTTTCATGCAGTAGAAGGGTGGATATAGGGAAAAACTTCTCAAAATACATGCTAAAATAGGCGAAATATAAAAATTATCCTAGAAGGACGACCAAAGCATATGTTGCACTTCTCAATGTGAGACAAAAAATTCGCGAGTCTATAAAGGATCTCCGAAAACCACATTATAAGGCCTTAAATTAACAGTGTGTGTGATATTCCCAGAAAATTAACTTCGTTCTGATAAACTTATGAAGGAATTACAAGCCGCTAACCATTGCAACAGTAGCTCAATTGATAATGTCTGGTGCGTCTCTAAAAGCAACAGTACTTAAAAGGGATGTAACACCAATAACATTGTTATTATTATTATTATAATGTCTGGTGTTAACACCGAACACCGTTCGAAGAACGGGTACTTCTGCTAGTATAAGATATTTTTGACCGGCATATCGAGGGTGACAAAAGTTTGTTTTCAGGAAGTATGAGATTATGTTTAAACCTATCAAAGTAGGAGCTGACAGATGGGAAAATTATCATCCAATGAATTTGATGATATGTGCTTCTTAATGTAACGACGGCCCAGTTAGGTGAAGACGAGATTTAGACAGCAGGACCGAAGGATTAAGGGTATACGTACTACGTATTAGACTGATGTCGTAAGGTAGAATACATAATGAGAAGAGAACGTTCGCGGCATTTCAAGGCTTAGATAAGACTGTTAATTTCGTTGATTGGAGTAAATGATTTGACATTTTGAAAAGTATTGGAATAAAATCGAGCGATAGCAGTTATTACAATCGTAGTGCTGCATCTTTTCGCTCGTACTTTTCATTTAGCAAGTAATGGAGGAAACGAGAACGAAATGGATAGTAGGAATAAAGGATTGAGTGCACGTTACGTCGATTCATAAATTTACCAACGACAGTCTTCTTAGCCTGTGGATTTGAATGTTATTCTAACCAGTATAACCTTATTGCCGAGAAAGGAATTTGCGATAATATCCATGTATATAAAACAAAAATAATTAAATGCAAGCGAAAGAAGTGACATATGTGGAGCAATTCGAAGAGTCCAATAACCAGCACAGAGAAGATGTAGTAAGAATAAGGAAACGGGTTAGGGAGAGATATAACAAGAGTTGGCTCAAACGGGAAAGACGCAAAACAGGAAAATTTTATATTAACAGTGTAAACAATGATCAAAGAAATTTGTAATAATATACTAATTTAGTAGTGATATCAATACAAAAAGCTCTGAACTTCTCAAATAGAGTAGTGTCATGGCCATTTACAAGCGTGGCAGTAGTTACAAATATAATCAAGCTCAAAGCTTACAGTTGCGCCGCTGTGGGTCTAGTAATAATAATAATAATGCGCGTCAGTGTAGCAGAGGAACATAAAACCAACAAGGTCGCAAATGGACGGGGGAAAAGACGTCTTGCTCGACCCGGTGCTGGTCCCAAGGTTTTCGGAGCGATCAAAAGATGATTTCCAAAAAAACAAATGGAAACAAACATGAACAAAATTGCTTACGACAAAATCCAAAAGGAGGAATTAAATTTGAATAGATGATCGATGAACCCAGAAGCGTGGTAGGTCGTGACCTTGTTACAAAAGGGAGCCAAGGCTGACGAAATCAGAGATAGGATAAGGGAGGGGGCTTAAATATAAGACATGAAAAGACAAGGGGGCAATATTACTTAAAATATAAAAATGTATTAAAGATAAAAGAAAGGGCGTGTACACGAAATAAACAAATTACTTAAAATAAAGGAAAAATGCAAGCTAAGATAGGATCAATAATACAAAAGAAACACAATACCAAGAATAAAGGATTCAAAAACTTATAAAACTAAAAAGCACGACAGGACCTGAGTACAGCTTAACAACATGAATCTAACGAAACGATGCGGACATGAAATAAAATAAAATGAAACTTACAAAAGGCAGAGAAAAACGACAAACTTGCAAAAATTCAAAAATCGAACAGTAACGAGACGCGAAGCTTTTCATGAAGTTATGTAAACATACCGGAGGGAAGAGAGAAGATGAGGGGGAGTGAATCAAAGGGGAGAGAGGTATCACGGAGGTAGGAGGAGGGAGAAGACAGAGGGGGAGGGGGGGAGGGGGGTATAATTAAGTTATGTAATACGGCGAAAAACAAAACAAAAGGAAAATGAAATATACGGAGATACATTACGTTACAATTGACTTGGGTCGAAAGAGACCGGTAAAATTCGAAAGCACGCTATTAAAAATAGGCTTATACTCCAACATAATGCCGCACCCACGCGACATATAAAAAATGAATAATATGACATCGGAGCTGGAGAAATCCCAGTTAACCACCGTCACATATATTCTATAAACAAAAGGGACACGTATTACTGGGAGACGTTGGACATAAGTCCCGTTACCTCACTTACTGTCAGCAAACAAAGATCCAATTGCTACCAATCAAACGAAACGTTTGTGGCACAAGAGGCACACCGACGTAAAAAACAAACGAGCACAACTGCTCGACAGAAAACATACATAAGCCAAGACGCAGAAACGCAATACTTTCGAATCTTACAGGTATTAACCAAAATAATAAAACTATGAGGCGGGTACATAACAAAAGCAAAAGCAAAAAAAAAGGACTTCGCCGTATGACATTACGCAAGGTCCTGGAGATCTGGTTCAAGGATTATAATACTAACAGTAACATCTTGAAAAGGAAAGAGAATTAAGCAAAATAAGAAACATTGAACAAAAACAATTACATTTGCGTTAGATAGAAAAAAAAATTGAGCCGTACTCACATCCTGTTGCTTAATGAGAGTGGGCCTCTGCCCGAATACACACGTTCGCCCTACATCTCGGCACGTCCAAGACTGAATAAGCTTCTGCCCCCCAGAGAGGAGAGACACCTCTCAGAAATATAAAATGCGTAGTTTGGGAGTGGCTCAAACTCGCGTCAAATATTGGCAGAGCCAATAGCAGAATAACTTACACAACAAAATGCAAGGTAAGCAAAAACGCGAGCCAATACGAGAGTACTAGGTAATATGTGGCTAGGGGTTGCACAACGTTAGCCAGAGTGATACATACGGATAATATGCGCACATTCCAACACACGAGGCGTAATATAGAGATGTCACAACACTTCACAGTAATAATAATAATAATCATGATAATAATTGTTACGTGCAATGCCCTTAACAACGTTTTTAAATATGTCTCTCCCCTATATTCATGTGTCCCCGACCTTTAAAGCTCTCGCCTGATGGCTTGGTTCCGATTATGAACACGAGATGACAGTATCTGTCGGACTTCGGCGCTTCTAGCCGAGCTTGTATCTCCCACCGCTAGAGTGTGTTTGTGGTGTCTTCTGGTTTCATCCTATTGGAGTCATGTTTGAAGGATATTGTATTCTACGTCATTGAACAAAAGACTGTATATACATAATACCGCCAAAATAAATTACATAATGTGCATTGTTACATGATGTGTCAAGCCTTGATTGGACTAAAACAATTAACATGAATGCAGTGCGGTATTTGACTTGGGATTCTCCGCCATCTTGTGAGCTTCATTGTCTATCGTCAAGAAAGCAAGAAGCTAGCTGCTGGTATCTCTCCATGTGCTGGGGGCTTTGGCCCCTAGCTTTTACGAAAAATGAATATATATTCAAGAAAAGGAAACGCCCGTGCTACATAAGAATTTAATTTCTTCTTTTCGCCTGGAAGATGAAAATGGTATATTGTCGCAACTTGCTGTCATCCAAACGACGCTTGTGCCGGGTTAGCCATTTTTGAGGCACATTTAGTGCCGTATAATATTTTTAAAATTCTGTGTTAATTATTTTATTGTTATTGTGTCTCCACAGAGAAGTTTTAAGGTACGTTATTATTTTTTAATATATTGTTTTGGGAGCTCCTATATTGGCCTTATATTAATGTATTAATTCTGTATTTCGTTTCGCCTGGTAGGCCTAATATTTCTGTTTGTCAACGTTATCTGATATATAAATTTTACTCTTTTCCTTCGTACCTTTCTGGAGACACGTTTCTAGTTTATTTTACGTTGTAAATTTTTATTTATTTAGTTTTTGGCAGTCCTTGGAATTGCCCTATTATTAATTTATTTTACTATCCGTGCAGCCTAATATGCCTCATGTCAATAGCGTTATGGCGTAACTCCTTCCTCCCTTTCATTTCTCTCTGGTGATTTTAAATTAAATTATGCTAATTGTTTGCCGTAATTCGATTAGACATGCGGTCATCTATTTGGTGGCCATATTTGTTTTTGTTTGGCCGGAGTGGATTCTGGTCTTGGGAGTGCATTCTCTAGGCTTCGAGCGGGAGACTGAAACCTGTTGTGGTGTTAGCTTAATATGTTTTTGTTAGTCTTCTTGGTTTAACGTTGTGTTTTTGTGAGTGTTCCCGTGTTTTTCTCCGTCATGCAAATTGTGGATTTGTTAATTGATCCAATTTTTATTTTATTAATTTAATTTTATATTTTTCGATTCATCGTGGCCTTGATCTCTGCATGTCGGGTCGGTATTGCGTGCCTTAGTAAATTATCAAGCCCTTTCTCCTTTGGTAATTCCTGTATTCTGTTTTTTTTTATCTTTTGGGCATTATTAATTTAATTTTAAATTAAATGCTTTCAATTGCTCAGCAAGCATGTTAAACCGTCTCTTGCCCACTTATGTAAATAACTTATGTTGGCATTAAGCCATATGCATCACCAGATAGAGTTAGTCTTGGCCATAGAGTTTCTTCCTTTTTTTAATGATTTTGTAAAATTTTTATTTTTTCTCTTGCTCCCTTTTAGTGATTAAATTTTATTTTGAACAAGCTGTACCCGGCATGCGTTGCAATGCCAATCAAAGAAAGTGTTGGCGTTGAAATTCTGTTTCTTGAAGTGCTTTTGGATACACAACATGTTAACTGCCTCTAAGCTATCGTAAAATGGATTTTCTAATTTAGAACCATTCGTGGAAGCGTGCTCAACAACTTTCAAAAGTTTCATCGCTGTCACTCATTTGTTGAATCTACTCGTGCGCTACCTGTTGTGAAATGGATTTACTAAGTCGAAACCCTTCCCTGGCGAGTACACAATAACTCATCAATGATTCATCGCAATCGGATGAATTGTATATGCACGTATACGGGGTTTTGTTTAAACGATTCGTGCGCTGTCACTCATTTGTTGAATCTACTCGTGCGCTACCTATTGAGAAATGTATTACTAAGTCGAAGCCCTTCTTTGGCGTGTACACAATAACTCATCAAGGTTTCATCGCAATCTAAGAATGTTATATGAACGCAATAGGGGATTTTGTTGAAACGCTTCGCGCGTCGACACCCATTTGTTGCATCTACTCTTGCGCTACTTATTGTGAAATGGATTTACTAAGTCCCCTTCCCTGGCGGGTACACAATAACTGATCAATGTTTCATCGCAATCGGATGAATAGTATACGAACGCAAACTGATTTTGTTTAAACGATTCGCGCTCCGCGCACAACATGTCAACTGCCTCTAAGCTATCGTAAAATGGATTTTCTAATTTAGAACCATTCGTGGAAGCGTGCACAACAACTTTCGAAAGTTTCATCGCTGTCACTCATTTGTTGAATCTACTCGTGCGCTACTTACTGTAAAATGTATTTACTAAGTTAGAAACCGTCACGTAAGTGTCCACAGCATCTCACCCAAGTTTCATCGCTATCGGACTAATGGGATATGAAGACATAGGGGATTGTATTGAAACGCTCCGCATGTCGTCGTTCATTTGTCGAATCTACTCGTGTGCTACCTACTGTGAAATGTATTTACTAAGCCAGAAACCTTCCTTGGAGTGTCCACCATATTTCACCCAAGTTTCACCGCTAACGGCAGAATGGTATATGACCTTATACGGGACTTTGTTGAAACGCTTCGCGCGTCGTCCCTCATTTGTTGAATCAACTTGTGCGCTGCATATTGTATAGTGGATTTACTAAGCCAGAAATTTTCCATGACGTGTACACAACATCTCACCCAAGTTTCATAGCTACGGACGAATGGTACATGAATGCATACGGGACTTGGTTGAAACGCTTCGCGTGTCGTCGCTCATTTGTTGATTCTACCCTTGCACTACATATTGTAATATGGATGTACTCAGCCAGAAACCTTCCCTGGAGTGTACACAACATCTCACCCAAGTTTCATCGCAATCGGATGAATGGTATATGAACGTATACGGGACGTTGTCGAAACGCTTCGCGCGTAGTCACTCATTTGTTGAATATAAACGTGCGCTTCGTATTGTAAAATGGATTTACTTAGCCAGAAACCTTTCCTGGAGTGTACACAACAATTCACCAAACATTTATCACTATCAGACGACTGGTACATGACTTTATACGGGACTTTGTTGAAACGCTTCTCGTGTCATCGCTCATTTGTTGAATCTACTGGTGCGATACCTATTGTAAAATGTATGTACTAAGCCAGAAACCTTCCCTGGAGTGTACACAACATCTCACCCAAGTTTCATCGCTATCGGATGAATGGTATATGAAATTATATGGGACTTTGTTGAAACGCTTCGTGCGCCGTTGCTCATTTGTTGGTTCTACTCGTGCTCTACCTATTTTTAAAGGGATTTACTAAGCTACAAACCTTCCCTGGAGTGCACACAAAATCTCAGCCTAGTTTCATCGCTATCGGACGAATGGTATATGAACGCAAACGTGACTTTGTTGAAATGCTTCGTGCGTCGTAGCTCATTTGTTGAATCTACTCGTGCGCTGCCTATTATAAAGTGGATGTACTAAGCCAGAAAATTTTCCTTAAATGTACACAACATTTTACGCAAGTTTCATACCTATCGGACGAATGGTATATGAATGCATACGGGACTTTGTTGAAACGCATTGCGTATCGTCGCTCATTTGTTGAATCTACTTGTGCGCTATCTACTGTGAAATGTATTCACTAATTTTGAAACCTTCACGTAAGTATACACAACATCTCACCCAAGTTTCATCGCTATCGGACGAATGGTATATGAACACATACGGGACTTTGTTGAAGTGCTTCGCGCATCGTCGCTCATTTGTTGAATCTACGCGTGCGCTACCTGTTGTAAAATGGATTTACTAAGTCAGAAACCTTCCTTGGAGTGTACTCAACATCTCACCCAAGTTTCATCGCAATCGGACGAATGGTATATGAACGCATAGGAGACATACATACCCACAAACTATCACGTTACATTGATTTTTATATATTTTAAATATTAAGCAACTGTTGTGGCATTATTTCGTCGGCGACAATTCTGTTAGTTGTCGGATGTGTCCGTAGAATAGCCTGTGCGTTTCCCCTTCTCCACCTTCCTTCCACCCTTAGGTGTTCTGCTGTTGGTCATGTCATCTTCTGAAGGTGATTTTGCAGTGGTAGCGACGCGGACCTCTTGAAAACAAGGTAAGTTGGCCCACATCCATTCCCATTCCCGGTGCAGTTTGGTAGCAGATCGCGCTCGTGTTCGCTTCTGCAATTATCCCCTCCTCTATACCCGCAGGCTCATTTTGTGGACCCTTCTGATGCTGATATTATAAACAGTCATGTATGGACATGTTGGTACAAATGCATCATTTCATTTTTAATATTCAGTTACGTTTTCTATATTTCTTTAAAATTGTGATTTAAAGATAGGGTGCCGGGTAATATATTTTAAACAGTTTTCATGCAAGGATAATGTTTATTTAATGATTGCTATTAATGAATAATCATGGAAATATCATTTAAATAATGTACTCAACTACCTTAGTGTATGAATGATCCCCCTCGCCACTGCGGATGTCATGCGCGGACTGAGAATGTGTGGGATTCTCTTGAGAGATGATAAGACTCAAATCTGTTGTGAATCAACTGGCCAATGGCTACATTATTAATTATTTTCAGTTCAATCCCTAAATAACAACAGATGCTAAAGGACACAACTGGCTGTACGTACCTTAATAAGGGATTTGGCTGTAAACCAAATGCAAGGCTACTAAACGTATGCCTTGAACCAAACGTAAACTACCCCTTACAGGCTGTAAGCCTCATACACTTCCTTAACACAGGCAGGCGCAGCGGTCTAGCTGTCAGCCAAGCTTACATCACTCATAAACAAATACACTATCGCCGGAATCTGGAACACCAACAGTGTCGAAACGCCAAGTCAGCAGCTCGGGAGACCTTAAAAGGTAGACCCCAGGAAAGCCCAATGTCTATTCGTGGCCGTCGGGTCGGCATCTCCGGTTCCAGCTCCAGCACCACCAGGTGAGAACAGAGTGTGTTCAGATATCCTTATAACTTACACATTTGTACTTTATCATCCAAATCCACACTTGTACTTGTACACATTGTCTTAAACGTTTCCACTAGTAAAAGGGACATCAGATCACCATAACTGACCAAATAAACACTTGGTCAGTAAACACACATCTTATACTTATTTCTTTTAGCTTTACATGCTCACACCCAGTCTGCCCTCAGTTCTAATTGTCCCTGACCGTGAACGCCAGGAATTGCACCGTCAGGAACTCCATTGTATTCTAGTAGCAGCCAGACAACAGTGGCCAAGTTGCCGACTCCGCATATGAGCTCGCTTTCGCTCGCTCACACTTAATTGGTAAGCTAAGTTAATAGTTCTTTATTAAGCATTCATCCCTTAACGAGTAGACGCACCCCGTAGGATCGCACCCCGTTATATTTCATCCTAAAACAGACACTTACACTAGTAGTTTCCCCAAAGACGGGAAGCTGCACCTTTCGGAATCCACCCCTAAAATTATACGCGTACACATCCCTGTTCATCCCTCCCCCAACACCGGGATAGAACAATACCAACATATATTGTCAGATGAAGTGCTAAAGGAAGTTGGTGCTTAGGAAGCAATATGGGCCAAGCTAAAGAGATACATAAAAGTTGGGTTGACATATGGTAACATCATATTTAGATGCAGCTAGTGGGAAGTCATTTTTGAGGCCGAGGTCTGGACCGTGGTTCTATAAGTATGTGAAACCTGGTAAATTCCTTCTGCAGGAAAGTGAAAATAGGAGCATTTGAATGTGGTGTTATTGGAAAATGTTGGAGATTGGGCGGCTAGATAGAGTAAGAATTGAGGGGTAATGAAATGAATTGGGTTAGATGATTCTGCTGAGGGGTAATGAAAGGAAGAGATTGGTAGGGCTCAAATTTAGGCACAAGGAATAGCATGTATTCAGTAGTAATGGAAACAAGAGTAAACGACATGAGCTCAAGGCGTTAAGCAAGATGAGAATATGTAAAATATATTGCTTCGGTTGTAGGGTTAAGTGGCAATTGAAAGACGAATTATTTATCTTAACAATGGGACAAATGGAGTGCAGCTTTGAAACTCAAACATCAACGACAACAAGAAGAAATAACACAACGGCAACAGTAAAGTATTCTTTTCACTCAGCATTTTAGCCGCTTTGCGAGACTTCAGCTCAATTATGCGCAAGAAGAGACGCTATTACATAAATATGCTCATCGGTGATGCATTGGCCAAGGTCAGCAGATAAGCGAAGGGTGCAAACTTAAACACCTTGTCCTTTATTGCATCTGGTATGTACAACACTAACGGCTTTGGTTCGGAAGAATGTGGTGGCTAAGAAACAATCCCAACACACTCATGCTCACAGAGCTATCATGACTCCAAAATTTCCAACTAGACACACTATATTTTCTGTCAAATATGATTTCAAGTACAAAACATTCAGACTGGATTTAGAGCATATTATTGGGCAATGAAACCAAAATCAGATCCCGATAATTCTTATAGGCTTAGATCCTGGTAGCGTTATTAATGAAAGTTGCCTCACTAATAATTTCAATACTTTGATCTCTATATACTGGAATTATATGACTTCCTATAATAATGTACCATTCTTCAAACTGTTAGTACTGACTTTTTCAGGCTGACATGTCCAGATACGTTGAATCCGGCTGCAATGAAGATATATGATGTTGGGAACCGTGGAAGACAATATACCAACACTTCCTCTACAGAAGAAGGTTGTATAAAGCAAAATTTCAAAAAATACTCATGTAGCGTATGCGAAGCCAAATTTGCCCGGAGAGGAAATTTGAATACACACATTCTGATCCATAACGGCGAGAAGCCGCATTCATGTAGCGTATGCGAAGCCAAATTTGCTGGGAGAGTATATTTGAAAAAACACATGCTAATCCATAGCAAAATTAAGCCATATTCATGTAGCGTATGTGAAGCCAAATTTACACAGAGAGGAAGTTTGAAAAAACATATGATAATTCATGGCGGCAAAAAGCCATACTCATGTACCATGTGCGAAGCCAAATTTAACCGAAAAGGACATTTGAATGAACATATGGTAATTCATAGTGGGATGAAGCCATTTCCTTGTACTGAGTGCGAAGCCAACTTCACCACAAGAGGAAGTTTGAAACGACATATGCTTATCCATAGCGGGGAGATGCCGTATTCATGTAGCGTTTGTGAAGCCAAATTTTCCGAGAGAGGAAATTTGAATAAACACATCCTGATCCATAGCGGTGAGAGGCCACATTCATGTAGCGTATGCGAAGCCAAATTTACTCGGAGAGTATATTTGAACAAACACATGTTAATTCATAGCGGCAGGAAGCCTTATTCATGTGCCGTGTGCGAAGCCAAATTTAGGCAGAAAGGAAATTTGAATCGTCATCTGGTTATTCATAGTGGGAAAAGGCCATATTCCTGTGCCATGTGCGAAGCTAAATTTAGCTTGAAAGGAAGTTTGAAGTCACACTGCCTTATCCATACAGGAGAGACGCCATATTCCTGTAACCTGTGCGATGCCAAATTTACTCAAGGAAGACATTTGACGAAACACTTGCTAAGTCACAGCCACGAGAAGCTTGACTAAAGTACCAATTGCAAAGAAGCTACTCTCAAAACAAGATTCTTGAAGAAACATCCTAAACAATAAAGGACGAAAAAATTCTCATGTAGTAAATGCGAAGTCAACCTAAATCATAGGGGACATTTGATGACACAATTTCTAATAATTCGTATATTCAGTATTAAATGATTTCTGAAGCAACACATCTTTACTCATGATGTTGTTTCCTACTTACCACATTCCTCTGTACATTAGCTCTGTTCAGAAACACTTCTCTTTACTACCTCTTCATTTGTTACTCGATCTACCCATCTGATATTCATCATTCTCCTTAACTCCACACTTCTGGAGAATCTTTCTGTTATTTTCTGCTGCGGCGACAGTCCAAGTTTCAATTCGTTAGAGTGTGAACGGTCTTACCTTTCGCGCAGTTGTAGTTGCGCCAGTGGAAACGTGCACCTTTAGTCTTGTGCTGGGCCCATGAACCAGGACTAGGTGTTGAAAGGAGAATGACCCAAATAATTTTAAATAAGGTGGAGTGAAATGTATCAGAGGCGTGGACTGAACGTGCATTTACATAGCAGTGAATGCAAGTTCAGTTCGATGCCGTACTCATAATGAATCATGGGCCTCGCCTAGAATCGAAAGACATAACGTAGAATAATAATCCAAACACCAGTCTAAATAAAATACTCAGATACAGCGCCGATAAGTTGGGTTGATAGTATATTGATGAAAAACCAAGCAACAGTAAAGACGAGGAAGAGATACATGCTAGAAGTAAGGTTAAGGGGATGTCAAACATATGAAACTAAGTATGATAACGGGAGGAATAATCGAGACATTAATGTCATGAGTGTAGGAGGTGAAGGGAGGGCGAGATTCATTAAGGGGAAAGTATACTCGTGTAGAGTATAGTTAAGTTGGGAAAAATAAAGATTAGGGGCTAGACAAGGAAGTCAGGGAATATGGGCATACCGAAAAGACTCGAACGATAGCCCCGAAGGAACAGATGAGGTGGGAGATTTAGAAAAGGTCGGAGACTTAAGGAAAAGTACGCGTAGGACTGATGTAAATGGACTAAATAACAAGGGCACAAGCAACCGAGTATAAATAATTACGAGAAAGGTAACGCACAACAAAATAAGAGAAATCCATCAAAATAAGGCACGATAAAGGGGTGGCTAAGATAGACTCGAAGACTTGGGTGAAAAGCCGCAATAATGAGATAATCAAGGGACAAAATAAGGTAAGAAGTAAGTGGCGTACGGCATAGGCCTTACTTCGGGCGAAGACGCCACACAGTAAACCGAGACCAAAATATCCACACAAAACAAACGGGACAGAGGGGAAGATAAAGGCAACGGAAAGACTCGAGGAAGCAGACAAACACGCTATGGACATACTAAACAGGTGAGACACCATAGTTTTCCACAAAAGGCTCACAAACTCACACATGCCAAGGAAGTAAGGCGAGACGTACCTTGATGGAATCGGGGAGTGTCAGACATCTCAGGATTACGATTCAATGAACGAAATTTACGTCAGTACGTGCACCTTTTTAAACAGTAGAGAAAAGGGGATAAAAGGGAGCAAGGCATCCCGAAAACGGAAGCGGGGGAAAAACAGAAGACTGCCCAGAGACAAACCAGGGGTTGTCCCTGCTAACAGAAAAATAGAGAAGCAAAAGGGAAAGAGGTGACACTAATCAGGATTCGGCATAGCAGAAAGTTACCATAACGAACCTTGATCAGCAATTATAGAAATATCCACTGATCTGTTTGGTTATTCTGGCCTGTAACAACGAAGAAGAAAAGAGAACAATTCCAATAATTGGCACACAGAAGAAAAGAAAAAGGGGCCAGTAACTAAAAATGGAAGAAAACGGTTCACGTGCCACTACCCAGATAATTTTAAACTGTTTCTTTAAAAAATTTATTCTATATTTAATATCATGGCAATTATTTTATGTATAAATGTCATCCTTGCCCGAACGAACCTTCTTTTTATATCTTGATTCTACCAGATATATTTCTCATTTTCTTCATTATTCAATGTTAAGGTTGAAAATTATGGGTAATAAGCTGCACCCTTGCTTTACACCTTTATGCATACCAGATGCTCTCTTATATTCTTCAGCTTGTATAACTGCCGTCTGATTTCTGTATAGATTGAAGATGATTACATTATTCCAATCCTTTTCAGTATGTCAAACAACTTACTCAAATCAGCGTTATTAAAAGCCTTTCCACTGACTCAAATGCCGCGAACGTTCTTTATGTTTACTTATTCTACCTTCCGAGTTCAATCTAAGACTTAATACGCATTCCTTATTTCCGACGTTTATCCTCAGACAAAGTTCATCTTCAATAAACTCGCTTTCACTCCGTCTTTCCATCTTGTAAATCATTCTAGTCTTGATCCTTAAGTCATGATTGATGACGCTGATTGTACTATAAACTTCCCATATATCAGCTTCTTTTTTTCGGTATATGGATGATAAGATTCTCCTTAAAATCAGGGAGTACCTGCCTCATAAATCCTACATCCAAACGAAATTATTTGGGCCCAACTTCAGTAGCTATGCAGAGTAGCAACTTTGTCAGCATATCATCTATCCCTGGTGTTTTGTTGCTGCTTAAGGCTCACAGTGCTCTACCAAATTTAATTCTCTGTATTAAATCTCTTCTTATGGTCATCTACTTAATCTCCTTCTTCCAGAACATTATTCTCAATCTCTTTTCCTCTATACCAATGCTCTGTGCAAGCTATCCGTCACTTAATCTATTATCCTCTATCCTGTTTTCCATCAGATTGTGAGTCTTTTGAAAAGCTGTAACATTTTTTTCCTACCTTCAGACAATTTTCAGACGTCTGCACTCTGCTTTCCCAATTTCATCTCTTGCATTCATGTTTTTCCGCCTTTCATACATTATTCTAATGAGCATAGTGATCATCAGTCCCTTATTTTGTTCGGTGTAAGGCAACCCAACTAACCCGTATGTAATAGCTATTCTAACCAAGGGCTTTAACCAACCGCGACATATATGGAAGACCACTAACCGCATCCGTACGGGACATGGAGTTTGTGCATACAATCTGCACAAATGGGGGAAACGGCCAAACCCCTGCTGTAATTGTGGTACATCTAACCAGACCTTCAAGCACATTCTGGAATATTTCAAAATAAGAGTGTACGTAGGTGACCCTAGTGACATTTTCAACGCTACACCATCGAGCCTGGACTGGTTAAATAGACTGGACGTAAGGTTATAATAAGGTAGATATCTGTGCTTGTATGTACCTTTTCTCTATTTCTGTCTTTTTTCGTTGTGGACACTAGGGACTGCGACATCTCAACTGTTTGTCTTCTTGTTAGCCCACCACGCCTTCATCCTTTCAGAATGGGATTTCTTCCATTCATCCGAATGAACATATCTCCTGCTCGGTTTTACGTCCTCTTGATGAACCTGAAGGAGCTTTTATTTCAATGGGTTTCTCAGCAGGGTATCTGATTAAGAAATTTCAAACTTTAACAAGTCCTTATCCACTTCCGCCAGCCATAGAGGCATCACCTTTTAGCCTCGGAAGTATGATAATAGACGGTTGGAGAATCTACTGACAGGCATATTGAGGAGTCGAGCATAGAAGGTTATTCTCCGTTTCCGGATTACACTTGAGATCTTTTCAATGAGGGAGTATATTTCTGAATTACTCCAGAGCTTGTAACCTCAATCTTTCAAATTAGGACCACGAATTTTCCATATGATCGTTCTTTCCTTAACTTCAAGTCTCTCTATCGGGCCAGTTGTGCGGTTTGTTAGGTATTCCGCTGCATGTAGTGCTTCCGGTCAAATCACAGTTTGATAATGTCTTAATTTTGCATTCTTAGAAATGGACTTTTTTTTTATACAGTTGGTGTGTGAGGTGGAAGGCTGTTTTGAATTTATTGACTCGTGTTGAGATGGCGAACTTTTCAGAATTATTTGACTTGATCCTTTCACCATGATATTTAAACCTTTGAACTTTTAAGGTCTGGCCGTGAGTGGTTTGAAGCTGAACTGGAGCGTCTTTTATATTAGAGATTAATTGGGTCATAGTGTAAGATATCTTGAGTCCTATTTTGATTGCACAATCATGTAAGTAATTAAATTGTTGAATGGCTATTTCCGGAGTGGAAGCTAACAATGCGAGGCAATCAATATTGATGTTATCTCAAGGTCTGCCTATTTGTACCCCATTAGGAAATCTTTTGGATTGAAGAACGTGTCTCCATTCTCTTGTGACTCTCTCAAGGGCAAAGAAAAGCAGTGGTGATAATCCATCACCCAGTAGATCACCGATAGAATGTGGAAGGGTTCAGAAATCTCAGATCTGAACTTAACTTGGGAAGTTATATCAGAAAGCGTACTCTGGATTATAATTCGAGTCTTATTGTCAAGAACATCATGGAGCACTTGAAGAAAAGAGTTGCTCAGTCAATGGAGTCGTATGCATTCTGAAGGTCTATGAAGACCATGACGAATGGTCTAGATCTCAGTTTCTGATAAGCGATGGTCATTTTCAGATTCAGAATCTGTTCAGCACATGATCTGGATTTTCTAAAGCCAGCCTGGTACTCGCCTAATTGTGATTCTAATTGTTCCTCGGCTGTAGTGACCAAGGCTTTAGAGAGGATCTGGTAGGTGATTGGAAGGAGAGAATTTCTCCGATAATTATTGACGTCTGACTTTTTTATGAAGCGCATCATTAAGAGCTGCGGTCCATTTAGTTGGTATCTCGGTAGTTTCCCAAATCTGCTGGATAGTTAGCAAGAGAGGTTCCAGTGCGCTATTATCCAGGAGCTTCCAGTGTTCTGCGATTACCGAGTCCTCGCCCGGGTATTTGTTATTTTTAGTGAAATGATGATCTTTCGCATCTCAGAGATGTCTGGCGGAGAAGAGTCTGGATTAGATGGAAATGAATTCCAAATGGGAGTGAAAGTCGACCCCGGTGGATCACAGTTGAGAAGGTTTTTAAAGTATATAGCTAAAATTTGACAGTTACCCTTGTCACTGTCAGCGATCTGCTTGGTGATCGGGTCGCGGAAGCACACATTAGGAGGATTGTATTCCGTGAGATTACTCTTGAACGTTTGGTAGACATTTTTGGAGTTATGTTTCTGGAAATTCAACGCGATGTTGGTCAGTTCGTTTTTTTGGAATTGTCTTCTTGCGTTCCGAATAACTCGAGAAGTCCTCTTTCTCGTTTCAACGAAATGTTCATATTTCTTCTCTGTTTTTTTTTTTAGATTTCCAGAGATGCCAAGCTCGATTTCGGTCATTCAGGGATTCATCACATTCTAATTTCCACAAAGGATGTCAAGGTTCCCGTGTTGGAGGCGCGATTTCAAGACCTGTTTTACCGTGGATCACTCCAATCGTTCAAGATCTGGTGAGGTTTGAGTGGGGATTTTTTTCTGAGAATTCATTCTGAAGTAATTTGAATTTCTCTGTGTCGGGTCGAAGAATTATCTGTCTGCAACTTTCCCGTGTGTTTTTGGAATGAATTTAAACTTGATTTTAGACATGCAATGATCCGAGTCAAGAACGGCGTCTCGAAGGACTTTGACATTCTGTATTTCTATCCCAGATCCGACAGAAATTGCTACATGGTCAAGTTGGAATTCTACTAGTTAAGTGTTTGGAGGTGCCCATGTAATTTGCTTCCATGGAAGATGTTTGAAAAACGTGGGATATAACACTAGTTTGTTATTCCCACAGAGTTCAATTAAATGTTCTCCATTCTGGTTGGTTCTGGAATGTACTCTATATACACCAACTACATGCCTGTATTATCATTCATTACCGATTTGACCATTGAAGTCGCCCAGGAGAACTGTGGCATGTGATTTAGGAATTTTAGATAGGATTTCATCCAATTTTTCCCAGAAGATGTCCTCAGTCTCTGCGTTCCGTTTTTTGTCTTTGTTGATGGGTGCGTGAACATTCACAAACGTGTAGACTATATTGGCACATTTGACACAACGAGTGGATAGCCTATTGGATATGGGGTTGAAGCTGATGATTGATCCGAGGATTTTGTGTCTAACAACAAAACCAGTGCCAAGATGAGGAGCTCCTTTGAAATTTTTCTTGTCTGTTTTGCTTTCGAAGACTGCGAAACCTAGAGTTTCGAATGAATCGTTATCCGTGTAGCGTGTTTCTTGTATCGCAGCTATCAGATGTTTGGTGAGGGTGTCTGTTAAGTGTTTGAGTTTGCCGACTTTGAGAAGTGAATTGGCGTTGAAGGTGGCACAAAAGTTCACAACATTGCACTTGAGTTTGGATGTAACAGATAGTTTCAGAGACTCCGACTTCTCCTTCAAGCATGAGGGTGCAGACTCCCCCAGAACCTGTCTGCTTGCGATTCCGTGGGAGCCGGTGGATTGTCTACCACCTGGGGTAATATTTCCATTTGATGATTCATTTTGAGCAGTTGAGAAATGTGCTTAGATTTGGGAGTATATCTTACTCTACGCAAAATACAACAAAAGTTGCTAGCGTCAGAGGGCCTAAGTTATAATTGGCTACAGTTGAACGGCTTTAAGCAAAACCTCTTCCTTTCACCGGGCATGGTTCCGGCAACAGCAACTGTTGAGTTAGTCAATCCACCAAGCAGATACTGCCGGCGGAGATGTATGTACATTTTATTATTATTATTATTATTATTATTATTATTGTTTGCCACACGTTAAATAAAATAAGTCCTAAATACATTTGATCCTGCTCCTTCTCAGGCATAGTACAACTTTACCGTTGAGTTCATGCTCGCGAATATAGTGGAAATCATTATCAGCAGTGTTATTTCCATGACCTCAAATATATTGCATGATTAAACCGAACACAGATCCGAATATCATCACCTCCCGATTGGACAGGAAGAGTCTACGAATAGATTCTAAACGTGCCAGCGAAACACCATGTCTCTCAGTAGCAATGGTAGCTAAATCAAGCCAGAACGTCAGAAAAGCTGTCAGGTAGATTGTCGTTTATAGTGGATTTAGTATCTGTGCATATCTACCTGTTCCAACGAGTGATTATTTATTTGGTCCTGAAAAGGACCTTTTTATCTGATGTTACGTTGCCAGGTTGGACGACGACATAACGATCTGAAGAACGAGTGCAAGGTACTCTGTATATTCAGGGTAGCAAGTGTTCGAACTGTTAAACACCTCGGTTTAAAGGAAAACTGAGACTCACTCAGGCCGCCGCACGTGTAAGCCCTCTGTAACACTGGGTTGTAAACCATTCCTCATACTTACGCTGTGTCATGTGAAAGCCCCCTGTAACCCAGAGATAAAACACCGTCCGTATTCTTTCGTTTGACAAATATAAACAAGTAATTCTGTGAAAAACTAAAGCCTATTTTCATACATCCTACTTATGTTAATTGCCACTATCAACATACAAAATTTCAGTTAGATTGCTGTAATAGATTCGTAGATATTGAGAACCGACTATATATTTCGGATAGTCGCCATGATGGATTTTATATACGTAGGTCTTAGAGTTATGTACTGTTACATGAAGATTATTGTGTACTTGTAGTATTCAAACGTCAATCGCATGATTAGGACACAAGAAGTAAAAACGAGATTTCAAAATTTCGCACCGCTGCCATCTTGTGGTTATGGAGTTAATTTAAATAAATTAGATGCCAGTGGATTAACATATGTATAAGGATTTACTGTACGAAGGTTTACTGCACACGGATGGTTAAATTGCGAGAAACGTCCATGCTGTCACCGATATGACGAAGGCAGAGGCTCGAGTATGTTCCAGAAGGTATATGAAGAAGAATGCCATCACAGGACCGGAACTGATGAATGAGCACAATAATTTGACTGAGAGGTTATAGAGCGCTCTGACTGCATACCTCCGAGCCATCGTGGAAAGGTAACGAAACTGGAGTCGTTCACTTCACCTGACTTACATTCGTGGAACCGTTGGACCACTATACCAGTCTAGGATAGAACTCAGTGCGGAACAATCGAATTCATAACGGAGTTCAGTGGGTTTCTTTCCATTCGAGTATTATCCGGCATGTGCTGTATACGCGGAAAAATGTGATAAAGATTATAACAGTGCAATCATAGTTTGGAGTTGGGCAGGACTCGATTGGAGATCGCACTCAATGACGTGCAATATCATGCAGTTACAATATTTGATCTGTAAGAGTGTTACAAGCATATAAACATTTATTGCAGCCAATGACCAAAGAACATAAATACAAACGTAATACCTAAATACATGAATTATAACGTTAAAATTGCTCACAATGTGCATTGGTATAAATATTATTCATCCAAGCAGAACTGTGTTAGAGTCTCTCTCCTGTCTGGACACTTCAGCACATGATATCGTTCACAGAAATTGTTGCATCGCTTACACACGCATATTAAACACTGTAAGTTAACGCAGCACATCTCTAGATCTTACGATGCATAGCCACGTGTTTTGTGAACTGTGGCTAGCAGGGGTAAAAAGCCACCCGGAGACCTGGTGATTCTCATTCATTCTAGAACTTATTATATAACAACAGAGTGTGGAAGGGTTTAGTGAACTCTAACCAAGGTCGAAGCAACATATGGCTGCATGTGTCAGTGACCTATATCGCCGCTTGAGCGATAATTAATTTCGTTACGTAAATTGTTCCCACAAGTGATCCGATTAACGTTTCGTAAAACGGACAACACCAGTATACTATCTGTAGACGGAACTGTATTTTGATGCAAGAATAATAATTATGATAAAGTTGGATATTACGGTCATCGGCACCACACAGTGCGGACAATCTAACGTAAATTCGATTGAGGACACTATGGCCGGTTAAATGAAGATCATGGGGTTTTCCTGAGATGGATGACGGTGAAGGAGAACCAGATGGACCCGTTCGGAGACCATGGTGTCCACGTGACTTGCCAGGAACCAGGGTGAAATTTGACACAGGAAGACGAGGAACCAAGTTCTGGGAATGGACATCAATGGTAATATTGATCAAAGGACGAAGGTACAGAGAAATCCACCATAAAATGTAGCTTAGTCATAGCAGTATTCTTAGCTGTTGGGAACCGTATCAGAATTTTATTAATTACACAAAGAAAGTAGGGAGTGGAATATAATAAACACAATTTATGGATGTCGCACCTTAATAAGAATAGATTTTCGTAATATTTAGACAGATAAAATAATGTGGAAAAAATGTTTAGGAAGGAATTGCAGAGGGATATTTAACACGAAGTTTCAACACATTAGCACTGACAATCTACTGACATCAGGTTACACATTATACATGTTGAACTTAGAGATATGAGTTGTGTAATATGTAAACGTATTTAACACCGCAGCTAGTGCAAGGTAAAATGATTGTGGATGACGTGTCTTTAAGAATGTCGTATAATAATGTTAGTGATAATTGAAGTATGGAAAATGATGAATATTGAAATTAATGAAGTGTTGAATTATAACGGTTCGATCTATGCGGTCCTACCAATGAAAAGGTTTGATCCAATGTTGAAACTGGATCATAGTTTTAAATGTTGAATGGTGATTAAATAGGTTTAATGATCCGCAAATTAAAATCATATAATGTTAATTACTGAAGATAATCACAAAAAGTGTTAGTTATTGAATTGAAACCATAATTCAATGAAATATCTGCGTGAAAAACGTCATGTGTTACGAAATAATCCTACTTCAGTGTCATGAAAGTCTAATGTTAGCTGATGAAAGAAATGAGTTAAATATTGTTCTTAAACAACGCGTATGAAGGACATGCTAAGTGTAATCATATTTGAACAAATTCAATAATGTAAAATACGCCACGTGTAACTGGATGTGGAAAGCTTGAATTTATTGTAAAATGTTTATCAGAAACCAAATCAGTGTTAAGATTGTGTATATAAAATGTGAATATAGTTATAACAGGAGTGAACATCCATAGTGTAAATATCATAGAGGCAGTTATTTTAGAAGGGAATCCAGTGTGAGGAATAATTTGTTTTTTTGTTGTCATTTTTAAAGCATCTCATGAATGGACAGTATAATAAGAGATGGCTGAGATATAAATGTGGTTAAATGTAAAATCCAATTTAGGGAACAGTTTGGGATTTCCGTAATTTCATTGTGTCAAATGTTAGGACACGTTGAGGTTTTGACCCCATGATATTTTGATTTTTCACATGATTTAATCTTTTTTTAAAACATCATTGCACTTTAAGCCTCAATTTTCGAGGATCTCTACGTGTAGGGTAGGCATTGTGGCTTTATTTTATTTTTGTACCATGTTCATTGATAATAAATGCAGGATGTCTCTTTTCAGGCAACTTTCATTTAATCTTCATACTGAGGCCTGAACTATTGTCAAACTAACTTCGTGTTGGTGATACCCATGAACCCTATCTTATTTCACGCCCTGGGATTGTTAGAATCTCGTCCGCCCGGAGCATTTTTTTCTTTTGAAACCTAATTTATTTACATCGTTCAGGAGTTGTGTTCTTTTTTGTATCGTTGAACCGGACTCTTGTCACGGGTTGAGGTGATGAGCCGGACCGCCGAATTCGAGGCTGGGGTATTGGGCAGAGTACCGAACATACCAGGTAATTGTATCATAGTTATTGACAATGCGTCGTACCACACACTGCAGATTAATAAAGCACCTATATCAAACAGCAGGAAATACGAAATCCAAACCTGGCTAACGACGAATGACATCACTTTCGATAAGAACCTACGCAGATATGAACTACTGAACGTGGAGAAATTGCATAAACCAGCGCCAGTATTCGCCGTGGACGATTACTTGAAGCCATTGGGTCACTCAGTGGCACAATTACCTCCATATCACTGTGATCTGAATCCTATAGAATTACCATGGAGTGTTGTGAATCATCGCATTGCTGACAAGAATGTGGACCAGTCATCCAAGTACATAGAGCGTATTACAAGAGACGCCTTTGCGACGGTTACGGGGGAGAATGGAAAAGGGAGTGTGGTCACGTCGATAAGTACTGGAAGAGGGACGGATTGCTGGAAGACATTGAAGTATTTATAATCCATATTAGCTATGACAGTGACAGTGAATCGGACTCTAAAAGTCATTCAAGCAGTGACGGTTCAGTTCAGTGTGTAATGTCAGGAATAGAGGAATTAAAAGATTAGGATTCAACTAACTGTACCAGCAATTCCTAATATCTACCAACAACATCGAGAACATTATCAAGAATATCCATGGAGAGCAATGACTTAGGCACTCATTAGTACACAATTTATGAAAATGATTGTGGTGTTAAGGGATCTAACATCTAGGTTTGGGTGATAGTGAATAATGGAAATGATAAGCAAATCTGACTACATCTTACAAATAAAACTAACTACAGCTTACATACTAGAAGAAGAGAAAGGAAAGCAATAGAAGAGTAAGGGAAATAAAAGAAAGGGCAAATAAATGTCCTCAACCATTGAAGAATGAGGATTGAGAGACTTAGAAAGAAGGAGAGCCAAGAAAGGTAGATAGGAAAAGGAAAATGGAGAGGGCCTGCCCCAAAGGCAATGGGAAAAGGGGGAACACCGGACCCAGCTCAGGAATCCCTCGGGGTCGCCAACTCCCCGAGCTCACCACCTGTGGGCCCTTGAGGGTGTATCACTATCCAGGGTGCAGCAGAACTGCTAGGGCTACACACACACTGCCTCCTTGAGGGCCCTGAGCAGAAGGCAGGAGATACTGTGAGCCCTTGAGGGTGTAGCACTATCCAGGGTGCAGCAGAACTGCTAGGGCTACATACACCCTGCCTCCTTGAGGGCCCTGAGCAGAAGGCAGGAGATACTGTGAGCCCTTGAGGGTGTAGCACTATCCAGGGTGCACCAGAAGTGGTGGGGCTACATACACCCTGCCTCCTTGAGGGCCCTGAGCAGAAGGCAGGAGATACTGTGAGCCCTTCAGGGTGTGGCACTATCCAGGGTGCACCAGAACTGCTAGGGCTACACACACACTGCCTCCTTGAGGGCCCTGAGCATAAGGCAGGAGATACTGTGAGCCCTTGAGGTTGTAGCACTATCCAGGGTGCACCAGAACTGCTAGGGCTACACACACACTGCCTCCTTGAAGGCCCTGAGCAGAAGGCAGGAGATACTGTGAGCCCTTGAGGGTGTAGCACTATCCAGGGTGCACCAGAACTGCTAGGGCTACACACACACTGCCTCCTTGAGGGCCCTGAGCAGAAGGCAGGAGATACTGTGAGCCCCTGAAGGTGTAGCACTATCCAGGGTGCACCAGAAGTGGTGGGGCTACACACACACTGCCTCCTTGAGGGCCCTGAGCTGAAGGCAGGAGATACTGTGAGCCCTTGAGGGTGTGACACTATCCAGGGTGCACCAGAAGTGGTGGGGCAACATACACCCTGCCTCCTTGAGGGCCCTGAGCAGAAGGCAGGAGATATAATGAAAAGAAAAGAAGGGTGGCCCCTCGAAGAATGAGGGATCAGGAAATATGAGACCAGGGCCAATTAAGGCGGGAAAGGAAGAGACGCCCTCGGCCTCGGATACCCTAATACCGTCGGGGTCGGAAGAGAACTACAGTTGACAAAGAGAGGTCGACAGGAGAGAAGACGGAGAGCAGCCCGGCATAAGGAAGTGGAAGAAATGCCTGACTCAGCTGGGGTCCCGAGGTCGATAACCCACGCCCCACTAGATGTGAGCCCCTGGGGGGATTAGTACACGAGTAATACACCGCATTTACATATTTACCATACCGGCAGCGGTAGCTACGCATGCTAAGGCACAGCTAGGCCATGGGAGCAAGCTCTCCGCAGACTCAGTAGACTTGGGTTTGAGCCCAACCGTCGGCCGTCCTCGAAATGGTTTTCCGTGGTTTCCCATTTTCAACTCCAGGTAAATGCTGGGACGGTACCTTCTGACAGGCCACGGCCGCTTCCTTCCAGATCCTTGCCCAGTTTCATTCACCATCATTCATTTCAACTCTCATTAACTCCTCTCATGCGGTTGGCGTCTGGAAGAGCATCCGACCGTAAAAACCATCCACCACAAAGACTTTCATCGCATATCATCCCCGATCTCGTTTCTTCAACGGGAATAACAAGGGGCAGACACATGGAACCTTCAACGGGAACCTAACATAGATTACATTTCAAAATGTTACTCTTTTGAATATAATCAATGATGCAGCAAATGTACTTTTTCCTTTCGGGGCGTTATTCATTTCCCGTTTAACATACACGCTTCTGCCTGTCTGGAACACTGTTTCATTAATAGCATAAGTTAAATGGAAATATTTAAAAGTGTGGGTCTACCAGTTGAAGAAATCAGCGCACCTGAAGGAAATACAGGACTGTGACGTACTTTTGTCATATTTATTAGATCGGTGTTTGTGCTTTGGTGGAAACTTATGAAGTAATCTCGAAATGAAAAAATACTGGTACATTTACATAAAATGATGCTGATATTTTCAACAAGTAGTTCCGTGAAGAACTATACAGCCTATTTTCATATATCCTACTCATGTTAATTGCCTCTATCAACATACAAAATTTCAGTTTGATTGCTCTAATAGATTCATAGATATTGAGAACCCACTAAATATTGCAGATGGTCGCCATGTTGGATTTTTATATATGTAGGTCTTAGAGTTATGAACTGTTACATGAAGATTATTGTGTACGTGTAGAATGCAATCTTCAATCTCAAGATTAGGACACAAGAAGTAAAAACGAGATTTTAAAATTTCTCACAGCTGTCATCTTGTGGTTATGAAAACAATTGAAAAAATTAGATGCCAATGGATTAACAATTGTATAGGGATCGACTGTACCAAGTGTCAATGCACTCGGATGGTTAAATTGCGAGGAACGACCATGTGAATATTTATACTTCGCGTGGCCGCCATGTTGGATTTGTGATCACCAGGTTATTGAAAGTTATAGGTGACTTATGTTCATAGCCTCTATGAACAGTAAAAATTCAGTTTGGTTGCTGCAATAGATTCGTAGGTATTGAGATCCATCTAAATATTTTGGATGGTCGCCATGTTGGATTGTTATATGTATAGGCCATAGAGTCATGTTCTGCCCCCGTAAATTGAATTATTTTGGGACAAAATGAGAGTATTTTCCGTCCCCATGATAAAATTTTACCAGCAAATATAGAGTCTGGAAGTGTGACACAGGAGGGCAGTGTTACAAGCTCTAGGCTGTGGGAGAGCCCGATCACGTGATATATTGCACAATAGACGCTTCTAGGAGGCAAAAATTGGCATAGCAACAGCGAGTTTGGAAATTAATATTATAAATATTGTTATAAATTATGCTATTGGATCCCAGCCCAGAGCCAATGAGAAGAGGTCTTATTGAAGACGGGATCAACTTCAACTACATAATTTGATGAAATTATGCATTTAGGCCCTTAGAAGAAGATTTTCTTATTTGGTAATGAAGAGAACATTAAAAGAAATTATGTCTGATACTTTAAAAACCTCAGATCGGTTAATCTACGCAGTAATAAGCATTAGTAATCTACGCGCTAAAATTATGGTGGGAGATTGATATGGCCGCCAAAATTTCGACTTGGAGGGGGAGATCCAAGGATCGATGTTCTTATTCCAGCAGTCTTTGAAGAGTGAGGAAGTGTTTTTACTGCGTAAACGGAGATCCCCAGGCTTTGTCCGAGTGCGACGACTGTCGACTTGTGGAGACGTGAGGATAGCTAGGTGGAACGTAGGAGATTGCCGCACTTCCATTTTATGTGAAGTTGTGAGGAACATTGAAATAATTATATCTCTTATATAATTGAGATCTGAATTTAACCAAGCGAATATATATAAAGAACAGGTCGAATACTACATTCTGTGAAAATTCGAGCGTTCTAAATTCACCGTTTCGACAATATAAGCCTCTTAAGTCAGATTTTCAAATGTGTTGGAAATAAAGATGAATATCATTTTAGATTGCAACTTGAAGTTGGCGAACGCAGTTCAAGTGAACAGTAGCGAAGAACTTATAACATTGGCGCAGTATATTAACAGTATCAGAATGACTATTGTTACGTGCATTGCCCGTCCCAACGTTTTCAAATATGTATCTTCCTTGGATGTGAATTCACGACCTTTGAATCGACCGCCTGGTGACTTAGTTCCGATTTTGAACACGAGATGGCAGCTGCTGTCGGACTTCGGGGCTTCTTCACGTGGTTCCTTCTTCACCACTAGAGAGTGTTGGTGTTGCCTTATAAACTAATCCTATTCGTGTCATTTTTGAAGGCTATTGTCATTCTACGTCATGAAACAAAGGACTGTGTATTCATGATACCGCCAAATTAATTACTTAATAATCACATTGTTGCTTGATGTGTCAAGCCTTGATTGGACAATAACAATTTACATGAATGCAGTTTGGTATCTGACGTGTGATTCTCCGCCATCTTGTGAACAGATTGTCTGTCGTAAAAGAAGCAACTAGCCAGCTGGGGTGATAGAGTATCTCTTCGTGGGCTGGGGGCATTGGCCCCTAGCTTTTACGAAAAATGAATACATATTCAAGAAAAGGAAACGCCTGTGCTACATAAGAATTTAAATTCTTCTTTTCGCCTGGAAGATGAAAGTGATATAGAATGGCAACTGGATGCGAACGAGTGCTTGTCATCTAAACGACGCATGTGCCGGATTAGCCATTTTTGAGGCACATTTAGTGCCGTATAATATTTTTAAAAATTGTGTATTAATTATTTTATTATCCTTGTGTCTCCACTTAGGAAGGATGTAAGGTACGTTGCATTATACATTTATATTTATTATTGTTATGGAGCTCCGATATCGTCTTATAGTAATGTTTTAATTCTGTACCTTATTTTGTTTTATAGGCCTAATATTTCTGTTTGTCAACGTTACCTGATATAAAAATGTTATTGTTTTCTTCGTACCTTTGGAGACACGCTTCTTGTTTATTTTACGTTTTAAGTTATTATTTATTTTCTTTTGGCAATCTTGGGATTGGCATATTATTAATCTGATGTAAGATCCGATGCTCCAGCCTCATGTTAATAGTATTTAGATGTAATTGTTTTCCTCATTTTATTTTTCTCTCCGGTGATTTTAAAATTAATTTAATGCTAATTGTTTGCCGTAATTTCGATTTGACATGCGGTCGTCTGTTTTTGTGGCCATGTTTGTTTTGTTTTTGTTTTGCCGAAATGCATTTTGGTCTCGAGGGCAGTCTCTTGGCGCCGACCGCGAAACTCAAACGTGTTGTGGTGTTAGCTTAATATGCTTTTGTTAATCTTGTTGGTTTAACCTTATGTTTTTGGTGAATGTTCTTGTGTTTTTCTTAGTCACGAATATCGGGAATTTCTTAATTGATCATATTTTATTTTATTTATTTAATTTTAAATTTTTCGTTTTATGACGTGGCCTGGATCTCTGCATGTCCGGTCGGTATTGCGTCCTACTAAATTATCAAGCCCTTTCTCATTTAATTATGCCTGTAATTTTATTTTAATCTTTGGGCTTTAACATTTTAATTTTAATTTAATTCTTTTCTTTTGTTTGCTTTGCAAGCAAGCATGTTAAGCGGTCTCTTGCCTTCTTTGAAAATTATGCTGGTTGATGCATGTTCTGTTTTCTGGTGGAGGTGTTCCTTAAATTTTAACAATTAAATTTTTCTTTTAAATTTTTAAGCAGCTGTTGTGGCATTATTTCGTCGGCGACAGTTCCATTAGTTATTGGGGGGTGTCTGTAGAATAGCCTGTGCGTTGTCCCCTTCTCCACCTTCCTTCCACCCCTTTGGTGTTCTTCTGTTGAGACATGTCATCTGGAGGTGATTTTGCAGTGGAAGCGACGCGGACCTCTAAATAAAAGGAAAGTAGGCCCATCCACGCTGGCCATCCACGTGTCAACTATCATTATTCTCAAGTGTTTTCATACAACATAATTAACATTGTTGATATGATGAACTAAATAGTCATGCTCCAGAGACATATTCGATAACAGGAGTTAAGATACAACGATGTAACTTCGTTAGACAACGTATTCTTGAATACAGACGCAGTGTACGGTCCATCTTGTACATTTTCGTCAGTCTACGAACACTAGTGTAACATCAATTAGCAATGGAAATATTTCATTCACCATTTATATGAATATTTCTATAAATTATATTCCAATGATGAGGCTGATACATATTTACGACGGAGAATGAAGACTCTACAGAAAAGATTTGTCAAGATGCTAGGGGTAGCCCAGCAACACAGAAGAATTTGCCAGAAGGATGTCGTTCGCGCCCAGGCGAATGTTGGTGAATTCCAGAGAGGGACGTTTCCTATCTCTGAGGTCACAGATCCGAGGTTCGAATGCAGATCCATCTCAGTATCTTGATCTGAGGAAACTTCTAAAGTATTGTTGGAATACTTACATAGATCTTCAAGTTTTCGTCCAAATAAGGTAGCAGTGTCTCTCATTTATAGTATAGAGCTTGATTAGTGACATCCTGAGCCAACGATCATACTCCATATTTCCATATTTTTACATTCCATGTATTTCAGTGCTGTCGTGTATTTTACACTTCAGATGTGTGCAAGATTTTTATGCTTCAAGATTATTTAGGAGATGATTGCCTTCCATCTCTATTTTTCAATTTTATTCTACGGATCAGTTGTGGAACTGACTTTAAAAATTTTGTTTGAGGAATCAGATTGCCTCATAGAAGACTAGTCGTTTCGACTCTCGAATTTTAATAATTTGATTTAAACCACGTATTCTGACATTGTGTCACAGCTTCAAATTATATTCTTATTAAATTAAATTTGAGCACTTTAATGTAACAACATCTAACTTCTAGAACAGAAGATACATCGAATGATATTGTTATATCATTATTGTACATAAACTGTCGACGATCTAATAAATACTAGTCGTTTGATAAGACTGAAGTCTTAATCCCTATAATCATTCTTTGTGTAGTGTGGAAAAACTTTACGACATTGACAAACCTTTTTATTATTTGTTAAGCTGAGAGCTTTGTTCATTTAATATGTTAGAGGAAATACCTTTTGGTAGAAGATTATTCAAATCTTTGGCTAGGAATTCAAAGCTAGTTTATCCCGGTCAAGATTGAATTCTATTTGACACTATAAATAACATGCGTGTTATTTTACACTATTTGTGTAACATCACGTCATTTTGTGGACCTGATATTACAACAATAAACAATTTAAAGCTTGATAAGTGAGGTGAGCCAGGATTATTATTTTTATTACATGCATTTGCGACAGATGAGTTAACAGTTAATTATCTTGTTGTGGAGTAAACTTTAGGAATCAATCACGACAGTCTAATATCGTTCATTACAATTGAAAGTTTCGTTTGAAGAACTTAAGCATGTATAATTGTTGACCAGTAGTCATGTGGAATGATACTGAGGGTCATGCCATTATTTGAGAGAAGTGCCTACAGAAGAAAGGTTAATAACATTTAATCCGTTTTTGGTTATTGTTTGACATAGTGGATGATAATTGTTTATGCCATATATACTGTTATATGAGGATTTGTAGAGCTATGAAGAATGCTCGTGCGAAGGAAGTTCCGCATTTTAAGGGAAGTCAAAGTATTATTGTTCTTTGATAAGAAGGCATGGATCATGATAAGAGTTATTGTATACAAGTAGTCCAGTTCATATGAAGTAACTATTTAGCTGTGTTGACAGAATGGTTCTAGCGGAAATACATCTAGAGAATGATTGTCTACTCATGTATATAATACAATTATTATATTTTATTAAACCCGAAGTTATGTAATTACGTATAGTTAACCTTAGTCATTCGACTGTATTAGACAGACAATGTAATGAAACCTATATAAGACGATGTGTAAGCAGTATATCAAAACTACGGAATGTTAGAGAATGGTTATGTGGAAAACCAGTGTATATAAGTTAATTAATTGGGAGATGTATTGTAACCGACAAGCCAGAATCTTGAAAGTAACGTGTTAGCAACACTAAATAATGTATATTATTATGAACATATTACATGTAAATAATTCTTTGGAAATGATTTAATTAGTTAAATAATTTAGTAGGATTTATTAATTAATTGTTTTGGAATAACGTGTGTTTTAAGAGCGAATGGTTTTGGTATGAATGATTGTTCACTGTTAAGAGTAATTGTTGAACCGAATTGGTCATGAACAATTACGGGGTACGAATGAAAGAGTGTATAAAAAGTTTCAGGATGATTGTTTAAGAAACATAGAAGTTATGTGCATTTTTGTAAGATCTAAATGTTAACTTTACGTGTATCATAAACGCACTCAAAAGCAGTCTCAATGTTGGCTGGCTAGATTGATTCACCGTTAGATTTGGAGAGCGGTGTGACATAATATTAACAGGTGAAGACTCACCGCCTTGTATAAATTGTATTTAGTTCCGAGTGCAGCGTGGTGCTGGTGTTTCATTGATGAAACAGGCCAGTGCACGTGCGTTCTTCAAACGCGGGCTAGTGAATGAAATCAGGTGTCAGGAATGCCACGAATGTAAGAGCCTTCATTAAACGGTTTTCTTTTTACGCAGTGTAGGACTAAAACAAGCCAAGATTTTATGCTCATATTTTTTTTTACACAGCATTGTAGTAAGATGTGGAGAAGAAAGGAAGTGTGAATGATTGCGTGTTTTTATTTTAATTTGATTGTTAAATTAGTTTATTGTTATTTTGTTTATACTAGGTTAGTTAACACCATTGTTAATAAATTTTATTCAGTTCGTTATTTGTTGTTGTTAGCGTGTGATTCATTTTAAATATAAGAACTAGAGTATTGTGGATGTATTGTAGGCGAAACTGAATTCCCAGTCCCCGAGAAGGTAATTAAAGGTAGGTGCCCCGTGTAGTTTTTTTTTTTGATCCACAATATTCTTGTAACTGCTGTGTGTAAATCCCTAAAGGCCATGTTGGGAGCGATTTCTACTGTAGTAATTTGCCGGTGCTGTTTGTTAGAAATAGGCGATCTAGCTGGGGCAATGGATATTCCAACAGGCTACTTTCGGATTTTCGGTTACAGTAGCATTAATGGAAAATTATTGCGTAGGTTCATTATTCAAACTTTCACTTCGATCGCATGATTACGACACAAGAAATAACAAAAATATTTTAAAATTCGCATTGCCGCCATCTTGAGGTTATGTAAACAATTGAACTAAATTAGATACCAGTGCATGACAATGTCTATAAACATTTCCTGTACCAAGTTTTATTGCGTTTGGATCATTAAATCGCCAGAAAAGTCTATTTTAAATTTTCGAATTCGCTTGGCCGCCATATTCGTTTTGAAGTTAACCGGTTTTTGAAAGTCTTATAGATGAACTTCCAGTAGTGCCCTTTATCTCCGTACAAAATTTCAGGGTGATACCGCTAATAGTTTCAGAGATATAGAATGCCGGTGAAACATTTCGCACAGCCGCCTTCTTGATGTTATGTAAACAATTGAACGAAGTTAGATGTCGGTGTATTACAATGTGTATAACCATATACTGTACAAAGTTTCATTGCGTTTGGTTGGTTAAATCGCGAGAAACGTCCATTTAATAGTTGCAAATTCGCTTGGCCTCCATGTTTGTTATGTAGTTAGCAGGTTTTCAAAAGTCACATAGGTGAACTTCTAGTAGTTCCCTTCATCACCGTAAAATATTCCAGGGTGATATCGGTAAGAGTTTCGGAGATATTGAATGCTGGTGAAATAATTCGCACAGCTGCCATGTTGGATTGGTGAGACGTAACAACATTTGAAGGGCACGGTCGAGGTCGCCCGGAATAGTGCTATGAATTTATCGAGTTTCATTGAAATCACTCCAGCGGTTTAGAAGTTATTAGGGGGGACACACACCATCACACACACACGCACACACAGACAGACACACGAACAAAAGGTGATCTCATAAGCCAAGGCTAATAAAATGAACGCGCATGAGGGGAATTTGCTATTCCCCGTAGAAACGCTACATCAACGGCAACAGCGCGTTCACAGTCCATTCAAGCTCGCCCTCCTCCCTGTCACACTTCATGTTGCTGAACTAGAGTTTGGCCTCAGAGATAGGCTTCCCAGTTGTCCTCAAAGCTTTCAATACCTGAACCCGCGCAACGAATAAGGGACGCCGCGCCATGTTTGTAGTTTTGTGTGAAATACGCTTTTGTTATTTGAAAGCGCACTATTGCGTGAATTTAGTCCAAATTTTATATGAGTGCTCTCTACTATCATATAAACATGGTAGTTTACTTATGTAGTGCATCAGTGATCACTGAACATAGATATAAGCATATTTTTGTCTATAAAATAGGAGGAACGCCCCCCGTAACAGGTTTTGTTGTCCACTCGCTAATAGCATGCATTTCTTGTGACTGGAGTCCTTATTCCACTGAACGGATGGTAATAGCTATATTAATACACACACTGATCTTTGTTGTTTGCTGCTGTAGTTGTTGATTATTTTAGAGGCTTTGAGACAATGCGGACATGTAGCCCAATTTATTTGGGTATGTGTAAGATTTCTCTGATAGCCTGTGTCACGATGATCTCTGTACTAGTGTGTGTATCTGTAACTAAGGTACGATGCGGGTAGGAAGCGACCGTGGCCTTCAGTTAGGCACCAGCAGATGACCTCGTAGTTCCGCCCCTTAAAACCGCAACAACTAACTAACTAGCATTTTCCTGGAGTAGGAGAGGGAAATCACGGAAAACCACGTCCAGGGTGACAGAGAAGGGAATTGAACCCGCCTCTTCTCAATTCTGCCTAAAGATATTGAGTGTACTCCGTTTCAGCCCTCAGACCAGAATTAAGTTTCTTGATAGAGCCGGGAATCAAACTCGGACCTCCACGGTGACAGCCAAGAATGCTAGCCAATACGGAACGAGGCGGACAAAACACTGCTTGGATGGTTCCTCAGTTTAGGGGCTGCAACATCGCGGTCATGTTGCCCCGTGTACTTTGGGTGTGTGTAGAAACTGTCTGAGAACCGGTGTTAGTTGTGATGGCTGTATGAGGACTGCAGAAGATCAATTTCATGCAGTTCCTACTTTAGCTACCAAATTCTACCTCCAACGACACCTAGCCCCGAACTTGGCAATTAGATGCCACTGCAACAGGCACCTGGCTACGAACTTTGGAACTATAGTGCGTTAATCAAAACTAACCCACAAATTTGACTTCACACAATTATAGTTAGTGGAAGTTTCTTTTACATGCCATAAATCTATGACATGAGACGGCCGGCTTAACTTACCCTCCAAAGGAGGCCATACTGAGGGAATTTTAACGTTCTTAAAAATCTGACGACTTCGACCGGGTTACAACCCGCGATCTTGGGCATAGAAACTCTGCATGCTACCAAGGAGGGGGGAGGGGATGCTCAAGTTACTCTAGGGGAACAGCTAAAATGTATTTCTCTTTCTTTTCCAGACCTATTGTAACAATCCTATACCGGTAGTGGTTTTTCTCTTTTGGCTGGGAAGAAACACAATCATATTACTGACATGATTTAGGAAGAGTGAAGATTGACAAAGATAATTTGGAAATAGTGAGTCATCTGTACATCAGAAAACGAGCTAGGGGAATTTTCAATGGGTTATCACATTCAAATGACATCTTCCTTATAAGCGTGGCGATAATGAAACCAATGACAACGCCGAATGATGTGAAAAGATATATCTTGCAGAGGGTCTCATTCACACGTCTACATACAGAACATTAGTGGGCTGCAAACACAGACTTGGATCTTTAAAAGAACAAGTGTTTCGAATATTTTAAAACATTCTCTTGATTATTCTCTTACCACATTGAGAGTGCGCTGAAATGTGAGGAGGTGATGGATGCGTGTGCACTAGCACCTTTTAGCTCCCCTTGGCTACCTGCGTCCATGCGCTCCAACCCTCATTCTAGCATTAAAGAACCTCCATCGTAGAGCTCGGGATCGAACCAGGAACCTACGGTGCAGATCTCACAGAACTGAGGATAATACACTTAATTTATATAAATCAGGACGTCAGGGGACAAGGTTGTACTAAGGTGTCTTCCCCCTGAAAAGTTTAGTATTTCCGGGTTCATCCCTATGGCAAAGAGGACTCCGATTATCGTAGAATCTATCATGCTAAGACATTACGAGCCACTTATTTTCTACAATAGCTGTGAGTGGTTTAGGGGTAAGTGTAGTAACTGCCCTTTTTTTAGAAGGCTCGGGTTAGATCCCCGGGTTTGCCATGGATAATTTAAATCCTGGTATGAGTGTTGGAACAAAGTACACTTAAAATTGTGAGGATAACCAAGGAGTAGCTTCCCGGTACCTCCCTAGTCTATCCTAAAAATGGTCGTCCGTAGTTTCCCATTTGTACTCCAAACAAATATCGGGATGATAGCCTACCTAACATGCCAAATTAACATTCCTACCAATTCTAGCACCGCAAACACGTACACACCCTAGCAATCACCACAATAACGAGGGTTATAACACAGCTCACACACTCAAGTACACGGGGTTGATGACAACAATGCCCCCAAGTCCCCAAATAAAAGAACTTACTCTCTATATTATCAAGAGGTATATATTTAAATGTCTCATTCCCAAAATTGAGACCTATTAATAACAAATTCTGGCATGCAGACACCCAGGTGAAAACAAGGAGGTACTTTTTCCACTCACTTCTTTTGGTTGTATTTTTTTCTGGAATTTTACGTCCCCAGCATCTTTCAACATCTTTCTATTGAAATCCTTCCACTTTTCCATGTTCCGTTTACTCAACGGCCGATATTGTCACGTTTGCTAGCGGACGGAGAGATTTCCATCCTACCGACGCCCTCCATCTTGAAATACACCAGAGTCCTTCTACCACGCACGATTACCTTACTCTTCCCACCTCGTGGTGTAGCGACTAGGTCCGGGTTCGATTCCCGGCTCTGACAAGAAATATAATTGTGATTTGAGGAATGGAACGAGTGCATTCCGCCTCGTGACGTATATATGAGCAGGGTTCGATTCCCACCTCAGATATCTCGGAAATGGTTTCCCACTTCTACTCCTGGTGGATGGTTTCCAGCTTAAGGCCATGGCTGCCCCCTTCCACATGCTCCTCTGAATTACATTACACATACTTATATAGAATCACAATAACACAGGCTATCAGACAAAAGGCCGCATAGACTCAAGTACACGGGGCTGAGTAACACGAAGTCAAAGCCCCTATAATGAAACTATAGGTATTTACTAGATTTCGCCTTTAAATTAGGTTTGACATACATGTTACAACGCCGTGACGTTTACAGCTCAATTTCCTTTAGTTTTAGCCAGTTTATTTTGCAACAATTGACATTCTGTTTCCGATTCATGATGACCTTTTCTGGTGCTACTGAACTGAAGCCTCATTGTTGGCGAAGCGTGCAATATAACCCGTCATGTTAGTAGGAGTCGATGATGATTCTCGTTTAAACTGCGTGGTTTGTAACACATGGAGGTCTAGGTAATTTGTGAATTCCGAATGACTGTATGCTACTAGTGCCGATTTACAATATCTGTTCAAAAATCTAAGTTCAATTTCACGTGCCTAATTAAGCGTATTTATAGACATTTACCGTCGGCACGTTATTATGTGACAAAATAATATTTAATCTGCTCACCGCAAATCAAGTTTGTGTGTTCATCGGAATGTAGGTTTTTTATTTCCCTGCTCTATAAGCAGCCACAATTACTTATTCATTTCATCAATTCAATCGCAATGATAACAACTTATTCGACCAGCGTCATGGTCGTATTTGTTTTACTGTTGTTGACAAACTTATAACCGCTCCTTATCACTGTGCACTTCCTCATCTGATTTATTGTATATGAGAATGACTTGGCGTAGCCTACTGGAATAAGTAAGGTCTTTAATTAACTCTTCAGGGCTTTTCCTGTGTTGTAGTTTCCTGAACACAATGGAGGATCAAATATTTATTAAAAGTGAGCCAGACTGGTTGACACATACAGTTGAAGTCTCTAACATTGTGAGTTGCATTTTGATTCGTATATGGTGTAACATTGCATTCTTAGTGATGTGCATGACAAGTGAGGTTTAGTGACTTAACACACTACTTAATGGTAAATGGCACTCTAACGTTTAGTAACGTAACTTAGTACTTATATTGTGTGTGCATATTTTTGATTGGGTCATACTTGTGTTACTTCGCAGGAGACAACTGTCCTGTTTCCCTCGGATAACTTGAAAGACGAGGCTGCTGATATATTTGACGATGAATGGATGGCAGTTAAGGAGGAATATGAACTACAGGTAATTACCGGTTCTACGTTATTTCGCTTCTACTAATATAAATAATTTTTAGAATGAATATTGTTTGTTAGATTGGAATAGTTAGTCTTGTTTTCTATAAGAACACCAACAGTAGCTGATGTTATTGTATTGATACTGCAGTTCCACTCTGCTGGCACCCTGGATCCTATTATAGGTTATGTCTATAGAGCGTCTCTTCTTAAAATACAGTACGCATTAAATAGAGCGCGTTGATGCCAGATCTGCTTCATATACAAAGTTCTACAAGGCCGGGCACAAGATGTAACATAACTTGTATACAGGCGTGCTTTTACGCAAAACTGGGGAAATTTCCAAAATATTTGTCTGTTGTATACAACTGTACCTCATGCGTTGAAGCGAATGACGGTACAATATTTAGATTATGATACACTGAAGCTCAGAGCGCGATTTCAATGCACACATTATAATAATTTATAATTTTCAATTATTCAATTATTCATGAATATGATAAGGCCTTTTCTCGAATATCATAGGTTATAATAAATTATAATATGACATATAATAATAATAATGATAATATATATTGTGGTCCACGTTATTTACCCAATCTTGTGTGGTCAAGTGGGGGTATGCAGCCAAAATTAAATTATTCATTTCTTTTTCCTTGAACGAGACGTTGTTCAATTTTATATAGTTCTTCACTTGCGCCCATACCATTTCGATGGGATTAAGTTCACTGTGGTATGGTGGTGTGGTAAGGTGACAAGCAAGAACATATTTCTCTGCTGTGATAGCCTACATTGTCTTTTTCTAGGCTAGATCCTTCGGTAACATTGAGCAACAATTTTGCTCGGCGAACCACTTTTCATATACTTCACCGGCCATTTTGTCGTGTGTGTCTACCGTGTTCTTTTGGCACAGAAACGTTAACTCTGCACCATTAACGAACCTTTGTTAATTCCCGGGACGAACAAAGGCAAACTACGGAAACCACTTCGAGGATGGCTGAGGTAGGAATCGAACCCGCCTCTTCTCAGTTTTGTCTCATGGAGTTGAGTACACCCCGTTCCAGCCCTCAGACCAGAATTACATTTCTTGGCAGAGCCGGGATTCAAACCCGGGCCTCCACGGTGACAGCACAGTGACGGCCAAGAACGCAACGAGGCGGACAATTTATAAAGACCCCAAGATCCACTTCATTTCATAGTTTTACTTCACATCATCACCTACCCTCCTTCAAACGTAGTCGGGGGAGATAGCCTGCGGGCCACATTAGTAAACAAAGTTCCGGTGCGTCAGCGCTGAGTGGGAGGACTAAGCGAAGTGCTATAACTTATGAATGCTACCTGATATTGAACTCTGGTTTGTTTTAAAAACTATTTCAGACATTAATGAACATTTCTTCTCGCTTAGTCAACAACGTATAGTCAACAGCAAAAACTTTCTCGCTAGCTAACTTTTCTGTGACACCATCCCAGATTTTTCATGTTACATTTAAGGACACCACGTACTCTTGCATGATGAAAAAATCAATTTTTTGATTTTGGCGCCATAAAATTCTTCATTCTTTTCTGAATCCAAATATATATAGTTTGTTGGGGTTTTGATGTCTACAACTACCTTAAATTCGTTTTTTAAAATTAGCGCCCCATGCTCTGAATAATACACTTTTAACTTTGCCAGCTGTTTTCTGTTAATACTCATTTTTCATGTTTAGGTATCAATAACTAGGAAACCATTTAAGATAGAGGGCTAATGTTTTTACATTAACTTGCCTAATGGAGTACTTGAATGTTAACTTATTTTCACTTCCAAAACATAGTAGGCATGGATTGGGAAGAGAAAAATTGATACATATTTTTGAATACATTTAAAAAGAAAGAGTTCGGATTTTTTTTTCTTGCATTCTGTCCCAATAATAATGAAACAAAGTGGTTACTCATCTGCCATGATCCATTCCAAGTATGTGAACAAAATTTGAGAATATTTGATTGAAAAACAACTGAGAAATATGTACCTGAAGCAACTTATACAACATTTTTTTGAAAATGTATCTGTCCAAATTTTTATTCATTTCACACATTCTATAAAAGCAAAGTAGCACTACTTGGTCAAAAACAGCTCTGAATATACCGCTTCTTATATGTGACTAGAATCATAGCTGTACCTTTTGCATAAACTCAGAAAATACTTATTCAAGGGATGCCACAAAAATAGAATTTTTCATGGTGTAAGAGTACGTGGTGACCTTAAGGAAAAATATCATAACTTTCTTATTTTGAATATAATTACTGCCCTGAGAAGTAGGGTATCTTCCACCAACATCAGGCAATCTAAAAATTAATTCTTGCTCTGTTGCGATCATTAGTTCATTATCTATGGCGTGATAAGTTTTATATTGCAAAAATATAGATTCGTGCCTAAATATTGTAATTGTGAAAATTGGGGCATGTGTTAATTATTTATGGCCTTTATTTTCATACCGTCATAAAAAGCGGGAAATTCTCTATAAGACAACTCAAACATTTTCTTAGATTTGTCATTTTCAATTATTGGGAAATGGCAACATCGCCGGGGTAGAAGAGGACGAAGCTGATTGCAGGACATAGGAGTGCGAGGGAGAGGCAAGTACTACATTTAATTCCATACAGTCTTTTAAGGCAGAGACGCACTATACGCACTGTGCCTTGTTATAACTCATCATATAAGGTATTTGAGATATGATTGCCCTCAAGTGAATGCGCTGCTGGTTGCTATAGGCTAGTGGGGAATAGGGAAGACTGCCACAGCAAACCAAACTCGTTACCGGTATAAAACAATGTTAAGATTCTAACTTGGGCGTCAGCAATCGTAGCCTATTTCTAATGAATAATTGGTAGCACGGGATGAAAGTAGAACGAGCGATAACATTCTCTATTGTACATAAATTAGCCAAAATACCTCATTAAACGACGAGAAATAAATCTGGGATTAAAGTTTAAACAGATGTTTCCTTCTCCGCTGTCTGTGACCCTCCCAGCCTTCCAAAATAGGATTAAAACTTAAATAGGCAAAATTCCAGCTGTGGCTGCCATTGTTGAGATCAATCATCATCAAAACAGTACTGCCAACCTTGTCCTTACGATACTATGCCGCACTGATACCTGACCATTCTAACCTTCGTTTCGTCCAATCCAGTTGTTTTTGACAATGGATACGGCCGAACGCGTCCAGATCAAAGGTTCTTGACATAAGTTACAGACCTTATGACCCGATAATGTTTTATGACCATGGATACAGCCTAATGCGTCCAGATCAATGATTTATGACAATGGCTACTGCCTAACGCGTCCAGATCAATGGTTTTTGACAATGGTTACAGCCCAACGCTTCCAGATCAAAGCTTTTTGACAATGGTTACAGCCTAACGCATCCCGATTAATGATTTTTGACAATGGATACAGCCGAACGCGTCCTGATCAATGATTTTTGTTAATGGCTACAGCCTAACGCGTCCAGATCAGTGGATTTTGACAAAGGTTACAGCCTAACGCGTCCAGGTCAATGGTTTTTAATAATGGTTACAGCCTAACGCATCCCAATTAATGATTTTTGACAATGGATACAGCTTAACGCGACCAGATCAATGGTTTTTGACAATGGTCACAGCCTAACGCGTCCAGGTCAATGGTTTTTAACAATGGTTTCAGCCTAACGCATCCCGATTAATGGTTTTTGACAATGGATGCAGCCCAACGCGACCAGATCAATGGTTTCTGACAATGGTTACAACCTCATGCGTCCCGATAATGTTTTATGAAAATGGATACAGGCTAACGCGTCCAGATCAATGATTTTCGTCAATGGCTACTGCCTAACGCGTCCAGATCAATGGTTTTTGACATTGGTTACAGCCTAACGCGTCCAGATCAATGGTTTTTGACAATGGTTACAGCCTAACGCATTCCGAGTAAAGAGTTTTGAGAATGGTTACAGCCTAACGCGTCCAGATCAATGGTTTTTGACAATCATTACAGCCTAACGCGTCCAGGTCAATGGTTTTTGAGAATGGTTACAGCCTAACGCGTCGAGAACAATGGTTTTTGACAACGGTTACAGCCTATCGCGTCCAGATCAATAGATTTTGACAATGGTTACAGCCTATCGCGTCCAGATCAATAGTTTTTGACAATGGTTACAGCCTATCACGTCCAGATCAATGTTTTTTGACAGTGGTTACAGCCTAACGCGTCTGGATCAATAGTTTTTGACAATGGTTACAGCCTAAAGCGTCTAGATCAATGGTTTTTGACAATGGTTACAGCCTATCGCGTCCAGATCAATAGTTTTTGACAATGGTTACAGCCTATCGCGTCCAGATCAATAGTTTTTGACAATGGTTACAGCCTATCGCGTCCAGATCAATGGTTTTTGACAGTGGTTACAGCCTAACGCGTCCGGATCAATAGTTTTTGACAATGGTTACAGCCTAAAGCGTCTAGATCAATGGTTTTTGACAATGGTTACAGCCTATCGCGTCCAGATCAATAGTTTTTGACAATGGTTACAGCCTAACACGTCCAGATCAATGGTTTTTGACAATGGTTACAGCCTTTCGCGTCCAGATCAATGGTTTTTGAGAATGGTTACAGCCTAACGTGTCCGGATCAATGATTTTTGACGATGGTTACAGCCTAACGCGTCCATATCAATGGTTTTTGAGAATGGTTACAGTCTAACGTGTCCAGATCAATGGTTTTTGACAATGGTTACAGCCTAACGCGTCCAGATCAATGTTTTTTGAGAATGGTTACAGCTAATCGCGTCCAGATCAATAGTTTAAACAATGGTTACTGCCTAACGCATCCAGATCAATGGTTTTTGACAATGGTTACAGCCTAATGTGTCCAGATCAATGGTTTTTGACAATGGTTACAGCCTAACGTGTCCATATCAATAGTTTTTGACAATGGTTACAGCCTAACGTGTCCAGATCAATGGTTTTTGAGAATGGTTACAGCCTAACGTGTCCAGATCAATGGTTTTTGACAATGGTTACAGCCTATCGCGTCCAGATCAATAGTTTAAACAATGGTTACTGCCTAACGCGTCCAGATCAATGGCTTTTGACAATGGGTACAGCCTATCGCGTCCAGATCAATAGTTTAAACAATGGTTACTGCCTAACGCGTCCAGATCAATGGTTTTTGACAATGGTTACAGCCTAACGCGTCCAGATCAATAGTTTATGACAATGGTTACGGCCTAAAGTGACCAGATCAATGGTTTCGACAATGGTTACAGCCTAACGCGTCCAGATCAATGGTTTTTGACAATAGTTACAGCCTAACGCGTCCAGATCAGTGGTTTTTGACAATGGTTACAGCCTAACGCGTCCAGATCAATGATGTTTGACGATGGTTACAGCCTGATGCGTCCAGATCAATGGTTTTTACAATGATTACAGCCTAACGCGTCCAGGTCAATGGTTTTTGAGAATGGTTACAGCCTATCACCTCCAGATCAATAGTTTTTGACAATGGTTATAGCCTAAAGCGTCCAGATCAATGGTTTTAGACAATGGTCACTGCCTAATGCGTCCAGATCAATGGTTTTTGACAATGGTTACAGCCTAACGCGTCCAATCAATGATTTTTGACAATGGTTACAGCCTAACGCGTCCCGATTAATGATTTTTTTATATTATACTTTGATTTTTATCCACTTTCCTTTATTAACAGTGATTTTGTATCCCATATGTTGGCAACAATTTGTGCGCCTCGGTATGTGCTGCTGGAGTGCGCCTTGTTGACAGTTCAACGAGATGCAAGCGCTGTCGGAACATGGCAGCCGTTTTTTAAAGAGCAATAAATAACACATGTTTACGTACTTTAGCACATATATGAGGTGCAGTAGTGATCAGGGTTCCTAAATTCAATACGTAATATCGGCCTCAAGATGAAACAAGGACACAAGGTATGTAAAAGTCACATTCATGTCTGATGCAAATGTATAAGCCACGTTTTACTTTCAATCTCAATTAATGAATAATCTTCACCACACCTTTGTTCTTCATTTTCTAGAAAACGTGACCGCCAACGGAAATAAACAGAAAATCATAAATTCGGTAAATTGTGTTAAGCAACTACAAGACTAATGTACTTTGCCTCTGGTCGTTCATTTGTCAACTCTTGATGTACAGGACCTGCTTGTAGAGTGCCATGTTCTCTAGAATAATGTGTGTAAATTCTTGTTTTAGACAGTTAAAGTGTGGGCAGATGACGCCCCTTAAAACCTCCATAACTAACTTACTAACAGCTAAAGTGCATACAATAATCGGAGTATCAACTTACCACGACTACATTTTTTGAGACCAACATGACCTGTTGACTTGTGTCGGGCCCGCTTTACCATTTCTTCCTTTGACCACTCCTAGTTTAGCTCTCCCTCAGTTCTGGTCCCGAAAGTTATAGGTGCCATAATCATCCTTTTTTTCACCCTATTAGACAGTTCTATGCAGTACCTGATAAATATCCCTAATTTCATAACCGGTTAGACCTCTTTCTAACCTTCATGGTATAATGGTGTCAACTGCCTGGAATATAAGGTATTCTGACAGATTCCACTTGTCATAAACAGTACATAAAAGGGTGGTGATCAATAAGACATGTTTTCCCCCCACGTAAAGGGTTTTAGTCGGCTACGTCGTGATTCAGAACCAGTGATTTCATGAATAATCTCTCCTTGATGCACCACTGTTTCTACACTTCTTTTAATGCGTTAAATAATTGCACTGCTTTGAATCTGATAATGATTCCTTCCTTATTGCACTTGTTAATATTATTACACAACACAGTCGCCTCCTCCTCGTCAACTAACCTGCCGGGGAAAACAATTAGATTACCTGAAAAGACGACGTCGATGTTGATCCGATGAGGGCAGATGCCACCTAGGGGTAGTAGATGTACTGATAAAGGTTTCAACGTCGTCAGCCAACAGAGAGCGAGCTACCACAGTGCAGATACGAGGGTTTGTGAGCCCAGAAGTATCAACAGAAACTGTTGCGAAACGGTTACTAGCAGGTGGACTACGGGCACGCACGCCTCTAGCCCGTCTTCCACTCACGCCACAACATCGACATGCACGGCTCGACTGGTGCCGTCAGAGGATCACTTGAAAGATGGAATGGTGCGCCGTGGTCTTCAGCGATGAAAGCAGATTCTGCCTGAACGCAAGTGATGGTCGTTGGTGCGTTCTATGTAGACCTGGTGAGCGCTGTTTCATAGAGTGCATTCGTCCAAGACACACCGGCCCCACCCCAGGCCTTATGGTCTGGGGTGCGATAAGTTACAACTCTCGTCCACCGTTGGTGTTTGTGGAGGGGAACGCTAACCAGCGCTCGGTACGTGCAGGATGTTGTTAGATCCGTTCATTTGCCATTCTTGCAACAGGAAGGCGAATGGTTACAACAGGATAATGCTCGCCCACACACTGCCCGTGCAACTCAACGTGCACTGCAAGACGTGCAGCAACTTCCCTGGCCACTCGAGCACGTGTGGGACATGATGGGCCGACAAGTGGCTCGTGCGAATCGTCCACCCACAATTCTTACATAACTTTGTGGACATGTCGAGCAGGCATGGAATAACGTATCCCAAGACAGTATTCGCCATCTGTATAATCGACTGGATGCAAGAGTTAGTGCCTGCATTGACGCCCGTGGAGGCTACACCTCGTATTAATATGGGTTGTTTCAGCATGGGTCGATACTTGGTATCTCTGAACCGCTTGACCTATTGATCTGTATATTTAACCATTTCATGTACTCCATATGGATCGTTGCCAAAATAAATCTTGAGTGAATTGGTAACCTCCAAAAGGGGGACCTATTATTTTTTCCGGCAGTGTATTAGATGATTTATTTACTGCAATCTGGCCGCCAATTACGAAGTTACACTGCACACAGTTTTATAGAATATTATTTCTCCTCTTTAGCTCTGATATTAAACATTGCAATTTGCAGCACGATTTCACACAGCACGACGCCTGACCATGCGATGTACAGTTCGCAAGTGTTTCACTAATTCACCAAAAAGTGTGGGAAATATTCGACGCATTACTAGCGTATTCCGGACTGGCATATAATTGTTCTCCTACGTATTATAAATTATTCCAATAAATGTTTACAGCTTTCAGTACCATGCGGTCCAATACACAAATCTCCGCACTCACGCTGTTACGCTTTCGACAAGTACTGTACAGTACTAAGTAAGCGTTTCTGGCTTCTTCTCTCTATGACCAATCAGGTTGCTCTACACCATGTCCTTCTACATCATTCCCAATATTTGTTACTGGCGCCGATAACCTAGATGTTAGGCCCCTTAAAGCAACAATTACCATGACCCTGTGTATATTCCCATATAGAATAATGTCTAATATTATGCAGTAAATTTCCAACTCAGTTTATTGTGATGTTTGTGTCTACTGTTTTAAAATTTGTTTCCATCTCTTGAGTCTGATGAAGTTCACAGCTCACTCGATCCTTGCACAGCCCTCTCACGCATCTTTCTCCATGTAAGAGCTCAGCTCGCAATCTCTGCCTATAATTTGATGTTACGTGGTCTGACTTAGAACTCAGATATGATCAAGTGACAATAGGTTGTGCCCGTATTGATCCGAAATACGTCTGAGCCGAACGGCAAATCAACCCTCGTGAGATCCCTCCACCAGTAAACACTCTTGGATTTGAGCTGGTCCCAACACGAGACCGTTACTCCCTGGTTTTGGGTGTGGTTATGGAACTAGCCCAAGCACATGCTAATTAATAAAAGGAAGACTCAATATCTACTACAAATAACCACACATTTTAGGATAACAATGCGTGTCCTTGAGTGACTTACTCACTCTGTATTGGGATCTGGGGTTCGTCCACAAGCTAACTAGAAAACGAACACTCCTGAAAATAAATTTGATTTTGCATTACTCTCCGAATATCACCTCCAGAAGTCGTGTCATAAAAATACCAGTTAATAAACGGTACAAAAGTAGTTCCAACGCATGCCAATAATCGTCAATTCTAATTACATTGCTCCTCTCTTTGGATGCCTAATCCCCTGTCGTTCCACAACGATCAGTAACATCCGACACAGAAACCAGAAAAGAAAGTTACGATGGAACCACATCCAACATTTAAATTTAATTCATTAAATTAAATCAAGCTAGTCAAATCCTGTACAATGTATTGTACAAAACGTCGCACCAGAAACTCATTTAGCTGTAGAGGAAATGACGTACAGGAAGAATATGTACAAGAATAAACATGATCTCGACTGGGTTGTCGTATTGTTGACAGCTCAGCTGTTCCTTCAAAAAGTGTTCTCGCAATCAGTGAAGCCTCATAATTCTTATCTAGGTCTTGTGTGTCACATTGTGTTTGGATGGTATTCAAAATGATGGAACACTGTGTATGTTTTATTTCCACCAATGTAATGGAACGTGTTTATAAAACAAGTAATTTCTCTGCAGGATGATACTGATATCACTGAGGATATCAAGATAGAAGAATTCTCTATGCCAGAGATTTCTCCAAGCGTCAAAATAGATGGTCCTTCTTTAGCGAGTGATTCAGATTTGAAAGAAGTAAGTACCTTATTGAGTTACTACTTGTTGCACCTTATAAGCGACATTACCTGATTGCCATCTTCCTCTCACCATTGCAATTAATAGAATGCCAAATTGTGTATTCAGACCGTACTGATGACAAATGGAAGCTTTTTGCTATTAGGTTGGGTTTGGTATGGAAAGTACAAGATGTGTAGAAGTTTGCCTTCTGCTGGCTTAATAATAAAGACAGTGACAATAATAATTATGGCACATGGAATTTGCTTCCACCAAATTGTTCTTGACATGATATGGAGCGTAAATGTGATCAATATTCCTTCAGATCCTCTCGTCACTACTACAATACATGAGAAAAGTTCGATGACAACTGCTATTTATTTATAAGTGGGAGAATGACAAACACATCATATCATTTACCGTTATTTAATCTGAAATATCAAATTATGACAATTAACCACCTTATACACTTAGTATTAGTACAAATACTGCGAGATGAGTCTACCCAAACAAATAAAATCTGATGACTGAATATCAGATCAATCAAAATCCTATCAAACGAGCGTATCAGTTCTATCGCCGATTATATCAAACGTTCATCTAAATCAAACGTCGGCAAACCTGCCGGGAAAGGCATGGCACAAAATGAAACTAATGAAAAATCTTACTCGAAATACTTGAGTGTTCTGATTACACTTATGTCCAAATGTTGAGCATAATCACTAAACGAGGCCATACTGCCTTGTGTAGAAGTGACGCTCCCAGCAAACGCTAACATGTTTGTGTTTGTTGGTGTCTACTCTTTGATGTTCTTGTTCTTTGCCGTCAGTGATCCATCATGTGTGATATTTCTCAATATATACGTGAATGTTTGTAGATTAAACCCACTTTGTTACCTCTATGTAGTGTTTAATCACATTGAAATTTGTTGAGGAGTTGCTAAGAAGTGTCCACGCCATATTACGACGTACAATCCCGCATTTGATTTAAATTCCAAATGAGGAAAAATACTAAACCGTTTCATATAAAGGCGACGGTAGGTTTAAAATCCAGTTGCCATCAGAGCGGGGAAGTACCCTGTCCACATGGCCTGGATCTCGAAGTTTTGTGATTTTGTAAATAAGCTCAGCTCCTTTCCTCAAGCCAATTTTTATGATACCGTCTACATTTATGATAGCTTTTGAAATAGGTGAGTTGGAGGGAAGCTATTGAAATGTAAGTCAATGCCACTGCAGTCAGAACTGCTCCAGGCATTCTTTTGTCTCGTGAACTCTACCGGTGATTCATCAGGAAGATAGAAACACTGGCTCATGTCCTTGAATCTTTTCCACTTTTGCAACGAAGAAATCTTGGCACCGTAATATCATGCCCTGCATTGTTGTCAGAGGATAGGTTATAACGTCCAAAAACAAGTCGGTGTCATATCATATTTCGCAGTTGATCGTGGTTGGAGATGATTGCCCACAAGATACAGAAAGGTTTCCCAATAAATCCAACCAGGAGGTTTAAACACCACCTTGGCCAGCCTTAAAAAGGAAACACATGATGATTTATCGCATTACATTTCACCTTTGTTGGCAGACCGGACAAACGGAAAGTTTATTTCTATAATATTAATGCTGTTTCTCAGTACCGCAGTAACTCTAATAACTGCCGTTATAAGGTAAATACAGTCGGCCTACTGCTTGCAGTTGAAGCATTATGTAGTGTCCAATTGTATGTTAAATAGTCAACACAACACTCAATCCAGTTCCGCTTGCTGCAATTGTCTTACTCGGAGCCTTTACAAATTTAACAGCCATAATCATAAATTCTGTTGTGTGTTGTGACAGTAGTTATAGAGAATATTTTTATATGACATAAAGTGAGTGATTTATACGTTCATTGTTAAAAGCTGTCAGGTAGAACTGTTGAGGGCCAAGACACGTCTTGTAAGTGACCTGTGAGACTGAAATGGGACAAAAGGTTGGATTAGCCCCTTATAGTCTTACTGCTAGAAATTGCTTATTACATATTATTTCTTCAGCCCTTAAATATATTACTTCCTTTATTGCACTGTTCACCACATTTTCTATCACACTTAGAATTACTAGACCTATAATGGAAGGATGGCTTTTTTGAGTTAAGACTTGTATAATGCAGTAAGTTATGCTGGAGAATAAGAAAGTAGGGGCAATTGGCCTCGGTTTTCCTCCCCTCAAAGCTTCAATAATTTACCAACTAAAACAGGAAAGTAATTTCAAGTAGTGGAATAGCTAATATATCCTCACTTCCAGTTGAGCTGTGCTGTAAAGTTACATTATTTGCTATTAATTTTGTAGAAATTAATGATTCATTTTTGTTGTTAGGTTATAAAAGAAGAAACCCAAGATGACGAGAGGGATGCAATTAGAAATCATCGAAATGAGTAAGTAGACAAAAAAAGGCAAACTAAAAGATTGGCTTTTAATACGTTATCCGCTCTTCATATTTGCCATTGAACGTATTTATTTGTGTTATTTGTCTGACATAAGTGGATAATGATATTAGGTTGTTATTTAGCAAGCCAGAAACTAACGATTCTCATTCAGAGTTTTCACTGTTGAAAGGGTTTCAGTATAAATATGGTATCCAGTATGAATGTTAATGAGGATATGAATTCTGCACTTATAAGCTATTTGTGATGGGAACTGTTTCTAATTTGTGGAAAAAACTATCACTTGTTGCAGTCACTAGAAAATATATGTGATGTGAGTTTGTAAAGGGAAAGCCACTACTTTGAACTTCCCCTATTGTGTTCCTGTATCCAGGGGATTTGTTTTCAATCCCATAGCTTTTGTTGATTAACCCAAATCTGTGAATGTAAACAGATTCCTTCTCACCCGATGGTTCTACATGTAGCAACCACATCCAAGGACAATCACAAGTAATCTAAGCCAAAAAATAAAATAATGCATTATACGCAAGAATATAATCAAGTATATACAGACAATTGAAATACGGTTGGTACAATACAAAAGCACTCATGACAATGAGACCATTACTCTCTTTTTCAGTGCGGTACAGAATCACTGTTAGGGGCAGATGACCTCGTAGTTCCGCCCCTTAAAACAACAATAACTAACTAACTAACTAACTAGAATCACTGTTGTAATACAATATACTGAACCTTATGTGGCAGAACCCCAGCCATTCTAAAAGTGGTTTTTCGTTGTTTCCCCACTTCAACTCTAAGAAATTGTTGGGATGGTCACTGACTCCTTTTACCCAAACCTTTGCTTTAATTACAAAAACACTAGTTTAGACATCACAATGACATTGGTTAAGGGATATGTACGTGGGACTCGATGACCATGATATCGTAAAGCACATAATTGAATCATCATTGAACAACAAGGATGTATTGTATATACTCTTCTACAAATCAAAACTTGGCCATCTGGGTGAGACCAACGCCTTGCACGTGAAATGTAACAAATTTGTGCCTGCGTACTAATTCATACGAGACAAGGACAACAAAGAGGATAAGAAGTCTTGTTAACAATTTCGGCCTGCAATATGTTACTGCTTAAATATGGCAACGCTCCTTAGAATTTTTCCAAAAACGTGATACGAAGGAACAGCCGAAGGAAAGTTAAGGCTTCGTGGTTCGTGAAGTTCTTGCAACGGGCAGGGTATTTGTTGTTCCAACAGGATAATGCTCACCCACACACTGCCCGTGCAACTCAACGTGCACTGAAAGACGTGCTGCAACTTCTAACACCAGCGCGATCGCCGGACTTGTCGCCAATCGAGCACGTGTGGGACATTATGGGCCGACAAGTGACTCGTGCGACTCGTCCACCCACAACTCTTACAGGACTGTGTGAACAGGTTGAGCAGGCTTGGAATAACGTATCCCAAGACAGTATTCGCCATCTATATGATCGACTGGATGCAAGAGTCAGTGCCTGCATTGCCGCTCGTACTAATATGGGTGTTTCAGCATCGGTCAATACTGTGAATTGGTAACCTCTAAAAGGGTGACCTATTTTTTTTTCCGGCAGTGTAATACATTTCTTATATGTTATGATAATCTTTACATTTGTAGTGTGGAGTGAAGTATAACCTTGCAAGTTTCGTCAATCAAGACGTTGTAAGTGAATATGCCGTGTTGTTTTGTTCCCGGGGACCGATCTGGTTACGACAAGTCACCTGCAACTGTAAGGCACATTTTAAGGCCATTCGGAGGAAAGTCATAAAATTATTAAATAAGTCTGATGTGTGTGACAAATATTTCTCTGATGATTTCTCTCTTAAAACGGACTCTTTCATTATACAGGAAAGACAGTCGATAAGGCGGAAATAGGATGGAGTTTCAAGCCAGGTGCAGTCCGACACATTTTTCCAAACTTGGTGAGATATTTCACCACGCAACAGATTACACGCAAATATCTTCCGATGAGGACTGTGAAAATGAAACCAGACATATCGAAATCTTGAATTTTTTGCCTTTAGTAGGGGTTATAAGCCAATTCGGTACAGGGGCTAATGCGCAAGATGGCCGCAACGTGCAACCGCACTCTTAAATTAACTATGAATTATTTATTATTTATTTTTACATAATTTTTATTATTATTATTTTTATATTTATTTTATTTATTTTATGTTCGACTATGGCGAAATGTAAATATTATATGTCAGAAAACTGCACTCTATTGAGGCTCATTATAGTACAAGTTTTCATTATGATACAGTTTCTCTCATACGCTTCGCTCGTTTTATAAACATACTCGTGTCTTAATTATTGCCATTATAGGCTAGTTGCATAATGTACTATTATTGTTTAGATATTTATTTTTATTTATTGTGTCAAAGCACTAAACTGCAAGGTCATTAACCCGAGAATTATTTAACCCATAATTACAAAGACCTGATTTAAGTTTTTATTAATGCATGTAAGATTTTTTATTTTAAATTTCAGATTTTACATTTAGCTAAAATAATTTGGATTTAAAACTCGATATCTTAGGTTCTATATTTTAGATTTTAGTTTTACATTTTTTTATTTTATTTTACATTTTAAATTTTGCTATAAAGACCAAACTACAAGGTCACAGACCTAAGATTTTTTTAAATCTTATACATTTTATTTATTTAATATTTAATTTATTATTTTTAGAACAGGGCTAATGCGCAACATGGTCACTGCACGCAACCAATTACACATATGGCATGCTAACCTAACCTCAGTTCACCTAACGTAACGTGCCCTGACATAACCTCACCTAACCTAACCTAACCTAACCACAGTTCACCTAACGTAACTTGCCCTCTCATAACCTCACCTAACCTAACCTAACCACAGTTCACCTAACGTAACGTGCCCTGACATAACCACACACAACCTAACCTATCCTCAGTTCACCTAACCAAACGTGTCCTAACATAACCTAACCTAACCTTACTTAAGCTAACCTGACCTAACCTAACCTAACCTGTAAAGCTGAGCCAGAGGCTAATGCACACACCCAAAGGACATGAGAGCATGTGCAAACTCCCTATGCTAGTCCGATAGAGGGTAAGGTAAAGCTACCACCGTGGCTACTGTACAACCTAACCGCTACTCGCAACGAGCTCAGGATTACAAAGTGAGTTAAGTTTTAAAAAGTAAAAGCTTTGTACCTTTTCTTTAGTAGGCTTAACTCCTGCACTAGGGCATAGCCCTATAGGCAGAGTTAACACACACACACAAACACCTACAGAGAAATTATTCTCACGCCAAAGGTTTCTCAACTATAAGTACAAGACGAGAGTTTACATGCGGTTGGGTGGCAACTTTCTTACGCTGTTTATCCTACCACAGCATCCTGCAGGCTTCCATTAAATATAACAAGGCTGGATACCTTATCCCAAAGCATATAGATTAAAAAAATGGCTTATACTATACTATCTGCTGCCTAGTTTCGGCTAACTAAGGACAATTTCTCAAGATTGAGGTTAACGGTTGGATTGGGAGGTGGGTAGTTTGTAATTAAGAATCACAAGCGGTAACTATACAATATTTTTTATTATTTAAATACATTTACAATATTTACACATAATACATTTAATAACATTTTACTAATTTTTAGCTTTTAATTTAAATTTTTAGTTAAACTTTATTATTTTGTACAGTCGGTTCATTTTTTCTATTTTTATTTATCCTTGAGCATTATTACCATTTTGTCTATCCTTGTTGCTTTGTCGGTGTGTTTTCCTGTAAAGCTACCGTTTTATCTCTTAAATTGTTCTGGTTTATGTATCTGCTACATTCAGTAGAGTAATATATATCCTGTTTAATTTTTGGATCTTGATATCCATAACTTAACCATTTAAATATGGTCAACGATTGTGTAATGACCATAGCCATGTGTAGCTATACCATCAGAAACAATTACTCTTTTATTATCACGAAGACCCAAAGCATTTTTTTTATAGATGATATGTTATGTTGTTTAGAAGCGATTATGTTCATCGGTATTCTTTTTACCTCGTTTTTCATTTATACAATCCTTATAATCTTCAGTACTTATAAAATTTTTGACAACGCCTGTGCTAATACCTTTAATATTTATTTATATCTACGCCATTTCTGTCTAAAGCATACTTTTTTAGCTCTAAGTCCAACAAATGCTTTAATAATACGTCCACAAGCCTCGTCTTTAAATTTTCCCCTAAGTTTTGTTGTTTGACGTAGAGTAACATATATGATTAATAGGATAATCAGATGTGTCCAGGTGTTCTAGAAAATTCAATTAATCTTCATATACATTTTGGGTGTTAACCAAATAAATGAACGAGTCTGTATCCATATACATCAGTTTAAGATTTTCGATCCCATAATAGGGTAGCAGGACATCTTAGTCGTGGGAATACATCAGAATTTTTTTAAATATCCAGTATACACATTCCAATATATATACTGTTTAGGCTTATTGAATACGATGCTACGTTTAGCCATGTGGAAAGCAGCTAGGTTAGGACCATAAATTGTTCTGTCGATAAATGTTGGTTTAGCTATTAGCTTTTCAGCCTTTTTTTGCTGTCAGGTACAAGACGTATATCTGTTCTTTTACGAACATTTTCCTTTTTTTTCTTCAAAAATTGCATTGTTAAATAATTTGTATGGATTTTTCTCAAAATCATTTTTGGCTTGTTTTCGAAGATTGTTATATAAATCAACGTATGCCTTTAGCCAAGGTTTCTGTTGAAACTTTAACACACGATGAATTTTTATCAATTTTAGTCCATGATTTAGAATCTGTTGAAGTGCCATGTAATGAACAACGTATCGCCTTCGATTTCCAAGATCAGGAATTAGTTATTTGAGAGGTAGGAAAGGTAAATCGTTGTGTAGATCATGAAGGTCAGATGGATAAAATCGACATCAACTTCTAGAATGTATCTGACAGGGTTGTCTTCCTTTAGCGTTTCTAGATCAACAGTATCTGCAGAAACCAAAGGAAATCCACTGTAAGGAAGGGGGTGGCACATAGCCCACCCGTATTGGTTGTTGGCATCATCATAGGTAATAAACTGTGACGGTTTCTCGGAATCATATTTCCATGTATTTATTGTTAGCTTCAGCATACCGATGAGAAACCTGGTATATTGCTCCACGTATTCCAGACTGTTAAAATAATCTAATCGTAATCCTGTAGCAATTCCAGTTCAATTCCAGTGTAAAGGAGCATTGCCTCGAAACATAAACCAGGCGATGATAAGAAGTGTGTTACTAGTGTTTTGTTTCTAAAAGTTTCAAAGCTCTCTGCGGATGAGGGTAAGTAATAGAACACCCCAACCACGGAAACGGCGGAAGTATCACCAGTCGACAGCTGCTGTCTTGTAGTTAGTAGGGGAACCTACAAAGGCTAATGGAAAGAACCCCGACAGAAAATTCAGGGAGAATAGCCGGACTGATCAAACGTTGACGACCTTAGCCTGAAACACAAAACACGATTGGGATGTTGGAAAGTAAGAACATTGAAAGAAAATGGTAGACTACATCAAGCAGTATCCACAATGCCGAGTTATGTCCTTGATATTCTGGGAATGAGTGAAGTTAGATGGAATGATTTTGGGGAAATACAAACTAAGGACAACTTTACCTTCCTCGATTCGGGTAGAGCAGAGGAAAACCCATACAGAGATCGTGTGGGGATCTTGATGAGCAGGGCTGCAAAGAAAAGCATGCTAGAGTGGAAACCTGTCTCGGAAAGGATTATGATTGTACGGTTTAAAGCAAAGATAAGAAACATCAAGATTATACAGTGTTATGCCCCAACAGAAGTGGCAGAATATGCAGAAAAGGTAAAATTCTATTCCCAACTACGGCGAGCTGTTTTACAGAATAAACAGGACATCTGTATTGTGATGGGTGTTTTAAATGCTAGTGTTGTCTCAGAAAAGGAAGGGTTGGAGCATATTATGGGCAAGCATGCTTTAGGAGAAAGAAATGAAAATGGCCTAATGTTTGTGGACTTCTGTGCAGAAAATGATCTAATGGTAGGTGGAACAGTGTTTCCACATAAAGACATCCATAAGGTGACATGGGTAATCCCAGATCATAAAACCGAAAACCAAATATATCATATATGCATTGCCCGTAGATGGAGAAGATCACTTCTAGATGTTAGGAACAAACGAAGTGCTGACATTGGAAGCGACCATCATTTGGTGACTGCAGTTTGTAAACTCCGAATAATGGCAGTTAAAAAGAAGTTTGCTAATAGGGGGGAGAAGTTTGATCTGAGAAAGTTAAAAAGTCAGGAAAAAAATGCATTTGTTTTAGAACTAAGAAATAGATTTGAAGTATTACAAACAAGTGAGATGGACCATGATGACAGTGGGGAAAATGTAGAGACGACAGAGAAGGAATGGGAGAGGGTTAGGACTGCATTGATTAAAACCAATGAAAATGTCCTTGGCTATAGACAGAAAAATCAAAAGGACTGGATGTCTTTGGCTACTTGGGAAAAAATTAAAGCAAGGAGAACCAAAAAAGAGAAACTTAACACGGCAAAAACAAGGAATTGCAAACAGCTAGTGCAACAGAAGTACGAAGTCCTCAACAAAGAAGTGAAACGGAGTGTCAGATGTGATAAAAGTAAATGTATAGAGCAGCAAGCTTGAATAGCAGAAGAGGCAGCAACAAAAGGGGATTTCAAACAACTGTACGAATCTACAAGGTTATTATCGAAACGACAAATGAAGAAAAATGTGCCTGTGAAGGATAAGAGTGGCAGATTAATAACTAGTAAAGAGGAACAAATTATTCGGTAGAAGCAACATTTTCAAGAGATATTAGGCAAGAAAGCCAACGAACATGAAGGAGGGAATGAAGCAGAACCAGAGGAAATCATCAATATGGCAGATTATGAAGTTTTTGGAATATCAGACCAACAATCTTCAATCAACGAAATAAAAATGCAATCAGACAGCAGAAGAGTGGAAAGGCAGCAGGAGTTGATAAAATCCCACCAAAAATCATGAAAGCAGATATTAACTTGATAGCAGAAATGATGTGGAAATTATTTAAAGAAATATGGGAAAAAGAAAGCATACCAGAGGATTGGAAGATAGAACTGATAATTAAAATTCCAAAGAAAGGAGATGTTGCCAAGTGCAAGAATTGGAGGGGGTTTACGCTGATATCGGTGCCAAGCAAGCTACTTCTGAGAATTTTACTAAGCCGAATAAAAGATCAAGTGGAAGCTAAGTTTAGGAGAGAACAAGCAGGGTTTCACTCGAACTCGTCATGCGTAGATCAGATCTGCACATTGAGAATCGTCATAGAACAATGTATTGAGTGGAATAATGCTTTTTATGCCACATTTGTTGATTTCGAGAGAGCCTTCGATTCAGTTACTAGGGAAAGCATGTGGATGGTGCTGCAGCAATATGGAATACCTAAGAAAATAATAAATATCATTAGAGAATCCTATAGTCACTGTACAAGCCAAGTTTGTCATGAAGGAGAAGTAACATAGCCTTTTGAAATAGAACCAGGAGTTAGACAGGGTTGTATTATATCACCTTTGATCTTTTCACTGGTAATAGATGTGAGTAGTGGAGTAGTGGCGCTTCTAAATAGTGTCATGGCCGCCGCATGAGTCCAAGCCAATATCTCGCGAACCCATGGTCAGATGTTGACAAATGAGGTGTCTTTGGACTCGGGCTGACGTGCTCCTTCCTATGAACCACTCGTTATATTTTTGATTTTTTTGAAAGTTTTTGTTTTCGAAAGTAGGTAATAGTTTGAAAACCAAACATGATAGAATGTTGTGCCATGGTTCAAACGAACGGACTCTATGTCCTTTATTTTCTGTAATAAAACTTTTTTATTTTTTATGTTTTTTTGAAAACACTGGAGTTTTGAAATTCCTATATTTTGGAAACTAGAAATTTTACAAAAAAGTTTATTTGACGTAAATCAATGGTCCATACCCCCTCTATCCCCAAAATAAATTTCAAGTCTCTCGGATAAAAACCTGACAGTAGTGTGGAAAGGGGGAGCTGCTACACTTAGGGAGTTGTGAGCCCCTGGCAACCTTGGAATGGAAGGAGTCATGCTAGGAGGGTGTGCTTGGATTCGCTTTTTTCGTCTCGTTGCGTTCTTTACGGGAATGTAGGTGTCGAAAAGGTGAAATGCTGCAAACATGTTTTTTTTGGGGGGGGGGGAACGTGATTTTAGACTTTTTGTTATATCTCGCAAACCAATCACGCTAGAGGCGTTTACGACGGGTCCAAGGACTCGGGGTGACGTCCTTTCTGCTATGGACCACTCGTTGTAATTAAAAAAAAATGGAAACTCGATTTTGGGGTAAACACGTGCTTTTTGTGATTTTTGACGATATCTCATGAACCAATAACGCTAGAGACGTGTACGCGGTGTCCTAGGACTCGGGCTAACGCCCCCTGTTTGAAACTATGTTTGACATTTTGACAAAGGGCCTAACGCCATACATGTTGAAAAAACTTTTTTTTCTTTATCTGTTTATAATGTTTATGAAGCGTGGTGGTTGAGAGAGACGATATTGCTGGGTGTGTGTGTTTCAACGAACCTGTTGCTGACCACAAGGACCACGCTTAATAGAACAATCGCTATTTCGACGGGTCGGTGTATGAAAGAGCGAGCGTTCGTTTTTCTGATATTTTACCTTTAACGTGTAAACGGTGATGAGAACTTGGTTCTATGTTGGTTGAAGTGAGTAGAGAAAACAAACTTGCAGACGAGCAGGAGGTGAATGTCATTTGAGCTTATTAGCATGCGCTGATCAGACTTGACAACAGGTGCAATGGAAAATGACCGAGACGCTTGAAGGTGAAATAATCCGACAACCGTGGTGGTGGGGAAGAGCGAAAGGTTTGTGAACACGTGTGAGATGACATGTACGCTAAACAAGTTACATCCTGTTTGCTTCGTACGTGACAAAATGCAAGTTCATGTAAAATTTGATCTGGCACAGGTGTTCACCTTGGGCGTTAGCTGTCCACGAGCACGATAACTGTTAACAAGTCACATCCTGTTCGCTTCGTACGTGACAAAATGCAAGTTGACGTGTAATATGATCCAACACAAGTGTTCACCTTGGACGTTATCTGTCCACGTGTCCGATAACAAAATGTTCAATGCGCGGGAATCGCTGAATCAGTAAAAAGTATGATGCAACTTGTGGGAATATGTCACAACCAATAGATAGGCAAGAGCTGCGAACAGCAGAGGTGGGAGGTGGAGGGGGGGGGGGAGGGGGAGGGGTAATGTAAGAGAGAATACAGGTGGAAAGGGAAAGACAAACGTGTATGAACATGAACGAAGCGCGGAGCGCTGTACACACAGATCTATAGGAGGTGTACAACATGTGTGAATAAATAAAAAGTGCACAGGTTCACACAACATGTACTTTATTGATCCAAGAATTAAACAGAGTTAAATCCTAACCATTTGACATATAGTTTATTTCCTTTTTGTTTCAACACTTTTTCCACAAGATAATGCTTAGGAAATGCTGTTTTCTGAAGTTCATGGAGATAAAATCTACCTTTTATGGGTTGATGGTTGAGGTTCTCTAGTAAATAGGTGACTGGAGTGTCCAAGTTGACTCGACGAATTCGAAATAGTTCAGTCCCCCACTGAGGCGTGTAGCCCTTATTGAAGGCAGACTTAAATTTGCTCACACGAACAAAATCCCCAATTTTCAGTCGGTGACGTTTAGGATCGGCTGTTTTTATGGGGTTAAACAGTTTAACCAATCGCTGAATATTTTTAGTCACGAGGCGTGGCTTGGTCCCAATCGTTCTATGTTTGGTGTCATTGTAACGTGATACTAGCTCTGGTAACATGTCCAACCAGCGATACGTGCCCTGAGCGGTAAACGCTTTCCACATATGGGTTTTCAATGTTCGGTTGAACCGCTCGACCAAACTGGCTTTGAGATTGCTGTATGTGGTGTAATGGTGAATATCACTAGATTTGAGAAAACTGGAGAAATCCTTGTTGAAAAATTCTTTCCCCTGGTCAGTTTGTAGCAGCTGAGGTTGACGTTTGGAGTGTTGAATAATATGTTGAAAGGCCTTGGTAACTAGTGGGCCAGACTTGCGATGCACAGGTTCAACAAAGGCCATTTTGGAATAGACATAAATGACGGTCAACATATAGCGTACACCGTCGTTAACGCTAGCATAGGGTATCATTTCAACCAAGTCAGCCTGCCAAAGTTCATCCACACCTCGTGAAATCACCTTGAGTCGCGGATAGTGACGCCTAGCTGGGCGATGCAACTCGTTAGCAATACCCATTTTAATGGGTGAGGGCTTAAACAATAATTTTGGCATTTCGAAGTTCTTGTTCAATTTCTTGAATTTCCCAATCGTGACCGGTATGGCCAGCTTGACGTGAGGCATGCAACAACTGTAGCCGCTGGACGAGCTTATTGGGATTGTGCCAGTAGGTAACATCCACAAGGGGTTTTAATGGTTTAAATGTCACTCCCGAAGCGGACGCTTTACGACGAGTACTTTGACTGGTGGGAAACATTTTTGCAATGAGGGTTTTATATCTTTGAGATATATTGGCATTCACTTGTTGAGTGGGATCATACTGTCTTTTGTGGGCATGGGTATCCAATAAAATGGATTTATATTTGTCAAGATCCTCTGACGTATAATCATGGGAAGAGGGGATCCGAGAAAAGAGCAGCTTTAACAGTCCTGGGGTTAATTTATAGTTGATGTTTTAATGACAGCTTTAGTACGAGAAAATGTAATGGATGAATCGCCAATTTTAAAACTGTCATCCTCATAGCGAACACCATACGTGGTATCTGTGTTTCCAATATATAGATCGGTGAAATAGGGTTCCAATGTTGATCCATAATATTTTATTAAAATGGTTTTCAGTGGAGCATTATGATGAGGGGTGGCCAAGAGTTGTGAAAACGGAGACGCCCTGGAAGGGCAAGGTGTTTCGACCTTGGCCAAGGATTTCTTTTTTCTCAAAAACTCTGCAAGGGGTGCGGCCTTTTTTTTTAGGCGTAAACACTTGTTCCTCCTCATCCTCAACTTCACTAACACTAGTCAAATCTTCCTGTTCCTGTTCCTCTTCCTCAGGGTCCTCGTGCAGCGTCTGCGTGGCTTGTGAAACGGTGGGTAGCGTTTCAGATGGCTTGAAAAGGGTTTCAACATGGCTTTTAGCGGAGGTGCTAAATGTTGTTGAATAAACAAAGCATGATTTGCACGTGATCGTTTCAATTGACGAAACTTTTGGCGAATAGTATGTTTTGCTCTAATAATATGCTTTTTCAATTGACTCTCTGCTAACGCCATGGTGTCTTGACAAATGACTTGAGAGGGAATGAGACAGGGCCTTAAATAGCAATAAAATGATCAAACCCTAAGCGATACCGTCCTTGGTTGAGTTCACTTTGTTTGTCAATCACTAAACAGGCATGACGTTGAGTGTTCCAGCACTTGGCACACAATTCTGTAAACATTTGAAAGTTCATATCCGGATTCACATGTTCATTATAAATGTGACGACTGTTCCTCTCGTCCTGGCGAAATAAAACAATGACATTGCCATTGTCACGAATCAACTGTTTGGACATTTTTGAATACGTTTGTCCAAGATAGAAGCAATCGATATGTTTGTGTCGACCCATGCTGAAATAGCTTTGAATGATGCCTTGACGTTCAGTGGATACATCATCGAAAATCATGAGTGAATCAGGCTTTACCTCATCCGGTGAAATCACATTTTCTTGCATGGAAAATGTAAAATAACCCATATTCTCTTTTTTGTAATCCAGACATGACTTGATCCAGAAAGACGTAGAGGGGTTGGTAGAGAGATTTTGCACAAATATAAAGATTTTGAAAACGCAGACCATTGAGCGCTGTGATGAGCGTTAGCAAAAGATTAGTCTTTCCACAGCCGGAAGGCCCCACAATGATGCAGCGAATGGAAGATGGAAACAGTGAACCATTGCGTTGTTCACGTGATGTGGGACAGAGATGGGAAACCATGTCCCCCACGGGGAATGACTCTTGCTGCTTAATAATCTTCATTTCAACTAAGGCTTAGACAGGCTAGCAGGTTGTCTATATACAGGACACCGAGCCTTGTCATAGAAACAGTAGACTGGTACTACAGGTTGACGATGGATGTCTTTGGACGTGCGTTGATGGCCAAAGCTAGGTCTGTCCCCATACATGATCCTAAACAAGAAGCAGATCCTGCTAATAAGCACTATGTGGATAGGTCAGTAGTGCCACGCACAAAACAGGGAGATTATGACTTTAAGGGAAAGCGGTTAACCCATGTAAAACATCCTCAAGTGTCTACAGACGTTACTACGAAAAAGTATGTGGATAACAAAGTGTATGAGTTTTATGACTAAGTGCCCCAGTGGTGAATGGCTATAGCGCTAATCGCCATCGGATTATTCACGTGGAAGACCCGCAAGACGAAGACGATGTCTGTACCAAGCGTTACATAACCTATGAAATGAAAAGGCTTTATAAATTTATCCCATCTGTATTTTTAGTGTATCTGACAAATGAAAAACCTGTGAATGACAGAAACCATTTACCGCTAGTCCATGATCAGCACTTGACCTATGTGCTTGCTTCTGGTTTGAGCCACTATCGATTGCATTATGATGGAACCATCCACATCAAATACGCTATACCTGATGAGAACCATTTACAAATACAGATAAATGGTCATATGATGTTGATCCATAACCATGAAATGGTCAATGCAGGTGACGAATTATCCTTTCATCTCATGTTGACATGGGATGAAAAGCAAGCGGTAAAAACCATAAACGATTTCCCACTTTATGTGGAATTGGAATATACAGCCATGAAATAACCATCTGACGTTAGTTGTGATTTAAACTTTCTTGTGAAAGGTTGTTGGTCATTATCATCATGGTGAAACAAAGGTATGCGGTGAGAAAGACTAAAAAAAGGACTTTGTCCTTGGCAAAGCCTGGGCTTAAGACATTCGTGGACAAGCCCTTGTGAAAGATAAAAAAAGAAAAAATAATGTATTGACCATAAGGAAAGCCTTTCGAGCAGCACAGAGACATGTTATTCCAAAACGTCCGCGACAGGTTTCAAACCAAGGGCGAGTGATTCCCGTTCCCAAACGAGCGGGATTTTTACCTGCATTATTTGCCGGTTTGGCTACTCTGGGTTCACTTTTGGGCGGTGCCAGTGCAGTGGTGAAAACCATTAAAGCCACGCAGCAGGGCAAGCAACAACTCAAAGAAAGTCAGCAACACAATGAAACAATGGAAGCGATTGCCATGGGGGCTAGAAATGCCAATTTAAAGCCAGCCTTTTATCAACAAGGATTTGGGATTTCACCATTTCGAAATATAAAAAAATAACCTCAGCCATAGCTAGACATGCCCTGACGCATCAACAAGTGGAAAGCTATGCTAAACAACTAAAGCTTTCTCATTTTCGAGGTGTGTTTATGCGAAACCAATTACCTCCACGACCCTGGAAACAGGAATGTGCTGTTGTCAATTTGGATGATCACCGAGGACCTGGAACGCATTATGTAGCTTATGTCAAAGAGGGATCCATCGTATGGTACTTTGACAGTTTTTGGAATTTGCCTCCGCCCATGGAACTAGTGACCTATTTTGGAAACAGGATCAAGATATATTATAAGGTGAAACGTGAACAAACGTTTATCAGCCAACAGAGTGGACGTGTGTGTTTATTTTTTTATATAAGACGCAGCATAAGCAAAAACGCCACCAGTATGTCGGCAGAAAGTAAAACGCTTACACTGCATGGACGTGGACCTGAAGTCAGCCTAGACTTTTACCCGCCTGTCGAATTGAGTGAAAAACCCTATGGTTTAGGACTTGTTTCTCTTGAAACGTACAATCGAATATACAACATACGTGAAAATGTGAACAACAAGTTTTACTATGATGATTCTGTGCTCACCTTGAACTCTGGTGGATACACGATCGATGACATTTATGAACACATTTATGTGGTGTTGATCAATGAGTATGGTTTAACGTCATTTCTCGACGGAACGCACAAGTTTGAACTTGTAGGCAATACCAACACTCATCGCTGCAGTATTTTCTCTACCTTCAACATTGACTTTAAAACACACCCCGATTCCATTGGCCCATTACTAGGATTTAAACCACGTGTGTTGGAGCCCAACAAAAAACATGAATCGGACCATGAAGTGAAATTCATTGAGGACCATCATGTGTCGGTGACGTGTAATATTATTAGCCAAGTGTACACCAATCATGAACCATCGCAATTGCTTAATGCCTTTATTGTGACATCGCCCAATGGGTATATTATTCGTGAAAACCCTCCAGTGGTGCTTTTTCATTCTGTGGCTGTCGATAGTATTAGTAATATAACATTAAGACTGATCAATAGAGTTCAACAACTCATTGATCTAGATTCTACCACACCAGTGACTTACAAGTTGGTGCTAAAGCCACTATGGAGTTTGTGTATAAGGCAACAACACCGTCTAGGAATGGTGTTTGTTGTTTGCCACGTGAATACACGTTAACATCTCAAGACAAGCAGATTTTACAGCATTTGGGTTACCACGTCAACCCTCATTATGAATTCTATCCTAGAGATAGCGAACCGCATCGAGGAGCAACCAGGAGTGGTATGAATTGATCTCCATTCCTATCAAGCTCAAACACCTGGTCTCAATAACAATGATGAAATTCAATTTGTTATCAACAACCAAGATATTTACACCCTACCGCATGAAAGTGTCATTCAGATTGAAGGTCGGCTCACCATAGCCGATGGCTCTACACCCACCACATCCAAGTTGGTCAACCATGGTTTGGCCTTTCTGTTTTCTGAAGTGCGGTATGTCATTAACGATATCGTGGTGGATAGCACTCGAAATGTGGGCATTTCCAGTGTCATGAAACTATACCCCTCTTATAGTGAGGAAGAAGGTAAAACACTTTGCATGGCAGGTTGGTGTCCTGACTCGACCAATGACTGGATGGTACACACCGATGTGACCTTTACTGGATATTTACCTCTTAAACTGATTTTAGGCTTTGCCGAAGATCACCAACGCATTGTGGTCAACGCAAGGCAAGTGCATTACCTAGTGAGAGACAGGAGTGATAATAATGCACTCAAGTGAGCCGACAATGCCACCATAGATTCAAAAATTCAACTACAACGCTTGCTATGGAAAGTGCCCCATGTGACCCTTGAATATAGCAAAAAACTGGACATACTCAAAATGGTAAAGGGAGATATGCCTCTACCCATGGAATTTAGAAGCTGGGCACTCCATGAGTATCCGCTATTGCCCACCACCAACACACACAGTTGGTCTGTAAAAACAGCTCGCTATACAGAGAGACCTCTCTACCTGATCGTGGGTTTTCAAACGAATCGCAAGTATCAACAAACCAAAGATGCCACGCAATTTAATCACCTGCAATTGAGAAATGCTCGTCTTTTCCTCAACGGAGCTGTGTTTCCTTATGAAGGACTGGATTCGGATTTTTCAGAAAATAAGTTTGGCCCCCTGTACGACTTGTTTTCTCAATTTCGATGGTCGTATTATCAAAAAGAGAACGGCCCCATGCTACTACCCCAAGCGTTTAAGGCAAGAGCACCACTGATTGTCTTTGACTGTTCTTACCTGGAAGAGTCTGTCAAGCCATCCAATATCGACATTCGACTAGATTTTGAAACGCATGACAATGTACCAGCCAATACGACGGCTTACTGTTTGATTATTCATCACAAACAAGTCAACTATTATCCACTGTCCAACCAAGTGACGAGTGTATAAATAACAGGTCAACCCACGTCAAGCCGCTCAGTCATGTCTTGCTTTAAAGCCTCAAGAGACGTCACATCCATGAATTTAAACTCTGAGGAACAACGTTTCAAGACTTTTGCCACGTGGCCGGTGCCTTTCATAATCCCTCAAGCCTTGGCGGCCGCTGGATTCTACTATTTAAAAACAAGAGATGAAGTGAAATGTGCCTTTTGTCCCATCATCGTAGACCAATGGCAGGAGGGCGATGAACCCATGCAGGAACATCAGCGCTGGTCACCCACCTGCCCCTACTTGTGCAGAATGGAAGTGGGAAATATAACCTGTCATTCAAGCTATCCCTCACTTGTGTCCCTGGGTAATGAAAAAAAAAACAAGTTACGATACGTGTGGACCGTATGGTGTCCATGGTGCTTCGGTGAGCAGCTCACCATCAAAAACGCCTAGTTTAGAGACATTGGGACATCATCGGTGTTATGGACGTTACAAACACACGAGACTATATTGTTGTATCAGTTGGTATCGTCCTTATCCCAAAATGACAAAAGCCTGTAAGACGTGTTATGATAATAAAATGATGTAATTCTTAAATTCTTATTTTTTTCATGTCCCTCTCTCCTACCCGAACCTAACCTCATTTTGAAACTAGCATGGTAGGTAAGTCCATGTCATGATCACACTTTAGTGGTCGATCGTCAGTCAGTCGTCAGTTGAACTCGGTCCAGGCAAGCGTCAACATGTTGCGCACACTCATTGTGGATTGCCAAGGGTTTAAAATTGGTGACAACAAATTTATATTTAAACAAGTGGCCATTATCGATTGTACCACGTTTTGGATATCACAAGCTACGCATTTGCTATTTAAACCACCCCATGCTATTTGTTGTGTGAAAAAGACCGTAAACAAACCCAGTGGATTGAAAATCATAGGCAACTAGACTGGAATCAGGGAACCATTTTCTATAAATATTTGGACGTGGTCATGAAAGCACACTTGTCCTCGGCCAATGTGGTATTTGTGAAAGGTACTGAAAAACGTCAATGGTTGCAACCATTTTTGGCGTCTTACTGCCAATGTATCGACCTCATGGAGTTGGGCTGCCCCTCCCTGCAAACGCTCATGGATACGTGTTCCTGTGGCAACATTACCCATACCGCCCTATCGCATGCGTGGCATCTTTTCATTGGTTAACCACTCATGCCTTCTGGGAGTTGTTGAACAAAATTATAACTCAAGATTTACCTGTGAATGACGCCAGTGAGATTTCTACAAGCGACGTGTAAACATCTACAGCACGTGATACCATGGAGAAAGGCAATGCTACGGACAAAGCCATTGGCAAGTTATTTGTGTGCAAAAAGAAACTAGACAATTTTACCAAAGAGGAACTCTTGGCGCTCCCCAAGTCGTTCATTTATTATCTGGCCGCCAACGCGGTCAAAGAAATCTGGCAACATGTACCAAAATCATGGACTCAAGACCCTGTGTTGAGTGAATTGCAACCCTGTACGGATTACGATCACCATAAGCAAGTGGCCATGGCAAAAATACCGTCTACGCGTCAGTGCGCGACTTGCCAGCTAGTGAAACTGTATCACGGTCATAAAAGTCCATGTAAAGACTTTGTTGAATCATTCCACGGGTGTCATGGCGAGAAAAATCAACAACAACAACAAACACAAACATCGTCCACAGAGGAGGAGGATGACCAAACCTTTTGACCATCGATGGAAAAGGATATGCCAGACCTGTACTGGCAATGGCGTCATTGACAAAGTGATTCAATACTTACCTTTCGTAATCCATCTTCCAGTTTATCGTTTTTGCGGCCCTGGAACTCGTCTCGAAAAACGTTTACAACGTGGTGATGTACCCATTAATCTTTTGGATCAAGCATGCAAGGAACATGACCTTTCTTATCGCCATAGTCATCCTGGTTTAAGACATGTGGCAGATAAATTGTTATTGAAGAAAGTTAAACAACGTATCACATCCAGTGATGCCTCAGTGAGTGAAGGAATGGCAGCCCTAATTGTCATGAGTGCTATGAAAGGAAAGTTGATGATGCTTGGACATAATCATTCAGGAATGCAGGAGTGAGGAATTGGGATGTGTTTGTATTCTATATTTCATTTGTCAATCCCCTTATGGTTATGAAATAAAAACAAAGGTTTGCCAGAGCACGATGTTTTGTGTTTTTATTATTTTTAAAAATCATGATGTTGGTGGCTGATTTCTCATTTTCACATTTCACACATATCCATTTTGCCAATTTGCAATTTACAGTTTTTGAAAACGTTCGTTTTAAGGTTTGCGGTTTTGATGATATGGATTTTTCCATTTTGCTGATGACACGTTTTAAACAATGTCCGTTTGAAGTTTTTTGAATTTTCAAATTTCACATATGGCCATTTCCAGTTTTTAAAAATGTCCGTTTTAAGTTTTGCGTTTTTTTTGGTGATATGGAAACATGGAATTTCCATTTTGCTGTTTTCACATTTTTCCATTTGGTGTATGTCGAAAGTTGAGATTTGACAATGATGTTGATGCAAGTGCTTGACCATGGCGATGCTGCAATGTGTTTATGGGTGTTTGGAGAAACGTCGAGGTCTACGACTACTGCAGGTAAGACTGTTTTTACAAAAATAATGTCTATTGTCTGCCACATTTCAAAGAATACAAAACCATTGAAAACAAAATGAGTATATAAGTGACCATTTACCCCCTCCCCTTCCACTCTATCTCACCGTGTTTGCTCTGGTCAACCATACACACCAGCTTTCTCTCTCTACTCATACATTCACACCTGTCTTTGGGAACAAACACAACCACTTTATTTATTCCCAAAAGCACATTCTCAACATGCACACTCATCCCAAAAGAACTTTTTAGTTTATCATTTAAATTACCAAAATAATTAAATACTAGTCATTAACGTTACTAAAAAATACTATTACTCATTAAATATTTACAAAAAGACTACAACTTTGAACAGATTTAAAAGAATCATACTATTTACCAATAAAAAATAAAAAAGGTTGCATAGAACTTTTTAAGGAACAAAAGGTCCAAGTGGGTTGCCACTATTTACAAAACCTACTATTTACAATGGCAAAACCAATATTTACAAAATACTAAATCTACAAGTTACATAAAGCTATGTCCTATAAACGATTAAACAATGAAATCACACCTCCTCCCCCTTTCGATCATAACCCCAGGGCAGGCTGGTGAGCAGGTCATCAGCCCACACACGCTTGTTATCCATGGAGGCGAGGGTGCGTTTTCTCTGTTCCACAAGGTACAAATGATGGTTGCTGGATTGTATCCTGCACTGTGTATGAGACATAGCTTTGCCCGTGCGTAAAACCGCTAGATAGTCATCAACACGTAGCGATTTTACCACTGCCCTACCTACACCTTTTGCTCTTTTGGCTTCCTTACAGTCGAGTGTGCGGTAAGCATACATTTTTGAGGCCAAACCTACGAATTCCGTCATAATGGAATCACCGCATTCATCTTTTAAAACACCTATTTCCTGCTTGTTTTTTATGGGCAGCTGAAACACGTTGTCAGCGCTATCGCAAGAGGTGTCGAACCAGTCACTATGTTGCCTGATGACGTCATAGGGGTTGCAGTGGCGAATGTAGTAAATGAATGAGTCCGTGTCCATATACAAAAGAGAGACGTCCTCAAAATGTCGTTTCGCAAACTCATAGTGGAATCGATACATGACCGATTTAGAAAAGTCTAAAATGACTTGACCCAAGTAAATGGGTTTATCCATGGTCACGATGGTCTTACTCATTTCAATAGTGGCTAAATCCTCATCGATAATGTTGATTGATTTAAAATTTGGCTTGGCAATGTACCGCCGGGCACCCCACAGCCCCTCCCAGACATTGACCAATTTAATGTCACGGTATTTGCGGACATTCTCCATAGACTTGCCATAGATGCAGTTGTTCATTAATTTAAAAATTAATTTCAAACTGCTATGTTGCCATTTGTCGGTGCTCTGTGTTGAGTCGCATGTATGGCTCAAACCATGCTTTTTGAGCAAAAGAAATACCCCTGTGGATTTTCTTCAACGCCAAGCCTTGGGCGAGGCATTGCACCAACATTGGATATGTAGCTCATACCGATTTTTGTTGTAAAGTGTGCCCATGAGTTTTTCAATTTCCACTTTACTGTCAGGGGGAACCATTTGCTCAAGGCAGAATGGGAAATCGGCATGTTCATCATACAAGGATGAGGGATATTCAATATCCACTTCTAGCACATATCCACGGCCTGTTTCTTGGCTAGCCATGTTCACATCAAATTCTGACACTTGTTTGTCCGTCAGCCAAGCAAACTTCCCATAAGGCAAAGGCTGACTCATGGCGTAACCGTACAAATTATTCACGTCATAGTACATTAAGTACGATTCTGGTTTGTCTGGTGATCAATCAGGCATGTAGACATTGTTCGCTTCGGCATGGCGTTGGTTAAGCGACACAAAGCCGCCACGAATGCCCTTTTTAAAAAATAGAACCATGTCTACATCAGTGAGTAAATCCAATTCCACTTTAGTGTATTTCAAAGTGGCATCGAACGAGAGCCCAGGACTCGTATAATAGTGAGCCGGGTCAAGACCGTAAATGTGTTGACACAACTCACGGAATTTTTGAAACACATCGGTGAGCAGCAATACATCCAGTTTTAGGTAATGCAAAGCATATTCACTTAGCGTGTTCATGCCAAACACTCGCCAAACATGACATGCATGTGCATAGTCTTCATCGGAAACGGTACTGCGTGTTAGTTTCGAGTAAAATTTCTCTTGTGGTGGGAGTTTTCTTTGCTTTAACACGTCCCAGCTGTTGCAGAAATCATACGGGAATATACCTTTCCGAATGCACAATTGAATTTGCTCAGGATCATTAAAATGCATTCTGGTATTTTTTAATTCCTCCTCATTCAAGCCATTCACAAGGCTGTCTAGCGAGGAAGCCATAAACTTAAAGGAATCCAAAAATCGAATGCTAAAATCGCCCAACCACCATGTCAGGGCCGTAAAACGCTCATGGTTTTGGGGAATAATGGTAAACGAGCCCTTGTTGACATGACCCAATTCACGAATCAAAAACTGAATGTCATAATTCGCCAGATTGTGGAAAAAGACACTAATGAAACGAGGAGCTGGAAAGTTCAAATTGCATTTACTATGCGCAGCTCCCCGAAACTCCCCCGTAAAGTGCGAGTGGTCTATGACTTTTCCTCTCTATTTAAAATAGGCCTTTTGGTGTATTCTTTGAATACACGGTACGAGAGATATAATGTCTATTGCTCTTTGCATGTTCATTTCTTCCTTCCTCTTTGCCAAACACCAACAGTGATCATCTGTTTTCTCCTTGTTGGGCATATCTCTTATGTCTTCATAAGTATGTTTCAGATATATAACTTCTGTGATCCACCTAGCGTCATCTAGTAGCGAACCTCTGAAGCTACTCAATTCCTCATCGTGCAAGAGGACTTACTTATCCATTTGGCTACCAGATCTCGTTACCATCGTCAGCTATTTTCTCCTTGAGCAAGAGGACTACGTCTACTGTTTCACTCACCATGCTGCGCTAATATCGCCTACTATCAACTCTTAGAAGACCATCCATCAAGAAGAAAATTTATTTTTAATAAGTTGGTTATGCTGATATGTATACCTTTTGTTTCCTACCCCCACTCTCTCCCCTTCCTAGGACCTTCCGTGCTTCGTTGAGCTGCTCTCACTTCTTAGTCGGCAGTTGTAGTAATCAGTTAAGGCTCAACCAGAGCCAGCCTCCTGACCTAACGAGGCATTTTTTAAATTCCACGCCATGTTGGAACTTTAAGCATCAGTGAGGAACTTCACTTCGACATGCAACAAAGATAAGTACCTTCTTCAAGTTTTAACCTCATCTTCATGATTTTACCTACCACATGCTTTTAACTATCTTTTATAGGCAGTGTGAAATTACTTATTTTGGGGCAAAATCATCCTCCGCGGGATTTTCCATGTTGAGCTTTTGTTTAATCAAGCTAATCTTAGTGAAAAGCAGCATTTCTTATGCTTGCCAAATGAGAAATCTTCTCACTACGTGGGATATTATCTAATACCCACTGTCTATAATTTACAAAGCAAGTTCCTCCGCTGGATTTACATTAGCCCCATTTTACTACTAAGATTGTTCTGGAACTTTCCAGATTCGGTACTCAATCTACGAGTCCTGCCGTCATGTATTTCTCACGTACTTGGGAGAATTCTGTTTAAAACTAAATTACTACAATAGTGAATTTTCGTCCACCGCTGGAACATTCTATGGCGCATTTAATTGTAAATCACAACTGTTCCAAGAAATAGACTCTCACCTATATAGTGCAATCAGTTCTTCCTATAATTGCAATAACTTTCTTTTCCATAAACTTTGTGTCTCCACAGTGAACATTTCATATGTTTCAATGAACTATAGTGAAAACCAGTGCTTGCTCAACTTTTCTACCGCGTCGCGATCGTCCGCTTATATTCAAATAAGGCCATGAACATTTTCCTTAATTCCCATTTCTCTTTCCTAAACCTTTCACTAACAATCTGCAATAAACTTTTAATCTAGGTCTGTTCCAATAAGGTGTCATTCCAAGAAGTGCCCTTCCATTTTTGTTGGTTTATCATTAAGTATCTCTGTATAATCTTTGTGATACGTGTCTAGCACACGTTTCAAACTTACATTGTTCCTCCCTTCAAAATCAGGGAAAACAATTCTCTAAACTCTTGAGCGAGTCATGTTCAGGTTTCACGAAATGGAAACTGCCCCATTTTTCTCGTGATTCCTAATTAAACATAGGAAGTCTAGAAACTTCCTTTTCACTTTTTCCAGGTTTCACAGTAAGTGACCTGCCCTCTTTGTATAATTCTCATATATTAATTCTGTATAAATATAAGAAGTTGTAGGAACTTCTATCTTATTTTCACGTTGTTATTATTGTTATTTTCAAAGTTGTCACTTTCTCTAGAACATTCTCTCCAGAATTTCTTAAGGTGCACTTTTTGTACTTCAATTCACGTTCAAGCTTTAATTATTTTATTGCTCATTTGTTTAAATCTTATAAAGATTTTAGAAACATGTAAGGTTTGAAACCTTGTAAATTGTCAATTGCCTGGAGCAACCGTTTAATGTTGAGAGGTCTGCGACCCTATTTGTTAAAAAGTTCAAATGAACTATGTTTATTAAAATTATATTGCATAATTGTTAATTTCATCAAACTTTTTCTAATTGTAAAATAAACAAATCTTTTCCCTTCGCTTTTTCATTTTCGAATATAAAGTTTAGGCAAAATCCTGTCTTCCTTGACTCTCCTCACTCAATGATATTAAAATCATTAATAGAGCTTCCACCATTTGTTGCATTTGAGCAAGAACTCTTAATTTTCACCTTACTAAAGTTCTTCTTAGCGATAATAGCTAATTCTAATTGGCCAGTAAGGCAAGTAAAGTTCGCTAAGCCAACTACCTGCTTGTGGAGACCCTCTCCGAAAACTTATGGTCAGTTTTCTAAGAAATAAGTGTTTCTTTTTGTCTAAACTTTTAGCCGGCTCCTCGCTGAGTAAAAGCTTAGCCATTGTCCAATGCAACCATTGGTTCATTTACCAAGATTACCTAATAAGTCATAATCTTTTATCATATTCCTTCTTAGAGACACTTGGTCGCCCTTACAAGAACTCCATAATTTTGGAAATTGAAAATACCAAGCTTGAGTTAAATCATTGGCATTCTTCGAATCACTTTGTAAAACCTAATTTCTTTGAGAAAACATACAGTAAATTTGTTCCTCTAAGTCTTGCCAGACCATCACCCTTCCCCATAGTACTTTTATACATGCTCGGGAGGAAATGTACTAAAGCCTCTCTCTTGCAAACCGCCCAAGTCCTAGCTGCGGTTCCCGTTAGCCTCGACCAAGCTCGTACCTACTTTGGGTATCCGAGAGTTAATTTCCATTGGCAACTGCTTCTAAGTGTATTTAAACCTCAACTTATTAATTTTGTGGGACTCTCCTCCTATTTTTCTATCCTTCTTTTCCAAATCCCAAATCTACTTCCTTCTCTTAATCATCTTCCCTTGGTGGGTGGGTTATTCCCTAGCCTATAATCTACCCAAAATTTGGTGCCGAAACCCGGGAGAGCCCATTTTTTCTTTTCTTTTTTTAAAATAGTGTCATTTGACAATACTTTGCATATTTCTAATATCTGTGTTGAATATTTCAGCTATAACCACATCGTGCAAAGCCTGTGAACGGGAAAGAGGCCGCTCCTGTCTCCTATGGTGTGTCCCATTCTTTCTACTCATTCGCTGCTGCCAGCTTGACAGCATTTCCAAGGTTCCACAGTTGCGTGAGTTACATTTTCATTTATCTTCTTTAATATGGCTCCCACTGATAAGGATAAGGATGAAAAACTTACTTCTAAACGAGCATCCTATAAAGGGCAAATTACCCGATTCAGAAGGTACATAAAAGAATTAGATCCCTCAGACGCGCAATTAGATTTGTTGAAACATCGTGTAAAGGATTTTGAACGTTCTTATGAAAACTACTGTAACATTCAAACTGAAATTGAAACTTGCATGCTCAATCAAACAGAAGATCGTGTCGAAGTAGAGAACTTATATTACGAAGGCATAGGTTCTGCTTTCAAAATAATACGCCAACTCGAAGAGGAGCAGAAAAAGGACGCTTCTGTTCTTGGTTCCCTTCACGAACCCCAAACTTCCTTCCGTGAGGGCACTCACAAGCCCAAACCTACTTTACCGAAAATTGATTTACCCCATTTTTCTGGAGATGAATCCACTTGGGATTCTTTCTATGAATTATTTTGCTCCCTTGTTCATGACAATGAAGACATTCAAGTCATTTACAAGTTTCATTACTTGAGATCTATCCTTCGAGGTCAAGCTTTGCAGTTAGTTGAAGCACTTCCTCTGCGTGCCGAAAATTACCCCATTGCCTTTAACTTATTAAAAGAAAGATATGGAAATTCACGTTTACGTATTCAACGCCATATTAAGGCTCTATTTAACCTACCTGCGTCACAGCACAATGACGTCACTAGTTTGCGTACTTTAATTGACACTACCCAACTCCACGTTAAAGCTTTGTCCCAATTAGAGCAGCCTACTGAACATTGGGATACTTTCCTAATACATTTAGTAGTTTCTAAAGTTGATGCTGCTACCCTCAAAGCTTGGGAAATTGAACTTTCTAAGGAAGACGACTACTCTTACGAGCATTTAGTCACTTTCATAAACGCTAGATGCCAACTTCTAACCGCGCTAGCTAATCAGAGCGAACCTTCATCTCCTAGTTCCAAATTCGAATTAATGTCCATCAAACCCAAAAGCGAACGCTCAGCGTCTAATACCCAAAAACCAGGGTCCAGCTCATCCAAATTCAAATCAAACACTACTGGTTACCCAACTAGGTCTAGTGAACGTCGTGTTGCTAGCTCTATTGTTTTAAACACGCAAGGTGAACCTCGCAAAAGTTTAAACGAACCGGTAAAGTGCATACTTTGTAAAGATCCCCATGCCCTATACCTCTGCAAATCCTTTAAAGAAATGTCAGTCGATGACAGACGAAAATTAGTCGCTCAAAACAAACATTGTTTCAACTGCCTAGCGCCTACGCATTCTGCTTCTAACTGTAAGTCCACAAGACTTTGCTACCATTGTGAAAAGGCTCATCATACTCTGCTACATCGTCATGATCAGGCAAGGTCATCGACAGCATCTACTTCGCCGAAAAATGATAGTGTTAACAGTTCTAATGCTTCATCATACATTCAAAATGCTAAGTCCATTCGCAGTGCTCAAGTATTGTTGTCTACTGTCCAAATTGACGTTCAGGATAACTTTGGCAACTGGGTCCGTGCACGCGGTCTTCTAGACTCAGCGGCAACTCATGATTTTGTGTCCAATTCCTTGATTAGAAAACTAGGCCTACCCGTAAACCCCACTTCTATCAATGTGTCGGGCATCAACAGCTCAAGATCGCAAGCTTTACAATTTTCAAAACTAACCATAAGAGATACTTGTCATAGAAACAACTTTCTTAAACTTAATTGTCTAATTCACAATAGCATTGGAGAAGACACTCCTAGTCACTCGGTTGATATTTCGGGGTTAAACATTCCCTCGCATTTAAGGTTAGCCGATCCTTCGTTTAACATACAAAATCCCATTGACATACTCTTTAGTGCCAATGTCTTTTGGAACTGCCTTCGGAAACAGGTTCGCAAGCTATCCTCAAACGTGGTCGCTAGAGACACTAATTTTGGATGGATTGTCACAGGGCAACTTCCCCATTATTCTCCTCAACTTGCATCGCAATGTTACTTCTCCAATACTGACCTGGAACAGTTTTGGAGACTTGAAAATGTTGATTCTCCTAATGTAACTTCTTCAGAAAATGAATTCTGTGAGCAATTTTTTTTGAACACCACCACTCGTTCTTCTGATGGCCGGTTCGTCGTTCAAATGCCAAGATTACACAATCCCCCCAAACTTATTAACTCTCAGCCTAAAGCTCGAAAAGCTCTCTTTGCTATCGAGAGCAAATTCAAAAAGGAACCCCCCGTCAAAAAGCAGTACACTGAGTTCATGGATGAGTATGAAAGCTTAGATCATATGGAGGTTGTTAACAAATCCGATGATGAATTGCACCCCCCAATCGAAACGGTTTATTTAAATCATCATCCTGTGTGGAAAAACCCTTTTGTAAAAGATAAAATCCGAGTTGTTTTCAATGGTTCATCACCCGACGTTAACGGCAACAGCCTTAATGACACTCTTTATTCTGGTCCTGCTATTCAATCAGATTTATCTGCTATACTTTTAAACTTTCGATTATTTCCCATAGCTGTCATAGCCGATATAAAACAGATGTACCGTCAAGTGTTAATTCAACCAGAACAACGAGATCTTCAAAGAATCTTGTGGCGTGATGAAATCAATAAGCCCATTAAGGTATTTCGCTTGAAAACGGTTACTTATGGCTTAAAACCCTCTGCTTTCCTTGCTATCCGATCCCTACACTTGCTAGCCTCTCAAGATGGTCATTTATTTAACCCCAAAGCCTCTGAAGCACTAACTACGTCATTCTATGTTGACGACTACTTGCAGTCCTTCTCTACTTTGGAGGAAGCTTCTTTTGTATCTTTAGAACTTCAGGCATTACTAAGGAATGGAGGTTTCCCACTTCATAAGTGGAACTCCAACTCCCCTGAGTTTCTCGCTCAGTTTCCCATCGAAGACGTAGATCCTTCTTCTGTTGAAATTTGTGGAAACTCCGAATCTATAAAAACTCTAGGAGTTCATTGGTGCAGTAGCACTGACACTCTTATCTATAAAGTTACGCTCGCAGAAGAGCTTCCTAATACAAAAAGACAAATCCTCTCTGAAATTGCAAAAATTTTTGATCCGCTTCAATTTCTTGCCCCAGTTATTGTCATGCAAGAGCTGTGGTCACTTAAATGTGAATGGGATGACGCTGTTCCTCTTTCTTTTCTTATTCGTTGGCTCTCGTTTCGCAGCAATTTGCTGGATCTTTCCCTCATTGAAATTCCCAGGAATTTAATCAGCTCTCATTCTAATGCATCTTTTTTCCTTCATGTGTTCGCGGACAGTTCCGAAAAAGCTTATGGTTGCTGTGCATATTTAGTTTATCACGATTCACTCTATGGATCTCCAGTTTCTAACCTTGTTTGTGCCAAATCGAAGGTCGCTCCTCTTAAAACTATCACTTTACCTAGGCTCGAACTGTGCGCTGCACTAATGGCTGCAGAACTTGTCAAGAAATTACGGGAAGTATTAAAGGTCGAATTTTCGCAAATCTATCTCTGGAGCGATTCTATGATCGCCCTTTCTTGGATCGCCAAAAACCCTTCTCACTGGCAAACTTTTGTCGCAAACAGGGTTTCCAAAATTCAAACTCTTTCTTCTGGATGTCAATGGAGGCATGTTCCCAGTGCGGATAATCCAGCTGATATCATCTCTCGTGGTTGTTTACCCGCTCAATTGGCAGCTTCCCAATTGTACTGGCATGGGCCCTCGTGGTTAATCGACGAATCTTCCTCATGGCCTTCTAAACCCCCAGCTACAAACTCCAACTTGCCTGACGCTAAAGTACCTCTACCCATTGCTTCGTGTCTTGTTTCCAACGCATCTCATCCTTTGTTGTCACGCTATTCTTCCTTCCATAAATTACTACGGATTGTTGCCTATCTCCTTAGATGGAAATATCTTGTGGTTGACCAACCTCTTCTCCCTAAACCACACCTTACCAATCATGAATTGAATCTCGCTACCATTAAGATTTTACAACTGACACAGCAAGAAGCCTTTTCTTCTGAATTGTCATTGCTTTCTTCTAAAAGAGATCTTACCAAATCCAGCCGTCTTCGTGCTTTAGCCCCGTTTCTTGATGACCATGGGTTACTCAGGGTAGGTGGAAGGCTCTCGCAATCTTTACTCTCTGAAGACAAAAAGCATCCCGTTATTTTGCCTTCCAAACATCACGTTACTTCCTTAATTATACGTGACTTTCATTACCGTAATCTTCATGTTGGTACACGTACTCTGCTCTGCCTCTTAAGAGAAAAGTACTGGATTATAAATGGAATTCATGAAGTTTCTTCTGTAATTCATAAGTGCATTCCTTGTTTCAAAGCGAAACCTAAAATCAACACTCAATTAATGAGCGATCTGCCCTCTTTTCGTTCTTCTCCTATACGCCCATTTGCTTTGACTGGCGTGGACTATATGGGTCCGTTCCAATATCAACGAAACTCTCCTGAAGCTAAACGCAAATTGTTTGGTAAGCTTTATGTTTCTCTCTTTGTTTGCATGGTTACCGGCGCAATCCACTTGGAACTAGTAACGAATGCTTCTACTTCTTATTTTTTATCAGCTGTCTCTCGTTTCACCGCTAGGCGTGGTGTTCCTTCTGAGATGTTCTCTGATAACGCTTCCACCTTTCAGGGCGCAGCTTCCCTGTGGAAGAAAGCTCTCACTTCCTCTCCTGCCATGGAACAAATCTCTAATTTTTCTTATTCAAAAGGTTTCAAATGGCGCTTCATACCTCCTTACGCTCCGCATCATGGTGGTAGGTGGGAATCTTGCGTAAAGCTCACTAAACGTCATTTAAGAAAAGTCTTAGGTAATCGAATTCTGACTTACGAAGAATTCAATTCACTGTCTGTTTTGATTGAAGGTGTTGTTAACTCTCGCCCTTTAACTCCACTTTCCAATGACCCTGATGACCTACTTCCACTCACCCCTGGTCACTTCCTTATCGGCACTTCTCTTTCTGCCCCTCCTCCTCTTCCTAATTCTTACAGGGATTCTAATCTACCTATCGCTTGGCGGAAACTTGAAGCCCTCCGTAACTCTTTTTGGAAAAGGTGGAACTTGGAATATTTAACTTCCTTGCAACGGAGGCAGAAGTGGTTTCTTTCCAGTCCCGACATTAAAGTAGGGGACTTGGTCTTGGTTAGGGATATTTCACCCCCCCCCCCCCCCTAGTATGGATTTCTGGTAGGGTGACCGAATGTTACCCTGGAAGAGATGGGAGAGTCAGGGTGGCCAGAATCTTGACTACAAATGGACCGATCACAAGACCACTGTCTTTGATCGCTCCGCTTCCAATAAATGTGTAACTGCTTATTTGCTCTCTGTTGGTGTTTGTCCCCCCAGTATGGTGTATTCTTTGAATACACGGTACGAGAGATATAATGTCTATTGCTCTTTGCATGTTCATTTCTTCCTTCCTCTTTGCCAAACACCAACAGTGATCATCTGTTTTCTCCTTGTTGGGCATATCTCTTATGTCTTCATAAGTATGTTTCAGATATATAACTTCTGTGATCCACCTAGCGTCATCTAGTAGCGAACCTCTGAAGCTACTCAATTCCTCATCGTGCAAGAGGACTTACTTATCCATTTGGCTACCAGATCTCGTTACCATCGTCAGCTATTTTCTCCTTGAGCAAGAGGACTACGTCTACTGTTTCACTCACCATGCTGCGCTAATATCGCCTACTATCAACTCTTAGAAGACCATCCATCAAGAAGAAAATTTATTTTTAATAAGTTGGTTATGCTGATATGTATACCTTTTGTTTCCTGCCCCCACTCTCTCCCCTTCCTAGGACCTTCCGTGCTTCGTTGAGCTGCTCTCACTTCTTAGTCGGCAGTTGTAGTAATCAGTTAAGGCTCAACCAGAGCCAGCCTCCTGACCTAACGAGGCATTTTTTAAATTCCACGCCATGTTGGAACTTTAAGCATCAGTGAGGAACTTCACTTCGACATGCAACAAAGATAAGTACCTTCTTCAAGTTTTAACCTCATCTTCATGATTTTACCTACCACATGCTTTTAACTATCTTTTATAGGCAGTGTGAAATTACTTATTTTGGGGCAAAATCATCCTCCGCGGGATTTTCCATGTTGAGCTTTTGTTTAATCAAGCTAATCTTAGTGAAAAGAAGCATTTCTTATGCTTGCCAAATGAGAAATCTTCTCACTACGTGGGATATTATCTAATACCCACTGTCTATAATTTACAAAGCAAGTTCCTCCGCTGGATTTACATTAGCCCCATTTTACTACTAAGATTGTTCTGGAACTTTCCAGATTCGGTACTCAATCTACGAGTCCTGCCGTCATGTATTTCTCACGTACTTGGGAGAATTCTGTTTAAAACTAAATTACTACAATAGTGAATTTTCGTCCACCGCTGGAACATTCTATGGCGCATTTAATTGTAAATCACAACTGTTTCAAGAAATAGACTCTCACCTATATAGTGCAATCAGTTCTTCCTATAATTGCAATAACTTTCTTTTCCATAAACTTTGTGTCTCCACAGTGAACATTTCATATGTTTCAATGAACTATAGTGAAAACCAGTGCTTGCTCACCTTTTCTACCGCGTCGCGATCGTCCGCTTATATTCAAATAAGGCCATGAACATTTTCCTTAATTCCCATTTCTCTTTCCTAAACCTTTCACTAACAATCTGCAATAAACTTTTAATCTAGGTCTGTTCCAATAAGGTGTCATTCCAAGAAGTGCCCTTCCATTTTTGTTGGTTTATCATTAAGTATCTCTGTATAATCTTTGTGATACGTGTCTAGCACACGTTTCAAACTTACATTGTTCCTCCCTTCAAAATCAGGGAAAACAATTCTCTAAACTCTTGAGCGAGTCATGTTCAGGTTTCACGAAATGGAAACTGCCCCATTTTTCTCGTGATTCCTAATTAAACATAGGAAGTCTAGAAACTTCCTTTTCACTTTTTCCAGGTTTCACAGTAAGTGACCTGCCCTCTTTGTATAATTCTCATATATTAATTCTGTATAAATATAAGAAGTTGTAGGAACTTCTATCTTATTTTCACGTTGTTATTATTGTTATTTTCAAAGTTGTCACTTTCTCTAGAACATTCTCTCCAGAATTTCTTAAGGTGCACTTTTTGTACTTCAATTCACGTTCAAGCTTTAATTATTTTATTGCTCATTTGTTTAAATCTTATAAAGATTTTAGAAACATGTAAGGTTTGAAACCTTGTAAATTGTCAATTGCCTGGAGCAACCGTTTAATGTTGAGAGGTCTGCGACCCTATTTGTTAAAAAGTTCAAATGAACTATGTTTATTAAAATTATATTGCATAATTGTTAATTTCATCAAACTTTTTCTAATTCTAAAATAAACAAATCTTTTCCCTTCGCTTTTTCATTTTCGAATATAAAGTTTAGGCAAAATCCTGTCTTCCTTGACTCTCCTCACTCAATGATATTAAAATCATTAATAGAGCTTCCACCATTTGTTGCATTTGAGCAAGAACTCTTAATTTTCACCTTACTAAAGTTCTTCTTAGCGATAATAGCTAATTCTAATTGGCCAGTAAGGCAAGTAAAGTTCGCTAAGCCAACTACCTGCTTGTGGAGACCCTCTCCGAAAACTTATGGTCAGTTTTCTAAAAAATAAGTGTTTCTTTTTGTCTAAACTTTTAGCCGGCTCCTCGCTGAGTAAAAGCTTAGCCATTGTCCAATGCAACCATTGGTTCATTTACCAAGATTACCTAATAAGGCATAATCTTTTATCATATTCCTTCTTAGAGACACTTGGTCGCCCTTACAAGAACTCCATAATTTTGGAAATTGAAAATACCAAGCTTGAGTTAAATCATTGGCATTCTTCGAATCACTTTGTAAAACCTAATTTCTTTGAGAAAACATACAGTAAATTTGTTCCTCTAAGTCTTGCCAGACCATCACCCTTCCCCATAGTACTTTTATACATGCTCGGGAGGAAATGTACTAAAGCCTCTCTCTTGCAAACCGCCCAAGTCCTAGCTGCGGTTCCCGTTAGCCTCGACCAAGCTCGTACCTACTTTGGGTATCCGAGAGTTAATTTCCATTGGCAACTGCTTCTAAGTGTATTTAAACCTCAACTTATTAATTTTGTGGGACTCTCCTCCTATTTTTCTATCCTTCTTTTCCAAATCCCAAATCTACTTCCTTCTCTTAATCATCTTCCCTTGGTGGGTGGGTTATTCCCTAGCCTATAATCTACCCAAAATTTGGTGCCGAAACCCGGGAGAGCCCATTTTTTCTTTTCTTTTTTTAAAATAGTGTCATTTGACAATACTTTGCATATTTCTAATATCTGTGTTGAATATTTCAGCTATAACCACATCGTGCAAAGCCTGTGAACGGGAAAGAGGCCGCTCCTGTCTCCTATGGTGTGTCCCATTCTTTCTACTCATTCGCTGCTGCCAGCTTGACAGCATTTCCAAGGTTCCACAGTTGCGTGAGTTACATTTTCATTTATCTTCTTTAATATGGCTCCCACTGATAAGGATAAGGATGAAAAACTTACTTCTAAACGAGCATCCTATAAAGGGCAAATTACCCGATTCAGAAGGTACATAAAAGAATTAGATCCCTCAGACGCGCAATTAGATTTGTTGAAACATCGTGTAAAGGATTTTGAACGTTCTTATGAAAACTACTGTAACATTCAAACTGAAATTGAAACTTGCATGCTCAATCAAACAGAAGATCGTGTCGAAGTAGAGAACTTATATTACGAAGGCATAGGTTCTGCTTTCAAAATAATACGCCAACTCGAAGAGGAGCAGAAAAAGGACGCTTCTGTTCTTGGTTCCCTTCACGAACCCCAAACTTCCTTCCGTGAGGGCACTCACAAGCCCAAACCTACTTTACCGAAAATTGATTTACCCCATTTTTCTGGAGATGAATCCACTTGGGATTCTTTCTATGAATTATTTTGCTCCCTTGTTCATGACAACGAAGACATTCAAGTCATTTACAAGTTTCATTACTTGAGATCTATCCTTCGAGGTCAAGCTTTGCAGTTAGTTGAAGCACTTCCTCTGCGTGCCGAAAATTACCCCATTGCCTTTAACATATTAAAAGAAAGATATGGAAATTCACGTTTACGTATTCAACGCCATATTAAGGCTCTATTTAACCTACCTGCGTCACAGCACAATGACGTCACTAGTTTGCGTACTTTAATTGACACTACCCAACTCCACGTTAAAGCTTTGTCCCAATTAGAGCAGCCTACTGAACATTGGGATACTTTCCTAATACATTTAGTAGTTTCTAAAGTTGATGCTGCTACCCTCAAAGCTTGGGAAATTGAACTTTCTAAGGAAGACGACTACTCTTACGAGCATTTAGTCACTTTCATAAACGCTAGATGCCAACTTTTAACCGCGCTAGCTAATCAGAGCGAACCTTCATCTCCTAGTTCCAAATTCGAATTAATGTCCATCAAACCCAAAAGCGAACGCTCAGCGTCTAATACCCAAAAACCAGGGTCCAGCTCATCCAAATTCAAATCAAACACTACTGGTTACCCAACTAGGTCTAGTGAACGTCGTGTTGCTAGCTCTATTGTTTTAAACACGCAAGGTGAACCTCGCAAAAGTTTAAACGAACCGGTAAAGTGCATACTTTGTAAAGATCCCCATGCCCTATACCTCTGCAAATCCTTTAAAGAAATGTCAGTCGATGACAGATGAAAATTAGTCGCTCAAAACAAACATTGTTTCAACTGCCTAGCGCCTACGCATTCTGCTTCTAACTGTAAGTCCACAAGACTTTGCTACCATTGTGAAAAGGCTCATCATACTCTGCTACATCGTCATGATCAGGCAAGGTCATCGACAGCATCTACTTCGCCGAAAAATGATAGTGTTAACAGTTCTAATGCTTCATCATACATTCAAAATGCTAAGTCCATTCGCAGTGCTCAAGTATTGTTGTCTACTGTCCAAATTGACGTTCAGGATAACTTTGGCAACTGGGTCCGTGCACGCGGTCTTCTAGACTCAGCGGCAACTCATGATTTTGTGTCCAATTCCTTGATTAGAAAACTAGGCCTACCCGTAAACCCCACTTCTATCAATGTGTCGGGCATCAACAGCTCAAAATCGCAAGCTTTACAATTTTCAAAACTAACCGTAAGAGATACTTGTCATAGAAACAACTTTCTTAAACTTAATTGTCTAATTCTCAATAGCATTGGAGAAGACACTCCTAGTCACTCGGTTGATATTTCGGGGTTAAACATTCCCTCGCATTTAAGGTTAGCCGATCCTTCGTTTAACATACAAAATCCCATTGACATACTCTTTAGTGCCAATGTCTTTTGGAACTGCCTTCGGAAACAGGTTCGCAAGCTATCCTCAAACGTGGTCGCTAGAGACACTAATTTTGGATGGATTGTCACAGGGCAACTTCCCCATTATTCTCCTCAACCTGCATCGCAATGTTACTTCTCCAATACTGACCTGGAACAGTTTTGGAGGCTTGAAAATGTTGATTCTCCTAATGTAACTTCTTCAGAAAATGAATTCTGTGAGCAATTTTTTTTGAACACCACCACTCGTTCTTCTGATGGCCGGTTCGTCGTTCAAATGCCAAGATTACACAATCCCCCCAAACTTATTAACTCTCAGCCTAAAGCTCGAAAAGCTCTCTTTGCTATCGAGAGCAAATTCAAAAAGGAACCCCTCGTCAAAAAGCAGTACACTGAGTTCATGGATGAGTATGAAAGCTTAGATCATATGGAGGTTGTTAACAAATCCGATGATGAATTGCACCCCCCAATCGAAACGGTTTATTTAAATCATCATCCTGTGTGGAAAAACCCTTTTGTAAAAGATAAAATCCGAGTTGTTTTCAATGGTTCATCACCCGACGTTAACGGCAACAGCCTTAATGACACTCTTTATTCTGGTCCTGCTATTCAATCAGATTTATCTGCTATACTTTTAAACTTTCGATTATTTCCCATAGCTGTCATAGCCGATATAAAACAGATGTACCGTCAAGTGTTAATTCAACCAGAACAACGAGATCTTCAAAGAATCTTGTGGCGTGATGAAATCAATAAGCCCATTAAGGTATTTCGCTTGAAAACGGTTACTTATGGCTTAAAACCCTCTGCTTTCCTTGCTATCCGATCCCTACACTTGCTAGCCTCTCAAGATGGTCATTTATTTAACCCCAAAGCCTCTGAAGCACTAACTACGTCATTCTATGTTGACGACTACTTGCAGTCCTTCTCTACTTTGGAGGAAGCTTCTTTTGTATCTTTAGAACTTCAGGCATTACTAAGGAATGGAGGTTTCCCACTTCATAAGTGGAACTCCAACTCCCCTGAGTTTCTCGCTCAGTTTCCCATCGAAGACGTAGATCCTTCTTCTGTTGAAATTTGTGGAAACTCCGAATCTATAAAAACTCTAGGAGTTCATTGGTGCAGTAGCACTGACACTCTTATCTATAAAGTTACGCTCGCAGAAGAGCTTCCTAATACAAAAAGACAAATCCTCTCTGAAATTGCAAAAATTTTTGATCCGCTTCAATTTCTTGCCCCAGTTATTGTCATGCAAGAGCTGTGGTCACTTAAATGTGAATGGGATGACGCTGTTCCTCTTTCTTTTCTTATTCGTTGGCTCTCGTTTCGCAGCAATTTGCTGGATCTTTCCCTCATTGAAATTCCCAGGAATTTAATCAGCTCTCATTCTAATGCATCTTTTTTCCTTCATGTGTTCGCGGACAGTTCCGAAAAAGCTTATGGTTGCTGTGCATATTTAGTTTATCACGATTCACTCTATGGATCTCCAGTTTCTAACCTTGTTTGTGCCAAATCGAAGGTCGCTCCTCTTAAAACTATCACTTTACCTAGGCTCGAACTGTGCGCTGCACTAATGGCTGCAGAACTTGTCAAGAAATTACGGGAAGTATTAAAGGTCGAATTTTCGCAAATCTATCTCTGGAGCGATTCTATGATCGCCCTTTCTTGGATCGCCAAAAACCCCTCTCACTGGCAAACTTTTGTCGCAAACAGGGTTTCCAAAATTCAAACTCTTTCTTCTGGATGTCAATGGAGGCATGTTCCCAGTGCGGATAATCCAGCTGATATCATCTCTCGTGGTTGTTTACCCGCTCAATTGGCAGCTTCCCAATTGTACTGGCATGGGCCCTCGTGGTTAATCGACGAATCTTCCTCATGGCCTTCTAAACCCCCAGCTACAAACTCCAACTTGCCTGACGCTAAAGTACCTCTACCCATTGCTTCGTGTCTTGTTTCCAACGCATCTCATCCTTTGTTGTCACGCTATTCTTCCTTCCATAAATTACTACGGATTGTTGCCTATCTCCTTAGATGGAAATATCTTGTGGTTGACCAACCTCTTCTCCCTAAACCACACCTTACCAATCATGAATTGAATCTCGCTACCATTAAGATTTTACAACTGACTCAGCAAGAAGCCTTTTCTTCTGAATTGTCATTGCTTTCTTCTAAAAGAGATCTTCCCAAATCCAGCCGTCTTCGTGCTTTAGCTCCGTTTCTTGATGACCATGGGTTACTCAGGGTAGGCGGAAGGCTCTCGCAATCTTTACTCTCTGAAGACAAAAAGCATCCCGTTATTTTGCCTTCCAAACATCACGTTACTTCCTTAATTATACGTGACTTTCATTACCGTAATCTTCATGTTGGTACACGTACTCTGCTCTGCCTCTTAAGAGAAAAGTACTGGATTATAAATGGAATTCATGAAGTTTCTTCTGTAATTCATAAGTGCATTCCTTGTTTCAAAGCGAAACCTAAAATCAACACTCAATTAATGAGCGATCTGCCCTCTTTTCGTTCTTCTCCTATACGCCCATTTGCTTTAACTGGCGTGGACTATATGGGTCCGTTCCAATATCAACGAAACTCTCCTGAAGCTAAACGCAAATTGTTTGGTAAGCTTTATGTTTCTCTCTTTGTTTGCATGGTTACCGGCGCAATCCACTTGGAACTAGTAACGAATGCTTCTACTTCTTATTTTTTATCAGCTGTCTCTCGTTTCACCGCTAGGCGTGGTGTTCCTTCTGAGATGTTCTCTGATAACGCTTCCACCTTTCAGGGCGCAGCTTCCCTGTGGAAGAAAGCTCTCACTTCCTCTCCTGCCATGGAACAAATCTCTAATTTTTCTTATTCAAAAGGTTTCAAATGGCGCTTCATACCTCCTTACGCTCCTCATCATGGTGGTAGGTGGGAATCTTGCGTAAAGCTCACTAAACGTCATTTAAGAAAAGTCTTAGGTAATCGAATTCTGACTTACGAAGAATTCAATTCACTGTCTGTTTTGATTGAAGGTGTTGTTAACTCTCGCCCTTTAACTCCACTTTCCAATGACCCTGATGACCTACTTCCACTCACCCCTGGTCACTTCCTTATCGGCACTTCTCTTTCTGCCCCTCCTCTTCCTAATTCTTACAGGGATTCTAATCTACCTATCGCTTGGCAGAAACTTGAAGCCCTCCGTAACTCTTTTTGGAAAAGGTGGAACTTGGAATATTTAACTTCCTTGCAACGGAGGCAGAAGTGGTTTCTTTCCATTCCCGACATTAAAGTAGGGGACTTGGTCTTGGTTAGGGATATTTCACCCCCCCCCCCCCTAGTATGGATTTCTGGTAGGGTGACCGAATGTTACCCTGGAAGAGATGGGAGAGTCAGGGTGGCCAGAATCTTGACTACAAATGGACCGATCACAAGACCACTGTCTTTGATCGCTCCGCTTCCAATAAATGTGTAACTGCTTATTTGCTCTCTGTTGGTGTTTGTCCCCCCAGTATGGTGTATTCTTTGAATACACGGTACGAGAGATATAATGTCTATTGCTCTTTGCATGTTCATTTCTTCCTTCCTCTTTGCCAAACACCAACAGTGATCATCTGTTTTCTCCTTGTTGGGCATATCTCTTATGTCTTCATAAGTATGTTTCAGATATATAACTTCTGTGATCCACCTAGCGTCATCTAGTAGCGAACCTCTGAAGCTACTCAATTCCTCATCGTGCAAGAGGACTTACTTATCCATTTGGCTACCAGATCTCGTTACCATCGTCAGCTATTTTCTCCTTGAGCAAGAGGACTACGTCTAATGTTTCACTCACCATGCTGCGCTAATATCGCCTACTATCAACTCTTAGAAGACCATCCATCAAGAAGAAAATTTATTTTTAATAAGTTGGTTATGCTGATATGTATACCTTTTGTTTCCTGCCCCCACTCTCTCCCCTTCCTAGGACCTTCCGTGCTTCGTTGAGCTGCTCTCACTTCTTAGTCGGCAGTTGTAGTAATCAGTTAAGGCTCAACCAGAGCCAGCCTCCTGACCTAACGAGGCATTTTTTAAATTCCACGCCATGTTGGAACTTTAAGCATCAGTGAGGAACTTCACTTCGACATGCAACAAAGATAAGTACCTTCTTCAAGTTTTAACCTCATCTTCATGATTTTACCTACCACATGCTTTTAACTATCTTTTATAGGCAGTGTGAAATTACTTATTTTGGGGCAAAATCATCCTCCGCGGGATTTTCCATGTTGAGCTTTTGTTTAATCAAGCTAATCTTAGTGAAAAGCAGCATTTCTTATGCTTGCCAAATGAGAAATCTTCTCACTACGTGGGATATTATCTAATACCCACTGTCTATAATTTACAAAGCAAGTTCCTCCGCTGGATTTACATTAGCCCCATTTTACTACTAAGATTGTTCTGGAACTTTCCAGATTCGGTACTCAATCTACGAGTCCTGCCGTCATGTATTTCTCACGTACTTGGGAGAATTCTGTTTAAAACTAAATTACTACAATAGTGAATTTTCGTCCACCGCTTGAACATTCTATGGCGCATTTAATTGTAAATCACAACTGTTTCAAGAAATAGACTCTCACCTATATAGTGCAATCAGTTCTTCCTATAATTGCAATAACTTTCTTTTCCATAAACTTTGTGTCTCCACAGTGAACATTTCATATGTTTCAATGAACTATAGTGAAAACCAGTGCTTGCTCAACTTTTCTACCGCGTCGCGATCGTCCGCTTATATTCAAATAAGGCCATGAACATTTTCCTTAATTCCCATTTCTCTTTCCTAAACCTTTCACTAACAATCTGCAATAAACTTTTAATCTAGGTCTGTTCCAATAAGGTGTCATTCCAAGAAGTGCCCTTCCATTTTTGTTGGTTTATCATTAAGTATCTCTGTATAATCTTTGTGATACGTGTCTAGCACACGTTTCAAACTTACATTGTTCCTCCCTTCAAAATCAGGGAAAACAATTCTCTAAACTCTTGAGCGAGTCATGTTCAGGTTTCACGAAATGGAAACTGCCCCATTTTTCTCGTGATTCCTAATTAAACATAGGAAGTCTAGAAACTTCCTTTTCACTTTCTCCAGGTTTCACAGTAAGTGACCTGCCCTCTTTGTATAATTCTCATATATTAATTCTGTATAAATATAAGAAGTTGTAGGAACTTCTATCTTATTTTCACGTTGTTATTATTGTTATTTTCAAAGTTGTCACTTTCTCTAGAACATTCTCTCCAGAATTTCTTAAGGTGCACTTTTTGTACTTCAATTCACGTTCAAGCTTTAATTATTTTATTGCTCATTTGTTTAAATCTTATAAAGATTTTAGAAACATGTAAGGTTTGAAACCTTGTAAATTGTCAATTGCCTGGAGCAACCGTTTAATGTTGAGAGGTCTGCGACCCTATTTGTTAAAAAGTTCAAATGAACTATGTTTATTAAAATTATATTGCATAATTGTTAATTTCATCAAACTTTTTCTAATTCTAAAATAAACAAATCTTTTCCCTTCGCTTTTTCATTTTCGAATATAAAGTTTAGGCAAAATCCTGTCTTCCTTGACTCTCCTCACTCAATGATATTAAAATCATTAATAGAGCTTCCACCATTTGTTGCATTTGAGCAAGAACTCTTAATTTTCACCTTACTAAAGTTCTTCTTAGCGATAATAGCTAATTCTAATTGGCCAGTAAGGCAAGTAAAGTTCGCTAAGCCAACTACCTGCTTGTGGAGACCCTCTCCGAAAACTTATGGTCAGTTTTCTAAAAAATAAGTGTTTCTTTTTGTCTAAACTTTTAGCCGGCTCCTCGCTGAGTAAAAGCTTAGCCATTGTCCAATGCAACCATTGGTTCATTTACCAAGATTACCTAATAAGGCATAATCTTTTATCATATTCCTTCTTAGAGACACTTGGTCGCCCTTACAAGAACTCCATAATTTTGGAAATTGAAAATACCAAGCTTGAGTTAAATCATTGGCATTCTTCGAATCACTTTGTAAAACCTAATTTCTTTGAGAAAACATACAGTAAATTTGTTCCTCTAAGTCTTGCCAGACCACCACCCTTCCCCATAGTACTTTTATACATGCTCGGGAGGAAATGTACTAAAGCCTCTCTCTTGCAAACCGCCCAAGTCCTAGCTGCGGTTCCCGTTAGCCTCGACCAAGCTCGTACCTACTTTGGGTATCCGAGAGTTAATTTCCATTGGCAACTGCTTCTAAGTGTATTTAAACCTCAACTTATTAATTTTGTGGGACTCTCCTCTTATTTTTCTATCCTTCTTTTCCAAATCCCAAATCTACTTCCTTCTCTTAATCATCTTCCCTTGGTGGGTGGGTTATTCCCTAGCCTATAATCTACCCACCTTTCACAAATATGGCATGTCATTGCATGCTCATACTGCTGCTGCCGTTCTGGAGATAGGCTCATGGGTACTGGGTGGTCCAGTAATTTCTGTACATCATGAGCCAACTTGACAAGTTCATCCAAGAACCATTTGGCACAATCTGGCCCTTCGCGGTATTTGTAAACGGATTGCGTGGAGTCATAGGCACACACCACATTAAATCCTATGGCAAAGGGTTCATGTTTTTGAATGGGTGTGGTTGAGCTGATGGTGGGATCTGGTTCACATCCCGCCATGGGTGTGGTGAGTGCTTCGAAATCTGCATATACCACATACGGAACAGTGTCACTGTTATGAATGTCCTTATACTTTAACACAGCCTTGTCTCCTTGTGGCAATATCAATCTCACCGCTTCCTGAGAAACACAATCTACCCTATGACGTTCCAAAAGCGTAGGGGTTTTAAAATATTGCAAGCATCGATCACAAATATGTTTTACACCAGTGTGCTTAGACACTTGTCTGCTTAGCAATCTACTCAGGCTTTTAATTAGGCAATAGTGATTCACCTCTCCTACAGATAAATATAAAATATGAATGTGATGTCGTTTCGGTTCTTTTGTGGCATAAAGAGGACCCACAATCTCATCATCATCAAGGCCATACACCATGAACGAAAAATCATGGTTGTCTTGTTCAAACCTATGGATCTCGATTAAGTCCATAGGGAACGATACTCGAGTTAAATTTAAAGTTTGTTTCAATTCATCAAACTTGGCCTTGTACTTTCCCGGCCAACAACCATTTTGTTGTACCGGCTGCAAATAGGCAGCCACAGACCACAGAAAGCAATCATTGTCACGATTCTTTATATTGACCACAGCCTTTTTCGAAGCTATTGTTGGTGGTGTTTCAATAAAGGTAGACCCAACATTCAACGGGTTGAATTGACACATGTTGATTTGCAAATGACGAATTTTGTCTAACGCTAAACCACTGGGTCCTTGTTGCAGTTTATCAATTTTTTATAGCAAGGCATTGACCACGTGGGTTTCATACCACTCGTTCAGATTATCGGCAATCAAAAGCTCTTGCATTTTACTGCAAATATAAAATGTCTCTTTATGCTCTACGTCCTTCTTTTTTATATGAAATCGCACACTAGTTCTGTATTCACCTTTAAAGCCGTATGCAACCTTTGTGCTGTACAAATTTCAATTTTAAAAATTTCAAAACAAGATTCTAAAAATTATTTGGGAATCAAACTATTTCTAACATTGACCACACGACCAGAGCACACACGCGATTTGAAACAACTGTTTAGGTGTTCCCAAGTTAGGCTATCGGTAGCAGTGGCAAAATACATTATTTTGAAAGAACACTCTCATCTGAGTTTAGAAATGTAGACTGTCTGACAATGGTCGCACGCTAGAGCCTCTTGGATTTTAGCTGTATTTGCTATAGCGGTAAACCCTTTTATTCCAAATATCTAAAAAGAAATAAAATAAACCACCTTAATTATATCAATTCCATATAGTTTATGTACGTCATAAACAAAATAAAATCAAACAGGTTATATATATATTTAAAAAAACAAATCTCACCTTGACGTGTAATGCTTTGCTTTATTTCCCGTCTCGTGGACTAGTCTGGTTATGGTTTCCTTTTCTAGCTGTCTGTCTTTCTCTCTTTCTTTAACATCGTTCTCACACACACTCATACAACAGGTAGGCTATACCGGTTATCTGCAAACAAATAAATAAACATTTCATTATAACTTTAACAATCAATAAATAATTGCATGTAAATATGTATAAATCAATAAATATATAAGTGAATAAATATATACCTACTTCACAACAAGGTTAAGTATTTTCCACCAACACCAAAACTGTTAAACAAGACCAAGTGTTTCACGCAACGCAGTGTGTTCAAAAGTAGTCACCTAAGTGAGTGTGGAAATGATAACGACATGTCTTTATATATATTACCTTGCATGTATAATCTTTTTTCCCACGCTTTGAACGTTCTCTTATCGCGCACGTGGACAGCTAACGTCCCAGGTGAACACCTGTGTTGTATCATATTTCACATGAACTTGCATTTTGTCACGTACGAAGCAAACAGGATGTAACTTGTTTAGCGTACATGTCATCTCACACGTGTATGCATGCATTTCGCTCTTTCCTGCCACCACGATGGTCAGATCATTTCACCTTCAAGCGTCTTTGTCATTTTCCATTGCACTTGTTGTCAAGTCAGATCAGCGCCTTCCAATAAACTCAAATGACATTCACCTCCTGCTCGTCTGCAAGTTTGTTTTCTGTACTCGCTTCGACCAACATAGAACCAAGTTCTCATCACCGTTTACACGTTAAAGGTAAAATATCAGAAAACGAACCCTCGCTCTGTCATAAACCGATCCGTCAAAATAGCGATTGTTCTATTAAGCATGGTCTTTGTGGTTAGCGACAGGTTCGTTGGAACACACACACACCCAGCAGTATCGTCTCTCTCAACCACCACGCTTCATAAACATTATAAACAGGTAAAGAAAAAAAAGAAGTTTTTTCAACATGCATGGCGTTAGGCCCTTTGTGAATTATTTTTTGGAAAACATATCTACCACACTCGATAGGGGGCGTAAGCCCGAGTCCTAGGACACCTCGTACATGTATCTAGCGTTATTGGTTCGTGAGATATCGTCAAAAATCACAAAAAGCACGTGTTTACCCCTAAATCGAGTTTCCACATTTTTTAAAATTACTACGAGTAGTCCATAGCAGAAAGGACGTCACCCAGAGTCCTTGGACCCGTCGTACACGCCTCTATCGTGATTGGTTCGCGAGATATAACAAAAAGTCTAAAATCACGTTTTTTCCCCCAAAAAGACATGTTTGCAGCATTTCACCTTTTCGACACCTACATTCCCGTAAAGAGCGCAACGAGACGAAAAAAAACGAATCCAAGCACACCCTCCTAGCATGACTCTTTCCATTCCAAGGTTGCCAGGGGCTCACAACTTCCTAAGTGTAGCAGCTCCCCCTTACCACACTACTGTCAGGTTTTTATCCTAGAGACTTGAAATTTATTTTGGGGATACAGGGGGTAGGGACCATTGATTTACGTCAAATAAACTTTTTTGTAAAATTTCTAGTTTCCAAAATATGGGAATTTCAAAATTCGAGTGTTTTCAAAAAAACATAAAAAATAAAAAAGTGTTATTACAGAAAATAAAGGACATAGAAACCGTTTGTTTGAACCATGGCACAACATTCTATCATGTTTGGTTTTCAAACTATCACCTACTTTCGAAAACAAAAACTTTCAAAAAAAATCAAAAATATAACGAGTAGTTCATAGGAAAGAGCACGTCAGCCCGAGTCCAAAGACACCTCATTTGTCAACATCTGACCATGGGTTCGCGAGATATTGGCTTGGACTCACGCGGCGGCCATGACACTATTTAGAAGCGCCACTACTCCACTACTGATGTGATAATGAAGAGAACCATGGAAGGAAAAAGAAGGGGAATACAGTGGGGGTTTATGGACAGATTAGAGCATTTGGTTTTTGAAGATGATGTGTGCTTGCTGTCTGAATCATATAGAGATGCCCAAACGAAGTTGGAAGATAAGTTCAGAGAAGCAAAGAAGTTTGGACCAACAGTTAATAAGTCAAAGACCAAGACAATGCGGCTAAATATGAAGAAAAGAGACCCTATCAGGTTGGAAAACGATGACTTGGGAGAAGTAGGAAGTTTTACTTACCTTGGAAGCGAAGTGACGAAGACCGGAGGAGCTGATGATGATGTAGGGCAACGAATTAGAAAAGCAAATGGTGCCGCCGTTCAACTGTACCCGATTTGGAAAAGTAAAAATACAACTACAAAGACAAAGTTAAAGATATTTAGAAGTAATGTCAAGGCAGTATTATTCTATGGGTCTGAGTCTTGGAAAGTTAGCAACCAAATTACCAGTCGACTACAGGTGTTTTCTTAATAGGTGTCTGAGAAGGATTTTGAATATATATTGGCCTGAGACGATATCAAATGAGGAGCTGTTAGTTCGAACTTCAGGGGAACACATAAAAGTCCAAATAAAAAGAAGGAAATGGAACTGGATTGGCCACACACTTAGAAAATCGGATAATGCCATTGAGAAGCAATTCCTGGAAGAAGAGGAAGGCCCAAGCATTCGTGGAGTCGGACGGTAGAGGCAGAGGGGCTACAACAGGGAAAGACATGGAAAGAGGTCAAGAGGATGTCAGCCAACAGAGTGAGAAGGCGCAGCTTCGTGGATGCTCTATGTTCCAATGGGAACGACATGAAATAAGTTAAGTCAAGTCTATATCAAACAGTCCATAAACTTTTCTGCAGCGTCAGAACCACGATAAATAAAATGATTGCTAGGAAGGTTTGTCTTTATGTGTTCCACACCTGGTGGGGGTTTAACATACACACCAAAGCTCATAGCAACATGACTCTAGTATGGAACTGTTAATTTGCCTCAGGATTAGGTAGACATGTTTGATATGGTAAGATTATACCTTCGAAATCTGCATAGATAACGTAAGGTTTTCTGAGCATTTTTTCCACATTTTAGAACTTGAGAATTTGGGTTTTTAATAGGCATTTCAACCCTAGCAATGTCATGCAGGACACACAATGCTTCATGTTCTTTTGATCTATCCCTCGTTGGCCATATCAATTATCAAAGTGAGTAAAACACCTTTTATTCGTATATTTTTATGTCCATGGTGGGTATTTTATGTCTTCTACTAGTTTATCAAAATCATTGATAAAACATAGTGGTTCTGACGAGATGAGGTACTTAGCAAAAGAAGGTCGCGATGGTCTTGTAGCTCTTGGTCCACTACCTTCAGAGGAAACAGGGCATGGGGTCTTCTTCCAGTCCAAATGCATTGATGGATGTATCGTTTGCTTTTTAAATTTGGTAGTGTCAGCTAGTGATGTAGTAAACGATATTACTGAAAAAATATAATTGTTTTCCAGGTCCTCGTATTTACTAACGCGTTGAGCATCCTTTTTAACCAGTTTTGCTAAAATGGCATACATAAAACACCTCTTGTCCTGAAACGTTTTGAGGATTACGGCAAGCTTTTCTTGCTGTTCACAGCTGCTGGTAATGGAATATATGTCCTACCACGCAAAGGATTATACTTATTTATTTTCAATCGCACTCCTTCCACTCCTAGTAAAGACCTATTACTGCCTTTTAGCTCGGATTTCACCCATTTCTGTAGTTAACTTTATAAATTGCGTTTCAAAAAAACACTTAAAGGGACCTCCCCCAGGGCATGGGGTCAAAAAATCGATTTTTGGTTTTATATGAAATTTGATAGTTGAAAATGATATAATTTTTTAAATGATACCTTAATATTAGAGCTTTTAAAAACCGTTTAAAAGTAAGGCATGATGTGCTGCCCCGCCCACTTTTTTCTAATGCGATTCGATACCGACATTATCCCTACATTTAATGCCTTAGGGAAAGTTTTTCTTGGCAATTTTGTAGTGGCTATACTTCAGACTGTGCACAGCGATGCTCATTTGTTTGTTTCTGTCAGTAAACACATGGTGGTTGAGCGGTAAAATAAGTATATCAAGGTTTTGTGTGGAATATTCTGAGTGCATTGTGTGTAAATTAAATAAAGTTTAGTCTTGTGCATATACAATGGCCAAACCAAAAGGTGTATTCAAGAAGAGGCGATATAAAGGAAACCAGTTCAATAAGATTGCAATTTGTGAGGTTATTGTACAGGATCCTAACACTCCAGGACTCAGAAGTAAGTTAGAAGTTGTGACCAGTGCATCAAAGAAAAAATGTTGCCTTTCAGGGGAGAATACAATCAATTTGCAGACAACACTGGTAAGTCTGGTAATGTTTTAATTAATTTAAATATTTTATCAGACACAATTTTTCATTTTGTACAATGTAGACAATGTGGTGGGGTTGAGTGTGTTCGGCTTCAAGAAAATGACAAGCCAAGGAAAGGCCTGGCAGTGTCTTTAGATCTTATATGGTGTAAAGTGCTACCCTGTTGTTTCTTTTATGACTTCATCTAAACCAGAACTGAATGGCCCCTATGAAATCAACACTGAACTTGTATATGATCTGCGTTCCATTGGGAAAGAAATGACTGCAGGAAAAATGTTTTGTGATGTGATGAATTTGCCTCCACCTCCAAAGAAATTTGAGAAGCTAGGCCTAAAGTTGGAGAAAGCCATAACAGAAATCAGTGAGGAAACTATGCAAGATGCAATAAGGGAAATTCTGAGAGGTAATGATGGTTGTAGTGACATAGCCTTTGCATTGGATGGAACCTGGCAGAAAAGGGGACATACTTCCCTATATGGTATTGTTACAACTACTAGTGTAGACACTGGTAAGGTGGTTGATGTTGAAATACTCAGCAAATACTGCCAGACATGTAGACATTTAGAGAAGGAAGTTGAAAATTCAGCACACAAGAAAAGTTGTGTTGCTAATTATGAAGGCACAAGTTGGGGATGGAGGTTTCAGGAGTGCAGAAAATGTTTGCCCGTTCAGTTGAGACGAGGGGTGTTCCCTACACAGAATACCTTGGGGATGGGGACAGCACTGCCTTCACCAGTGTAGTAAAGTGCAAGCCATATGGTGATACAGAGATTCAAAAGCTGGAGTGTGTAGGTCACGTTCAAAAACGTTTAGTAACAAGACTGCGTAAACTTACTGTTGACACAAAGGAGAAAAGACTAGATGATGGCAAATTTCTCATTGGGAAAGGTCGATTGACAAAGACTGAAATAGACAATTTACAGAGGTATTTTGGACAAGCGATTAGAAGAAACAAAAATAACTTGGACAAGATGAAACGGGATATATGGGTAATTTACTTCCACGAAGCCTCAACGGATGAGGAACCATGCCATTATTTATGTCCTAAGGGCGTGTCATCGTGGCGTCCATATAACAGGGCTGTCATTACAGGAGAAGCTTATTCCCACAGGCATTCACTTTCTATCCCAGTTCTAGAAACTATCAAGCCCGTTTTCAAAGACTTAGCTAATACTGAGTTCCTCAAAAAGTGCCTTCATGGGCAAACGCAGAATCCAAATGAAAGTTTTCACAATGTTATTTGGAACCGCATACCTAACAAGAAGTTCCGTGAAGAACTATACAGCCTACTTTTCATGCCAATAATTATTCTACAGTATATGAACCTATCTTGAATAATGACGAAATTAAGTTGGTAATATCGAAATATCTAATTAGTTCAAAATATACCTGGTATAGTGTAGCCTAATAGAGCACTACAGTTGGCAGCCCTGGTGACTGAATATATTCTTAGTTCCACCTCTTAAGGTACAATATACAAAATTTGGTTGAAGTCCGATGGACGTTACATGCAGTTGGACACTGGATCTATCAGCACGCGTAAAAGCATGTTGCCAACAATACCATGCGTGTGCTGGTCAGAAATAATCTGAATTATTATGATATCTTGTTGTGCCAATTTTGGATGCAATCCATTTGTTAGTATAGAAGTTATATGTATTTTAAAATTTTACATATCAGCAGGCATAGAATCATGTTGGCAGCACTGCCTTGTATTAATTACTCCAAATTAATCTAGAATGTCAGGGGCTATACGTGTGCTAAGTATAGAGCTGTTGGCTTGCATACTTTCTGATATATTGATATTAGGGTAAAAAGAATATAGACAGCATTTATTAACAGTTGGCAGCCCTGATTGCTCTTAACAATACTTATAGTCATATCTGTTACGGTACACATAGCACATACGAAATTCGGTTGAAATCCTACTGATAGTATAGAAGTTACATGTATTTAAAAATTGGTACTATCAGCAGGCTTATAATCATGTTGGTAGACCTGACGTATATAAGTTACTCCAAATTAATCTAAAATGTCAGAATATACGTGTGCATAGTTTAAAGCTGTTGGCTTGCATACTTTCTGATATATTGGTATTTGGATAAAAAAAAAATAGAGAGAGCAATTATTAACAGTTGGCAGCCCTGGTGGCTCTTAAGAATACGCTCAGTCATATCTGTTTATGTACAGATATTACATACAAAGTTTGGTTGAAATCCGATTGATAGTGTAGAAGTTATATGCATTTAAACATTGGACCTATCAGAAGGCTTAAAATTATTTTGGCAACACTGTCATGGTTGGCCTCCTGGAAATTAAACTGAAATAGTCTTATCTACATGTGTGCCAATTTTGGAATAGCTCCCATACATACCTTGCAAGATATCCAACATGGAGCTCAAATTTCTAGTGCGTTTTTTCTGCAGTTGGTAGCACTGACATCACTTTCAAATATGGACGTGAGCTATTCCAGTGCACATCTTTACTCATACTAAATTTGGTTTTGATTGCTGCAGCCGTTTAGGAGTTGATAGGGGGGGGACACACACACAGCCAGACAGACAGACAGAAGGACAGACAGACAGACACACATTTTCCCGGATCGATCTCATAAGTCTACTTTTTCCTCATTTTTGCAAAATGTGAAAAGTAGGCTAAAAATGTGTTAATTGGTATGCACACCATGAGAATAGGGGTCTATGATGCTGTGTTGACATTCAATTGTGGGAATATAGGCAAATGCTGGGTCCTGAAGAAACTAGGTATTAGTCCAGGCAAAAGAATGGTCAGTATTCTTCAGGAGATGGATTCCCAAATACTTGCACAGGCAGAAAAATCAATGTCTGCTCTTGCTAAAAACAGGAAGAATTACATCAAGAGCATTCAAGATGAGGCTTGAGGACAGGCTGGAAACAAGAGAAGACCCATCTTATGGAGCAGGACTCTTCTAAGTAACTGTAAGTTGAGATATCAGTCTCATATTTAGACAAATATCTTAAATGGCTGTTTCCTGAAAACCTACTTTTTATATATAAATGCCCCATTTGCTCAGAAAGTTTTGAACCTAACCAAGTAAAACTTTCTGAGCCTATGAACTGTGTTTGTATGTTAACCCTGAACCTATAAAATTGGGAATTATTTATTTGCATGTATTGTAAAAATATTGCATTCATGCTTAAAATTCCTTAAAATGTTATTAATATTTCTAATTAAAAAATAAAATACTCTAAATAATAATTCTATTATTCTCTTAGTTTCAGTTGGCCCTCTGAAGGTTTATAATGCATTGCCAGAAACGTTTGTGTATGTGTTATAGTTTCCAAGGAAACGGGTTTTTAAAATGAGTTGAATTTACATTGTTTAGAAAAGCCGGGGAGGTCCCCCAGTTTCCAAAAATACGGCTTGATTACGTGTTTTAAAAAGCACGATCTTAAATTTCATTGGTAGACGTATGAATGAATCTACATTCAGCCACAAGATTAACTTTTATCGACTTGTGTATTGCTTGTTCTTTATGCATAGCATGAATTATTTGATGTTTGGACTCTTTGAGGTATGAATTGAAATCGTTACACGTATCACAACGTATAAAATAGGATTTAAGACGACATTGAAAAGGCATTTCACATTCAGCAAGTCCATTATTATAAGGAACCATTGAAACTAGGTAATGTTTTGTAGGTTGAGTATTTTTTATTTGAGCTGATGATATAACATCACAACATTCTTCATGGCGACGTCCGTTGCAGGCATTGTTAAATTCGCATCCAAAGGTTTTACACTCATGGAATCGACCACACGATACTTCGTGAAGCTTTCTATCATAGTCCCGAAGAAAAGTCTTTCCACACTCTTCGCATATATAGCTTGTAAAAGTTTGCTCCATCATAAATATTGTTTTCTGCTAACCGAACTAAACTGAACCGAACCAAACCGAACCCAAATCCAACAAGACCGCATTCCAACAAAACCGAAACCAAACTAAATCCAAACCAATCAGCTCATTCCTAGGCTTAGTTCTGTTCTCCGTAAGTTAGAAATGCTATACACTTTATAGTAAAGCCATCTTAACTTCCGACTTGACGTTTGAGTACTTGGCTAGAGTTTCGTTCGCTAAATCTCGACATCTCGAATGAAACTCGATTTGTCATGATATATTGATTTGAATGACTGACTGTGATTGGCTAGTTAAAGTGATTTTCCTTCTGATCGCTGGATAACTCCAGGGTAACACTGAAAAGTCAAGTCGGAAGTTATGATGGCTTTACTATAAAAAAGAGACAATTCTACACTTTCGATTACCGCAAACTACTAATCAACATTATCTGTACAGTCTCTCTTATATTACAATATTCAATTTTATTTTTAGGTTATGACGTAACTGACAACGCTTAAGGACAGTATGCAATTCATACATAAATACAAACACTCCCGAATCATTATCGAAAACTCCTGAAGGTTAACGATTGCTGTCCACGTCTTACACCTCCCTCCATGGCCATGTAGACTAGCGGCCTCTTTACTATGCTCATTAAGGGTTACCTTTACCAACCGCCCCTTACATCCCACTCTGACTCTACAGTGTCCTATATTGCTCATATTTACTTCTGCTTTAATTTACGTCCACTTTAAACTAAACCCACTTTTGCATCCACTTTTGTGCCTGCAAATCACGTCTACTAATAGCGCCTACTAATCGCGCCTACTATAAATCGCACCTATTTTCAATCGCGCCTATTTATTGCGCCTTCTATAAATTGGTGCTGTTTAGCTCTTGCTTTGCTTGGCGGCTTATTTTGGTGGTTTATATTATGTCGACTTATTTTGACAGCTTATTTTGGTGGCTTATATTATGTCGGCTTCTTTTGGCGGCTTATATATTGGCTTATTTCAGCGATTTTTAATATTTTGGCTTATTTTGGTGGCTTATGTGTTAGCTTATGTATTCGCTTATTTATCGATGTATTTAGTGGCCTATTCTCTTGGTCTTGGAAGGTATCATAGCTCTTTTAATGGTAGCATAATGCTTACCGCCATGTTTGTAAGCAGCAACAACAGCAACACATCAAGTTTCCAAGAAGTTTGGAGTACTTGAAGGTTGATGATTGACTCCCAACTCTTACTCTTACCTCTATCCCACGCCTAGTCAAATACATTATATTTTTAGTATTTTACAAAACGTTATTTGGAAAGTAGGCTATATGTTTAAAATAAAAATCATATAAAGTCATATGTTAATTCCTATATCTATTTCATCCCACTTTCAGACAAAAATATTGTATCTGTTAATTTTTTTCCAAAACATTATTTGGAAACTAGGCTATATTTATTAAACTATGGATTTTTGCCATCTCTTGATGAATACAGTACATTTGCATTTGACAGTTGGCACAGGCTAGAGTAAAAGGTGGCTTTTCACCGATGTCTCAGTCTCACTCATGGCTGTGATTATATGGAAGCTACTGAGGTATGGGTGGTGCTTAGTAATGGCATTCGGGGCACAGTCAGTGCCTGTGAATGCTGTGAAAGGTTAAACTCATAGGGTTAGGACTACTGTTCTGACTCAGTGAGGAAAGCAATGGCAAACTACCTCACTCCTCTTCTTGCCTAGAACGCCTCAAAATAGCGCTGCCTTGGGTTTTTGTGGGTATCTCCTCGCATAACGTAACGGCGGTACTTTTTGAGGATCCAACCAGCCTTCGGGCTGACTACCTAACAGACAGATGAATTGCAGAACGTTGTGCAATGGCTTATACGAAAGGTTTCTATACCCTTTATCGTTAGACTAAAACACGGTTTTTTTTTTTTATAAAAAAGTTCATTAAGGATAGTAGGCTATATTTCCAAAACTATAAATCACAAAAAGTTATATGTTGGTTACTCTTTCACTGCGGCAATCGACTTTAGTCGATTTGCATCGATACTGTGTTGACTGCGGCAATCGACTTTTGTCGATTTGGCACTTTCCCGCTGCTTCTTACACGATCTTTGTTAACAAAGTGGCTCTTTTATAATGCGTACATGAATATGCATGTCTTGAGCAGGTACTGGGAATTGTTGAAAGCAATGTCGTGAGTATTACAGTATTTCCCTTGTTGTCTCCCGCCCGGCTACATTCCTCTCTGCGCTCTGGTCGTCAGTGGCCTACCACACTAGTGAGAAGCCATGAGCGCGCGTAATATAAGCAATGACAGTGATGAAATCTACCAGATGTTAGTAGCAGATTCAGATGTGTCGATAGATGGAGACGATGAGAGTAGTGATGACAGTGGTGATGATTCGAGTGCTAGTTCGTTCGTAAATAGTAACAATGACGATCGTCAAGTACCTGACTGGCGTGATATCAGTAATGACGAAAGAATAAAAACATTGAATTTATGTGACGGTGCTGATTTCGATTTGAAAGTGAAAAGTGATGTTTCAAACTTTCAAGACCCTTACAAATAATTTCTTCAATTCATGCCGCTGGCAGTGTTTGAACATACAGCAAATTAAACTAATAGATATGCTGAACAGTGTTTAGATAAAACGTATGACTTTCCACCGCGTTCTAGGTATCGTACGTGGTCTGGATGTACAATGGATGGTATTCAACCATTGGTAGCTCTTGACATTGGGATGGGATTGTGCCGTAAATCACTATTACAGTCTTATTTTTCGGATAAGCATTGGCTCACTGCTACGCCTCATTTTAGTGATGTAATGTCACGAGATAACTACTGTCTCCTTCTCAGCTTCCTACATTTCAATAATAATGAATATCAGATTCCTAGGGGTTCACCTGGTTATGATCCGTTATTCAAGGTCAGGCCTGCAATTTCTATGGTAGAAAATACATACCTACAGAATGTTTCACCGGGAAAATGCTTATCAGTCGATGAGTCTATGCCGAAGTTCACAGGGAGGTTGTGGTGTAAGCAGTATATGCCTTCAAAACCATCGACAAAATGGGGCATAAAATTATGGTCACTGTGCGATAGTAAAAGTGGTTTCCTCTGCAGATTTCAGGCTTACGTGGGAAAGAACAGTAATGAGACTGATCCAGGGGACACATTAGGGGAGAAAGTTGTTAGGAGCTTGTCAAAAGACTTTGAAAATACCAGCAGAATTATATACGTGGACAATTTTTTTTCAAGCCCCACACTTTTCACTCATCTTGCTGAGAATAGTGTGGGTGCATGTGGAACAGTGAGATGTAACCGTAAAGGTCTTCCTCAAGAGATGAAAGGTCTGAAGATGAAGAAAGGACAAAAACCTAAGTTCTGGCATCATCCTACTAAAAAAAATGCTTGCATGATCGTGGCAAGATACCGGCCGGGTAAATATGCTCACGACCGTACACTCGTCTGAGGTTGTGAAGGTTAGGAATAGATCAAAGACGGGTCCAACAGGTTTTGTTACCCGTGATAAACCTAAATTAGTTGTGAATAATTATAATCATGAAATGAATGGTGTTGACAAGTTCGATCAACTGAAAACGAATTACGCATTTGTGCACAAGAAAATCAAGTGGTATCAGGTCTTGTGGTATTTCATCGTAGAAACAGCCCTAGTCAATGGAAGAATAGTGTACAATAAGGTCCATAACAAGAAAACATGTCCTCATGACTTCAGAGATGATGTAATAACAGGACTTCTGGAAAAGTACAAACGTGCCCCACCTACGAAACGCGGCCGAAGATCATCTGACGGGATACCGCTCGCGCGTCTCACGGAGAGGCACTTCATTGGGGAACAACAGGACAAAAGTCACAAACCCAACTGTGTTGTTTGTTCCATATTGCCGGCACGGTGTTCAAAGAAAGAAAAGGGGCTGTGTAAGAGGAAACAGACAATATTTTATTGTAAGAAATGCCCAGGACAGCCTCCAATGTGTCCAACTACCTGCTTCGAAAGTTATTACACCAAGGTAAATTTCATGGTCACATGCCAGTGTTAGATTCCATTGAACCAAGGACCACGGGATATATATCAAGGGTAAAACATACACTTTGTGAGTTTCATGTGTTATCCGGTGATTCAAAATGAATGAAAATACTCAATAAAGAAAACTACAAGGTCACGTGTAAGTTAATGTTTCATCGAACCAAGGACCACAGAATGGATCACAAAGGCCGATATATATTTATTTTTTGTTTCATGTGTCATGATATGTCTTATAATAAATGATAATCCACATTAAAACGTTTTTCAATATCTTAATTAAATTACGCAGTGAGGGGTTTTGTGATGTCAGAAATGCAGCAGCGAAAGAGTCCAAAGGTCTCTATACCATTTATCGTTAGATCAAAACATGATTTTTCCGAAAATGTTTCATTTGGAAATTAAGCTATATTTTTAAGACTAAAAATCCTAGAAAGTCATATATATAGGCTGAAACGAAATGCCTCCATATCCTGTATCGTTAGAACATAACATATTTCTTAGATTTTTTCCAAAGAAGATCAATTTGGAAAGTAGGCTACATATCCAAAACTTTAAATTCTAGAAAGTTGTTTGTTTGACTTAAACCAAAGTTCTTTATCCCCTCTACGCCCCAAAACTAGTCCTATGTCCCTGGGACAAAGATAAATTGTAGAGAGATGATGCCGGTTCTAACTCACCCGTAGCCACGAGCGTTAATATATTCAGCGCGAGTGCTGGTAGAGACAAAGAGCTGCTCACAGAATTCGTTTTAGGATGTAAAGGGACTAGAGGGTCAATAGTTTCCAATTTCCCAAACCGTCGATGCTGGCAAAATGACATTGAGAAGTGGGCTGAAGGCTGAAATGAGGACGTTGACCAGTGATGATCCAACCGAATTTGGTAGCATTAGCGGAATCATTGGAAGCTAGATGGCGCCATTGCTTACGTAAGCTGTTCCAAAACACGATGGCATTGAACAGAATTTCAATAGGACCTTCAATATTTAAAAGAGGTTCGGCAAGCCTCAAATGAGCAGGAATATTTTTCTGTGGGCGGTATCGGCAGAGCGACCTGGGGACACACACAGAGACACGCAGACGCACACATACACACTCGATCAAAAGGTGATGTCATAAATGAAAATAGGCTAAAATGGGGAGGAAATCTCTTGGATAGAACCTCAGGCTCACCAAAACTAATACTGCAAAGATTATTGAATATACTTAAGTCTGTTAGTAGAAGGTGAAGAGGGGAGGAAAGGAAATGACGGATATGTCAGTGTCTGTCTGTGTATGTGTAACCAACACTTGAACCGATTGTATGGCAAACCAGGTTAACATTTGGCGCGATGCACTTTTAAGTTTTGATGTTATGGATAGAGTTTCTCTTTAAATATGCCACTGATTAACATGGTGAACTATTTCTGGGTTGAGAATTTGCATAGTTTCAAAGCCTTTTCAATCTCAAACATTGATGTAATTGCTTGAGGTTGAGAGTCCATTGATATCAGTAGAGTTGACCCATTAGACAGGTAGACACAAAATTACAAAATTCCCACGCTGTCAAGATATTGATGTGACAGGGTATATATGAAACAAGTAGTTTCGTGAAGAATTATACAGCCTATTTTCATATATCCTATTGTCTCTATCATACAGCGGCTTCGGTGGCGTATTTGGTAGCATGCTGAGCTTCTATACCCAAGATCGCGGGTTCAAACCCGGCCCAAGTCGTCGGATTTTTAAGAACGTTAAAAATCCCTCAGTATGCCCTCCTTCGGCGGGGAAGTAAAGCGGAAGGTCCTATGTCTTAGATTTATGGCATGTTAAAGAACCTTCCACTAATTACTCTTTTGTGAAGATAAATTAGATGAAAAATGTAAACAACGCTCAGGTTCCTACGTTCGTCGCCAGGAGCCGACTGCGGTGACGTTTATTAGCAAAGTTATGAACTAGTAGTTGTTGACGGTGGCGTTTGGTGGCAAAAGTAGGAACTACTTTAAAAATTCAAAGTATGCAGTCTTTACTTGAATTAAGAAACAGAAACACACACTAATACAGTCATCACAATTAACACCGGTTATCAGAGAGATTCTACACACACCCAAAGAGTACGGTGCTACATGACCGCGTTGTCGCTGCCCGTAAACTGAGGAACCAACCAACCGACCATATCTATCAATACAAAAAAATCAGTTTGATTGCTGTAATAGATTCGTAGATATTGAGAACCGTCTAAATTTTTCGGGTGGTCGTCTTGTTGGATTTTTATGTATGTAGGTCCTAGAGTTATATACTATTACATGAAGATTATTGTGTAGGAGTAGTATTTAAACTTCAATTGCTTGATTAGGACACAAGAAATAAAATCGAGATTTTAAGATGTTGCACAGTTGCCATCCTGAGGTTATGAAAACAATTGAAATAAAGTAGATGCCAGTGGATTAATTTTTCTATACGCATTTTCCGTACCAAGTTTTACTGCGCTCGGATGGCGAATTCGTGAGAAAAGTCTATTAGAATGTTTCAACTTCGCTTGCCAACCATGGTTGTTTTGTACTTCACAGGTTTTTGAAACATACATAGTTTCATGTTGGATTGGTGAGACGTAATACAAGTTGAAGGGCACGGGTGGGGTCGGCGGAAATGGTACTATGACCTCACCGAGTTTCAATGAATTTGCTTCAGCAGTTTAGAAGTTATTAGGGCGAATCACACACACATACGCACACACACACACACACACACACTAGTTGTACTTTTAAATTTAGCATAGATGTTTGACATAAGGACAATGATACCCTGCCGGCGAGATAAAAATTTGGCAGATTTGATTACTTGCAAATATTACGAGAGCTGTTTAACTTATCTATGCATGTTGGTTGGCTGACTCGCGGTCAATGCATGTCAAATTTTCGAAGTGAAATGCCATGGCCTGTTGTTCGGATTCCACGTTAGAACGAGGTCCCTCGTCTCATGATCGGATGATTAACGGTCACGTAAGACTAAACGCTTCCTTTGACTGGCAGTGCTGATAGAGCAATTATCACCTCATGGCTTTCACAAAATGCCGGGCGAGTGATGGCAGTCCCTTGTAGATAGACCGAGCGAGTCTGCTGGTGGCCCTTAGAAGAGTAACAAGTGTGAAGCCTCCCGACTAGTGAGGCCATCGAGGGAAGGAAGATGGTGGGAGAGAAGGAGGACATGAGGGTCACAAACGTTGAAAGCATAAATCATTAAAGCACACACATTTATTTTCTTGAGACAGAGTCCTAATAATGTAGATGTGTGGAATATTGGAACAAACTACTTAAGTTGTATATTCAAGGAATATACCAAAATCGAATGTCAGATGAAGCGCTAAAGGAAGTTGGTGCCTCCTGGTATTTAGGAAGCAATATGGTCCAAGCTAAAGAGAAACATAAAACATGGGTTGACATATGGTAACATCATATATAGATGCAGCTAGTGGGAAGTCATTTTTGAGGCCGAGGTCTGGAGTGTGGTGCTATAAGTATGTGAATCTTGGTTTATTCCTTCTGCAGGAATGGGAAAATAGGAGCATTTGAATGTTGTGTTATTGGAGAATAATGGAGATTGTGTGGCTAGATTGAGTAAGAAATGAGGGGTAATGAGATGAATGGGGTTATATGAATCTGGTGAGTGGTAATGAAAATAAGAGATTGGTAGGGCTCATATTTAGGCACCAGGAATAGCAAATATTCAGTTGTAATGGAAGCAAGAATAAAGGATATGAACTATAGGCGTTAAGCAAGGTTAGAATATGTTGCTTTGGTGGTAGGGTTTAGAGGCAATGTAAAGTCGAATTATTTATCTTAACAATAGGTGAAATGGAGTGCAGCATTGAAAATCAAACATCAACGATAATAAAGTCAAACACAACGACATCAGTAAAGTATCTTTTTTACTCAGCATTTAGCCGCTTTGCGAGACTTCAGCTCAATGACGCACAAGTGAGACGCTGTTACATAAATTTGCTCATCGGTGATCCATAGGCGACGGTCAGCAGGGATGCAAAGGGTACAAACATAAACACCTTGTCCTTTATTGCATGCGTCATGCAGGAATCTAACGCCTATGGATCGGAAGAATGTGGTGGCTAAGAAACAATCCCAACACACTCATGCTCACAAAGCTATGACTCCAAATTTTCCAACAAGACCAGTATATTGTCTGTCAAATATGAATTCAATTGCAAAACATTCACACCGTGTGAAAAGCATATTATTGGGCAATGAAAACGTAATCAGTTCCCAATATTTCTTAAAGACTTATTAATGAATGTTTCTCCGATTATAATTTCTTTACTGTGAACTCTATACCTTGATTATTATTTCACTTCCCATAATAATGTACCATACTTTAAACTGTTAGTACTATTACTATTTTAGGCCGACAAGTCCTGACACGTTGAATCCGGCTGCAGTGAAGATATATGATGTTGGATATAGTGGAAGACAATATACTAACACTTCTTCTACAGAAAAATGTTGTATAAAGCAAAATTTGAAAAAATATTCGTATAGCGTATGTGAAGCTAACTTTACTTTGAGAGGAAATTTGAATAAACGCACGCTTATCCATAGCAGAGAGAAGACGCATTCATGTGATGTATGCGAAGCCAAATTTCATTTGAAAGGACGTATGAAACAACACATGATAATCCATAGTGGCAGAATGCCGCATTCATGTACCGTATGCCAAGCCAAATTTAATCTGAAAAAATATATGAAACAACATATGCTGATTCATAGCGGCAAGAAGCCGCATTCATGTAGCGTACGCGATGCCTAATTTAATCGGGCAGGTGATTTGAAACGACACATGCTAATTCATAGCGAAATGAGGCCATATTCATGTGCCGTGTGCGCAGCCAAATTTAAGCTAAAAGTCTATTTGAACAAACATATGGTTATTCATAGTGGGGTAAAGCCATATTCCTGTGCCATGTGCGAGGCCAAATTTCGGCAGAAAGGAAGTATGAAGTTACACTTCCTTATTCATAAAGGAGAGACGCCATATTCCTGTAACCTGTGCGATGCCAAATTTACCTAAGGACGACATTTGAAGAAACACTTGCTAAGCAACAGCCACGAGAAGCTTGACTAAAGTACCAATTGCGAAGAAGTTACTCTCAAAACAAGATTTATGAACAAACATCCTATACAATAACTGACGAAGGAAATTCTCATGTAGTAAATGCGAAGTCTACCAAGATACATCATCATCATATATATTATTTCAGTTGTATAGATCCCTCCTGCGGCACTCAGAAGCGACCGATCGTAAAAATGAGCATTCAAATGCAAGAGAATAACCATTAGCAGTGACTAATTGCACTTACATTCCATAAATATCAATAATTTCTTTAAATAATGGCTTTTAAAAAACTGTACGAAGTGTGCTATTTGCTGATACTGTTTGTGCATGAAGATACGCTCCATAATTTTTGTCTACTTCACATTTTGGTCGCTGTGACGCCCGTTTTATGTCATTTTAACATTCTGAGGTCTTTCCTTTATCATTTTGCATGGATTTCAGAAACAGTATCCGAAGGGAATGTGTAGGCCCTACTCAAATCGCATTATTTCATATATTATCAGTGACGAATTGCATTCTAATTTCGTTATATCAATTTTTGTAAGAAGTTTGCGATTTGCAAAAACCGATGCTCAAACATGCTGTAATAGTTGATTCTTTTACAGGTTTTTCTTCTGTCTTATCCCATGGTTTTCGGGATCAGTAAATCAATTTATTGAGTACTCAAATCGTATAACTGGCGAATGTTACTGCAAAGCTTTCAGTCAATGGACTCAGCACACACACGATTTAAACTCATTCGTCTAAACAGTGGATTTATGGAATTTCAGGTTTGTTAAATGCCAGGTTTGTTAACATGCCGTGATACAGGTTTTTCTTCTTTATTCTAATTTCATAAATCTCGATTTTTGTAAGAAGTGTGCTATTTGCAAATACTGTTGCTGTTACATGTTGCAGTTATGAGTTGTCGTCTAAAACCTTAAAAGTATTGAACTTTAATTCTCTTACGGTTTTTCTTCTATCATTTTGCATGGTGTTCGGAAACAGTAAATCAATGGATTCAGTACCGGTACTCTAATCGTATAACCGGCGAGAGTTATTGCTAAGCTTTCAATCAATGGACTTAGCACACACATGATTTAAGCTCATCCGTCTAAACAATGGATTTATTAAATTCCAAGTTTGTTAATAAGCCTATACCACGATACTGGTTTTTCTTCGGCTTTCTAATTCCATAAATATCGATTTTTGTAAGAATTGTGCGTTTTGCAAATACTGTTGCTCTTGCATACCACAATTATGAGTTTCATCTAAAATCTTATAACTATTAAACGTTAATTCTCTTACAGGTTTTTTTCCATCATTTCGCATGGTTTTCAGAAACAATAAATCAGTCAGCAACACGTCGATCGCGATCTTCCGGTAGATCGCGAGTGCTTATTTAGTAGATCGCGTGAGTACTGAGAGTGCAGGAGAAATATTATTTAATAAAATGGACAATTGTTTTTCGTAGCAGAGAAAATGCGTGTTCGTTCGAAGCAAGTTTGTAGAACTAGTAGCAACATCCACCTTGAACCTCAGGTTGTTTTTCTCGCATTAGTTCAAACAGCCGCTACTTGCGTGCCACTTGTTAGCTTATATTGAAGATCCTCTCAGGCTTATGCATTTTGCTATTTTAGTTGACTTAACAGAAAAGCTCAACGAACTAATTTGAAATTTCAGGGCAAGGACAAAGATATTGCTGAAATGATATCTGAAGTAAATTCTTTCACTGAAAAAGTGTGTTCATGGGAGTCCTGCCTAAAGGGAGGTGAGTTAAGACACTTTCCAAATCTGAATACCCAAGTAGAATAATTTGAGATACCCTTTGATAGAGAATGTTATGTAAACATGATCTCCACTTTGAGAGACAATTTCAAAAATCTGTTTTCAGATTTTTAAAAGATTTCTGCGGTAACAGAGTTTGTATCTTTCCCTTGGGCTAACCTTGAACTATTGAATGTATCTTCTTCCATTGAAAATGTTTTTGACGTAGATGGGACAGCTCTTGAACTTGAAATCATATCATTGAATAAGGATTTGTATCCCAAAACTTTTGCGGAACCTATAAACTGTTGGTCTTTAATTTCTCAGGAGAAATATCCTGTGTTAGTTGATGTTGCACTTAAAATAAAGGCCATGTTTGCTTCTACTTACCTGTGTGAATCATTGTTTTCAAATATGAATTTTATTAAAAATAAACACAGATCAAGGTTGACTGACGAACAACTTGACTCGTGTTTTCGACTAAGTGTAACAAGTTATACACCTAATATCAAAGACATTGTTAAACGAACATCTCCTCAAGATTCACATTGAATTTAAATTTTTGTATTTTCAGCAAATAGTGAAGATGTAATAGTTTCATTGTTAAATATAGTTGTTTCACAGTATTAAAAAAAATAAAAATGTAGCAATTACTATATTTTTTAAAGAAGTAGACCACTTTGATACGGTAATATGAAACAGTAGATCGCGAAGGCTTTGTGGTTGCCTACCCCTGAATAAATCAATGGATTCAGTACTCGAATCGTATAACCGGTGAGTGTTACGTCGTCTTATGCCGCGTTACAAGATTTTCTTCTGCATTATAATTCCATAAATATCGATTTTTGTAAGAATTGTACTTTTTGCAAATACTGTTGCTCTAACATGCTCCAATTACAAGTTGTCGTCTAAAACCTTACAACTATTGAACGATAATTCACTTACAGTTTTTATTCTATCTGGTTTTCAGAATCAGTAAATCAATGGATTGGGTACAGGTTTTTCTTCTGCATTCTCATTCCATAACTATCAATTTTTGTAAGAATTGTGCTTTTTGCAAATACTGTTGCTGTATCATGCTACAATATGAGTTGTCGTCTAAAACCTTAAAACTATCATCATCATACAGGCCTCATAAATTATAGCAGTGACGAATTGCATTCTAATTTCATAAATAACAATTTTTGTAAGTAGTGTGCTATTGGCAAATACTGTTGCTTAACATGCTGCAATTATGAGTTGTCGTCTAAAACCTTAAACTATTGAACGTTAATTCTCTTCCAGTTTTTCTTCTATCATTTCTCATGGATTTCAGAAACAGTAAAGCAATGGATTGAGTATTCAAATCGTACTCAAATCGTATAATTTCATAAATATCGAAAAACCTGTGAGTGTTATGATGATCCAATTTTCAGTGATTGCCTTCTTGGGTTAGGGAGCGTACAACTTGAAATTCTGACTGAAATGTATCGAATAACCGGTGAGTGTTACGACTAAACTGTCTATCAATGGACTCAGCACACAAATGGCATTAACAGTGACGAATTGCATTTTAATTTCATAATTATCAGAGAAAAACCAGCCACATCACGCTCTCATGCTGACGCTCCACTCAAGAAAGCGAAAGCACCCCTGTAGGTAACGTGAAAAGGAGTTTAGCGCTGAGCGCTACCACACAGAACCGGGAAAGCTGCCCTGCAGACAGTGTGCCAAGGAGTTTAACGCTGATCGTTGCACTTAGGAACAAGGAATCCTCACTGTAAGTGGGGCGAGAAGAAGTTATCTAACGAGGGCTGCCCAAATAAGGGAGAAAGAGGCTCCTCAGCCTACAAGATAAAGCAGGAAATCTTGACCAAGATGCTTTCACAAATATCGAATAACTGGTGAGTGTTATGATGATCGAATTTTCAGTGATTGTCTTCTTAAGTTAGAGAACGCACAGCTTGGAATTCTAACTGAAATGAATATGGTGTTCTATAATCATTTGGTTGAAATATAAACATAACAACCTTCCTCCTTAAGTCACTCATTATAAACCTCTTGGGGAAAGTGTGACTTATGAACATGCGAGATTTCTCGGACGGGTCCGCTACTTTTCTAATAATAAGCATATTCATGGAGCTAATGATATCTGAAGCATCACATATTTACTCATGATGTCGTTGTTTTCTACTTACCAAATTCCTCTGTACATTAGCCCTTTACAGAAACATTTCTCCTTACCACCTCTTCATTTGTTACTCTATCCACCACCTGATATTCATCATTCTCCTTTACACCACACTTCTGGAGCATCTTTCTCTTATTTTCTGCTGCGGACAATATCATCCATATACCGTAGCTGTTATGGGAAGCTTATAGTACAATCAGCGTGATCGCTCATGATTTAAGGAACAAGACTAGAATGATTTACATGATGGAAAGACAGGGAGAAAGCAAGTTTGGTGAGGATGAACTTTGTCTGAGGAGAAACGTCGGAACTAAGGAATCCGTAGTAAGTCTTAGATTGAACTTCGAAGGTAGAATAACAAAACATTAAAGAACATTCGTGGCATTTGAGACAGTGAAAAGGCTTTTAATAACGCTCATTTGAATAAGTTGTTTGACATACTGAAAAGGAATGGAATAATGTAATCTTCTTCAATCTACTGCAGTTATACAAGCTGAAGAACATAAGAGAGCATCTGGTATTCATAAAGGTGTAAAGCAAGGGTGCAGCTTATTACCCATAATTTTCAACCTAAGCATTGAAGAAACAATGAAGAAAATTAGAAAAAAGAACTTTTCTCCTCTTATTCGCCTAAGAAATTCCTTAGATCGTCTCTGATCACGTTTCTAAAATCCGTCTTCGCATCCTATAGGTTATCAACTTCTCGACGAGTTAATGCTCATAGTCTGATATTAATTGCTTAAAATTTGGACTCTTGGTTCTGCTTAGAATTAGCTATTTCAGTCATTAATCCCCCTCTCGCATCATTAATTTCTACTATAACAGCTAAGTTATCAGTGCCAGATTTATCCGTGATTTCAGAAACATTGACAACACTAGCCTGCTGCACATTATTAATTTTCTTAGTCAGTTCATCCATTAAAGTAGTCATATCCACATTCATGTTATACTATACTAATTATACCCAATCAACTAACACTTTATTGCTTTCAGGAATATGATCCTGATCCCTCATATCATATCTCTTTTCATGTCTACATCTTTTATAGCACTCTCTGTAATATCCGTACCTTCTTCAATCACTTTATTTTGATCAGGTACTTGCAACTGTAATTCACTTACAATAGCATTGAGATTACTTAACTTACAACTTAAAGTATCATGGCACTCTGTTAACTGGTTTAAGGTGGTTTGTGTTAGGAAGTGACCATCCTCAATTTCCTTCTCCATTTCCTGTATGCTCTGATTATTCTCCTCTTTGGCTTCACCTCGGCTACTCTAAATTTTTTCTGTAGCTGATTAGTGTTTTAATAATTTCTATCTGTGCCTGTAAAACCCTTTTATTAACATCTACCTTTAAAGTGTTGACATCTGTTTAAGTCTAGTGAGGTCAGCTTGTAATGTGAAGTGATTTACTCTCTCAACACCAGCCTTCGTTTCTCCCTTAGTTATCCATTTATCTTCCAGAGCTCTTCTAACCTCTTCCTGTGTTTTCTCCTGAGCTTTCCATCCTTAACTGTTTTAAGCTCCTCCTGTACTTGTTTCTATTTATAATAGTGTCACATAATTTCTATTAACTATTTTCATTTGTGTAATTTCTGTGGTTATACTACCTTTAACCAAATCAACATTGCGTTTACCTCTTCCTTTATTAATTTAGCATTCTTCTCGGCGGCTTTTTGCAATGTCTCAACCTTAGTTGTGATAGCCACCTGGCTTTTCTGAGTGACCTTCAGTAAGGCACGAATCGCCTCCATACCTTCTGTAGACATATCTTCTTCTTGGAGAAAAACAGAACGCCATCACCAATGATATTGCTGTGGATACTTTGAGTGATCATTTTCTAACAAATTCTATTCGGAAATTTTACGACAATACTATACTACCTTATATTTATGCCTGTCCCTATGCTTATTAATTTCCCCTTAGTGATCCAAAATTACCTGTTCTTGCTTACATCTGAACTTATTCATTCAATAACATTTCCTTTTGCTAATAATTAGAATAATTATATTTACCATTAAAATTTACAGTGACATGACTTAAAATAGCCATCAGCTGGTATAACGACCAGTTGAAAGTCCCCCTGAGTCCAACAATTAAGCATTGTCGAGCCTCATTTGGATATAGACAATTAAACATATATTGGCGTCAACAACCCGTCGAAAATCCCCACTTGGGGAAGCCAATTGAACATACTCCCATGTACCTCAATTCACGTAACTACCAACCATTATCCGAAGATGGACGGGATCGCACAAGTCGATGATCCACAGCTAGATAAACCAACTGTTCCCTGATGGCTGGCGAAGTTAAGGAACTCATCGCACATATGCTTACGAAGAGACGAATGTTCTTCAATCTAGATACTTGGGTTTAATCTATCTAAACAGGAGAATGAGATTCTAGAAACCTCGGGGAGTGACGGGTGTGGGAAAGGGTTGGGTGCCTATAATTACTCTATACAGAGTACACACGTAGCTTACGCCATGAAATATGGCATTCGTGGATTAATATAAAATGGAACATGCAATCTAAAGAGGTTTATTAACTAAGGAAAAAAATACAATAAGGATCAGAGCCTCCTGAAACGTAATATCGAATAATAAATAAATTAAATAATAGTTATAATCTCTCAAAATAAACAAATTAAATCATCGGGAATTCGGTCTATCAATCCTAATTAATGAGTTTCAAATACAAAACCTCTCCTCTGGACTTCTCCGTTTTCTCTATCACATCTACAAATATTTATAGCCTGTCAACAGCTGACTTCTCCATGCTGTGGCATACTACTCCTAATTCTCTGTACAGACACATCTTGAAATTTGTACAACATTAATTCCTTAATCCTGTCTATAGTTTTATTAACAACTAGCTGAAGTACCCTTTCTTCGAACGGCTTTTAGTACTCGCTGGCCTAAATCATTAATATATATAATCACACATTCCTAATGTAGTTATGTTATTTCCATGTTACCAACTACATGTGTAGACTACTTGCATTTTCACTCACCAAATTATTAATCAGAGGTAGGAAAGTGAAAATCCTTAGCCTGCTTTCAGTCGGCCGACCGGGTCAGGGAATGGAATGAATGAAATCCCCATCAAACAGCGAGAATATGAACTGTGCCGGCTGCCGAAGCCTGTCGCACTCCCCTGGGGCAATGATTAAATGAATGACAAATGAAATGATAGTGGAGATTGTTGCTGGAATGAAATTGTGACAGGGAAAACCCTAGTACGCGGAGAAAAGCCTGTTGCCTCCGCTTTGTAGGTTAGAAAGTGCTTTTTAATACTGGAAATAAATATCAGCTTCTATGTAGTAAAAGTTAAATAACCTGTCTTAAATATTGAACACCTATCGTTTAACGTCTTCATACTATATTTAAACATACAAACATTATGCTAAAAAGACATCAAACTTGATAGCAATTATCATATCCGCAATAAGTAACATTAAAAAAGGAAGCTTGTAGTTTAACGTGACCGTTAATCTTGAGATCATGAGCCACGGGACCTCCTTTTTTCGTCGAATCCGAACCACAGGACATGGCATTTCACTTCGAAAATCTCACATGCATTGACCGGGAATCGAACCCGGACCGCCTTGGTGAGAGGCATACAGCTAGACCGCTGAGCCACCACGCCCCCCAATAAGTAATATTGCGGAGAGTACGTACCATGTCATGATAAAGAGTAACAGTAACGAAACAAACTTCAATCATCCCAAGTAATAATAACAAAAACAAATTAATCACAGAAACATTTTCTAAGTTTATGCCGTGTCTTGTGCGAGATTACGCCTAGTAACTCCGAGATGGTTGATCAGCGGGCTCTTGTGGTCTATTTGCGGACTACCAAAGTAGTGGCAAACTGTGCGATACTCAATTCTTATTTAGAACACCTCAGCTACTTTACTGTTGGTGCTAAAGATCAAAACAGCCTTTCACCTCCCTATAAAGGCTTCCAAAATGATTGTATATTCAATTTCAGGGCCAAGCAATTAAAACTCAGCAACTTTTCTAGGTTTACGCCGTCTTTCGTGCGGGTTTATTTATTGGCCGCGAAAGTCATAATACCTACTTTGTTGAAATAAATTTGCTCACTTCTGCAGTAAGATTAATATGAACACTAAATAAACGAATGTGACCGTCGATAGTCTTCGACACATTCGTCTGTGAATTTGGGTTTCTGATCATGGTAAAAGACGACAAAAAGCAGATAAATATTGGCCAACTGAATTTTCACTTAACGAAAAACAAATCGATAAAAAGGATGAAAGCCTACCGTGCAAAGTACAAAACCCTATAACATTGTGAAACAGCCTAAAGATCAAATAAATACTCACATACAATAACCGGCACAAAGAGTATACAATTAGACTCAAAATCACGTCTAGTTTCGGACTCCACAAACTACCTCTATAAATAAAACAGTTCATCTAGAGACTAACATCGCACGGCGCTGACCGTGTTTTATAAGACATATTTTGGTTTTACTCGCTAACCGTTGGAGATACACGAAAATTGATAAGGACCTCTCAGATAGAAAATTAAATTTTAAAGCTCGTAGTGCCATCAAAGGTTTGCTATTTCTTAGCGTTCTCTTTTTATTTGAAATGTAAATATGAATATAGTCGCCATTTTTAATTAGTGCAAAATATCGAAATCAAAAGTAGCCTATATGTAATCCTGGTGAATCAGCTACGTCCATGCAAGATTTCATTTAAATCGAACAGTGGTTCTTGTGTTATTGAGTAACACACAGACACACACCACCTCATGTTTATATATTAGTATGATAACTATTTCTAAACATATCCCAAATAACTATCATTTTATCTACACTATTTACATCCTTAGTAGGGGGGTAAGGCTGATTCCAACTCACTCCAGAACCTTCCTCGACCCACTACTAAGCCTCAGCCATGTTAAATATCTCTCGAACGCATGGTCCGATTTTGACAAATGAGGTCTCATTGGACTCGAGCTGACGTCCTCTTTCCTATGGACCACTCGTTATATATATTTTTTTTTTGAAAATTTTTGTTTTCGAAAGTTGGTGATAGTTTGAAAACCAAACATGGTAGAACGTTGTGCCATGGCTCAAACGAATGGTCTTTATGACCTTTATTTTCTATAATAAAACTTTTTTATTTTTTATGTTTTTTTAAACACTCGAATTTTGAAAATTCTATATTTTGGAAACTAGGAAGTTTACAAAAATGTTTGTTTGACGTAAATCAATGATTCCTACCCCCTCTACCCCCAAAATACATTTAAAGTTTCTAGAGCAAAAATTTGTGTTTTGTAAGTAGTATGGTAAGGGGGGAGCTGCTTTCAAAAGCAAGTTGTGAGCCCCTGCGAACTTGGAATGGAAGGAGTCATGCTAGGAAGGCGTGCTTGGATTCGTTTTTTTCGTATCGTTGCGCTCTTTGCGGAAATGTAGGTGTCGAAAAGGTGAAAATTTGGAAACACGGTTTTTTGGGGGGAAAAACGTGATTATAACTTTTTGCTATATATTGCGAACCATTTATCCTAGAGGCGTGTACGACGGATCCAAGGACTCGGGGTGACATTCTCTTTGCTATGGACCACCCGTTATAATTTTAAAAAAATATTGGAAACTCAATTTTGGGGTAAACATGTGTTTTTTGTGATTTTTGCCGATATCTCACGAACCAATAACGCTAGAGACGTGTACGAGGTGTCCTAGGACTCGGGATCACGCCCCCTTTTAGAAACTATGTTTGACATTTTGACAAAGGGCCTAACGCCATACATGTTGAAAAAATTCTTTACCAATACCTGTTTATAATGTTCATGAAGCGTGGTGGTTGAGAGAGACGATACTGCTGGATGTGTGTGTTTCAACGAACCTGTCGCTGATCACGGTGGCTGTGCTCAATAGATTAATCGCTATTTCGACAGGTCGGTTTATGACAGAGCGAGGGTGCGTTTTTTCAGATACTTTACCCCGAAGATGATCTTTAACGTGTAAACGGTGATGAGAACTTGCTTCTATGTTGGTCGAAGCGAGTACAGAAAATAAACTTGCAGAGGAGCAGGATGTGAATGTCATTTGAGCTTATTGGAATGCGCTGATCTGACTTGACAACAGGTGTAATGGAAAATAACAAAGACTCAGAGGACACTTGAAGGTGAAATAATCTGACCATCGTGGTGGCAGGGAAGAGCGAATACACGTGTGAGATGACATGTACGCTAAACAAGTTACATCCTGTTTGCTTCGTACGTGACAAAATGCAAGTTCATGTGAAATTTGATCCGGCACAGGTGTTCACTTTGGGCGTTAGCTGTCCACGTGACCGATAACAGGATGTTCAAAGCGTGGGAAAACAAATGATTATACATGCAACGTAACATATATAAAGACATGTCGTTATCATTTCCACTCTCACTTAGGTGACTACCTTTGAACACATTGAGTTGCGTGAAACCCCTGGTCTTGTTTAACAGTTTTGGTGTTGGTGGAAAATACTTAACCTTGTTGTGAGGTAGGTATATATTTATTCATTTATACATTTATTGATTTATATATATTTACAAGCAATTATTTATTGATTAGGTAATTAATGATTTTATTTATTTATTTGTTTACAGATAACCGGTATACCTTACATGTCTGAGAGAGAAGAAACCATTGCACTTTTGAGCCCACTAGAAGGAAACAGTAACAAGTCACTGCAAGTAAAGGTGAGATGATTTTTTTAAAACTAACTTGTTTCATTTTTTTTTGTTTTATGTTTTATTTTATGAAATGCATGTATTAACCTGAATTTAGGTATTTATAGCGGTTTATTTTATTTATTTTTAGAAACTTGGAAAGAAAAGCCTCACCGCCGTAGCAGTTGCTGAAAAAAAACCGAAACGCACTAAAGAGAAACCACTGCCAAAAAGTGAACTGTTTATAACTCAGGTAAGTTTAACTTTAAAATGCTATTCCATTTTACCACTACTGAAACTCGTAGACAAAAAAAAATTCATTACCTGTACATGACTGGGACAATGATTGCTTTCTTGATTAATGGCTATGTTGTTGTTGTTGACTGGGAAAAGTACAAGGCCATGTTGGATTTTCTAAAAATAAAATAATAAATTTAATTTATGGGTGGTTCCCTATGGACTCAACGAATATCCACAGGTTTGAACATGATAATGTGAACAAAGTGACATGACATTCATTTTTGTTTATATATTGGTTAAAGGGGGGGGGGGATGTAAATGACTGTAGCATTATAAAAAGAAAATAAGTACATGGGTTACTGTTAGTGCCAACATACAGTTTTTTTAATGATGTTTTGATATATTAATGCCAATTAACGTTAACGTTTTATTTAAAGGTATTGATTGATTGATTGATTGAGTGAGTGAGTGAGTGATAGGTTATTTTGTTTGCTTTTAGGTGTCGTCATGCGCCATTTACGTAATGAACAGACAGTGAACAAGCATACATTGTGCTTTAAAGTACTCTGTGCAACGTTAATAACTTACAATTAGAAAAAGTTTTATTATAACACATGGCGTTAGTACCAAATACAACAAGTGAGCAAGTTGGTTTACCACGTGGGTTAAATTTAAAATCAGAACATGACCGTTGGTTAACATTTGAATCCTGGCCTGTAGGCTTTTTGTCAACACATGAACTTGCAAAAGCAGGTTTTTATTTTTCTTGAACCGAGAAGATGTGGTGCGCTGTGTGTTTTGTCGTATTGAACTTTCACACTGGGAAGAAGGGGATGATCCCTTTAGAGACCATTTACGATGGTCTCTTCATTGTCCTTACATGCTTGGAAAGCAAGTGGGTAACATACCTGTGTACTCATTTTACCGAACCACAAGACCATTGGCCGCTACTTACGTTGCTGAATCACAAATAAATAATAATAATGTATTACAAGCCAACAACGGTAGTGTCGATATATGTGGTCCATATGCCATAGACAGTGTTGAATTGCCATGTGCTTTTGAAAAATTGGCAGTTTGCAAGACTAAAGCACTAGCACACCCAGAGTACAGCTCTGTTGAAAAACGTTTAGAATCATATAAAAATGTTTGGCCATTAATAATAAAACACCTTACCAAACGGCTAAGTGAAGCTGTTTTTTTTTATACTGGTGAAGGGGATAAAACAATATGTTTTTATTGTGGATTTGCTTTAAAGGATTGGCAAATGACTGATGACCTATCTGTGGAACACGCTCGTTGGTTACCTAACTGTAAATACATGGTGTTGCTTAAAGGTCAGGAATTTGTGAATACTATTCGTAAAGAAAGCATGATTGCAGCACAAGACTTAAAAGTGCCTTTAGAGTTAGAACACGCGGATCAAATACACGAGGCTGAAAGAAAAGACTTGTCTCACGAACAGATACAAAAGTGTGACCAACAATTATGTAAAATTTGTTATCAAGATGAACTAGGTGTTGTAGTTTTGCCTTGTGGACACATGATAGCCTGTGTCAAGTGTGCATTAGAACTTAACACTTGTGCTATATGCAGAAAAGTAGTATCTGCTACAGTTAGGGCATTTCTTGCATAACTAGTATAATTTACTCACCATGCATAGTGCAAAATCCCTAATTGCACAGTATTACTAAAGCTGTTTTAGAGTGTAATAGGTATGCTTTTGTTTTGTTTATAGACTACTACAATGAATGTTTTGAATGCTGAGGGACAATCATGTGACTTAGAGACAAAGAAGCTCAGCGAATTGCCAACGCATATTCCATTCCGCATTATCAAGATTCGGAAATTGAAAACAGCATATGGTGATCGTGTACTTTGTGTATGTGAAAACTTTGAGACATTTCTGCCTATACGGTTTAATGATATGTCGGAAAGTGTTTTTGATGAAGTCAATAATGCTGTGCAACCTGTACACTTAATTTATGAAGGTTTTAAAAGCAATAGGTGCATGATTCGTTTTAATTAAATAAAAAAAATCATATAATAATGGAAGATATAAGTCATGACAATGGACTGAATGAAAAATATGTGTATAGAATAATAATGTCTTAGTGTTTAGTATTGTCTTAAAAAATATTATCATGAAACCAAAAAAAAATGTATATAAAGTTTGTAAATAAATGAAAATAATGGTACAATGTTGTTTTATTTTCTATAGAAGTCAGAATATTTAACATTGCAGAGTATACATGATTATGACAATAAAAAGCACACTTAATACAAGTCTTTGCGTTTACGATAGTGTGTTATAGTTTCAAAACAAAGCTTGTTGTAGATCTTTTTTCTTCCACGGTAAACAATAAGCATGAAAAGGTTATTGTCCTGTTTTGGATCATTATCACTATCATAATCATAAGCGGCATGATCTAAATCACTATTATTGTAATTACTAAAATTATCCTCAACATTACTAAAACCAGTTAAATATTCCTGGTCCTCTTCCTGTTCCTCTTCCTCTTCCTCTACAGTGTCCTCATGTAGAGTCGGCGTGGCTTTTGATAATGTTAAGGGTTTTTTGAACATTGAATTATTTTCAATAGTACAGAGGTGGCCAAATTATTAGACTAAAGGTCTGAAAATGCATTATTCAATTTTGCTGAGTACACATTTATTTGTTTTTCAATGGGAATTGACACTGGTGTTGTTACAATGATATAGCGACATTTGCATAATGATTTTAGGATTTTCTGTCTCATAGTTTGGCAAAACGGTTACAAATAATTGCCTGCTGTCTCAAGGAACTATTTATTTCTGTGCACATGTTGTTGTTTGTTTGAAATTTACCAAGAATTTAGTGATTGTTTAGTTACTATTTTCACTTAATTCCATCAGTAGAGCTTTGGTGCTTTATGCTGACATATTTAATCCTATATTTGCGACGTGATTAGAAGGCAGTGCATAACATCGACCAATCAAGGGAATTTTATGTTTATGGGGAGGAAAAAATGTTATGTCCCCATGAAAAATTGGGATAACAAGAGCATTGCTTACTGAAGGATACTGCACACAGCAGGAGACAGCAACAAGACTTGATATTGCACAGTAATCAGTAAGTAGAAGTAAGAAAATGGAGGAAAACAGTGAAGTTTGCCAGTCACAACGAAAAGAAAAACGTGGTAGGAAAAGTAAATTAAGCCCTAGAGTTGTACGAAAACTGATGTCAATTTCACGAAACCATCGCTCAGCTACTAGGAATGAACTAAGAAATAATTTGAAGAGTAGTGGCATAGATATATCTGCAAGTACTGTAAGAAGAACATTGTACAATAGTGGATTAAAATCTAGACGACCCAGAAGAAAAGCAATGATCACTCCAGTTTTGGCAAAAAAGAGATTGGAAAGGGCAAAGGGCCTACAAGTTTGCTCTACAGATGACTGGAAGGTACATGTAATATCAAAATAATAGTTTTTCAAACATTAACTACTCTTATCATAGATTTAACAATGCTCACTGGAAACTTTAAAAAAATGTTGTTATTATTTTTCCTTGATTGATTGTAATAATGCCCCCCAATGCAATACTAAAATGAAAATTTGACCCTAGGATTGCTTCAGTGATGAATCTATATTTGAAGTAAGTGAAAAAACGAGTCGGTACGTTCGTAGGAGGCCAGAAGAAGAGTTTCATCACCAGTGCATACAACAGACAGTAAAATATCCAATAAAAGTTATGGTCTGGAGTATGATGTCTGTGTATGGAACCAGAAGATTATATATTGCCAAGGGTACCATGATGCAGGACCAATATATAAAAGTCCCTGAGAAGCGTCTCTTACCTCAGATAAGAGATTGGTTTGGAGAAAATCCTTGTGTCTTCATGCATGATGGTGTTCCCTGTCATGCGGCCAAGAAAGTGCCTCAATTCCTCAGTGATAAAAACATTTCTGTGCTTCCGTGGCCCGGAAATAGCCTGGACATGAACCTCGTTGAAATTAGAGGGCTATTGTCAAGAAGAAAATCAAGAAAACCACTTTTACAACAAAAATTGGTCCGATTGAAACTTTGGTACGGATTTGGCACCATGACAATGACATCAAAAACAATTTCCAAACACTCATTAAAAGTACGCCCAAAAGGATGAAAATGCTTATTTCCAACAAAGGAATGCATACAAAGTAATGAGGCACATGCATGTTTAATTTTCATTTGTAAGGCTAGCTAGAAAAATTCAATATGTTATTTTGCAAGCTTTAGTCTAATAATTTGGCCACCTCTGTAGTATTGTTTTGTAGCACTTGCTTTTTAACATTTTCATGATTTTCTGTTGACAGCAATAGTGTTTCATGCAGTACATTACATTGATGATCACTGAGACTTAAAACCACACTATTTTTGCTTTTTAGCTCACTGCGACATTGTTTTGAACGTTGTTTTGTACAACGCCAAATAACAGTTCCATTTTTATTGGTTCGTTTCACAATATATGAATATCCTTTATAGAATGCATGAGGCTTACCATACCTAGTCACAGATACTTCCATATCAACTGTCAAGCTTAGACTGAGACAAAATATCAGGGGTTTGCCGCTAATACATTCAGAGATATAGAATGCCGGTGAAATATTTCGCGCATCCGCCATCTTGTGATTATGTAAACAATTGAACGAAATTAGATGTCGGTGCATTACAATGTATAGAAACATATACTGTACCAAGATTCATAGCGTTTGGTTGGTCAAATCGCGAGAAACGTCTATTTAAAAGTCGCAAATTCGCTTGGCCGCCATATTGGTTTTGTTGTTACCAGGTTTTCAAATGTCACATAAGTGAACTTATAGTAGTTCCCTCTATCACCATAGAAAATGTCAGGGTAATATCGGTAATAGTTTCGGAGAGATTGAATGCTGGTGAAATATTTCGCACAGCCGCCATGTTGGATTTGTGAGTCGTAACAAAATTTGAAGGGCACGGTCGTGGTCGCTGGGAATAGTGCTATGAACTTTCCGAGTTTCATTGAAATCGCTCCAGCCGTTTAGATTTTATTAGGGGGACACACACACACGAATCACACACACACACGCACACACACACGGACAAAAGGTGATCTCATAAGCCTATTTTTTCAAAATTGAAAATAGGCTAAAATCCAGCTTCACTTAGCTGTTTGGTAAGGTGTTTTATTATTAATGGCCAAACATTTTTATAAGATTCTAAACGTTTTTCAACAGAGCTGTACTCTGGGTGTGCTAGTGCTTTAGTCTTGCAAACTCCCAATTTTTCAAAAGCACATGGCAATTCAACATTGTCTACGGCATATGGACCACATATATCAACACTACCGTTGTTGGCTGGTAATACATTATTATTATTTATTTGTGATTCAGCAACGTAAGTAGCGGCCAATGGTCTTGTGGTTCGGTAAAATGAATACACAGGTATGTTACCCACTTGCTTTCCAAGCATGTAAGGACAATGAAGAGACCATCGCAAATGGTCTCTTAAGGGATCATCCCCTTCTTCCCAGTGTGAAAGTTCAATACGACAAAACACACAGCGCACCACATCTTCTCGGTTCAAGTAAAAAAAAACCTGCTTTTGCAAGTTCATGTGTCGACAAAAAGCCTACAGGCCAGGATTCAAATGTTATCCAACGGTCATGTTCTGATTTTAAATTTAACCCACGTGGTAAACCAACTTGTTCACTTGTTGTATTTGGTACTAACGCCATGTGTTATAATAAAACTTTTTCTTATTGTAAGTTATTAACGTTGCACAGAGTACTTTAAAGCACAATGTATGCTTGTTCACTGTCTGTTCATTACGTTAATGGCGCATGACGACACCTAAAAGCAAACAAAATAAACCATCACTCACTCAATCAATCAATCAATCAATACCTGTAAATAAAACGTTAACGTTAATTGGCATTAATTTATCAAAACATCATTAAAAATAAACTGTATGTTGGCACTAACAGTAAGCCATGTTCTTATTTTCTTATTATAAAGCTACAGTCATTTGCACCCCCCCCCCCTTTTAACCTATATATAAACAAAAAAGAATGTCATGTCACTTTGTTCACATTATCATGTTCAAACCTGTGGATATTCGTTGAGTCCATAGGGAACCACCCATAAATTAAATTTATTATTTTATTTTTAGAAAATCCAACATGGCCTTGTACTTTTCCCAGTCAACAACAACAACATAGCCATTAATCAAGAAAGCAATCATTGTCCCAGTCATGTACAGGTAATGATTTTTTTTTGTCTACGAGTTTCAGTAGTGGTAAAATGGAATAGCATTTTTAAGTTAGACTTATCTGAGTTTTAAACAGTTCACTCTTTGGCAGTGGTTTCGCTTTAGTGCGTTTCGGGTTTTTTACAGCAACTGCTACGGCGGTGAGGCTTTTCTTTCCAAGTTTCTAAAAATAAATTAAAGAAACCGCTATAAATACCTAAATTCAGGTTTATACATGCATTTCAAAAAATAAAACATAAAACAAAAAAAATTAAACAAGTTAGTTTAGAAATAATCATCTCACCTTTACTTGCAGTGGCTTGTTACTGTTTCCCTCTAGTGGGCTCAAAAGTGCAATGGTTTCTTCTCTCTCAGACATGTAAGGTATACCGGTTATCTGCAAACAAATAAATAAATAAAATCATTAATTACCTAATCAATAAATAATTGCTTGTAAATATATATATAAATCAATAAATGTATAAATGAATAAATATATACTTACCTCACAACAAGGTTAAGTATTTTCCACCAACACCAAAACTGTTAAACAAGACCAGGGGTTTCACGCAACGCAATGTGTTCAAAGGTAGTCACCTAAGTGAGAGTGGAAATGATAACGACATGTCTTTATATAATGTTACGTTGCATGTATAATCATTTGTTTTCCCACGCTTTGAACATCCTGTTATCGGTCACGTGGACAGCTAACGCCCAAAGTGAACACCTGTGCCGGATCAAATTTCACATGAACTTGCATTTTGTCACGTACGAAGCAAACAGGATGTAACTTGTTTAGCGTACATGTCATCTCACACGTGTATTCGCTCTTCCCTGCCACCACGATGGTCAGATTATTTCACCTTCAAGTGTCCTCTGCGTCTTTGTCATTTTCCATTGCACCTGTTGTCAAGTCAGATCAGCACATTCCAATAAGCTCAAATGACATTAACATCCTGCTCCTCTGCAAGTTTATTTTCTGTACTCGCTTCGACCAACATAGAAGCAAGTTCTCATCACCGTTTACACGTTAAAGATCATCTTCGGGGTAAAGTATCTGAAAAAACGCACCCTCGCTCTGTCATAAACCGACCTGTCGAAATAGCGATTAATCTATAGAGCACAGCCACCGTGGTCAGCGACAGGTTCGTTGAAACACACACATCCAGCAGTATCGTCTCTCTCAACCACCACGCTTCATGAACATTATAAACAGGTATCGGTAAAGAATTTTTTTCAACATGTATGGCGTTAGGCCCTTTGTCAAAATGTCAAACATAGTTTCTAAAAGGGGGCGAGATCCCGAGTCCTAGGACACCTCGTACACGTCTCTAGCGTTATTGGTTCGTGAGATATCGGCAAAAATCACAAAAACACCCCAAAATCGAGTTTCCAATATTTTTTTAAAATTATAACGAGTGGTCCATAGCAAAGAGAATGTCACCCCGAGTCCTTGGAACCGTCGTACATGCCTCTAGCATAATTGGTTCGCAATATATAGCAAAAAGTTTAAAATCACGTTTTCCCCCCCCAAAAAACCGTGTTTCCAAATGTTCACCTTTTCGACATCTACATTTCCGTAAAGAGCGCAACGATACGAAAAAAAACGAATCCAAGCACGCCTTCCTAGCATGACTCCTTCCATTCCAAGGTCGCAGGGGCTCACAACTTGCTTTTGAAAGCAGCTCCCCCCTTACCACACTACTTATAAAACACAAATTTTTACTCTAGAGACTTGAAATTTATTTTGGAGGTAGAGGGGGTAGGGATCATTGATTTACGTCAAACAAACCATTTTGTAAACTTCCTAGTTTCCAAAATATAGGATTTTCAAAATTCGAGTGTTTAAAAAAACATAAAAAATAAAAAAGTTTTATTATAGAAAATAAAGGTCATAAAGAACATTCGTTTGAGCCATGGCACAACGTTCTACCATGTTTGGTTTTCAAACTATCACCAACTTTCGAAAACAAAAATTTTCAAAAAAAAATATATATAACGAGCGGTCCGTAGGAAAGAGGACGTCAGCTCGAGTCCAATGAGATCTCATTTGTCAAAATCGGACCATACGTTCGAGATATATTTAACATGGCTGAGGCTTAGTAGTGGGTCGAGGAAGGTTCTGGAGTGAGTTGGAATCGGCCTTACCCCCTACTATCCTTCGAAGCTAAGAAACACTCGTCAATGCTCTTATCGTCACTCTCGTATAATTATCTCTGCCTACATTCACGTCGATCTCTGTTGTTTCTTTTCTGCCACATCCAATTAACTTCAGAACAAACGATTAAGTTGATTCAAGTTATAAAAAGGTCACATCTTTGATAAAACAGATTGATAATAATAATGCTCCATAGAGAATCCTTCCTCAATCTACATTTGTTATCAATCATAGAGGTATTACATTAGATCTTAAACTCTGGTCAGCTGTTACTTCCTTAAAGAATCATATTACTTTCCAAATCGCTAATTACATCTCATAAATTATATATAGACTTCACCATGTCTTACTCAAACTGTGCCAAAGTCGCACATGCTTCCTCTTCGACTCAAAACCTTCATAATTCCTGATAACAATTCAAATTCAGTCTTATTGTTAGCGGGAACAAAAAGTCTCTTTACATAACAGTTGGCAAAACCAAGAATACTGTTTACTTAATCTTCGTCATGTCAATACCCTGTGTGACTTCAATACTCGGCTGTTCTCATCAGTCAGCTGTTCCTACTTTAACAATGCTGTGGTTCGTTTCCTTGAAAATACCACATGCTACGATATCAACTTTACAATTGTTGATCTTGAAAATATGCCTATTTACATCATACGTAATAATAATACATTGCTTGTCTCTCCTCTCTGATCGATCTTACTTACTTACTTCTTGCGTTACAACAACACACTCATTGTTAAGGTTGGCATAGTGCTAGAGTTGTCAAAACTTGGCAAACCCACGATATAATTGTCTAAAAACGAATACTGCCTCGTCATTATCATGTTAGATGTTGGAATAAATCCAATTCTGATATCAAAATCTAACTAATCTCGCTAAATACTAATAAGACGAATGACACTATATCTAAACATTGTCAATAAAATTTCCCATTCGTCGAATAAAACAGAAAAACAACTAAAATTAAATAACGGGGCTGAAATAACCTGAAATTCCTTATCTGACAGGGAAGGAGCGGAGCAGTCACGAAGACCAAGATTAACGGCCTAGGGGACTCGACCACTCAAATATTGAACTTACTATCACCTCAGTAAGCCTCAAATATCAAACTCAATATCTATCACCAACACTTCTGTTCACTTCTGGATGATAAGTGTGATTTATTTTCTCGCTGAGGCTCCAAGATCACATGTATCTCCGTTGAACAATCAAAAAGCCATTGTATGTGGTTATTCATGTCATTTGTATATCTAAGTGAGAACCCAACTCACTCGAACCTCAACATAAACAATTTGGCTCCCATGGCCTTGCAGATAGAGTCTCTCAGTGGCCTATTGTCGAATATTATTATATATTATAGGTTTACCTGCCTCGAAGAACATCATTATGTCTCGATGATTATCTCAAACTATGGGCGGTATGTGGCTACACCTGTCACCACTCTTCGATATACACTTATCACATGGCTTAACATAAAATGGCACATTATTCATAACACACACATATTGCATGCGTATCACTCACACATTATAAACCTTACCTTTCGAATCACTAATATTCCACCTCAAATAATAACACGTGATCAATCTCGCTGATCAATCAATCACCTGCATGTATATTCAAAGTCTTTCTCGGGGTAAATGACCTGGGAGTCTCAACATTACTAATATTATTCTATCACTGGTCATGAAATCATATATTCTCACTCCATCCTGACGTCTATCTGTGATTTCAAACTCAACATACATGGTTATGTTTCAACATACATTTCATCTAATAGAACTGGTGACCAGAAATAAATACACAGTTCAAAAAAGTTAGGGGAACATGTTTAGTAACGTCTGGTATGTGAGCATTAATTATTCAGATGGAGTACCAATGGTCGTACAGCAAGCTTTGACACCTTAGCTACTCAGGGTATGTCAAATCGAACTTATTCTCCATCTCTAGGCGTAGCCATGCATTAAATTGTCAGGTGACCCCTCAAAACAAAGTGAATAGCGGTTCGTCCGTGTGTTGTTGTGAGGTACACAGACTGCTGCGGTCATTTCAGCCCGTTGTACGTAAACCAGCACATGGCATGAGACATCTCAACGAGGTTCAATTCGTAAGGCTGTCACTTTCATCCAGGAAGGATGGACTATTCGTCGTGTTGCTGTGCATCACAATGTCTCTCCATCGGTTATTCAACGCTCGTGGAATCGCTACAATGAGACAGGCCAGTTGACAAGGAGGGTTGGACTAGGCCGTTGACGCATGAAAACCCCAAATTATGACCGATATCTGACCATCTATGCGTCGCGGCTTCGTTCAGCAACTGCCAGAGAACTGCAACAAGACCTCAGGAGGGTCACTGGAGTCACGGTGTCCGACCAGACAGTAAGGAACAGGTTAAAGAGCAGTGGCGTAGCGTGAACTTTTGAGTTGGGGACGCCAAAGTTTATAACGACAGTTAAACTAAGGGACAAATCAAAAAGCTAATATGAAAGATAGTGTCACATACCGTACCTCAAACAGTCTTGTACATCAGCTCCATTCGTCTTTTCTTCTTTTCTGCGAAAATGTCTATGGAGTGTTCAAAAAATGCGGGCTCTGATGAAAGCTCACCTAATAATTGTTTTTCAATAGCCAATGAATTTAAACACGACAAGCGACTATTGCTCATAGAATTTCTAAGGTAGGTTTTAATTTTTTTCAGCGTGCTCATGCTGCGTTCACTACTAGCTGTAGTAGTTGGAAAAGTCAGTACTAAGTATAGTATTGTAGTTACTTCCTGATATATGGAGTCAAGACCGTTCGTAAGAAAATATTTTAAAAGATTTTTGGAGCTAAATGCTTTGTTTGATCTGCATAAACAATGTGAAGTTCATTTAGTAATTGGTTAACATTAAAGAATGGTTGCTGTTTTACCAAAATATCTAATTAGCTCTGGCGGAATGTTTCGGTGTATTCTTTAAACTTCTTTTCTTGTGCTAACTCAATGAAATTTAGATGAGTAAGATCTTCAAATCTACTCTTCATTTGAGCTGTTAGTGAATCTACTATTTCAAAAGTCAACACTCTCAAAGTGTTCTTTTTCTTGCCATCATACATTACGTTTTCATTCAACTGGATGCTTATTTTGAACGCATCTGTCAGTGAAAACTTCATTTCTTAAGTTTGATATGCTTTTGACGACAGCCTCTATCTCATTATGGCAAGTTACAATACTCACTGTCGATGTTTGTACAGTAACAATTTGAAAATATGATCAGTGTAAATGAAACAAGCTTCGATTACACATAGCAAATATACAAAGGTTGGGTTATCCATATGTCTTTTGAGACGAATGGCACAGTTCACAGGGTCGTCGTCCCATTCACAATTTTCATCATCAATAATTTCATCAAAAATACAGTACAATCCTTGGAAATGTTTCATAATGCTGAAAACTGCCCTCGAATGAAAATTCCATCTCGTATTGCTAGCTTGTGGAAGCTTAAATCCTCTTTCGGTCAACAAAACTGTCCTTTTAGAAGACTTCCTGAAAAAAACTGTGAAAAGCAGTCAAGGCACAGACAAACAAACGAAACTGTTTTATTGTTTTTGAGCCATGTAGAAGTACCAAATTTAATTGGTGGGCGTAACAATGGATGAAAAGAGCATATGGGCAAAACTGCTTCACTAGCTTTTGAACTACTCCTTTTCTGCCTGGCATTAAAACTGCGTCATCAAATGTATGGCTTACGACTTTTTCTCCATTTACTTCCCAGTATAGTAAAACTTTGTGCACGACTTCCGACAATCCCGGAGCTGGAAACGTCATAAAAGGCGACGAATCTCTCCTCTATTCTATCATCCACACAATATATAAATAGTATGCTCATCTGGCTCTTACACGATACTTTTATTGTCACATCTGCTTGTATGGAGAGAAAGGGGACTTCATTTATTTCTGATTTGATTTCTTCATATAATGCAATTGTTGTAACTTCAATCAAGTCATTTTGAATGTCTGGAGATGTTCCTTTTAATAATGATGATGACTGTGAATGGTCTCCAACTATCGATTCATTTTGAGCGAGCAGAATCAACAATTGCAAATAATTCCCTTAACTTTCATCTTCTCTATGCCCACGGAAGGCTAGTTTTTGTGTACTGAGAAATACTACAGATTGAATGAGTCGTCGCAAATACCGTACTGCCTGTTTGAAGACACGATCTCATTATGTTTTACTGCTTGTAGTCGAGCGGCTTCAGATAATTCATGCTCAATGCGAGTTTTACTTAGCAGATGAAATGCTGCACAATGTAACAAATGGAGTTTTGAAGACTGGTGTTCTTCAGCTTTTAAAATTAAATTACTCAGGTCCGAAATTCCTTCTGTTTACCATTCAGTATATTTCGCCCCAAACATAAGGCAAACGTAACAAAACCTTTTCTTTTAACACACCAAGTTAGCCAAGAAAACCTGTCATACCAAGAAAGCTGAAAACCCCGTGTGCGATTTTTACCAACTTCTTTAATTGATAAATTTGGCATTGGTCTCTTTGTTTTTAATTCTCATCGCTGTTCATATGGTAAAATGCTCGAAGGAGTTTCCTTTAAAAATTAATAACATTAGAGTCAGGTGAACTTACTTCAGTCATATTGGCAGTATTAAACACACACACGCACAATTAAAAGTAACTGCACTTCTACAGTTCCTTCGTTCGAAACTAGCACTAGCGCAGCGATCGGGCTGACGCCCGTCAAACGCCAGCGTACGGTAGCACTTCTCTTCCGGGAAGCATGATGAACTCGCGCATGCGCTGCAACGTGGCCTGGCCAGGATGATACATAGCTCTTGACGCCAAGAAGCGCTGGCGTACGTTGAATGAAGAAAAGCAATGCACAGCAGTAGACCACAGCTGAGCTAAGACTAGTTACATGGGGGGGAGATAAAATAACATAAAATAAGGTAGCGCCATGTAATATGCTAACGCTGCATTTATAAAATAAAAACAATGTTATATTTTACTCATTAATGAATACACATTCTAAATTTTTAATCAGGGAACGCCCGGCGTATCGGCGTATTACAGCGCTACGCCTCTGTTAAAGAGAAGTGTCCTTATGACCCAGACGTCCTGTTCGAGTGACCCGTTTAACGCAGCAACATCACGCAGCTCACCTTCTGTTTGCCCGTACCCACGTCAACTGACAAGTTCACCAATGGAGTCCTGTGTTGTTCACAGAGGAGTCCAGATTTCCACTGACACAGTGTGATAGACCTCAAGATGTATAGAGACGCCGTGGTGGGCAGTACATGCCGAATGTTGTCCAGGAAGTCGACCGATTCGGACAAGGTTCTGTGATGGTGTGGGGTGGCATCAGTATTGATGGCCGTACGGATCTTGTCGTCGTCCATGGTAATCTTACTGCTGCGGGGTACATCAAGCAGATACTGCTGCAGCATGCATACGGTGTTGGCCCTGAATTCTTACTCATGCACGACAATGCCAGGGTTCATGTAGCGCGCATAACCAGAGTTGTCTTGCGAGAACTGGACATTCAAAAGATGGAATGGCCAGCAGTGAGTCCCGACCTTAATCCCATCAAGTATGTGTGGGATAGGTTTGACAGAAGTGTTCGTGGGTGTTCTGTTCCAACACAGGCTCTCCAAGACCTCCAACAGGCTCTAATTGAAGAATGGGACCTGATTCCGCAATGTGACCTCCGCCGACTTATACGGAGCATGCCACGTAGGGGCCAAGCTGTGATAAATGCTCGTGGAGGACATACACCATACTGAAGCTCTCCAACTGTGATAAAATCCATCCTGGAGTACGGTTTTCACTTCGTTTTCGCCACTATTTGGACATTTACATTTGTGTTCTGAAAATGAACGTGAATCCATCGATATTCTTTTGTATACGTCAACTGTAAAGAATAAAGGTTTAGTAGGTAATTATACCTGGGTGTGAGGTATTGCTTTGTGCAGAACGGCATCCGTTCAAAAACATGTTCCCCTAATTTTTTTGAACCGTGTAACATCCTATAATCTAAAGGGTAACTTTCCTTACTTTTCACTATTCGTGATACGCAGTTTCTACTGAATAAGGCATCTCCAAATCGCTACTTTAGGCTATGACAAATATCAAAAACTAAGGACAAAAAAGCATCCTAACTGGACTATGTTATATTTACATTCACAAATCCTCTCCCATAAACAGGAAATGACGAAGAAATATAGAGCAAAAAGGATAACTTATCATGTTTTCATCCCCCTCCGTAGTTTATGGCCAAGGACGCCCCCTTTCATAACGACTAATTCATAATTATGAAGTAGCCACTCATTTCAATGATGTCTTACATCTTGCTCACATAAATGTTGTGTACACATTACATTTTATTTCACAGTAATAATTTTTGATTATGTTGCCTAATTAATATGATACACAAACTGTGGACTGCACCATTTATACACTCCCTAGCCACTCCGGTCATGTGACTGGATTCTCCAATGTCGTTTTTTCTCCTCGCGCATTGTGTTTACTTGGTGTTTTTCACGAACAAATGACTTCAAACTCCTCACCTTTATTTTTATAGTTCCCATCGTTCACCATATTTTCCATTGAATCATTATATTTGTCTAATTCGTGCTCTGAATGGGCGTGTCTTCGCTGTTCTATGACGCGCCCCACGGATTTCTGTAGGCTGGAAATTCATCGTATCGACACCTGCCAAGAAGTGGTCGGTACGCAACTCTGCTGTCCTGGCCTTAATCCTATGTATTGGTGATCTATTTTGCCAGTCTCCCTAGTCAACATGTATTGTGAAATTCTACCTCCCTTTTTGCAGTGAAAAATTTGCTTGTAATTTAAACTTCTTCACGGAATTTGTTGTCGAGCATAATCTTGATTAAATCGTTGCCAACTATCAACTCTAGAATTTCATCAAGTATGTGGCCTGGGTCTTAAATCATAGACTAAGGGGCACAATACGTTCCTGCCGATTACTGAGATAACTATGGATATTGATTTATAAATATGAAGTTCAAAGGGAATGTATATCCACTTCAACCCGGGAGGTATGTCCCAAATACACGGAAGAGAACGGATAGGTGCAGAAAGCTGGCGTACAAGGCCTTTCATGTTCACTGTCGATATATCAGCTTCACTTTTATTTGTATGTTAACACTGAAAAATCTTTAATAGTGTATTTTACATTTCTTATAAGTGATTAAGGTGTGTGTAAGTATTTCTGCCCTTTTTATTCCCGTTTCCACAGTGTTGGGAAGGAGATTGAGAGAGTTCCTATGGGGCAACGGTTCTTTCTTACAGCCGGAGTTTATGAGAACAAAATTCATGCAAAGAAGTGACGCTGCCAGCAAACGTTAACATGTTTGTGTTTCTTGGTGTCTACTCTTTGTTGTTTTTGCTCTTTGCCGTCAGTAATCCATCATGTGTGATATTTCTCAATATGTACGTTGATGTTTTAGATTAAACCCACTTTATTACCTCTATGTACTGTTTAATCAGAATGAAATTGGGTGATGAGTTGGTAAGAGGTTTCCACGGCCTATTACCACGTACAATCCCGCATTGGCCTGAATTACAAATGAGAATAAATACTTGACCGTTTCAAAGAAGGCCGACGCACAGTTAGGAAAGAATGCCTCAAATGCGGCATTAATTCTAATTGTACTTAATAGGATTTGTAATTTATACATCATTATCAAGGACTTGTTTGTGTCTTACGAAAAGTGAAAATACAGTTCATTTGACATTTTTTTATTAATATAATATTTGTAAAACCACAAATTATAGCTGTAGCAAAATAATTATTATGGAAATGCAGAAAGAAACTTGAATCACATGAATCCACAGAACAAATGAAAGTACAATTGTCTCAATTACTACCATCACTCCCTTCATCATCATCATCATCATCATCATCATCCCGACTCCTGGGACTTATTGTGTATATGAATGGAGATTTTTATAAATCTAATGCACCTTTCGGAAGGCCTTGAAGGTTTTTTTTTGGAAGTTCCTCTTGCTGGTAATAAGTGGATCAGAACTCACCAAAAAGTTATTTAAAATATCGGCATTTGTTTTTTGTCGACTACATTTTCTGGAATAATTTCCTCGGCAATTTTTGAAGTCCGTATTACGTGCTTCCTGTGCTTTCTCTGTTAACTCTTGTATAGGAAGCAATGTGGACGATACTGTATCATGTATCAAATATTTATGCAGTGTAGGAGACATGTTGCACCATGGGTATTTCTGAACGAAATATCTTGCCGTGCAATAGGCAAAATCTCTAAATTTTTCATGATTTCCAGAAGTTTTCTCCTTGTGATGAACATTTTATTTGAGCTAGTACCTGAAATACAGTGAACACAGACAAGATTTTATTTGACGCCCTCCGATTTTCTCTGTTCATGATTTTATTATCACTTAGAAAAAAGTTGCAAAACGTAGCAGCAATACTAAACTGATCTACAATAGGGAGGCCACAACCAGTAGAAAAAATCAACAATGCATGCCCGGACTGCCTCGGAACATAAACTATTTACCTTCTTATATCTCGAGATGCTAAATATAATCAGATGTTTAAAGAAGGATTTTTTCTGACAAAAACATATTACTATATATCAACTAAAAAGATCATTACATACCTGAACACGAAGGTTCCCTGGCGAACGAAACTATGAAAAAATTCCGAAAACACAACTCATATTCACAGGAAACTAACGTCTGTAAATCACCCGTGCGGGACACGTCTTGTCTGCTCTGTAATATCTCAACTACTCTGGGATAACCCAAGTGAGACGCAGTGTGGTCAAGGTCACAACGTGTTTCAACATGGTCGAGCATGTTCTGCTATGCCAAAAATATCATATTACCAATTTCAGTTTTTGAATTAATGCCGCATTTGAGGCACCCTTGCCCCACTGTGCGACGGTGGGTTTCAAACCCAGTTGTCTTCAGAGCGGGGAAGTACCCTGTCCACCCTGTCCCTGTCCACATGGCCTGGATCTTGAAGCTTTGTGCTATTTTAAATAAGCTCATCTCCTTTCCTCAAGCCATTTCGTATGATAGCGACTACATTTACGATAGCTTTTGAAATAAGCAATGAGTTGGAGCAAAGACATTGAAATGTAACGTCACTGCAGTCAGAACTGATCCAAGAATTGTTTAGTCTGGTGAACTCTACCGGTGATTCCTCAGTGAGATGTAACACTGGCCCAGGTCCTTGAATCTTTTCCAGTTTTGCAACTATCAAATCCCGGCACCATAAAATCATGCCCTGGATTGTGTTCAGAAGAGAGGTTATAACGTCCAAGAACAAGTCGGTGTCATATCATATATCGCTGTTCAAGGTGGCGGGAGATGATTGCCTAAAATATCAAGAAAGGTTTGCTAATAAATCCAACCAGGAGGTTTAAAAACCATCTCGCCCAGCCTTAAGAAGGAAACACATGATGTCTTATCGCATTACATTTCACCTTTGTTGACAGACCGGACAATATTACAGGCTACTACTTATTTGGTGAAACGGAATGTTTATTTCTATAATATTAATGCTATTTTGCAGTTCCGCAGTAACTCTAATAACTGCTGTTATAATGTAAATACAGTCGGCCTACTGCATGCAGTAGAAGCGCTATGTATTGCCCAATTGTATGTTAAATAGTCTACACAACACTCTATCCAGTTCCGCTTACTGCAATTGGCTTACTCGAAGATTTTACAAATTTAACAGCCATAAACGTACATTCTGCTGTGTTTTGTGACAATATTCATGTAGAATATTTTTATATAACATGAAATGAGTGATTTATACGTTCATTCTTAAAAGCTGTCAGGTAGAACTGTTGAGGGCCAAGACACCTGTAAGTGACCTGTGAGACTGAAGTGGGACAAGAGGTTGGATTAGCCCCTTATAGTCTTACTGCTAGAAATTGCTTAATACATATTATTTCTTCAGCCCTTCAACCTATTACTTCCGTTATTGCACTGTTCACCGCATATTCTATCACACTTAGATTTACTAGACCTATAAAGGAAGGATGGCTTTTTAAAGATAAGTCTTGTAAAATGCAGTAAGATACGCTGGAGAATACGAAAGTAGGGTCAGATTACCTCGGTGTTCCGCCCCTTGAAGCCTCAATAACTTACTAACTAAAACAAGAAAGTAATTTCAGTCAGTGAAATATCTAATATATCCTCACTTCAAGTTTAGCTGTGCTGTAAAGTTACAGTATTTGTTATTGATTTTGTTGAAGCATAAGATAAAACCTCAGAAATTAATGATTTATTTTTGTCGCTAGGTTATAAAAGAAGAAACCCACGATGACGAGAGGGATGCAAATATAAACCATCCAAATGAGTAAGTAGACAATAAAATAAGGAAATATATTGCATGTTTTTGTGAATGCAAACTAAAAGGTTGGCTTTGAATAAGTTATACTCTTTTTATATATGTCATTGAACATATTTATGTGTGTTATTGTTTGACATAAGGTGATAATGATGTTAAGTATTTTAGCAGCCCAGAAACTAACCATTCTCATTCAGAGTATTTCAGTAGATACAGGGTGTCACTAAATATGTGGGACTCCATTAGGACCTGACAAGCAAAAACATGTCCGGTAAACATATGGTGTGTGTGCCTTGTTTGTGGTGTGCATAACACAGACGGGGGCACGATGCTAGTTGGTCATGTGTGGAGGGCACACAGGCCACTTGTACGCTTCGTCACTATTCAAGTCCAAACAAATGTATAGGGCGTCAGGGAGCGACAACGTGGCGTGCTCGTTCTCCCGATCTCAACCCATTAGACTTCTACTTATGGGGTCATTTAAAGGCCAATGTGTATGCCACACCAATTCATAACATGGGCATGCAGACATATCGAAACCTTGTACCAAAAGTTAAGCAGTTAGCTCGCCAATATAAAGGACTTTGGCTCATTAAATACCCTTACTTACCTAACTCACCCGTCCGACAGTGTCTTCAATATTCTTTTACAGGTCGAACAAGTCGTTGAAAAGAAACTGTCTTCCCTCTCAAATTAGTGGGGTGATATATTTTATGAGTGTTTGGACAGAATTAATGAGATTATTTTAGGGCCGTTGCAAGGAACAAAAACTGGACCTTAATCGAAATCTCGTTTTTCATTTCGAGAAGTGCCGCTTGTTCTTTTGTAAAAAATAAATTAGGAAAGAGCAGTAGTCTAAGTCTGCAAAATCATCGTGTAAGCTTTCCAAAGTGTCGGACAACTTACAGCTGTAAATTACATGGGTGAGTTAACATTACATGATATGTACTGAATTTGTGCACTTTTGATTTTTACTCATTCAGGCACATTTTGATCCCTGTCAGAATGATTTATTTCCTTATTATATGAAACTGTGACGTCATTAACTCAATGGACGTCATCGTTTTATGTACTCGTGCGGAAAACTTTATATTTGGGTCATATTATCTAATACTACGCAGAGGAAGCTGACAACTGAAAAGTAACATTCAACTGCTGGTATTGATACCGTCCGCACTCTGCGCCAGCCGACGCTAGAGCCTCCTAGCGGCTGGACCATACAAGCTCCTCAAGTCACGTCACATTCTCCTCTATACGATATGGTTTAACTAACGTTGTTGGTGATGTATGTGTGCTAAAGTAGAACTTTGACATGATACGTAATTGGTTCATCCCTAATACTTTATTCGGAAGGGGAGCAACAGTACACATTTAGCCTTGCTTTACTTGTCCTTCAGATGGTGAACACATTTTTAACAATAGTCAAATAATATCAAATCTGCGCACTACAATGTGAACTTTAAAAAAGTAATACAACAACATCCGTTGGAGGATACTTTGGAGTAAGCATATACAGAATAGGTGGTCACTCGGGGTATACTGTATTAGAATTAATGGATACAAAATCTAGAACAAAATGAAAGGGAGAAGGCCTTATACAGGCTCCTGAAATTTGAGGTAAACAAGAGGTGCAAAGCAGCCAATGAACAATGTTTGAAAGAGAAATGTGCAAAGACTTTCTCATCGTGTATCGGTTAGCATAGTGGTCTGTCGCTTCGGGAGTTGGGATTCGATTTCTGGCTCTGCCATGAATTGTAATTGCGATCGGAGGGCTGGATCGGGGTACACTCAGCCTGTTCATGTAAATTTGAGAAGAGGTGGGTTCGACTCCCTCTCCAGCCACCCACAAAGTTATTTTTCCGCGTCTCGCTCTCCTTGTGCAGGCAAACAAGATTTAATATTGGGATCTTATTTCGATTGACCACTATAAGGCCTATGTATTTAAGAACCAACAGATATAGGTGATATCCCTGAGTTGCTAAGTTGCATAGGGACACAGGATCTCATAGGTGATATCCCTGAGTTAGTACGTGGCGTAAGGACACAGGATCTCATCAGTTTATTTCTCTTATAATTATGTTGGATTTTTTGACAGGCATATCGAGGGTAACAAAAGTTTGTTTTCAGGAAGTATAACATTGTGCCTTGACTATATCATCACCAGGCAATGTGATAAAAAGGACATCCTTGTCACCAGGACCGCAAGAAGTGTTGATGACTGTTGGACAGATCATAAGCTCCTTTTTTGCTGGTTGAGGATCTCAATCTGCCGCAAACCGAAACGATCCATCCACAACCTGTCGAGACGGAAATTTAACACTTCTAAACTCCAAGTAAAATCAATTGCTACAGATTACAGAAATGAAATCGCAAATAAGCTGGCTAGTCATCTTGTTAGCACTAATAGTGTTGTACAGGAATGGACAACGCTTCAGAAGGTCATTACTGAGTCAGCTGAGGAAACAATTGGTTTTGTGAAGAACAAAAGACAAGACTGGTTTGATGAAAATAATGATGAAATTATGTGTCTCATCAATGCCAAACGGGAAGCCCATCTATCCTTTCTTCAAGATCCGTCTTCCAGTGTGAAAAAATCACAATTCGTGCAACTTAAGGGAAAATGTCAGGCACAAATCAGGGAAATAAAGAACAACTGGTGGCAGCGAAAAGCTAAAGAACTGCAAAGACTATCTGATGCCCGTGACCTGCGAAACTTCTATGCAGGCATAAAGGAGGTATACGGCCCAATCCGATCATCATCAGGTACATTGAAAACTGCTGACAATTCCGCCATTTTAACTGAACAAGGACAAAGTTTGGAGCGTTGGAAGGAACATATCTCTGCACTTCTAAATCGTGCCTCCAGTGTTGCTGAGGACTTTCTTCGAAACATCCCTCGGCAGCCCCAACAACCATGGATGGCGGTTCCGCCGACATTCCGAGATTTCACCAAAGCGCTCAATCAACTAAAGCCGAGAAAGGCTCCTGGTCCTGATAACATCCCTCTGGAGTTGTTACAAAGTGGAGGTATGGCCTTGAAGACTCGACTTTTTACACTTATCCTGTTAATTTAGGAAACTCGAGAAGTACCTGACGACTTGAAGAATGCTGCCATCATAACTATCTTCAAGAAAGGCGATCGTAGCGTGTGTGGGAACTACCGTGGTATATTGCTATTATCCATTGAAGGAAAAGTTCTCGCAAGAATTCTCCTAAACCGGCTCCAAATTATCTCGGAGAGGATTTTGCCTGAGTCTCAATGAGGTTTCCGAACCTCCAGGGGCACAACAGACATGATATTCTGTGCCAGACAACTCCAGGAAAAGTGCAGAAAGCAACAGGAGCCCCTGTATTTAGTTTTCTTTGACCTGGAAAAAGTCTTTGATTGAGTACGAAGACCTGCTATGTGCAAAGTATTAACGCACTTTGGATGTCCAGATCGCTATGTGGAATTAGTTAAAGCTCTTCATGATGGAATGTCTGGGAAGATTCTTCGCGGTAACTCTGTATCCGAACCATTCCAATCACTCACGGTTTGAAACAAGGCTGTGTGCTTGCTTCTACACTCTTTGCATTGTACATGGCTGCCATGATGTATGAATCATCTTCCAACAACCCAGGCATAGAGATTAAGTTTCGCTTCGATGGAGGTCTTTTCAATCTGGCAAGACTTCGTTCACAGAGACATACCCAAGTTACCCGGGCGACAGATCTGCAGTATGCCGATGACACTGCATCTCCTGCTCCAACAGCTGCAGAGCTTCAACAATCGGTCAATCGCTTTAGCACTGCGTGTGGTCTCTTTGGTCTCACCGTCAATGCAAAGAAAACAAAGGTGCTTGCCCAACCTGCCCCAGGATTACCTCTTCCTGAGTTCAATATCTCCATCTTAGACTCAACACTGGAGCAGGTTGATCATTTTTCATATCTTGGTAGCATCTTGTCTAAACGGTGCACTTGCGAACAGGACGTTGACAAAAGAATTGGGGCTGTCCATGCAGCATTTGGCCGTTTAATGCACAGAGTCTTCATGAATAAAGACCTAAAGATGCATGCCAAACTCATGGTGTACACAGCTGTCGTAATCTCAACGCTACTGTATGGCTGTGAAACTTGGACACTCTATTGCCGTGATATCAAGAAACTCGAGCGTTTCCACCAAAAAAGATGAGATACATCTTGAACATCAAGTGGGAGGACTACGTGACCAACACTGCAGTTCTCGAGAGAGCGCATCTCGATAGCATTGAGACAACTATCATCGCTCATCAACTGAGATGGTTAGGCCATGTTCACCGTATGAGTGATACCAGGCTTCCACGTCAATTCCTTTATGGTGAACTTTGCTCCGGCACTAGACCTCATGGGGCCCCTCTGAAGCGTTTTAAAGACCAGTTAAAACACATCATGACGACGACTGGTATAGTTATCCACTCATGGGAAACATCTGCTGCGGACCGTTTACTGTGGCAGAACACTACATCGACGGCTGTCAACTTCTTTGAGGAAGAACGTCGCAGACATGAAGAGGCCAAGCGACAAGCAAGAAAGCTTCGTCAGTTGCAACCTCGCCCTCCCCCGACCATTGAGTGCAATTTATGCGGGCGCATGTTTTATGCCAGGATTGGCCTGTTTAGTCATCAGAAGCACATCCAGAAGCTGGTCTGAATAGCTCTATGCAGGAAGAAGTATGTTTACTCGGAATCGAGTTACAGCCGACGACGAACATTGTGGCTAAACCTATCGAAGTAGGAGCTGACGGATGGAAGATTATCATACATTAATTTCATGATTCATGCTTCTAAACTTCTGACTCGAGTAATTTACAAGATAATGTAACGACAGCCCAGTTAGGCGAAGACCAGTTTTATTCAGCAGAAGCGTAGGATTAAGGGAATCTTCACTACGTATTGGACTGATGTCGGAAGGTAGAATAGAGAAAGAGAAGGGAACGTTCGTAGCATTTTTAGACTTAGATTAGACTGTTAATTTCTTTGATTGGAATAAATGATTTGTCATTTTAAATAGGATTGGAATAAAATCGGGCGATAAGAGTGTGTATACAATCAATACTGAAACCAGTTGGCAGTTATTACTTGTACCTTACAATGTATTCATTTAGCAAATAATGAGGGAAACGAGAACGAAATGGATGGTAGGAATAAAGGATCATGTCGATTCATATATTTAATAACGACAGCCATATTAGCTTGCGGAATTGAACGTTATTCTAACCAGTATAAGCGTGTAGACGAGAAAAGAATTTGTGATAAAATATATGTATATAAAACAGAAATAATGAAATACAGCCAAATGAAGTGAAACATCGGAAGCAATTGGAAGAGTACAATCGCAACCACAGAGAAGATGTAGTAAGAGTAAGTAAGCGGGTTAGGGAGAGAAATCATAGGAGTTGCTTCAAACGGGAAGAAAATTTTGATTAACAAACAGTGTAAACAATGATAAAGGATTATTGTAAAAATCTACTAATTTAGTAATGATATCAATATGAAGGGTCTCTAAACTTCTCAAAGCAGAGTAGTGTGAGGGAAGGGGTACCCGTGGCCAAATACAAGATTAGGCAGTAGTTACAAATATAATCAAGCTCAAAGCTTATATGAAGAAAAATGATTGTTGTGCTCGATGAGAAGAATTTAATCTCACACACGGACAAAAGGTGATCTCATAAGCCTATTTTTTCATGAATGAAAATAGGCTAAAAATGGGAGGACATCTCTAGGATAGAACCCCAGATTTACCAAAATAAATACTACTAAGGTTATTTAATATACTTAATTTAAATCTGTTAGTAGAGGGTGAACAGGGGAGGAAAGGATATTAGGGTTTCTGTTTGTATATGGATACCCAGATTATTTTTTGGCACGATGCAGTTTTTAATTTTGGAGTTGTGGATTGACTTTCTCTTTAAAAAATGTCACTGATTAACATGGAGAATTATTTCCGGGTTGAGATTTTGCATAGTTTCAAAGCTATTTCAATCTCTAACATTATTGACAGATTACTGTTGTTGTTGTTTTATTCTTCTGTGTTTTGACTGGTTAGATGAAGCTCTCCATGGCTCCGTGTCCTGGGCTAATCGTTTCATCTCTACATAGCTACCACACCCTATATCTGAGGCAATCTGTTTAACATATTTTAACCTTTGTCTACCCCTACAGTTCCTGTCCTCAACCCTTCCTTCCATATTTAAGCTAGCTATCCCTGGGTGTCTTAGTACGTGTCCTACCAATATATCTCATCGCTTCATTACTAGTCGCCAGATTTTTCTCTCCTCTCCCACTCGTCTTATTACCACTTCATTTGGTATCCTATCTACCTATCTGATCTTCATCACTCTCCTGTAACACCACATTTTTTACACTTCAATTCTCCTCTTTTCTTCTGCTTCAATAGTCCAAGTTTCACTTCCATGTAGTGCCACGCTCTAGACAAAGGCTTTCAAAAATGACAGATTATACACAAAAAGAGAGTAAATCCTCCCTTGCGCCTAGTTAATAGTTGTACTTCTACATTGAGCATAGATTCACTCGGTGGTCAAATTGATGTTTGACATCAAGTAAATTATACCTTGCCGGCAAGATAAAAAATATGGCAGATTTGATTACTTGCAAGTATGATAAGAGCTTCATAGGTAGTTTAAAATAGTAATAATAATAATAATGTTATTGGTTATACGTCCCTTTTAACTACTCTGGCTTTTAGTGACGCCAAGGCTAAAATAGTGAGTAACTTATCGTTGCATGCTGGTTGGCTCACTGGCGTTGCTGATTGAGCAAATATCACCACATGCCTATCACAAAATATCGGACAAGTGTCGTCAGTCCCTTGTAGATAGACCAAGCTGGCTGCCCTTAGAAGAATGACAAGGGGAAGGTTCCCGACTAGCAAGGTGATCGAGGGGCAGAAGGGAGGGAGATAGAAGGACGGCATCAGGGTCACAAAACTAGAAAACATAAATCTTTGGAGGACATAAATTTGTTTTCTGGAGGCAGAGTCCAAATACTGTAGAAGTGAGTAGGTTGCAATCTGTGGAGGCCGAGTCGAAATTCCAAGCGTCATAAGTAGTCGGTGACAACGAGTTCTCACGTTGACCGCAGGAGATGAGAGAGTTCAGCTAAGTGCCGCGTGAGGGCACATTAAGGAGAAGTTTGATGATTGTGTTGAAAGAAGAGTAATGAATCTCGTTCACTAAAACATACTAAACACAGGCATGAGCAAAAGCACAAGGAGAGAGCGAAAAACACACAGAAATCTCTGTTGGTGGTTTTCACGGAATAAATAGGTAAGAGAGAGCGAAAAACTAGAAAACCCAAATCAAACTACGCAAGGTGTATATTCAAGGAGTATACAACATTGTTTGTCAGATGAAGCGCTAAAGAAAGTTGGTGCCTCCTGGTACTTAGGAAGCAATATGCACCAAGCTAATGAGGTACATAAACGATGGGTTGACGTATGGTAACATCATATATAGATGCAGCCAGTGGGAAGAGGAGAGTGGGGCTGTAAGTATGTTATTTCCTTCTGCAGGAAAAGGAAAATGGAGCATTCGAATGTGGTGTTAATGGAGAATGTTGGAGATTGGGCGGCTAGATAGAGTAAGAAATGAGGGGTAATGGGATGAATGGGGTTAGGTGATTCTGGTGAGTGGTAATGAAAGGAAGAGATTAGTAGGGTTCATATTCAGGCAACAGGAATAGCAAATTGTCAGTAGTAATGGAATCAGGAGTAAAGGGCCTGAACTATAGGCCTTAAACAAGGTTAGAATATGTAAAAAAAAAATTCTTCGGTTGTAGGGTTTATTGGCAATGTAAAGACGAATTATTTACCCTAACAATGGGAGAAATGGAGTGCAGCATTGAACTCAAACATCAGCGACAACAAGAACAAACACAACGACAACAGTAAAGTATTCTTTTCACTCAGCATTTTAGCCGCTTTGCGAGAGATCAGCTCAATTATGCGCCAGAAGAGACGCTATTACATAAATATGCTCATCGGTGATCCGTAGGCGAAGGTCAGCAGATATGCGAAGGGTGCAAACATAAAAACCTTGTCTAATATTGCATCCGGCATGCAGAACTCTAACGGCTTTGGTTCGGAAGAATGTGGTGGCTAAGAATCAATCCCTACTCACTCGTGCTCACACAGCTGTGACACTATATTTTCTCTCAAATATGAATTCAATTGCAAAACATTCAGACTGTATGAAGTGCATATTATTGAGCAATGAAAACTGAATCTGATTCCGATAATTCTTAAAGACTTAGTTCCTGGTAGCGATATTAATGAAAGTTGCCCCAATAATAATTTCACTACTTTGATCTCTATACCTTGGGTTTTATTTCACTTCCTCTAGGCTAATAATGTACCATATTTCAAATTGTCAGTACTGACTATTTCAGGCCGATATGTCCAGATACGTTGAATACGGCTGCGATGAAGATATATGATGTTGGAATAAGTGGAAGACAATATACTAACACTGCCTCTACAGAAGAATGTTGTAAGAAGCAGAATTTGAAAAAAATATTCATGTAGCATATGCGAAGCTAAATTTACTCGGAGAGGAACTTCGAATAAAAACATACAAATATACAAATCCATAGCGACGAAAATCCGCATTCCTAGACCGTGTGCAAAGCCAAATTTACTCGGAGAGGGCATTTGAATCATCACATGACCTACTTTTTATATCTTTATCTTTTCTCTTAACTACCTCTTCGTTTGTTACTCTATCCACCCATCTGATATTCATCATTCTCCTTAACACCACACTTCTAGAGCATCTTTCTCTTATTTTCTGCTGCGGCGACAGTCCAAGTTTCAATTCGTTAGAGTGCCACTACCCTGATAATTCAAAACTGATTCTTTAGAAGCTTAATTCTATATTTAATATCATCGCATTTATTTTATGTATAAATGTCTTCCTTGCCCAAGCGAACCTACTTGTTATATCTTTATCCTACAAGATCTAATTTTCATTGTTCAATGTTAGGGTTGAAATTATGGGTAATAAGCTGCAGCCTTGCTTTACACCTTTATGCATACCAGATGCTCTCCTATGTTCTTCAGCTTGTATAACGGCCGTCTGATTCCTGTATAGATTGAAGATGATGACATTATTCAAATCCTTTTCAGTTTGTCGAACAACTTACTCAAATCAGCGTTATTAAAAGCCTTTCCCCTGACTCAAATGCCACGAACGTTCTTTTATGTTTACTTATTCTACCTTCCAAGGTCAATCTAAGACTTACTACGGATTCCTTAGTTCCGAAGTACATCCTCAGACAATGTTCATCTTCACCAAACTCGCTCTCTGTCTTTCCATCTTGTAAATCATTCTAGTCTTGTTCGATACCCTCAATTTTAACACATTAAAATGTTTATACACTATATACAAGTGTATCGCTTCTAAGCCTCAATCGTGAGCGATACGACCGCGTTAGTTTCATTATCAACGCTCCTTCCTCACGGTATCATTTACTATAGCTTTCTATTTACACAATGCTTGACCACTTTCTGTTATATGAACATAATAGACATTATCGGTATACCAACGACCGATCATTCAAGATGAGTTCATTGTTGTTACAACTCCAGTTTAATATAGTTAATATTAATTTAGAGAATAGGGACATTATATCTTTTCCTAATGAAGTTCCGCCAATAAACGACTTTCGTGTCGCAGATCTGGTCACATGAGAAGTCTTCACTGACTCTCCTTAAATACAACAATGCTAATATTTATACAATCCTCAGTACTTCATGACAATGAATACGGTAATCCCCTTTGTAATCCAAACAACTATTTATGGCCAAAACCTCCATAAATCTCCACTATAAAACTCATATGTCATTAACACACTTGTTGTCAACAAATGTTACACTGTACTGGTATAGCTTTCTCCTAGCTTAGATCTTATTGTTGTTACAACTCCACAACGTACCAATGAACAGCGTTATCTGTTCTACATTTACATTGATCGTTCTCAAACGATGGTATTTATAGATCTTTCATGATTTACCAAACAAAATTACTCAGACATAAAACACAATGTCTCCAAATATTTAATAAAAATATACATGTATCCTCATACTGGTCATTTCTTAAAAGTGCATCGTTGCAATACTACGTTGACACATAACGTAGTGTTACACGTGTGCCTTGATAACACCTCGCGTTATATTATCGCTCAATAAGGATCGATCACAACCGGAAGAGGTTTTAACTAAACGTTCCTAAGGTCGGATAAATTTTCTTTCCAAAGATATGTCTCAAATCATTTATATTTAATGAAGAACAAAGCCTTCCTTCAATTCAATATTGGTTTGTCATTAACTGAATGTATCTTCATTTTACATAAAGAATGTTCATAACTATTCAGTTTCACGTCGTATTCATAACGAATCGCCGAATTGCTTATAATATTAGGTGATATTTGACATTATATCATTCGTAGATTTCTTCTCCTAATTATAAATTCTTCTTACAGAAAGAACAACCAAGTTCATTTTAAACAAACTGAATTTACTGAATGTCCCAGACTAAATGTCTGAAGTCTTGAATACAAATCGAAATCGTAGAATAATTATTTCCTTAAAGATTTTCCCAATGGAAAATAAATTTCTCAAACAGCTGACTTCAGTTCAGAAAATGAATCATAAAATATTTAACAAATATAGATGATCGAACTGACTCCCATCTTTTACAGACTTGAAGAATAAAATTTAAGTAGTGCTAGAATGACAGAGCTGTCTCACTTAGCAAGTTGTGAGCCCCTGCGGCCTTGGAATGGAAGGAGTCATGCTAGGGGGGCGTGCTTGGATTCGTTTTTTTTTTCGTCTCGTTGTGCTCTTTACGGGAATGTAGGTGTCAAGAAGGTGAACATAGGGTTTTGGGTAAAAAATGCGTTTTTCACATTTTTGCTCATTTTTAGAAAACCGAAAACGTGATCATGACGTGTGTGATAGTATTTTTTCGCCTCGTTGTCCTTTTTACGGGGATGTAGGTGTGGAAAAGGTAAATCGCTGGAAACATGTTTTTTATGGAAAATGGGTTTTTGTTAATTTTCAAGTTATTTGGAAATGGAATCATGTGATTTTTATGACGGGCATGTTGATGTTTTCGTCTCGTTGTCCTCTTTACGGAGATGTAGGTATGGAACAGGTAAAAAGCTGGAAACACGTTTTTTTTATGGAAAATGGGTTTTTGTGTTTTCCCCTCATATTGCGAAAACTGAAAACGTGATGATGTCGTGTGTGATAGTATTTTTTGTCTCATTGTCCTCTTTACGGGGATGTAGGTATGGAAAAGGTAAAACGCTGGAAACATGTTTTTTATGGAAAATGTGTTTTTGTGATTTTCCCTAATATTGGAAAAACTGTAAACGTGATGATGACGTGCGTGATAGTATTTTTTTCGTCTCGTCGTCCTCTTTACGGGGATATAGGTATGGAAAAGGTAAAAAGCTGGATACATGATTTTCTTATGGAAAAGGTGTTTTTGTTAATTTTCGAGTTACTTGGATACGAATCAGCCGATTTTTATGACGGGCATGTTGATGTATTTGTGTCGTTGTCCTCTTTACGGGAATGTAGGTATGGAAAAGCCGAAATCATGGTTACCGTCATTTTTTCTAGATCGTTGAGGAAAACGGGGAAAAAGTAAGAAACCAGATTTGAAGTCACGTTATGTTAAGCGCTATGATGTTGGTAAAACACATTTGCATTATTATTTTTATTATTATTTGACATGGCTTGACTGGGCTCACACGCAGAGGGAGGACCTGCTTGATGAAACGAGATTTGAAAGCTTTGAGACTGGCCCAGAGCGAGCAAGACTAGACGTCTTATCATCGTACGTGCTTTGTAGCCAGAGAGATAAGAGGCAGGTGTCATTATACAGTGTGTGGCTTTATACTCGAGTATGTCATAGCCTTGGTTCATAATGGACTTATCATGCAGCGCAGAGTTTGAAACGATGGGTGTGTGTATAACATCATGAAAAAAGATTGGCATGGGGTTGAACAAAGAGATTATTGGACGTGTAAAAAAACAAAAGGGTGGGATTATGAAAGGTAATGTGATACATCTTTTTGGAAAGGGATTTTTTTCTAAATAAATAAATAAATAAATAGGGTTTTATTACAAAAAATTATGTTTATTGACCCATGAATTAAACGTGGAAGGAAACCCTAACCACTTTACAAAATATTTTGCACCTTTGACTTTAATTACTCGTTCAATGAGATAATCGTTGGGATATAATGTTTTTGCACTTCTGCATAATAGAATCGTCCTTGAATGGGTTGACCGCTCTGATATTCTAAGAGATACGTCACTGGTTGACCTTTGACTTGGCGAATTTTAAAAATTTCTTTCGACCATTGTGGAGTATACGATTTTGAAAACACACTTCTATGTTTACTAATGCAAACAAAATCTCCAATTTTAAGTCGATGTCGCCTTGCGTCTACCCTTTTTATAGGGTTAAACAGTCTATTGAGTCTGGGTAGGTTCTTGGTGACGAGGCGAGGTTTCATGCCGATGGTGGAATGAATGGTGTTGTAGCGTGACACAAGTTGCGGTAACCTGTCTATCCATCGATAGGAACCATGTATTGTAAACTCTTTCCACATATAACTTTTTAATGTTCGATTGAAGCGTTCAACTACGCTAGCTTTGAGATTGCTATAGGTGGTGTAATGGTGAATATCCTTAGATTTGAGAAAACTGGAGAAATCCTTGTTGAAAAATTCTTTCCCCTGGTCGGTTTGTAACAAGTGAGGTTGACGTTTGGATTGTTCAATAATATGTTGAAAGGCCTTTGTGACTAAGACACCAGTTTTATTTTTACTGGTTGAACAAAAGCCATTTTGGAATAGACATCAATGACGGTCAACATATTGCGTACACCGTCGTTAACGTTAGAATAAGGTATCATTTCAACCAGGTCTGCCTGCCAAAGTTCATCGATTCCTTTGGAAATGACACGACGACGTTCATAAATGCGTCGGGCTGGTTTATGCAATTCATTAGCAATGCCCACTTTGATGGGGGATGGCTTATAAGATAATTTTAGCATCTCGGAATTGTTGTTCAATGTGGGCGATTTCTGCCTCATGTCCAGTGTGACCAGCTTGTTTTGATGCATGAAGCAAGTATAAGCGCTCTACTAACTGATTGGGATTATTCCAAAAGGTTATATTCAGGTGGGGTTTTAATTTCTTAAATCTTACACCAGAGGCAGAGTGATGTTTTTGCTTACCAAAGATGTTTGCAATGATGGTTTTATATTTTTGGGATTTATTGGCATTGACTTGCTGAGAGGATTTATAGTTTCTTTTGTGAGCGTTGGTGTCTAATAAAATGTATTTATATTTAGCAAGGTCCTCGGACGTAAAATCTTGTGTCGAGGGGGTGCGAGAAAATAGCAGCTTTAACAGACCTGGTATTAATTTATAGTTGTAATTTTTAATGACAGCTTTCGTACGAGCAATTTTAATGGATGAATCCCCAATTTTAAAACTATCATCCTCATAGCGAACACCATACGTGGTATCTGTCTTTCCAATAAATAGAAGGGTCAGATACGGTTCCAGGGTTGCCCCATAATGTTTGATTAAAATGTTTTTGAGTTGAGCTTTATTTTGAGGGGTTGCCAAGACTTGTGAAAACGGAGAGGATGTGGAGGAAGATGGTGTTGCCACTATGACGGAAGTTTTTTGTTTTGTTTTTAGAAACTGTTGAAGGGGTGAGGATTTTTTTTCTTTCAGGACTAAATACGCTTTCGCTTTCACTTTCACTTTGTTCATGTTCTTCTTCTTCTTCTTCCTGTTCTTGATGTTCTTGTTCACTAACATTAGAGGAGGAGGAGGTTTTTACCTCTCGTGTGGAATCTGTTTGAGTAAATTTTGAACTTGTTAAGGGTTTGGTTTGAGAGGTAGCAGCAGCAGCAGTAGCAGCAGAAGCATTAGGTTTGAACCTCATGGGATCAACCGATGATGGAGCATGTTTTATCATGGGTAAAGGATTGACGTTTTTTAAACGTTGCAATTCACGAAATTTATGTCGAATCGTATTTCGTGCCTCAATAATACGCTGCATGATTTGAACATGTTTCTTGTACCCTATGGCATTCGCCATGGTGAAGGTAAAGACACACTAACAGGAAATGTCCAACCCTGGGTCTTTTTAAACAGAAATAAAATGATCAAAACCCAAGCGATAACGTCCCTCACATCGTTCACTCTGTTTATTTATGACCAAACAGGCATGGGGATGATGGTTCCAACACGAAGCACACAATTGCGTGAAAGCTGTAAAGGATATATCTGGATTCACATGATCTTGAAAAATATGATAGAGATTTCTAGAGTCTTGGTGGAAGAGAACGATGAGATTGGCATTGTCACGAATCAACTGTTTGAGGATTTTGGAATAGGTCTGAGCCAGATAAAAACAATCCACTTGTTTACGGCGTCCCATACTAAAATACTCTTGAATAATGGCCTGTCGTTGAGTGGCAATATCATCAAAAATTATAATGGAATCTGGTTGAATGCGGTCTGGTTGAATGACATCTTGAGGTGAGGTGAATGTAAAATAGCCCATGGCTTCTTTATTTAACGAAGACATAATTTGTTCCAGATACACGTACAGAGGCTGGTACAAGGATTTGGCAAAAATATAAATATTTTGAAATCGTAGGCCATGAGGCGCGGTAATAATGTTCAGCAAAACATTGGTCTTTCCACAACCCGAAGGCCCTACCATATTACATCGAACGGTAGATGGGAATAGGGTGACATGACGTTAAGGATCGCACACGGACAGTGATATCTCTGAAACCAAATCAGAGACGGGCAAAGCATAGGGTTGTTTCATTAATTCCATTGTGTCGATGACTGAGTTTTTTTCATGTGTGTATAAGGTTTATATATATATATATATATATATATATATATATATATATATATATAGGCAAGTGGTGAGTAGGATAGGTTAGTTAGCGTCTATCACCATGGACGTGTTTGGGCGAGCTCGTGTAACCATGGCCACGGCCGCCTCTTTGTCAAAACAGTCACGAGAGTTGGCAACAAAAAGCTATGTCGATCGCAAAGTGCAAAGTGTCTATCCCCTGGCCCCGAGACTAACCGTTGAGGGCTATTCAGCCTATCATCATCGTATTATTGATGTGCAAGAGCCTCGAGACGAAAATGATGTCTGCACGAAACGATATGTGACCCATCAAATGAAAAGGCTTTATAAATTTGTCCCATCTGTATTTTTAGTGTACCTGTCAAATCAAAAACAGGACAATGACAGAAACCATTTCCCACCACCACTGGTGAGTGATTATCTTACCTGTATGCTAGCTTCCGGTTTAAGTCATTATCGATTGCATTATGATGGTGTAATTCATATTAAATATGCCATGCCTGATGAGAAACATTTAAAAATACAACTAAACGGTGATAGAGTGTTGGCCAACAACCATCAAAGAGTAAATGTTGGAGATGAATTATCCTTTCATCTTATGCTTACGTTTGAGGAAAAGGAAGCTGGGAAAACGATGAATGATTTTCCGCTTTATATAGAATTGGAATATACTGCTATGAAATAAGGTTCTCTACGTTAGTTGTTATCGAATGTTTGCTGTGAAAGGTTCACCAAGTAGCAGCATGGTGAAAAATTATATGCCATGAACATGAAAAAAACAAATCTCAAAAAGAGAAAAAAGCTAGGTCGGAAACCAAGTCGATCTGCCTCACACCCAGTGTTAAAACGTAAAAAAACTAAAACAAAATCTAAAAAGAGTGGCTATCGAAAAAGCTTTACAAGCGGTGCGATTGTCTACAGCTCCGAAATCGCAGCATCATGTATCGATGAAAAGAAAAGAAAGAAAGAAAGAAAGAAAGAAAGGAAGAAAAAACTTGGGCGAGTCATTCCTGTTGCTAAGCGTGGAGGTTTTTTGCCGGCTTTATTTGCAGGGTTGGCAGCTTTGGGGTCCCTTTTGGGTGGTGCCAGCGCTGTAGCGAAAACCATAAAAGCCGTCGAGCAAGGCAAGCAACAACTCAAAGAAAGCGAGCGACACAATAAAACGTTAGAAGCCATTGCAATGGGAGCTAGAAATGGCAATCCTTTAAAGCCAGCCTCTTATCCACAAGGTATTGGCCTACCGTCTAAGAAAAAAAATGTCCATCTTCGATAAGCGGTTAAGGCAACTGCCTCGTCATGCCATGACCCATGATGAAGTGAAAAGCTATGCCAAACAACTAAAGATTTCTCATTTCGAGGTGTATTTATGCGAAATGAATTACCCAAAACACCGTGGAAAGAAGAACGAGCCATGATGAATTTAGATGATGATGCAGGCCCAGGAACCCATTTTGTAGCCTATGTGAAACAAGGTTCCACAGTATGGTACCTTGACAGTTATGGAAATTTACCACCCCCGATCTAGTTGCTACGTTATTTGGGAAACCGGGTAAAAATATTCTATAATGTGAATCGTCAACAAACCTTTGACAGTCAAGAGTGTGGTCGTTTGAGTTTACATTTTTTATATAAGAGGTCGCGTTAAGCCAACAGTTTCATCATTATGAATGTCAACGCCAAGACCTTTACCGTGCACAGTCGCAGGCCTGAAGTGTCCCTGGATTTTCCCCCCATTGAATTGCATTCCGAACAATCCTATGTGCTAGGATTGATTTCTTTGGAAAGTTACAACAGAATTTACAATATTCAACTGGATATTAATGACAAATTTTATTATGGTGATTATATGTTGAGACTACCCCCTGGAGGTTATACCATAGACGATGTGCATGAAGCCATTAGCGTGTCGATGATAAAACAATTTGGTGTCAAACCATTTGCGGATGGGACACACAAATTTCAACTTACAGCCAATACAATAACTCATCGCTGTCATATTTTCTCTACGTTTAACATTGACTTTGAAACACGAGTTCATTCTATTGGTCCTTTACTAGGATATAAACCAAGAGTGTTGGCAGCTCACCTACCCCATGATTCAGATTATCCAGTGAAATTCATCGAGGACCATCACATTTCTGTGACTTGCAATATTATTAGAGACGTATTTACGAATCAAGAACAAAGCCATTCCCTGTATGATTGTATTGTCACCTCTCCTTGCGGCTATATTATTCGTGAAAACCCTTCAGTGTTCTATATCATCCTGTGTGTGTCAGTGATATTAGTAATATTACCTTACGCTTAGTGAATAGAAACCAACAACTGATTGCTTTGGACGCCAACACCCCTGTGACCTACAAGTTGGTTTTAAAGACGCTATGAAATTTATTTATAAAGCAACAACAACGTCTACGAGGTCGGTTAGTTGCCCGCCGCGTATGAAACGGTTGACACGAGTAAACCGACAACGCTTACAACGCATAGGTTATACGCTACACCCCAATCATGAACAAAGAGCTTTTGCAAGTGTTAAATCCCATACAAGTGGAAGATGGCGTCGTGCGCATTGATATGCATTCCTATCAACCTCAAGCAACATGACTGAATAACAATGATGAGATTCAATTCATCATTAACAATCAAGATATTTTTACTCTACCGCATGAAAGTGTTCTTCAAATTGAGGGTAAATTGATGAAAGCAGATGGCAGCACACCCACAACGTCTGCGTTGGCGAATCATGGTTTGGCTTTTCTGTTTTCTGAAGTACGTTATGTGATAAATGATATTGTCATAGATATGACTCGAAATGTGGGCATGACTAGTCTTATGAAATTATATCCATCCTATAGCGAGGAGGAAAGTAAAACGATTTCTATGGCAGGATGGTGTCCCAACAGTAGCAATGACTGGTTAGTTCATACCGATGGCACTTTTACTGGCTTCCTACCCTTAAAATTACTCCTTGGCTTTGCCGAAGATCACAAGCGTATTATTTTAAACGCAAGACAAAGTTTGTATCTGGTGAGAGACCGCAGTGATTATAATGCACTGAAAGGAGCCTCTGACCAAGTGATAGACTCAAAACTTCAACTGCTTTGATTACTATGGTAAGTGCCCCATGTGACGCTATCGGATCGTAAAAAGCTAAGCATGTTAAATTTGGTGCAAAAAGATAAAGCCTTGCCTAGTCGCCTTTCGAAGTTGGTGTCTACATGAATACCCCTTGCTACCTACCACAGACACACATAGTTGGAGTGTCAAATCGGCTCGCTCTACCTAGAGACCCCTCTATGTTATTATTGGTTTTCAAACCAATAGAAAATACCAACAAAGCAAAGATGTCACGTTGTTTGATCACATTCTCTTGAGAAATATACGACTATTTTTAAATAATGTTTGCTTTCCCTATGAGGGGTTGGAAATCAATTTTTCAAAAAATAAGTTTGGTCCCCTTTATGACATGTTCACTAAATTTCAATCGTCTTATTATGAAAACTGGATTGTCCTATGTTGTCGCCACAAGGGTTTAAAGCAAAAGCACCACTGATTGTTTTCGACTGTTCGTATCTAGAAGAATCTATGAAAATCACCACCATTCATTTAAGGGTAGATTTTGAAACACAAGAAAATGTCCCAGACCATACCAGTGCCTACTGTTTGATTATTCATGCTAGACAAGTGAAATATCATCCTTTGTCCAATTATGTCACCAGCATGTAAGCCATCTGTGGTCGAGAGAAAAAAGAAAAAGATCATTATTCATAGGGTTAATGTTAAGCGTCTGCATGCACAGTATCTGTTGCGCTCTGGCACTGTGCGCACATACAACAACAACAAACATCATGTGCCCCTCAATAAGCAACAACAACAACAACGTGACAGACAAACCATGGAATTAAAATGTGAATTTAATCGTTTGAAAACTTTTGAAACATGGACAGTTCCCTTTATGGATTGTGGAGAATTGGCTGCGAGCGGATTTTATTACTTAAAACGTGGGGATGTGGTCAAGTGTATTTTTTGCAACATTGAAATTGGAAACTGGGAAATAGGGGATCGACCCTTTAGCGATCATCAGCGATGGAGTCCATCCTGCCCTTACCTCAATCGCTATGATGTGGGCAATATTCCATGGAGTTTGAATTATCCTGTTATTGTACCAGACCCTGCAAAACTAGGAGATACATGTGGACCGTATATGCAAACTATTCATTTGAATGCTGTTCCAAATTAAGCCAACAAACTTTTGTAATAAAAGTGTAAGTGTTTTTTATGTTATGAATAACCTCAAAAAAATATTTAGCTGTTGTTCAATTCATTTGTTCCTTTTTTTTTCTAAAGTCCTTTGACTTTGCCATGTTAAACCACGGCATGGGTTAGTTGTTGATTAGACGTCAATGAGGTAACAAGTAAAAATAAAAAAGCATGATGCGTACACTCATCGTGGATTTTCAGGGGTTTAAAATTGCAGACAACAAATTTATATTTAAGGAAGTCGCTTTTATCGATTGTAGTACGTTTTGGGTGTCTAACCCTATTCATTTGGTGTTTAAACCTCCCTATGCTGTCGAGTTGCTTAGTGAAAAAGATAAAAAAGTCCTCTTGGCACGCCGGAAGGCGGAGGTAGATTTCACCGGACAAACTTGGGGATAGGCGAAAATAGGCAGAATATGCAGGTTTTCGTAGAAGGATCAGACCTCATTTATTGCGAGAAGGTATTTTATAATTGGAGCTTAATTAACTTTGTTTTTCGTCATTTTATGCTTATTTTAAACATTTTATTGTCTTATGGGAACGGTAACCATCTTGTCATTTGGGGTCCATTTTTATACTTGTGGTCACACTGTCCTTATGCAAGGTTTCGACACTGATGTGTAACTTCACGCAAAATTATATCTCCCGCAGAGATTTTGGTTGGTTCCTCAGTTTAGGGGCTGCGACAACACGGTCATGTAACCCCGTGTACTTAGGGATGGCTGTATTAGTCTGTAATTCAGGTAAGGACTGCAGACGGTCAATTTCAAGCAGTAGTTCCTAATGTTGCTACCAGGTACTACCGTCAACGACACCTACCTGTGAACTTGGCTACTAGATGCCACCGCAACCAGCAACTCGCAACGAACGTTGGAACTTCCCCTCCAAAGGAAAGCATACTGAGGGATTTTTAGCGCTCTTAGAAAATCCGACGACTTCGGCCGGCTTTGAACTCGCGACCTTGGGCATAGACATTCAGCATGCTCGCTACCAGTTACGTCACCGAAGCCGCTTCACACTTAGTCAGATGGAATTCTGAATATGATCTCGAGCAAGTGCGTTATCTTGGCTATGTCTGATGGCTCATCCCTCATCAATTTAGTAGTGTTGCCATGGCAACCACTGATAGCTCTTGGCATTTTCTTATAATTCCGAAATCATTTTTCTCATCCCTTGGCATAATGGTGGGTCATATCAAAAATTCTTTCAGACAAATTTTTAGGTAATTATTAGGGGAATATTGTCCATTTTGTACGGTTTTGATATTGTGCCTATTAAGAGAGATATGATTAATGTTTCCCGAAAAACCCACTTTTTCCCACCCCTTTGGTCAATGGTTGGTGCAGTAATAAAACTTTTCAAACATAAATTTTTGGGCTTTATCCGACACATAGTATGAACGTTGAACGGATTCGATATTTCACATATTAAGAGAGTTATAGCAATATTTCACTTTTTCGAAAAAAAGCCCCCCATTTTCACCCCCTTCGACCGATTTAGCCCAGTAACGAACTCGACCGAGATTTTATAGGTATACATATTCGGTAAAAAATTCAAAGTGATTGGTGCAAAATTACGGCAGTTATCGTGTCCACAAGAAACTGATATATATATATATATATATATATATATATACACATATACATACATAAATTATATATAAACTTTTGAACTGACGGTGATTTTGGGGTCTGGGGGATGTGAAACGCGAAGATATGTCGAAATTTTCCGGAAGTCGAAACATGGTACCCATTGCAATAGTTAGCTTTCTAATGAAATCTACCTCTGGTTGGTTCCTCAGTATAGGGGCTGCGACAACGCGGTCATCTAACCCCGTGTACTTTGGGTGAGTGTAGAATCTGTCTGATAAACGGTGTGAATTGTAATGGCTGTAGTAGTCTTAATTCAGGTAAGGACTGCAGACGGTCAATTTCAAGCAGTAGTTCCTAATGTTGCTACCAGGTACTACCGTCAACGACACCTAGCTGTGAACTTGGCTACTAGATACCACCCCAACCAGCAACTCGCAACGAACGTTGGAACTTCCCCTCCAAAGGAAAGCATACTGAGGGATTTTAGCGCTCTTAGAAAATCCCTTTGGGGGCGTGGTGGCGCAGCGGTCAAGCTGTATGCCTCTCACCAAAGCGGACCGGGTTCGATTCCCGGTCAATGCATGTGAGATTTTCGATGTGAAATGCCATGTCCTGTGGTTCGGATTCCACGTAAAACGGAGGTCCCGTGGCTTATGATCGCGAGATTAACGGTCACGTTAAACTACAAGCTTCCTTCCTTCCTTTTAGAAAATCCGACGACTTCGTCCGGCTTTGAAACCGCGACCTTGGGCATAGACATTCTGCATGCTACCAGTTACGTCACCGAAGCCGCTTCCCACTTAGTCAGATGTCAAAGTCAACCCCTGGCACCATCCAGCCCATGACGGGCTAAGGCCGACAAAGCGACCGCTGCCCAGCCATTTGGCCTGCACATATTGGGGTGACGCGTGATCAGCGCGTCGGGTCCCCTCGGCCGTTAATCTTGGTATTCGTGATCGGGGTGCTGTCTCACTGTCAGACAGCTACTCAATTGTCCTCAGGAGGCTGAGTGCACGCCGTTCCAACCCTCACGTCAGTTTTAAAATCCCTGATGGAGCCGGGGATCGAACCCGGGGCCTCCGGATGAGAGGCAGGCGCGCTACCCCAACACCACGGGGCCGGCTTAGTCAGATGGAAATACTGAATCTGATCTCGTGCAAGTGCGTTGTCATGGCAACGTCTGATGGCTCATCCCTCATCAATTTAGTAGTGTTGCCATGGCAACCTCTGATAGCGCTTGGCATTTTCTTATCATTCCGAAATCATTTTTCTCATCCCTTGGCGTAATGGTGGGTCATATCAAAAATTCTTTCAGACAAACGTTTTAGGTTATTATTAGGGGAATATTGTCCATTTTGTACGGTTTTGATTTTGTGCCTATTAAGAGAGATATGATTAATGTTTCCCGAAAAACCCACTTTTTCCCACCCCTTTGGTCAATGGTTGGTGCTATAAAAAAAACTCTTCAAACATAAATTGTTGGGCTTTATCCGACACATAGTATGAACGTTGAACGGATTCGATATTTCACATATTAAGAGAGTTATAGCAATATTTCACTTTTTCAAAAAAGCCCCCCATTTTCACCCCCTTCGACCGATTTAGCCCAGTAACGAACTCGACCGAGATTTTATAGGTATACATATTCGGTAAAAAATTCAAGATGATGATGATAATTGTTGTTTTAAGGGGCCTAACATCTAGGTTATCGGCCCCTAAGGTAAAAAATTCAAAGTGATTGGTGCAAAATTACGGCAGTTATCGTGACCACAAGAAACTGATATACATATATATATACATACATAAATTATATATAAACATTTGAACTGACGGTGTTTTGGGGTCTGGGGGGTGTGAAACGCGAAGATATGTCGAAATTTTCCGGAAGTCGAAACATGGGACCCATTGCAATAGTTAGCTTTCTAATGAAATCTACCTAAAACAGAGCCAATGGACTGAAAATCATTTGCAATTAGCATGGAACAAGGGTGATATTTCTTACAAGTATCTTGACATCGTTATGAAAGCCCATTTGTCCTCGGCCAATGTCTTATTTGTTAAAGAGAGTGATAAACGCCAGTGGCTTCAACCATTTCTACCCTCTCACTGTCAATGTATTGACCTTTTAGATCTGGGTTGTCCATCCCTACAAACGCTCATGGACACTTGTCCTTGCGACAATATTCAGAATAAAGCCTTAGCGCATGCATGCAATTGTTTCATTGGCTCACCACGAGTGCATGTTGGGAGTTGTTCAATAAAATTAAAACTGAAAGTGTATCGTCCAATGATAGCAGTGAGACGTGTACACGTGAGGTGATAACATCAACGTTATAGACATGGACGCCACTACAATCGACAAGGCTATTGGAAAGTTCTTTGTGTGCAAGAAAAAACTGATTAGCTTTACACAACATGAATTATTAGCACTACCTAAATCATTTCTTTTTTTATGTTGCTGCCAACGCTGTCAAAGAAATTTGGGAAAAGGCGCCTGCCGAGTGGACTAACGACTCTGTATTGAGTGAACTACAACCATGCAGTCATTTTTCCCATCGCAAGCAATTAACCGTGGCAAAAAATACCTTCCATTCGACAGTGTGCCACATGCCAATTAATGAAATTATATCATGGTCATAAAACTCAGTGTAATGACATTGTTTCATCATTCCATGGCTGTCATGCGGAAAAAAATCACCACCTACCATGCTCGTCAGCAACTGCCGACAAACAACAACAACAACAACAGCAAGAACAAAAAGAAGAAGAACAAGAACAAAAAAAAGTGTTTTTCACCGATTGAAACCTCTATGTCCCAGGTGTACTGGCCGTGGAATTATTGATAACATCATTAAAACTTACCATTCGAAGCTCACTTAACTGCTTACAGCTTCTGCGGCCCTGGTACTCGTCTTCAAGATCGTTTGAGGAGAGGGGATATGGGAATCAATGCTTTGGATCATGCATGCCTTAATCACGATAAAGCCTATGAAAACAGTGATCCCACACTAAGTCGCATTGCTATACCTCTATGATTTAGTTTTATAATCTATGGTTGAATCAATCATATAGAGATGTTGACAAAATCCCTTTCCATCCCTACTTCTCTTTCAAGGATCTCTTTGGGTTTTTGGTGACAAAGTCTTGTTAAGCATTGCCAAGCAACGATTAACAGCTTCAGATGCCAGTCTAGCAGAACGAATGGCAGCATTTATAGTGATTGGTGCTATGAAGAGCAAATTACTTTTATCTAGATAGGGACTTTAACGTAATGAATTTATTTTAAAAAAATGTATAGTATCACTGTTATCATGACAAAAAAAAGACAAGAGTCCATGTTGTGTTTTTATTCCATTATTATTATTCACTCATAGTTTCATCATTATAATTATAAATAAAATTAATAAAATGGCATAAATGACAAACAATAAAAAAGGGACAGCAGTGCATCGTTATAAAAATTACTAACTGTAGTAAATCTATTTTTCAATCACAAACAATAAAAAAGGACAAAAGTCCATTATTTTAACTAGTAGTTTCATCATTATTATTATAAAACATTATATATACATGGTAATTGTACTAAACCTAATTTTAAAATCACAAACAATCAAAAAAGGACAAAAGTCCATCATTATTCATCAGCTTCAAATGCCAGTCTAGTAGAACGAATGGCAGCATGAAATCTTTATCTACTCTAGAACCAGGTTTTTGTTAAACGCTTATTATTGAATAAAATAACATGTTACTAGAATTTGATCATTATAAGTTATAATCATTACAATAAAAATTGCTATAAATGCTATTTTAAATCACAAACAATAAAAAAGGACAAAAGTCCATCATTTTAACTAATAGTTTCATCATTATTATAAAAAATTATATACATGGTAATTGTACTAAACCTATAAACAAAACAAAAATCTACCATTAAGCATAAGTTTTGAAAATTTATTTTTATTATTATTTATCATGGTAAACGTTGAGCAACAATTAATAAACGTCAAACTGTTGAGCACCAAAAAGATTATTTATTATAGTTATTGAAGAGTAGGGCATGAATAAAGAAAAAGTCACGGCTAGCGTACAATGATTATTCGTTTTCAATTTTTACAAAACGAACCATGCATCGATTATTTTTTTCACCCTCATATTTTAAATAGACAGGGTGAATACTTGAATTGACATCTTCCATGACACTATCAGGTAGGTTATTAAATCGTGTGGGAAGAAATGTCTCAAAGTCTTGACAAATGCAAAGAGCTCGTTCACCAAATTTGGTTTTAAGTTTTTGAATTTTATGTATGCGAAAGGGTTTTTGCAATTCACTCATTTTCTTGCGTGCAAAGCCACAATCTTGACCAATGGCGTTCAAGGCGTCCATGGTTGTCTATAACCAAAGAAAAGAGTGTTACTTTCTAACACTCTCGTTCTTATATTACAACAACAATAACTTTGTACATCAAAGTGTGTTGTTTTTTTTTAAATCCTGAGTGTTTATGACCTGAAGTTGTAGATAGATAGTATTGGATAAATTTACAAAAATATAATAATAATGTTTGTATCATTTTTCAGTCAAAACATACATTTAGAAATTATTTAATAGGAAATGTTTTATCAAAATTAAGTGTGAATCATTTTCAAGATCTCTCTTGGAGGTAAATGCATGTCTCTGTTGTGAATGGGAATTAGCCTATCATTTCTTTGTCGAATGACTTGTATTCGTTTGCTCTGTTGTTGTGCAAATTCACACAGAATTCTGTTAAATAAATAGTATCAAAAGATACTAAGAGCATCTGAATGCTGTTGGTAACCTAAAAAAGGCAAAGTTAACACGCTATGCATTTAATAACCATGTCTACATCCAACAAAACAAAATTCAAAACAACAAATTTAAACCAGTGTGTATGTGTTCATCAACGTGAATAAACGATAAACTAAAACAAAGAAACAAACAAAATAGCCAAATATATTCTAAACGTCAAGTATGCACCTGAAAGCCGAATGTAAACAAAAAAAAAGCCGTAATCATGACATGATGTTGTTAGTTTCTAACAAATCTCATTCTATGAGGCGAATATTGATTGATAGGTAAGCTAAGACAAAGGTGGCGAAATGCTTGTTGTCGATACGAAGTGATTGGTTCCTCAGCAGGAAATTTATAAAAATGAAAACAAAACATTTGAGAGGTTATTGGAAAATAAACATTAAACAGGGGTTTTGTACATATCGTACACCAGAAATCTGCAAAATGATCCTCGTCAGCTAATTTAACAATCACTTGATTCATGGTTAAACCGTGCCATGCTTTATGAATCACTTGCGTGGATACATTATTTTCAAAGCCAAAATTTAGCATACAGGATTTACAAAAGTGATGCCCTGGGTCATTAAACAAATCATCATCATTATCATCACGATTAATGAAGCTGTCATAAAACGTGGTATCAATGCGTACTTTCGTGTTTCTATATTCTGAAGGATAGGCCACACGTTGAGGATTATGAGACATCATTGTGGCATATTCATTGAACGTGGTGTGTTTTGTGACGATAAAACAATCTTCACCGTGGCTCTTGATTGAATCTGAAAAGTAGGCGTTGCCGTTTACTAAGTGAATAAATAAAAAAATACAATGTACTATATACAGTGTCTGTCCCCTAAGTCAATGGCAAAAATAAAATAAAAAATAAGCAAAACACAAATAAATAACCATGTGTCTGTTGACTTCTTTAGCTGTAGGCGGCAAACATAACATGCAACAGGTTAAAAAACAATTTCTGTTCAGATATTGGACTGGTGTTGTTTTCAAATATATCACCACTCATAACTCTAGCCATAAAGTGAGAGATTGTGCACAGTAAAAGCAGCAGATTATTATTATTCTTTTGTTCTTGCATGAGACCTACTAAGCCACACCCTAGTGTGGCCTATTAAGCCGCATGCCTACTGAGGGTGAATGGTCACTTTGCTGAAACATGAGGCCTACTAAGCGACAACAATAGTGAGGGTGGCTACTTGTTTGATTTTTTCCTAACCTAACCTAAAGAAGCCAACATGTTTTTAATCTAGCCTGTGCACAGTGAACCATGCAAACGTTGATGCATGGCTCTCTTTATGTGTTGACAGGCAAATTGCACAGGACATACAGTTTATGTACAACTATTTACAGGCATTCACACATTCATGCATACATCCATGCACGCAGGTTAAAAAACAAAAATTATATGATACACTACAATTTTTTATTTTTATACCGAGGCTCAAGATGGCATCTCGCATTTGATAGCAACCAAACCAAACACTTGCCGTGTTGTACTGCAACAATAGCTACAACCATTACTGGTTGTAACCAAATGGGACGCTTGTCATCATATCCTGACACCACTGTCTCTTGTCGTCTAACAAAGCGAGTGTTTGTTTTCGCTGCTTCATTAAAAATAAATCATGATTTTTCGAGAGAATCCTAAACTGACTATGTGCCATGGCTCTGTGGGTCTGAAGGACATGTAAATAATCATCCACACAGAGTCGTTTAACCACATGCTGGCTAATCCCTTTGGCTCGCATAGATTCGCATCGATCCACCTGTCGAAAACTATACATTTTCGGAGCGAGACCTACAAACTCAGTCATCATGGTGTCTGAACACTCATCTTTCATTAAACCAATTTCTTTTTTGTTCAGACGGGGGATATCGAACACGTTCTTCTCACTAAACGAGGACGTGTCAAACCATTTTGGGTTTTGTTTCATAACGACATACGGATCACAGTCACGGATATGGTAAATAAAACTATCCGTGTCTGTATATAACAAGGAAATGGTACCAAATCGCTGTATTGCAAAACCATAATGGAATTTATACATGTGCAATTTTGAAAAATCTAAAATGACTTGGCCTAAATAGATAGGCTTATTCATGACCACTTTAGTCTTGGCAAGTTCAATAGTCAGTAGATCATGATCAATAATGTTTAAAGATTTGAAATTTGGTTTTGCAATATATTTTTGAGCTCCCCATCTGCCATGCCATGTATTGATCAACTTAATGTCCCTATACTGCCGTACATTTTCCAAACACTTGCCATAAATACAAATATTCATTAGTTTAAAAAAGTTTATTTGAAATGGCTGAGTGGCACTTTGTCTGTGACTGGTATTTAAATCCATGTATGGTTTCAACCACGGTTTCTGACAAAAAGAAATACCTCTATGGATTTTTTTTCAGGGTTAAGCCCTGGGCTAAATATTCTACCAGCATGTCAATATGCAACACATAGTGATTTTTATCATACAAGGTACCCATCAATTTCTTATGATTGCCCTTACTCTCGGGCGGCACCATTTTCTCTATGCAAAAGGGGAAATCACCATGTCGCTGTCTGAGATGGGGGGGATAAGCTAAGTCAACGTCAAGAACATACCCTACGTCCTGTTGCTTGCTGGCGCTATGCACATTAAAATCTTTAATTTCATTCTCAGACAGCCAGACAAAGTTTCTGTACGGCAGTGGTCGACTCATAGCGTGACCGTATAAATTGTTTACGTCGAAATACATTATGTAGGATTTTGGTTCTTCGGGACAATAATCAGGCATGTAATGATTATTTGCCTTGGCATGTCGCTGATTGAGCGATACGAATCCCCCACGAATCCCTTTTTCCATCATGAGTACCATAACGGGATCCGTCAGTAAATCAAGCTCAATGTGGGTAAATTTTAGGGCGGCGTCCCAACTTAACCCTGGACTGGTATAGTAGTGGGCGGGGTCAAGGCCATAGATCGTGTGACATAGCTGACGAAACGTTTCAAAAACGTCGGTCAACAACAACACGTCTAATTTCAAGTAGTGCATAGCATACTGGCCCATGGTTTCTATGCCAAACACTCGCCAAACATGCTGTGCGTGGGCATAGTCTTCTTCACTAATGGTGCTTTGAGTTAACTGAGAAAATAATTTTTCTCTTGGCGGCAAAGTCATTTCTTCAAGCACCTCGTAACTTCCCGCATAATCATAAGGAAAATGGCCTTTATGAACACACAATTTAAATTGATTTGTATCCGTAAAGTGGGAATGGGTATGTATCAACTCATCTTCGCTTAAGCCTTTCACAAGACTATCCAGCGAACAAGACATAAACTTGAATGAGTCGAGAAAGCGAATGCTCATGCTTCCTTTTCTCCATGAAAGTGAGGTAATGCTCTCATGGTTCTTAGCCAAAATGCTGAATTTGCTCTTATCTACATGAGAAAATTGTTTTACAATGAAGTGAAGGTCATACCGGGATAAATTGTGTAAGAAGACAGGGAGGAAGCGAGGTGTAGAGTACCTCAAATTGCATTCGTTATGGGCAGCACCTCTAAAATGCCCTGTCCTGTGGCAGTGGTCTCTTACTTTTTTTCTCCGCCTAAGATTGGCTTTTCACATATGTGGCAGGTGGTGGCTTGATCATATTCTCTTTGCTGTACGTCATTCATCTGAATTGGTACAGGGTTGTTCAAAATAGTTTCTACTTTGCCTGCTAAAGCCGCCATTTGATCAACAAACCACTGCGCACAATCCTGACCTTCATGACTTACATACTCACATTGTGAATTATCATAGTGACAGACAACATAATAGGCTACAGCAAAAGGCTCATGTTTCTGCACTGGATAGGTTGAGCTTGTATGGGGGCTTGGTTCACATCCCAGAACGGGAAGAGTAAGGGCCTCAAAATCAGCGTAAACAGTAAATGGTACCATGTCTTGTTTATTTGTGGCCTTAAATTTTAAGACTGCGTCATTCCCTTCGGGCAAGACTAGCTTTACTGCCGTCTGCCCTTCACAGTCTTCCGTATGTCGTTTCAAAAGTTCATCATTTCCAAAATACTGAAGGCAGCGCTCGCAAATGTGTTTTGCACACTTATGGTTAGACACTTGGCTGCTCACCAATTTACTTAAATTTTTTATCCAACAATAATGGGTTTTATCCCCATCAGACAGGAAAAGCAGGTGAATGTGATGTTGCTTTACCTGTTTGGTGGTATACAAGGGGCCCACAATATTGGATCCGTCGATGCCATACACCATGAAGGAGAAATTTGGATTATCTTTCTCAAATAAATGAATTTTATCTAGAGGCATGGGAAATAAAACACGCTCGAGATTGAGAGTTTGTTTCATGTGGTTAAACACATCTTTGTACTGCCCTGGTCTATCAATACGTGTGACTTCACAGGGTTGCAGACAGCTAACTATACTCCACAAAAAGCAGTAATCGTCTTTATTGCGTATGTTGATCACTGCCTTTCTGGAAGCGATAAAGCTCGGTGTGGCAATATAGCTACTTCCTGCATTCAATGGATTGTATTTACAAATATTGATTTGCAAATAGGCAATGCTATCGAGGGCCAAGCCACTGAGACCCTGTTGCAACTTATCAAATTTAATGATAAGCGCTTGAATAGATTTCTCCTGATACCACGTTTCCAAATTATCAGCTATCAGTACTTTCTCCATTTCTGTACAAAGGTTGAAGGCGTGTTTCTCTTCAACATTATTTTTATCAACGTAAATGCACATAGTAGTTCGAAATTTATTTTTAAAGCTTGATGCAATCTTAAGCCTTGTTCACATTCACTCAAAGAAATGGGAAAACATAATTCCACAAAATCTTTAGGTGACAGACAGTGATTCGCATTGTAAATTCGGCCGGAGCAAACTTGCGTTTTGAAACATTTGGCCAAAGGCTGCCATACTAACACTTCACTCTCTGATATAGACATGATTATAAAATTGACAAATAAACGTGCAACCCTTACCTTAGAATAGGTTAATCCAAAATCTGAAATTCCAAACGACCACACTTATCGCTTTCACTGACTGGCACACAATCACGCTCACAGGTTCACAATGGTTGTAGCAATTGGCCCCAGCAGGAAATGATCACCAACAATGTTCCTGTAGTTTTAGTATCACCGACAAGGTTTCTCTTGTGTTTGTTTCCAACGATTTATCTGAAAAAACAAACCAGTACAATCCGTTATTAGTCATGGTTATATACATTAAACATGTGCATTCATTCATTCATTCATCCATTCATTCATTCATTCATTCATAAGATTTCGAAAAAACAAAAGGTTTCAAGTGTGCACACATAGATTACACGCTCACTCGAAAAGTAAAAAGGTCATTTACAAAGAAAAGAATTAATCTATATTCATAGCTCACCTTTTTTTTTATTTCGCAAGCGTGACGGTAGTTAAAGCCTGTTCACTCCATACACGTCTTTATTCTGAAACAATAATAAATACACGCCATAAGTTTATAAATTTCCGTGAAATAAATGGCATACATTTAACATCAACAACAAAATAATGGAACAACATGTACCCACCATACAATGAATTATAATGCTTTCAGCAAATGTGCTCTTTGTCGCCACTGTCACTGTCTCTCTGTCAGCTTTCCCAGACTTAATGACGTTTTTTTTTAATCTGCAACAAACGAAATCCCAAAAAATACCATCAGTCACTAACTTACTTTTCATGCATACACAAAATAACAATAATACCAATCATGCCATAATTAACAATTATGAACCTACCTTAGTACAAGTATGGCCGCGGTTCACGTAATATTTTACAAAGAGCATAAGGCACTTGCATCCGTCACCTTCAAAGATGATAACAAGAATGATGAGTCTCTCTTACCCTCAGAACATATATGTCTCCTCAACAAGATGGAAAGTTAACACTTTACTTTTTTTTTGTTCCTACGAGTAGGATGTCATGGAGCGCACAAGTCAGACTGATTCTCACAAGCTTTGCAAACTCTGCATGAGTGTGCGAGGGAATGCAATGATCAGCTTTTCGACAGAACTGTATGTCCTTCATCGCGATATCGAGTTACACGACTGGGTCAGATAACAGCCACCTGCATGCGAACAAATGGCTCTTATCTCTCTCTGCTGCAGGGCACGTACGATGATAAGACCCCTTGTCCTATCTGGCTCGCCGTGGGTCAGCCTCAATGCTTTCAATTCTCATTTCATCAAGCAAGTTCTCTCTCTGCGTGTGAGCCCTGACCAGCCATGACAAATAATAATAATAATGCATAAGTGTTTTACCAACATCATAGCGCATAACATAACGTGACTTCAAATCTGGTTTCTTACTTTTTTCCCGTTTTCCTCAACGATCTCAATAAAATGACGGAAACCATGATTTCAGCTTTTCCATACCTACATTCCCGTAAACAGAACAACGACACAAATACATCGACATGCCCGTCATAAAAATCGCCTCATTCGTTTTCCAAATAACGCGAAAATGAACAAAAAAAACACCTTTTCCATAAGAAAACCATGTTTCCAGCTTTTTACCTTTTTCATATCTATATCCCCGTAAAGAGAATAAACAGACGAAAAAAATACTATCACACACGTTTTCAGTTTTTCCATTATGAGGGAAAATCACAAAAACCTATTTTCCATAAAAAAACATATTTCCAGCTTTTTACATATTCCATACCTACATCTACGTAAAGAGGGCAATGAGACGAAAACATACTATCACAAACGTCATCCTCAAGTTTTCAGTTTTCGCAATATGAGGGAAAATCACAAAAACCCATTTTCCATCAAAAAACCGTGTTTCCAGCTTTTTTACATTTTCCATATCTATATCCCCGTAAAGAGAATAAAGAGACGAAAAAAATAGTATCACACACTTCATCATCACGTTTTACAGTATTTCCAATGTTAGGGAAAATCACAAAAACACATTTTTACATCATAAACCATGTTTCCAGCTTTTTACCTATTCCATACCTACATCTTCGTAAAGAGGACAATGAGACGAAAACATACTATCACACACGTCATCATCACGTGTTCAGTTTTCGCAATATGAGGGAAAATCACAAAAAAACATTTTTACATCAAAAACTGTGTTTCCAGCTTTTTACCTTTTCCGTACCTACATCTCCGTAAAGAGGACATTGAGACGAAAAAATACCATCGCACACGTCATCATCACGTTTTCCGTTTTCCAAAATTCGGCAAAAATGTGAAAAACGCATTTTTAGACCCAAAACCCTATGTTCACCTTCTCGAGACCTACATTCCCGTAAAGAGCACGACGAGACGAAAAAACGAATCCAAGTACGCCCTCCTAGCATGGCTCCTTCCATTCCAAGGTCGCGGGGGCTCACAACTTCCTAAGTGTAGCAGCTCCCCCCTTACCACGTTTTTATTTTGGAGTGGATATACCCCGTCCATAGAAAAGGGGAGTTCACCACGAGTCCCACGACACCCCATAGGTTTAAATCCGATTATTGGTTAGCGAGATAGTAAAAAGCCAATGACCTATTGGATTTTTGGGGTTTATTTCAATACATATTAAAAAAAACACTCATTTATAAATCATCATTTAAAAAGCCCGCCCTCTTACAAAACTCCTCAAGTACGCATGCGTATAAAAACATTCATCGCCAAAATGTCAAAACGACATGTTTACCCCAAATGGCGTTTCCAAATTCCATCCATTTTAAAAATGTACCTCACCATCACCTAGAGCAGAAAAAATACCATCTAAACGACCCCTCACTCGACCCTACTCCTCCCCCACCACCTAACCCTTTCCCAACATAGCCATACATATTCAAGCACGAGCGCGACTTCAGAAAACCAACACTACCCCACTACTCGCGAATGACCTTTTAGTTTTGGTCTTTTAATTAAATAAAGAGGCTATAGGAAAGTAGGGGGCATCACTACGAGTGCTAGGACACCCTGTATGTTCAAATCCGACCATTGGTTAGCGAGATATCAAGTTCGGGGCCGATACGAGGAGGGTTCAAAAAGAAGTGTCACAGCTCTCCCCTTACCACACTACTCGTATAGAAAGGAATGTCTGAAAATTTTCACTAACACATAATACACGTTCACCATACATTGTGTCCAATTTTTGAATGTTAATGATACGGAAAAGAGTATGCATTGGTAATTCAGTGAGCTTTTTTTCTCTCTAATCAACAGTTCTGCCCCCATAGCATTGAGAATATTTATTGTAGTAGCCCATAAAAGAAACGAAAAAAAATCATATCTATTACAGTTTAGCTATAAGTGACCAGAACCACTATAACATTTTATTCTAATAAGGAGATTTGCATAATGATAAGAAAAAAATGCTTACCATAATGATGGATTGTGTAAGTAAACGTCTTTTGCTGCTTGATGCCACTACTAAACTGATACTCATACAACAGACAAGTGAGTTCTAGTTTCGCTGACGTAATCGTATGTTCCCACGCCCTATCTGTGTGTTCCGCGCGCCGTAGTGGCTAAATTTGAGACTAGATGATATGATTTGCTGACGTTATCGTATGTTCCCCTGGACACACACGCAGGCCCCTGTGGACGGGTCCTTGTGGACGAGTCCCTGTGGACGGGTCCCTGTGGACGGGTCATTGTTGACGGGTCATTGTTGACGGGTCCTTGTTGACGGGTCCTTGTTGACGAGCCCTTGTGGTTGGGTCCTTGTTGACGGGTCCTTTTTGACTAATCCCTTTAGACCGGTCCCTTTGGACTGGTCCCTATGGACTGCCCCTATGACCCCTAATGTTATGATGAAATTAAACGTTGTTCTACATGAAACGCATGTGAAGAGCCGATTGCTACTATGAATTTACATGTTTGTTTTTTGTTTTTACGCATGCGTACTTGTTTTCTTGTAAGCGGGCAGGCTTTTTGAATAATGATTTATAGATGAGTTTTTTTAATCACCAAAAGATCCAAAACTAATAGGTCATTAGCTTTTTAATATTTCATGAACCGATAAGGCTAGGGACTTGTATGAGAGATCGTTGGACTTGAGGTGGCATTCTGTTTTTGAATGTCTTTTTTGTCAAAAGGGCTTAACTACACTTTTGTTAATATCTCGCTAACTAATAATCAGGAAGGGTCAAGTGAGTTGTCATGGGACTCAGGATGGTCAACCCTTTTCCCTGGCCAATGAATTTACCCAAAATACCCAATACATCAAATTCATTGACCTTAGATTTTATAAACTAACAAGCTGACCCGGCAGACGTTGTCCTGCCAATCAAAGAAAGTGTTGTAACTTTGTTTCTTGAAGTGCTTTTGGATACACATTTATTTTTTCAATTTCTGTTAACTGCCTCTAAACTATCGTGAATTGAATTAACTAATTCAGAAACATTCGTTGGAGCGTGCACAACAACTCTCCAAAGTTTCATCGCAAACGGATAAATGGCATTTAACGCATAGGTGATTTGGTTTAAATGATTCGTGCGCTGTCACTCATTTGTTGAATCTACTCGTGCTCTACCAACTGTGAAATGGATTTACTAAGTTAGAAAGCTTCACGTAAGTGTACACAACAACTCATCAAAATTTCATCGCAATCGATGAATAGTATATGAACGCATACAGGATTTTGTTGGAACGCTTCGCGCGTCGTCACTCATTTGTAACATATACTCGTCCGCTACCAATATTGTAAAATGGATTTACCAAGTTGAACACCTTCCCTGGCGTGTACACAACAACTCATCAAAGTGTCATCGGAATCGGATGAATGACATATGAACGAATAAGTGATTTTCATTAAACGATTCGCGTGCCGTCACTCATTTCTTGAATCTACTCATGCGCTACCAATTGTAAAATAGATTTACTAAGCCTGAAACCTTCTCTGGCGTGTACTCAATGATTCACCAAGGTTTGATCGCAATCGGATGAATGACATATGACCGCATACGGGACATTGTGGAAACGATTCGCGCGCCGTCGCTCATTTGTTGAATCTACTCGTGCGCTACTTATTAAAAACTGGATTTACTAAGACAGAAACATTTCCTGGAGTGTACACAACAATTCACCAAAGTTTCATCGCAATCTGATAAATGGTATATGGCCGCATACGATACTTTGTTGAAATGATTCGCGTGCCGTCACACATTTGTTGAATCTACTCGTGCGCTACCTATTGTAAAATGGATTTATTAATCCAGAAACCTTCCGTAGGGTGTACACAACATCTCACCCAAGTTTCATCGTAATCGGACGAATGGTATTTGAACGCATACGGGACCTTATTGAAACGCTTCGTGCGTCGTCGCTCATTTGTTGAATCTACTCGTGCGAAACCTCCTGTGAAATGTATTTACTAAGTTAGAAACCCTCACGTAAGTGTACACAACATCTCACCCAAGTATAATTGCAATCGGATGAATGGTATATGAACGCATACGGGACTTTGATTAAAAGTTCGCGCGTCGTTGCTCATTTGTTGAATCTACTCGTGAGCTATCTATTGTAAAATGGATTTACTAAGTTAGAAACCCTCACGTAAGTGTACACAACATCTCACCCAAGTTTCATCGCTATCGGACGTATGGTATTTGAACGCATACGGGACTTTGCTGAAACGCTTCGCACGTCGCCGCTCATTTGTTCAATCTACTCGTGCGCAACCTCCTGTGAAATGGATTACTAAGTTAGAAGCCTTCAATTAAGTGTACACAACAACTCATCAAAGTTTCATCTCAATCTATGAATGGAATATAAACTTATACGGGATTTTGTTGAAACGCTTCGCGCGTCGTCACTCATTTGTTGAATCTAGTCGTGCGCTACCTAATGTGAAATTGATTTACTAAGCCAGAAGCCTTCCCTGGAGTGTACACAACATCTCACCCAAGTTTAATCGCTCTCGGACGAATGGTATTTGAACGCATACGGCACCTTTTTGAAACGCTTCGCGCGTCGTCGCTCAGTTATTGAATCTATTCGTGCGCTATCTATTGTAAAATGGATTTACTAAGCCAAACACCTTCCCTGGAGCTCACTCAACATACCACCCAAGTTTCATGGCAATCGGATGAATGGTATATGAACGCATGCGGGACTTTGAAACGCTCTAACGTGCAGAGACAAACAGTAGAATTCGACATCACTGCCACCTTTGGTATAAAACACAACTTTTCGCCACGGGCGGAGTGTATGTAATGGCGGTAGTTGCACAGGTTGCGACCAGGTGGCTCTAACGTGCAGAGACAAACCGTCCAAAGACATCAGCTTTCACGAAGGCCAAGGCTAGTGGTTTCCATGACGACTCTTCTTGACTGTATATTGTGGTTCTAAAATTGTGTGTAAATTGTGGTTCTAAAATTGTGTTCATTCCACCTACCAGGTCAGATTGTGAATCTAAACCATACATGGACCCACCCTAATGTACATACCAAATTCCATCAAAATCGGTTCAGTCGTTTAGGAGGAGTTCAGTCACATACACACGTGTCGAAGAATTATATATATAAAGATAATTGGATACGAACATGTGAGATGTTTACCATGCGTGATGAAACATAGCTAGGTAGAGAAAGAATTAGTGTAGGCTACATGTATGGTGACTGACAAGTCTTTTACCATTGAAACTTGTTTTCAGTTCAAACTGCAGTATAGAGAGAGTATTGGTTGCAGGTATGGGTTAATAAATGAGAAACGGTGTACGCAAACTCTGATTTATCATGAATTAAGAGTAGACTATCTTTAATTGATTGGTTAAAGATGATAGTTAAAAAACAAAAATGCTCAGTGGTTACCGAGACAAAATGGTCGCTACACACAACAAGCTTTAAATACTTGAGGCTAATAATCTATACACACACACACACACACACTCGCTTGTTGTAAACTAAACTGTGTTGCTGTCAGTGCTCAGACCGTAGGCTAAAAACAAAATGCATTGCTAACAGAAATATAATCATTTCCGGTTGTCTAATGTTACCATTTATCCATTTTTTTGTGTTGCAGTGGTAAGCACTTTTAGCTCTTGTACTGGTGGTCTTAACACGATTTCCAGGTCTGAGGCCTAGAACAAGTCGAACTAAGAAACAAGGGCATAGTGGTGCAGTGGTTAAGCTGTTAGCCTTCTCACCAGGGCTTCGATTTCAGGTTAATATGCATGTCATAAACATATTAAACAAAAAAAAAAACAGAGATAACGTTTAAAACTGATTACATTTGTGTCTTTTCAAATTATTACTTGGATTACAAATACAAAGGTGAACTGGGTTTGATATACAGTTAATGCTGTCTATCACACACTAGACTGTAAGAAAGCCAAAAGAGCAAAAGGCGTAGGTAGAGCAGTGGTAAAATTGCTATATGTAGAGAACTACCTGGCAAAGCTATATCGTATAAACAGTGCAGTATACAATCCAGCAATCAAATTTCTATCTTGTGGAACAGAGAAATGCACTTACGTGAGAAAATGTAAGTTCATGTGTATTATGACCTAACACAAAAGAGTTCACCTGTGCACATGCATGATAAGAGCTAACAAGACACATTTTGTTTAGTTCGTACGTAACGTTAGGTTAGGGCTACGAGGCACATGCCATTTGAGAGCAGGTCAAGGGATCTAACTTGGTAGTTGGATGTGTTATAACGAGTCATTTGTAGTTGAAAGAGAATAATACTTGTTCTTAAGATGTTAAAACTGAGGAGATGGTACGTACAGTAAGAAGTCTTGTTATTTCCTGTGTCATATTACAGACATGGCAGAGAGCACACAGTTATGTTGCTATGACTAACGCTGCAGTAATTTGAAACCTCACGTGTTCATCAAGACAATGGGTGATGATTATACAAAGTTAGCAGTCATTGGATATTACACAGGTGTTCCTTCCGGTGTCATGTTGCTGACATGGCAGAGAGCGCACAGTTCTATTGCTATGACTAACGCTGCAGTAATTTGAAACCCCCCCCCCCCAGGTGTTGGTCAAGACAATGGGTGATGATCATGCAAAGTCAGCAGTTATTGGATACCACACATCAACATGGACCAAATCATAAATGTGTTGTCATAACCTGCAGAAACCTCATTTAAAGATTTTAGATTTAACATTTTAAATTTAAGATTTTTTTGATTTTTAGATTTTACTTTTTTACATTTTCCTAAAAGAGTAAACTACAAGGTCACATACCTAACCTCATTAAACCTAACTTTACCAAACCTAACTTAAGCTAATCCAAAGGCTAATGCACATACACAAAATATATAAGGTACATGCAACTATCCTTATGCTAGTCTTACAGGTTACTGTACAACATGATCATTACCCCAAACGGATTTTTTTTTCATTTTGTTGTTTACACATATGTCAATTTTCCAATTTCCCATTTTCAGTTTTTTTTAATGTCAGTTTTAAGTTTTTCAATTTCATAATATGGAAACATGGATTTTGCATTTAGTTGTTAACACATTTATCAATTTCACATTTTCCCATTTACAGTAAGGATACCTATCAGTAGAAATCTGCTAAGTGCCATTTTTATGAACATTGAGTATTATAGTAAAAAGTGTTTAGTCAGTTTATTTGTGAGTATTTATTCTTCTAATTTGAATAACATACAGATATAGTATTCCTTGCTATCCAGTGGCAGATTTAGGTTCATAATATGAAAATTGTGGAATTCTGTTTGAGTGAAATGTTAGAAGTTGTGAAAGGTGCAAAGTCCACTAGTCTTTACGAATGTGCTACGTGCTAATTAAACAAATATGACGGCTTTCCGACACGCAAACACGTGACATACGGTTGTCCTTGCACGAAACACTGAAACTCCAAGTTAATTCCACAAACTTCCAACGACTGACCTTGTGATTTGATGATGGTCATTGCGAAGGCCATAAGCATGGGAAATTGCAACCGTTTAAAATCGAATAGCACGTCCGGTGGAGTCATTGTTATGCGCGGAATCAAAACAACTTCTCCATCGATGACGTTGTTCATTTGCTTTTCCACAGCCGGTCGTGTTCCATTGCATAGTCGAAGTTGATTGATGTTACGCAACATGATGATGACTGAGCCTACTTTCAATTGCAAATTGTGAGGTGGTAATCCAGGCAATTCCAGCGAATTCGAAAATTCTGTGAGATGGCTGACTACCTCATCCCGGTTGATAACTGTGTCAACCGATTTGAAGGAAAGCAACTGTCCCGGACTGAAATTTTGAATGGACTTGTTGGGATAGTTATTTTTCGCTGCCAATATGGCTCGTTCTCTCAGCCAATTATGGTTTTTGTAGTTCTGCGCTACGTTCGGAAGAACAACCCGAATGAGATCCTCCTTTGATTCGGTCAACTGATGTTCCAGGTCCATAGGAGCATCGCGTCGGCGCAATCAATCATGTCCAGTGTGTCGTGCTCGTTGGCGTTGTGTTTAATATTCACGAACTCATTGCTTTCTGAATCTATTCGCTGTTCGTTCATTTACAGTCGCTCTCGAACGTAAGTCAGACATGCCCATACGACTATTTTCATTATCCGTCGATCTTTGGTCATCAGTGCGGTTTGCACGTGAAGTAGCTCGCTGGCTTCGACGACCTCTGTCAGCTCTTCCTCTCCTTGGCATTGTAATGGACACTAAAATGACACGGAATTGTTTTCATAGTAACTCATATCTATCGAACCTACCTTGAGAACTTGACAATATTGACATCCTTTCCGTTAGTAGTACATTCTCACATTAGATATCTTGGTCGAAACACATTAACGTGAAATGTAATATTATTATAACATACTTTAATATGCTGTAATTTGATCATACAGTATGATTCTGTTACGTTAAGTATTATTTTGTTGCACGTATTGATCAAAGGGTACGGTACGGGATGTTATCTTTGCTCATAGAAAATTTTGAAGTGGATGCACTGTGACACCATCTGTCAGTCAAGTTATTAGATTCAATATTGGCAAGGCTTTTTAATGTAAATTAATTTAAAAATACTGCCAATTCGATTTTGTTCAAACCACTTTCTAAACACTGTCTACCATAATGAGAACAAATTGTAAAATTTTCATTGAAATTGGAGCACTTGTTTTCGAGATTTTGTGAGACTAATGCACGGCAAAGTCGCGCGTACAACGGGAAACAAACTGTGCTATCCGTACACAGGTTCCTACCAGTACGAACTGCTAATAATTGAGTATTCTAAGTTCCTTGAACAATTCTGTCAACGATGCACATATTGGAGGGAAATGAGAACAAATGATTGGCACATTGCACCTTTCTTCTGAACGAGCTGCAGGACTTACCACTAGTGCCATCTTGTGATGCTTCGAAACCACTGAGGAGTTAGCCCTTTTGATATGTAATGCTACATCGCACATAGCACCATTCTTGCAAAAAAACGGCTTTTTTTTTAAAATGACACTTAGCACCTTTCTACTGATAGGTATCCATTCTCAAAATGTCAGTTTAAAATTTTTCAATTTCATGATATAGAAACATGGATTTTCCAATTTGTTGTTTTCACATTTGTCAATTTACCAAATTCCCATTTACAGTTTTTAAAATTTCAGTTTAATGTTTTTTTTTATTTGTAAATATGGAAACATGGATTTTTCCATTTTGTGGTTTTCACATTTTTCAATTTACCAAATTCTCATTTACAGTTTTTTAAATTTCAGTTTAATGTTTTTTGTTCTATTTGTTAATATGGAAACATGTATTTTTTACAATTTGTGTTTTACATGTCATGCAACTATCCTTATGCTAGTCTTATAGGTTACTGTACGACATGATCACTACCCCCACTGGATATTATTTTTCATTATGTTGTTTAGACATATGTCAATTTTCAAATTTCCCATTTTCAGTTTTTTTATGTCATTTTTAAGTTTTTCTATTTCATAATATGGAAACATGGATTTTGCATTTTGTTGTTTACACATTTATCAATTTCACAATTTCCCATTTACAGTTCTTAAAATGTCAGTTTAAAGTTTTTTCAATTTCATGATATAGAAACATGGATTTTCCAATATGTTGTTTTCACATTTGTCAATTTACCAAGTTCCAATTTACAGTTTTTAAAATTTCAGTTTAATGTTTTTTTCTATTTGTCAATATGGAAACATGGATTTTTCCAATTTGTGTTTTACATGTTAATTTTGCATTAGGCGTGGAGAGAAGTGGGTAGTAATTAAAAATGTGCAAGCAGTGTCCATTGTTGACAGGTCATTGTTGACGAGTCCTTCTCATACAACAGACAAGTGAGTTCATGTTTCGCATGCATTGCCTAAAATGTAATACCATGCAAGTGTTTAACATTTTGCAAATTAGCTTATGTATTAGTTTATGTGTGGGGTCTTATGTTGGGCATTTTGTGTTGGCTTATTTGACAAGTTATGTTGTCAATGCATTTAGTGGATTTTTTCTCTTGGTCTTGGAAAGTATATCAGTCCATTTTATCACAACATAATGCTTACTGCCATGTTTGTAAGCAACAACAACAACACACTAAACTTTCAAAAAAATCTAAGGTACTCTCAACTCGTACTCTTACCTCTATCCCATGCCAAGTCAGGAACATTTCTTTTTTTCAAAAAAAAAGGTGAATGGGGAAAGTAGACTATATGGTTAAACTAAAAAAACATATAAAGTCATATGTTAACTCTAACACCTACGTTTATCCCATTCTTAGTGTAAAAATATTATATTTTTTTAAAATTTTTCTAAAACATTTTTGGAAAGTAAGCTATATTTTTGAAAACTAATCATCCTATAAAGTTATATATAGACTCAAACCAATGGCTTTTATATCCTTAATCGTTAGAACAAAATATGGAATTTTTGAAAAAATGTTCATTTTTAAAAATGGGCTATATATTGGAAACCAGAAATTCTACAAAAAAAAGTGTGTTTGACATAAATGACAGGTATTGACCCCCCAGATCTCTGGGACAAAATCCAGAAATGTTTTAATCTAATCCTAGCTAACCTCACTTGACGTGACCATACCTGTTTGTAAGCAACAACAACAACAACACACTAAGATTCCATGAATTCCAGAGTACAATTTTTGCTCGAAGTCACTATTGAAGTGATAATGGGTTTTCCGATCCTATCACTATAAATTCATTACCCCCGCTCTTATCTCGGTCTCGACAACAACCATGCCTATTTTTATTATGTCAGATGATGTAATGTTCGGGTGCAAAGTGTGTGCAAAGTAGGTGTAGAAGTGAGTGAAAAGTAAATGTAAAAGAGGGTTCAAGGTGGGTGCAAAGTGGGTGCAAAGTGGGTGCAAAGTGGTTGCAAAAGTGGGTGCAAAGTGGGTGCAAAAATGGGTGCAAAGTGGGTGCAAAAGTGGAGTGCAAAAAGTTGTTGCAAAAGTGGGGTGTAAAAGTGGTAGCCTATTTGTAATGGCTTATTTGACAAGTTATTTTGTGGTACACTATTTGTAATGGCTTATTTGACAAGTTATTTTTTGTCAATGTATTTAGAGCATATTTCTCTTATTCTTGGAAAGTATCTCATCCCTTTTTATGATAGCATAATGCTTACCGCCATGTTTGTAAGCAACAACAACACATCAAAGTTCCAAGAATCCAAACTACTCTAAGGTTAATGATTGTCTCTCAACTCCATTCCACGCCTGGTCAAAAATATTATACATTTCAAATTTTTCAAAAAAAGGTAAATTGGGAAAGTAGGCTATATGTTTAAACTAAAAATCATATAAAATCATATGCTAGCTCCAACACCTACGTCTATCCCACTCTCAGTCAAAAATATATATATATTGAACCCTTCAGTATTGCAGTGTTTATATACAAGAATCTTGATCAAGGTTCACGCTCAGTTCATAGTGTGATGTTTACGTTCGCCAAACAACATGCTCTACTGAGGGAAGGGTCATAGGATTAAAACTATACTTAAGAAAAGAAGTGACAAGACGTAAAATAATAACATAATTTAATGACTATTTGTGCAAAAAAAAAATGAATATAGACAATAACAAACAATAATATTCCTCCCTGAATCTTCCCATGACAGAAATATCTATCAACGTTGAGGAGTCAGACGGATCTCCTCCTCATAAAAATGTGGATCCAAGCTCCACTAACTTGCATTGGGATTTTATGTACGCGTAATGACTAACTACGAGGAATGAGTACTCGGATGACTGTTCGTTTACAGCGGGTAACAGCCACGATGCTTACGAACAATCATCTCGTAAATCAATGTTTATGGATATAGGACACAACACTAATAAAAACCCTTAAAATTATTGCTGACACACAATCTAAATCTAATATTTACAGAAATCTCCCTCGAGACCCTCCTTCAGTGCGATGACGCATCTGACAAATGAGCTGCCAACGCGGCCAATTGCTCAATACACAAACAAGGAAAAGGCAGCATCGCACGTGACTGTACGGGTCACTAATACGGAACATAAACATGGAATTAAACCAACAACAACAAAAGCCTCACCGGCTGAGATTACCTTATATGAACAAAAATACACGTTAAGCTAACGCTTCGGAGATTATAGTGATTCGTAGGCAACTCCCATTTATTTAAACAATTTTTATCATTGATCAGTTCTTATTCTGTATTTCAAGTATTATTACGGAGCCAACAAGCACTCCACTAATGACCTTGATGCAATCTTTTCAGTCCTCCTTGTGAAAACAGCTTCCCCCCTTCCTCAACACTTGTCATTGTACAGCTCCAGTGTGTAAAAATAACTTGACCAACTGTCCCGTTATCTCGTAGAATCAACAGCAACAAATCTCAACCACATAAACATATCGTAAGACATTAATCGATATAGCCACATATGTCCTCGCAAGGTAACCATATGGACTCGGCACCAAGCTGACAGAAATCAGTCTACGCTGAAATTCCCGCTTGTAGTGACCAATAAAATACACACACATACACACTGCTGGGAAATACATAACACTTTTCACACAGGTCGGTTGAATCAGATGGTCACAATCTATTTAAGAATATTAAAACCTACGAGAGAGCTGACTGCTCTTCGCCACAACTCACATTGCTCCAACGGCAATAAACTCACTGAATCTGATCAATAATAAACATTACAAAGATTAATTTACCCTCCAATCTACTGTATGATTATATTAATTCAGTCCTACTTCTGAAACACAACATATCTCCGAGAGACGCTTCTTAACCGCATTACGTAAACATATGCGAACACGGTCGTCCACATAGCCACGTTAATGAAAACAAACAAACAAGAACTTACGACTACAAAAATTTTTGCGAGCTGTTTCCATGCAAAGGTGTGTCAGACCAAAACTAAATACACTACGTTAATCAACACAAGCAAGATATTTACAAACAAAATATGTCCCATATACCATAAGTTAACTTGTCAGATAATAAGAATATTATTCAGTACTCATCCTCGGCCAGTCACGGTCAGCGAACATCTGCAGCCATCTCCCTACTTAATGCTGCTTAGCTCATCTCAAACATCTCGACAGAGTGTTGACAGTTCCAAACTTCTTCCAGGATAAGCGATGTCATCTCTCGTGCTGATGCAAAAAGTTATAGATTATTACACACTCGATATCTGTCTACTAAATTCACCGTTTTAGGTACTTATTTCCCCAGAACAGTCTGTTGGCGAATTGTCGATGATACTGTCCCTACAAAATAGTACTGTGACTATCTATCACACTGAATTTATAACACATTTGTATTAATAAAAATCTGTGTCCTCATGACACGCAAAGTACAAGTGCCTACGTCCTCAGACGCGCAAAATGTAATAATAACCTGTGTCTCCCGACACACACAATGTAGTAATAACCTACGTCCTCAGACGCACAAAATGTAATAATAATATCTTGGCTCTTCACGCCACTTATAAATGAACTGGCCCGAGGTATCGATAGAGGGGGAAATTATATAAACATTTCTCAAAATAATAGTGGTACAGGAATGAAACGAATATCACTGAACTCGTAAAATTGCGCAGGTCAAGAATATGCCTATTAATTCTAGAATTGATCGTAGAGATGTTGTCTAGCCGATCTCCCGCGTTAATGCTAGCTATCGCGTGCCCAAGCTAGACTTGGCGCGTTCGTAAGCATTCTTCTCTCATTGGTTCCACTTTTCGTTAACTTCGCGGTTTTTATCAGACCTCGGCCTCGTAGGAGTGTCCAGTAGTACCATCAGCCACTCACGTTACTGCATTATATTTTTTCTAGGCGCGAATAGTACAATGAACATACCGTAAGCGTGTCTCACCACGCGTCCCTTCTATTTTGAGGTAGCCACCACCTGTCCTTCTGAAACATTGTTAGGCTCTTTCTTTTCACAATCCTTAAGTATTTAGCCTTTTGTCAAACTGCTGCAGGTATGTCCCCACTGTCTCCAACAAATGCTTGAAGTTTCCTCATCTTCGTCTGGCTATTTCATGACGCTGGTGGCAATATTAATTAATTGTAGAAATAAAACATCGAATCATTTATCCATCAGAGGATAAAGGGTTCACAACTCCTCCACTCACAAAATTTCGAACTTAGGATAAAATCTATAATTTTTAAAAGACTTCCGTAGGCCAATTTGTTTTATTTCAGAATCACCCCTTTTCTATTACTTGGTCTAGCCGCTCCGGTCTTGAATGCCATTTACTCGTTTTTTTTCCTGCTTGGACCTCACCCTTTCAGCTGCTTGCGTGACGCGCTGATGCCTTAGGCAACAATCTGCCCGTCTCGTTAATGTTTGTCAACACCATCTCCACTTCCTCCTTCACGTGCCGTACTGAACTGCCCCCCGTCCACTTGGTTGATATAGTACGTCCATATATTTAAACTGCATCATTATTTCGGCGCTCCCATGGTTCACTTCTTCGATACGTTTTTATATTGGCTGCATTGTAGACCGACATTGTTCCTGTGCTTAACTCTTTCACTCTGTATGCATAATTTCCTAGGTTTCTTACAATAGAATAGGGTCCTATGAACTTTTCACAGAATTTGCTGAAGATCTTCTTCTCTGGATCCGATGTAGCGGGTCGTTTCACCAAAACTACCTGGTTGATTTCTAGATCACGGTGAAATCTCTTATTTCTCACTCGCCGTAATCTGCGATCTGCTTGTTTTCTCATGTAGGCTCTCGTTCTCTCTATTCACAGGTCAGGTGCTATCATGGGATCTTGTGGGCAGTTAATGATTCTTTTCCACGTTCTCACTGGATACTCGTTTTTGTGTAAGACCATAGGGATCTGTCCTGTTGACTCGTGCCTGGTAGAATTCATACATGTCTCTACATCCTTAATTTTATCCACCCACTTATGATGTTCTTTGGGAATGAAGATTCTCAAGTATGATGTCACACATTTTATTGCTCGCTCACTTGGATTAGCTTGGGCATGTCGGATACTGCTTAAAACTTGTTTTATACCCATGTCCTCCATACCTTTCTTGAATTCGGCGCTTGTAAAATAGCTGCCACGGTCTTACAATATAAATTCTGGTTTTCCAAGGATTGGAATAACTCTATTTCGAATACGACTGAGTACTTGTTTCGATGTAGTTTTCTGAATGGGGCATAATACGACAAACTTAGAAAACACATCAATGCACACTAGCAAGTGACGGCAACCTCGCCTACCTTTCGGGATTGGACTGAAACAGTCCAGGGCCACTAGCTCGCAGGGTTTCTGAGGTAGCAGTGGTCTAGGATACTGCCTCATTAAATAGTTATTGGGCTTTGTCCTCTGACAAGGATCACAAGTCGTAATGACGTCACATATAGTTGTTCTCATACGTGGCCATGTAAATGTCACTCATATTGTCGCTTCGCATTTGTCTACTCCGACGTGTCCGTAACTTTCGTGAGTATGCCATGTCAATCCTCGCTGTAAAGATGCAGGTACTAGTATGCGTAACTTGGTGTGGTCATTATCTACCCATTTGTGCAGCAAATTGTTGACAGAAACATATCTTCCTTCTTTTGCTTTCGCTTCTCGAAATGCAGGTGTTCCTGTAGGTAGCTGCTTTCTGAAGTATTGAATTAATAGCATCATCCATGGTTCCACTTCCTGTTCTCGCTGTATCTCACGTAACTCCGCCAAGAATTCCCGGTCCTTCGGTGTTAACTCCAAGTGTTGTACCATCGCTGTTTCTTCAACATCAGGCTCTGGGTTCCTGCTGAGTGCATCCGGAATCACGTTCATCTTCCCTGGACAATGTTCAATCTCAATGCTAAACTGCTGAATATATATAGACCAACGTTTCACACGTTCGCTTGCCATCGACGTCTTAAACAAGAATGTTAGTGCCTTGTGATCAGTCCTGACAACAATGGGGTATCCATAAATTATTCGTTTCCATTGTTGTAGCGCATGAAGGATGGCCAACAGCTCTAGTTCCGTTACAGTATAATTGCGCTCGTGCTTACGCAATTTTCGGCTGACAAATACCAAATATGTTTTACGTTGCAGGTTAGCTGGATCTTCTTGGTAGAGCATGGCACCTATACCAATTAGTGAAGCATCCGCTTGGATTATAAATTTGTGCTTGAAATCTGGATATCCTAACTTAATGCAGTTTTCCAGTAGCTGTTTTGTTGCTTGGAACGCCTTCTCGCATTCCGCATTCCACAACCATTTATTATTCTTTTTTAGCATTTCCTGCATAGGATCTACAGTCTCCGTGTAACCTGGACAGTTTTCTTTAAAGAATCCCGTTACGCCTAAGAAAGCCCGAATGTGCTTGACTCTCGTTAGTGTAGGGAAATTCTTTATCGCTTCGATCTTAGCTGGGTTTGGCTTCACTCCCTCCTTGTCAATAACGTGACCAAAATATAAGATCTCGCTCTTGAAGAAATGCGATTTCTTCAGGTTTACTTTGAAATTTGATGCATTAAGGTTGCCTAATACTTTATCTAAATTTTCCATGTGAATTTCAATGTTGTCGGATGCCAGCAGAATATCATCAATGTAGCGCACCGTCATCTCCTTAACTTCCTCTGTTAGATTCCGATCCAGGGCTCGGATTAAAGCACAGCCCGCTGTTTTGACTCCGAAGGGCATTCGGACGAAGCAGAACGTTTGGTTATCGAATAAGAAGCCAGTTAGAAGCTGTGACTTCTCATCCAATTCAATATGGTGGAAACTGGACGTCAAGTCTACTGATGAATAAATGCTCTTGTTCTTAAAGCCTTTTAGTACGTCTCTGATAATTGGCGCTCTGTTATACTCAGGAAAAATGAGTCTCATGTTGAGATTTCTGGCATCTAAACAAAGTCTAATAGATCCATTTGGTTTTGTGACTGCCAAAATCGCATTTAGATAAGGTGTAGGTGTCTTCCTTATCACTCCAGCTTGTAACATCTCATCTATAATTACCTTGACTTGACCACGATATTTTTCCGGAATTGGGTACAATCTACTTTTGAAAGGTGACCAATCCTCGACTTGCATTGAATATTTGAAATTTAATATTTTTCCAGGTACTGTATCGAATACTGCTTTGTGCTTCCTTAAAATCTCTTCCAATTGTTTTCTATGTTCACCCCCAAGTTGAATGTCATTGAGCCGCTCCTGTAGTAACTCTTCAAATTGTGCATCACTGTCATCTCCTTCTGTTAATAAAGACCATATCTCCTGGGATTCACTCTCCTCATCTAGTTCCACAACAGCTCCTTCTATGATGTTATCTTCTGCCTTTCGTATCTCCTCTTCCGTTTCTTCCGATATTGCTTCCAATGCCCAAGAATTTACATCTCTTCCGGTAGTGATTTCATCCATATGCAATCCCACGTTCTTCAGTTGATCATACTCTCTAAAACTGACTGTGTTCTTGTGCAAATCTATCACTGCTTGATAGTCACAAATGAAATTTGCACCAAGATTTATATTGAAATTCATCTTTGCCATGATAATGAATGTTTGCCCAAAACTGTGTTACAATATGTTCAGCTCTAAGTATGCCTGACGTTTACAAGTGACGGTGCGTTCAGGAATAACACCCCTCACTTTGAGTTGTGGTACGGGAATCACAGGAATATTCTGACTCCGTCCCAACTCTCGAACCAAGGCCTCCGATACCAGACTGATCTGCGACCCCGTATCCAATAAACATCTTATATTAATTCCACCAATCCTCGCGTAAATAATGGGTAACTGTCTAATATCATCGTTCCGTGGTTTCACCGTCTCCTCCAGGCAATCTTCTAGCAAAGCAATCCATTCTTGCATGTTCGCTACTATCCATCCATCTTCAACTTCCGACTGTTGCGTTTGTAGACTGTCTCCTTTATCCAAATTTAGCATTTTTTTTTAGCCCCGCTGTGACTCCCATCATCATTTTGTCGCCCACGCCCCTGACATTCCTCTTGTCTCAGTAGACTTCCAGCTTCCTCAGTATGTGTGTCTGGATGCTTCATGTTCCCAATGGCTTTTTCCCGTCGTCCTTGCTCTCCACCTTGACTACCGTGTAATTCCTCTAGGTAATTTTGTGATTGAGCGTGCCTATCATCCCAGTCATTTCGATAATTACGTGCCTCTCCTTGATTTTGATCTCTCCTTCCTTTCCATCTTTGATTCCCATTGTAATTACCGTATCTTCCATAAGGCCCCTCATTTCTTCGATTCTCACGCCATTGTTGATACCTTCTCTGTTGATATCTATTGTTGCCTTGATATGACCTATTGTTGTAATTATTCTCGTTACGCTGGTACGGTCTGTTTTCTACCTCTTCCTGATTTCGCCTAGGTGTGGATGTGCTTGTATTTGTACCCTGCGTTTTAGTGTTCGCCTGTTTTGGTTTTATGACCTCTGACGTATTGACTAACTCCAGTTGTCTTCCTCCTCTATAATGATTATGAGATGTAGTCTCATCTATCTGGCGTAATATCTGTTCTGCATGTAAGGCCGTACTAACGTTCGCTGCGACTAGTACTTGTTGCACGTTGACTGGTAACTGCCGCGCTATAGTCATCACCAGATCCGCTTCATTTAAAGGGTATTCAAGGTCGCGAAATTTTAGCATTTGCATGTTAAAGAAATCTGAGTATTTCGTTTGCTGGGTAGTTTGGTATTTCCTAGAGTAAAGCTCCTTTCTTAAACTCTGTTGCAATGCCGGTGACCAGTATTTGCGCAGAAACGCGATTTTAATATCTGCCATAGTTCCAAATGTATATTTGAAGCTTAAAAACCATGTAAGGACATTTCCTGATAAGAATCTCTCCATCATCCTTAACCTACGTGCTTCAGGTACCCCAGTGTCATTGTAATGATCTTCAATTTCTTTAATAAAGGCTTTAGGTGTCACCCCTGAATTCTCCGTGTACTTCTGCGGTTTATAATCGTTCGAGCGAATTACTTGGATAAATTGTGTGGGCTGATGACCGTTCTGTGGCGTGGAACTCCTTTCAATATTCTTGCGAAACCCCTCCGTGTTTGTCGTTAATGGGCTCTCTGTCTGAGTTTGACTTCCTGCTGTGCTCTCCCCTCCAGTATTGAGTCATCCTGCTTATCTTTCATTGTTCCCGTTTTAAATATCGAGGATTGTTCTATCGACCTCAGTTCAGCTTTAATGATCCTGTCTGTTTGTTCTTTAAGTTTACTCTTAATTTCTAGTTCTAATGCTTGAATACGAGTATGATTTTCGCCTACTGTCTTAAGGATGGTTGATCTTTCCTCTTTAGAATCGATATTCATTTTTCGCCAATCTTTTCTTATTTGCTCCTTAATTGTGCTTACTTTCTCCTCAATCTGGCTCTTAGTGTCATCCTGATTGCTTTCTATCTGGCTTTTCCATTCTTCCAATCTCGCGCTATTTTAGTCGATGGTATCCTTTAATTGATCCTGATCCGCTTCTAGGCTTTTCCATTGCTCCGCTGATTTTATTTCGAGACGGCCCATATCTTTAATTATGCCGGATATATTTTCATCTACCGCTGATAATTGTTGTTGAATGACCTTGCCGCTTTTTCCATTTACTTAAATCGTCCTTCCAACGTATCCTGAGCTATCTTGACCTCGCTCGTACTCATAGTGCATGCTAGTTCAATTTGCTCTAATTTACCTAACACCGTTTCATCCAGAATGCTAAGTATTTGATCAAATATAATTTCCATTTTCCTAATCTGATCTAATTGTTTTTCATTGTTTTTACTAACATCTAGGGCCAGCAATACCATCTGTTGATTAGTGTGATCCTTCATCTCTGCGGTTAACGAAGCTAATTGGTTCGTGTTTTTAACATTATGTGCCTCTAACTGCGAATTTATAGTGTCATTGATTTCGCTTTTTAATAATCTTGCTTGTTCCGCCTGATATTCATTTTTTTCAATCCTACTGTTGTTTAATTGTGTCCGCAATTATTCACTTTGTTCAGATAGTTTTGTGTTTAGTGATTCACTTTGTTCGGATAGTTTAGTTTTTAGTGATTCACTCTGCTCAGACAATTTGTTTATAGACTCACTTTGTTCTAACATAGTATTGTTTAGTGATTCACTTTGTTTGGATAATTTCGCGTTTAATGCTTCACTTTGTTCTAACATACTATTGTTTATTTGTTCAGATAATTTCGCGTTTAATGCTTCACTTTTTTCTAACATACTATTGCTTATTTGTTCAGATATTTTCGCGTTTAATGATTCGCTCTGTTCTGATAGTTTAGTGTTTAATGATTCACTCTGTTCCGCCAATTTGGTGTCCAACAATTTCTGTGTCCTCCTAGCAGCACTTTCAATGATTTCTTGAATCTGTTCTACTGTTGCCATGTTATACACTTTATATGAGACATTAGGGAAATGGCATAAAGCAATGCCCCCTGACACACACATACAATCCCCATGCACATTTAATTTCTTTACCCTACTCAGTTCATTTATATTTTACATTTAATCCCACTAGTCAATCGCATCTCTGAGTGGTTCTAATTTTACTCAATTTAATTTAAACCCAAACACATATTCAGTCATTAAATTGTTATCCTGATCTGATATTAACACTGACTAATTAACAAAGTATTAATTGTCATTTAAGGCTACCAGCCTCCTAACATTTTCTTGAGTTTGACTTTCTAAACAAATCTAGTTTTAACTTTAATCATTGGGCGCCCGATATCACGTATATTACTTTTACTTTAATTCAATAGACAAAAACGTGAACCGTATTTTACATTGCAAACTCCTGATTTTAATTTATATTTCACACAGTTGGCGGTATCCTCTTCGCCTCAATTACTTTTAATAAAATATCACTTTCCGGTGATTAAAATACTGTCATATCTGCCTCCACTTGTGGCATGTCAGTTTTATTCAATAACGCCAACTAAATGTGTTCCAGCAGCGAACCAGCAAGAAAAATACACCTTCATTGTTGCGTCAGTTTGTAAACCAAACTACGCTTACATTGACATGTGCAATTTCTTTGCCGCTACACCACAGTGAACCGCCCCACGATTGGCCGCGCCAGTTTACCTCCTATGAACCCTTCAGTATTGCAGTGTTTATGTACAAGAATCTTGATCAAGGGGTCGCGCTCAGTTCATAGTGTGATGTTTACGTTCGCCAAACAACATGCTCTACTGAGGGAAGGGTCATAGGATTAAAACTATACTTAAGAAAAGAAGTGACAAGACGTAAAATAATAAAATAATTTAATGACTATTTGTGCAAAAAAATGAATATAGACAACAACAAATAATAATATTCCTCCCTGAATCTTCCCATGACAGAAATATCTATCAACGTTGAGGAGTCAGACGGATCTCCTCCTCATAAAAATGTGGATCCAAGCTCCACTAACTTGCATTGGGATTTTATGTACGCGTAATGACTAACTACGAGGAATGAGTACTTGGATGACTGTTCGTTTACAGCGGGTAACAGCCACGATGCTTACGAACAATCATCTCGTAAATCAACGTTTACGGATATAGGACACAACACTAATAAAAACCCTTAAAATTATTGCTGACACACAATCTAAATCTAATATTTACAGGAATCTCCCTCGAGACCCTCCTTCAGTGCGATGACGCATCTGACAAATGAGCTGCCAACGCGGCCAATTGCTCAATACACAAACAAGGAAAAGACAGCATCGCACGTGACTGCACGGGTCACTAATACGGAACATAAACATGGAATGAAACCAACAACAACAAAAGCCTCACCGGCTGAGATTACCTTATATGAACAAAAATGCACGTTAAGCTAACGCTTCGGAGATTATAGTGATTCGTAGGCAACTCCCATTTATTTAAACAATTTTTATCATTGATCAGTTCTTATTCTGTATTTCAAGTATTATTACGGAGCCAACAAGCACTCCACTAATGACCTTGATGCAAACTTTTCAGTCCGCCTTGTGAAAACAGCTTCCCCCTTCCTCAACTCTTGTCATCGTCCAGCTCCAGTGTGTAAAAATAACTTGACCAACTATCCCGTTATCTCGTAGAATCAACAGCAACAAATCTCAACCACATAAACATATGGTAAGACATTAATCGATATAGCCACATATGTCCTCGCAAGGTAACCATATGGACTCGGCACCAAGCTGACAGAAATCAGTCTACGCTGAAATTCCCGCTTGTAGTGACCAATAAAATACACACACATACACACTGCTGGGAAATACATAACACTTTTCACACAGGTCGGTTGAATCAGATGGTCACAATCTATTTAAGAATATTAAAACCTACGAGAGAGCTGACTGCTCTTCGCCACAACTCACATTGCTCCAACGGCAATAAACTCACTGAATCTGATCAATAATAAACATTACAAAGATTAATTTACCCTCCAATCTACTGTATGATTATATTAATTCAGTCCTACTTCTGAAACACAACATATCTCCGAGAGACGCTTCTTAACCGCATTACGTAAACATATGCGAACACGGTCGTCCACATAGCCACGTTAATTAAAACAAACAAACAAGAACTTACGACTATAAAATTTTGTGCGAGCTGTTTCCATGCAAAGGTGTGTCAGACCAAAACTTAATACACTACGTTAATCAACATAAGCAAGATATTTACAAACAAAATATGTCCGATATACCATAAGTTAACTTGTCAGATAATAAGAATATTATTCAGTACTCATCCTCGGCCAGTCACCGTCAGCGAACATCTGCAGCCATCTCCCTACTTAATGCTGCTTAGCTCATCTCAAACATCTCGACGGAGTGTTGACAGTTCCAAACTTCTTCCAGGATAAGCGATGTCATCTCTCGTGCTGATGCAGAAAGTTATAGATTATTACACACTCGATATCTGTCTACTAAATTCACCGTTTCAGGTACTTATTTCTCCAGAACAGTCTGTTGGCGAATTGTCGATGATACTGTCCCTACAAAATAGTACTGTGACTATCTATCACACTGAATTTATAACACATTTGTATTAATAAAAATCTGTGTCCTCATGACACGCAAAGTACAAGTGCCTACGTCCTCAGACGCGCAAAATGTAATAATAACCTGTGTCTCCCGACACACACAATGTAGTAATAACCTACGTCCTCAGACGCACAAAATGTAATAATAATGTCATGGCTCTTCACGCCACTTATAAATGAACTGGCCCTAGGTATCGATAGAGGGGGAAATTATATAAACAATTCTGAAAATAATAGTGGTACAGGAATGAAACGAATATCACTGAACTCGTAAAATTGCGCAGGTCAAGAATATGCTCATTAATTCTAGAATCGATCGTAGAGATGTTGTCTAGCCTATCTCCCGCGTTAATGCTAGCTATCGCGTGCCCAAGCTAGACTTGGCGCGTTCGTTAGCATGCATCTCTCATTGGTTCCACTTTTTCGTTAACTTCGCGGTTTTTATCAGACCTCGGCCTCGTAGGAGTGTCCAGTAGTACCATCAGCCACTCACGTTACTGCATTATATTTTTTCTAGGCGCGAATAGTACAATGAATATACCATAAGCGTGTCTCACCACGCATCCCTTCTATTTTGAGGTAGCCACCACCTGTCCTTCTGAAGCATTGCTAGGCTCTTTCTTTTCACAATCCTTAAGTATTCAGCCTTTTGTCAAACTGCTGCAGGTATGTCCCCACTGTCTCCAACAAATGCTTGAAGTTTCCTCATCTTCGTCTGGCTATTTCATGACGCTGGTGGCAATATTAATTAATTGTAGAAATAAAACATCGAATCATTTATCCATCAGAGGATAAAGGGTTCAATATATTTATATATTCTTTTAATTTTTCCAAAAAATATTTGGAAAGTAGGCTATATTTTGAAAACTACTCATCCTAAAAAGTCATATATAGACTCAAACCATTGGCTTTTATGTCCTTAATCGTTAGAACATAACATGGAATTTTTGACATTTTTCCAAAAAAAATCGTTTTTTTAATGGGCTATATTTTTTATACTATGAAATTTAAAAAAATGTGTTTGACATAAATGACAGGTATTTACTCCCTCTACCATAAAGCCAAGTCTCAGGTCTCTGGAACAAAATCCAAAAAGTTTCAATTTTGAAAGTAGGCGATATTTTGAAAACTTATCATTCTAAAAAGTCATATATAGACTCAAGCAAATGTTCTTTAAGTCCTTTATCGATAGAACAAAACTTAACATATTTTCAATTTTTCCAAAAAAGGTCAATTTTCAAAATTGCCTATATTCTGGAAACAAATAATTTTACAAAAAAGTTTGTTTAACGTAAATTAAAGGTCTTTACCCCCTCTACCCGAAAAATAAATTGTATGTGCCTAGGACAAAAACTGTGCAGTAGTGTGTTTGTACGGGTTCTATAACCACCTCCACCTCCCCACCTCACAAGATGGCGGCCGTAGCTTAACTTAACGTAGCCTATCCTAACAAGATGGCGGCCGTAGCCTAACCTAACCTAACCTAACCTACGAGGTGTGATCAAAAAGTTCCAAAAAGGTGGCTGCGACTTAACCTAACCTAGCCTAGCCAAACCTAACCTAACCTACAAGGTGTGATAAAAAAAAGTTCCAAAATGGCGGCCGTACCTTCACTTAACCTAACTTAACCTAAACCGACGAGGTGTGATCAAAAAAAATTTCAAAATAGTGGTCACAGCTTAACTGAACCTAGCCTAACCTTACCTAACCTAACCTAAACCTACGAGGTGTGATCATAAAGTCCCAAAATGGCGGTCGTAGCTTAACTCAACCTAACCTAACCCTACGAGGTGTGATCAAAAAGTTCCAAAATGGCTGCCGTAGCTTAACTCAACCTTTGATTGACACCTGTTGATTGACCCCTTTTGATTGATCTCTGTTGATGAATCCCTTTGGACTGGCCCCTGTTGACTAACCCCTTTTTGGACGGGTCCTTTTTGAAGGGAGTCATTTTTTTACGGGCCCCGGAGGACGGGTCCTTGTTGACGGGTCCCTGTGGGCGGGTCCTTTGGACTGATCCCTATGGACTGGCCCTTGCATTTTATCCAAATAATGTCAAAGGGACCCGCCCACAGGGACCCGTCAACAAGGACCCGTCCTCCGGGGCCCGTTAAAAATGACTCCCTTCAAAAAGGACCCGTCCAAAAAGGGGCTAGTCAACAGGGTCCAGTCCAAAGGGATACATCAACAGAGATCAATCAAAAGGGGTCAATCAACAGGTGTCAATCAATGGTTAAGTATAGCTACGGCAGCCATTTTGGAACTTTTCGATCACACCTCGTAAAGTTAGGTTAGGTTGAGTTAAGCTACGACCGCCATTTTGGGACTTTATGATCACACCTCGTAGGTTTAGGTTAGGTTAGGTTAGGCTAGGTTCTGTTAAGCTGTGACCACTATTTTGAAAAGAAAAATTGATCACACCTCGTAGGTTTAGGTTAAGTTAGGTTAGGTTAGGTTAAGTGAAGCTACGGCCGCCATTTTGGAACTTTTTGATCACACCTTGTAGGTTAGGTTAGGTTAGGCTAGGCTAGGTTAGGTTAAGTCGCAGCCACCTTTTTGGAACTTTTGATCACACCTCGTAGGTTAGGTTAGTTTAGTTTAGGCTACGGCCGCCATCTTGTTAGGTTAGACTACGTTAAGTTAAGCTACGGCCGCCATCTTGTTAGGTTAGGCTAGGTTAAGTTAAGCTACGGCCGCCATCTTGTGAGGTGGGGAGGTGGAGGTGGTTATAGAACCCGTACAAACACACTACTGCACAGTTTTTGCCCTAGGCACCTACAATTTATTTTTGGGGTAGAGGGGGTAAAGACCTTTCATTTACGTTAAACAAACTTTTTTGTAAAATTCTTAGTTTCCAAAATATAGGCAATTTTGAAAATTGACCTTTTTTGGGAAAAATTGAAAATATGTTAAGTTTTGTTCTATCGTTAAAGGACTTAAAGAACATTTGTTTCAGTCTATATATGACTTTTTAGAATGATAAGTTTTCAAAATATCGCCTACTTTCAAAATTGAAACTTTTTGGATTTCGTCCCAGAGACCTGGGACTTGGTTTTATGGTAGAGGGAGTAAATACCTGTCATTTATGTCAAACACATTTTTTGTAAATTTCATAGTTTACAAAATATAGCCCATTTTTTTAAATAACATTTTTTGGAAAAATGTCAAAAATTCCATGTTATGTTCTAACGATTAAGGACATAAAAGCCATTGGTTTGAGTCTATATATGACTTTTTAGGATGAGTAGTTTTCAAAATATAGCCTACTTTCCAAATATTTTTTGGAAAAATTTAAAGAATATATTTTGACTGAGAGTGGGATAGACGTAGTGTTGGAGCTAGCATATGATTTTATATGATTTTTAGTTGAAACATATAGCCTACTTTCCCAATTTACCTTTTTAAAAAAAAAATGAAATGTATAATGTTTTTGACTAGGCGTGGAATGGAGTTGAGAGACAATCATTAACCTTAGGGTAGTTTGGATTCTTGGAACTTTAGTGTGTTGTTGTTGCTTACAAACATGGCGGTAAGCATTATGCTATCATAAAAAGGGCTGAGATACTTTCCAAGAACAAGAGAAATATCTTCTAAATACATTGACAAAAAATAACTTGTCAAATAAGCCATTAAAAATAGGGTACCACAAAATAACTTGTCAAATAAGCCATTACAAATAGGCTACCACTTTTACACCCCACTTTTGTACCCGCTTTTGTACCCACTTTTTGCACTCCACTTTTGCACCCACTTTCCACCCACTTTGCACCCACTTTGCACCCACTTTTACAACCACTTTTCACTCACTATTCACTCACTTTTACACCTACATTGCACACACTTTGCACCCGAACATTACATCATCTGACATAATAAAAATAGGCTAGGTTGTTGTCAAGACCGAGATAAGAGCGGGGGTAATAAATTTATAGTGATAGGATCGGAAAACCTATTATCACTTCAATAGTGACATCGAGCAAAAATTGTACTCTGGAATTCATGGAATCTTAGTGCGTTGTTGTTGTTGCTTACAAACAGGTATGGTCACGTCAAGTGAGGTTAGCTAGGATTAGATTAATACATTTCTGGATTTTGTCCCAGAGATCTGGGGGGTAAATACCTGGCATTTATGTCATACACACTTTTTTTTGTAAAATTCCTAGTTCCCAATATATAGCCCATTTTTAAAAATGAACATTTATGGAAAAAATGTCAAAAATTCCATATTTTGTTCTAACGATTAAGGATATAAAAGCCATTGGTTTGAGTATATATATGACTTTATAGGATGATTAGTTTTCAAAAATGTAGCTTACATTCCAAATATTTTTTAGAAAATTTTAAAAAAATATAATATTTTTCCACTGAATGGGATAAACGTAGGTGTTAGAGTTAACATATGACTTTATATGATTTTTTTAGATTAAACATATAGTCTACTTTCCCCATTCACCTTTTGTTGAAAAAAAATAATGTTCTTGACTAGGCATGGGATAGAGGTAAGAGTACGAGTTGAGAGTACCTTAGAGTTCTTTAGATTTTTTGAAAGTTTAGTGTGTTGTTGTTGTTGCTTTTTGGAAAAATGTCAAAAATTCCATGTTATGTTCTAACTCTTAAGGACATAAAAGCCATTGGTTTGAGTCTATATATGATTTTTTAGGATGAGTAGTTTTCAAAATATAGCCTACTTTCCAAATATTTTTTGGAAAAATTTAAAGAATATATTTTGACTGAGAGTGGGATAGACGTAGGTGTTGGAGCTAGCATATGATTTTATATGATTTTTAGTTTAAACATATAGCCTACTTTCCCAATTTACCTTTTTTTTAATTGAAATGTATAATGTTTTTGACTACGCGTGGAATGGAGTTGAGAGACAATCATTAACCTTAGAGTAGTTTGGATTCTTGGAACTTTAGTGTGTTGTTGTTGCTTACAAACATGGCGGTAAGCATTATGCTATCATAAAAAGGGCTGAGATACTTTCCAAGAACAAGAGAAATATCCTCTAAATACATTGACAAAAAATAACTTGTCAAATAAGCCATTACAAATAGGGTACCACAAAATAACTTGTCAAATAAGCCATTACAAATAGGCTACCACTTTTACACCCCACTTTTGTACCCACTTTTTGCACTCCACTATTGCACCCACTTTCCACCCACTTTGCACCCACTTTGCACCCACTTTTCACTCACTATCTCACTTTTGCACCTACTTTGCACACACTTTGCACCCGAACATTACATCATCTGACATAATAAAAATAGGCATGGTTGTTGTCGTGACCGAGATTAAGAGCGGGGGTAATGAATGTATAGTGATAGGATCGGAAAACCCATTATCACTTCAATAGTGACATCGAGCAAAAATCGTACTCTGGAATTCATGGAATCTTAGTGCGTTGTTGTTGTTGCTTACAAACAGGTATGGTCACGTCAAGTGAGGTTAGCTAGGATTAGATTAAAACATTTCTGGATTTTGTCCCAGAGATCTGGGGGGTAAATACCTGGCATTTATGTCATACACACTTTTTTTTGTAAAATTCCTAGTTCCCAATATATAGCCAATTTTTAAAATGAACATTTATGGAAAAAATGTCAAAAATTCCATATTTTGTTCTAACGATTAAGGATATAAAAGCCATTGGTTTGAGTCTATATATGACTTTATAGGATGATTAGTTTTCAAAAATATAGCTTACTTTCCAAATATTTTTTAGAAAATTAAAAAAAATATATAATATTTTTCCACTGAATGGGATAAACGTAGGTGTTAGAGTTAACATATGACTTTATATATTTTTAGATTAAACATATAGTCTACTTTCCCCATTCACATTTTGTTGAAAAAAAATAATGTTCTTGACTAGGCATGGGATAGAGGTAAGAGTACGAGTTGAGAGTACCTTAGAGTACTTTAGATTTTTTGAAAGTTTGGTGTGTTTTTGTTGTTGCTTACAAACATGGCAGCATTATGTTGTGATAAAATGGACTGATATACTTTCCAAGAACAAGAGAAAAAATCCACTAAATGCATTGACAAAATAACTTGTCAATTAAGCCAACACAAAATGCCCAACATAAGACCCCACACATAAATTAATACACAAGCTAATTTGAAAAATGTTAAACACTTGCCTGGTATTACATTTTAGGTAATGCATGCGAAACATGAACTCACTAGTCTGTTGTATGAGAAGGACTCGTCAACAATGACCTGCCTACAATGGACACTGCTTGCACATTTTCAATTACTACCCAATTCTCTCCACTCCTGATGCAAAATGAACATGTAAAACACAAATTGGAAAAATCCATGTTTCCATATTGACAAATAGAAAAAAAAACATTAAACTGAAATGTTAAAAACTGTAAATGGGAATTTGGTACATTGACAAATGTGAAAACAACAAATTGGAAAATCCATGTTGAACCGTTTTTATCAGGTTCATTATTTTTTGTCATATTATTATTATTATTATTATTATTATCATCATTTCCTTCATGTCGCATTATTGTGACATACGTTTCTCTGTCTCACCTACTGCGTTCAAACTTTGTAATTCTGCGTAAACGTTTCACTGGTTGGTGAAACTTTTCACCCCTACTGACACAGTTTTACCATTGGTTGAAGCATAACTTGTTGCTAAGCTTTGCTTCTCCCATTGGCCCCCTTTATGTTCTGAAGAGGGGGTGTTCTACGACTTATTTTTCTCGAGCGCTTTACTGCGTTCCTTTAGGGAAGGTTGCTTTCTTCCATTTCTGACCGTCATTTGAAACGGTCACAGCCGCGTGTGTCGGGCTTTCGCCCGTGCCCAACGCAACTAAGCGTAAGTACTGTACCCGATACCTAGTTGAGGCTATCGGCTACGCCAGCAGACATTGAGCCGTAGTTGAGGTTTTGGGAAGAGTCAAGAAAAGATAGCGCTCAGATCGAGTCAAGAGGAATGTCAGGATGACGTAGTAGGTCTAGGATTTAGAAGGCACTGACATCTGTAAGCAGATGGAATTATGGATGGAAATATGAAGCTTTATTAAGATCTAAATGGAACATGGTATTTAAACATCTTAGAAGAGGAGATATAACATGCATTATATGTGGTAATAATTTGAAGGAAGTCAGATAACCCTTAAGTTATTTTATAACTTAATAGCCGAGATGATGGGGGTTCGAGATTGTATTTGTGACGCAAGACCACGGTAGTGGGGAGGACGTCACGTGACCGCACCAAGCAGGTAAGGGTCGAGACAGTGCAGAGACTGTCAGTCAAGCTCTGTGAGCCAAGCAAGAGAGTCGAGCTGAGTAGCACACGCCAAGCGCATGGTACAGATCGCGTCGCGAACAGAAACTGTCACGGAAAGTGCAGGCGACAGTTTCAGCTTCACCGAGCAGCGAACAGAAACTGTCACGGAAAGTGCAGGGGACAGTTTCGGCTTCTCCGAGCGGCGAGCGACAAGTAGGTCAGTGGGCCGGTCGAACACCCGCAGCAAACAAGTATAGGAGGCCGGGGTTCTTAAAACAGCATTGCGAGTAGTTGGAGAATTTTATTCCAACCTGCATTTCAACGCAGAACGGCATAGTATAGCGACATGGCGAGGCCAGCTTTAGACGGAGATGATTATAGCATTGCAGTAGAGCCGTGCGGGTTAATTCCCATTATTACACGCAAGCATTATAACAGAAGCTGAACTTCATCACTACATTGAGTTAGAACGTTTATTCAGCATTTGAATTATACAAGATAGTTACGAGATACTGCAACTTTGAACTTCGAATGGACATAGTTTTTCTTAATGACATTACGACTATGCATTTCATAACGCAGTCCAAGTAACATTAACAATTTCTAAGCAAACGGAATGTTGTAAGCATATGCACTTAGGAACATTAGCTCGTGCATTAATGCAAGTCAGTCTTAAGAAGTGTTATGAATTACCGAGTATGAACACAGATACAGGGTGTTTCATAAACTTAGACACTCTGATAAAACAATTTTATTTTCTACAAGTAAAACTTAACCGCTGTGGAAATTGAACTTTCAACACTTAAACTGAACATTGTATAGAACAGTGGCGTAACGTAGAAGAGGAATAGGGGGTCCGCTGTTTCTATGAACTTTTTCGTGAGGATTTGGACAATATCCGCTATGGATAACCAGAAGTTTATCATGTCGGAGTAAACGCAGACAGAGACGCGATGGCACCACGGAGCGATGGATTCGATTCCTGACGAGAAGGAGGTCCACCAGCTGATTCACTTGGGAATTCGAAGGCAATCGTCATTGCATGGATGGAATGATTTTCACGCCGATCTTTCGAGAAATTCATTACATAGGGAAAATCGACGATCTTTGAAATTTAATAACAGCTGATTATGAGAAGGTACTGTAAGAGTTATAACTTTCTGATACGATTATTTTCATGAATACTGGGCACACATGTATATTTTTCTAATAGGAGTGATACGATTGTTTTAGACATGGCTTTGACTTTATATGCTTCGAAATTTTGCTAGAATATGGCGTGACCATATGATATGGCAGGCATCATTATACGAAATTCTCACCATTGGTTGGCTTTATTAAGCAGATGTTTGGTCTTTTAGACATTTTTCCAGCAAGAATATTTTTCATGAATAGTTTTTTTTTGTGTAACGAGTATTTCGAACTCGTGATCTGCAATTGATTATCTAAAATTACTTCGTCAGTTCATCGCATACTAGCGAGTGTGTATTATTCATCAGTAGGGATTTTTCCATTGGATTGTTTGGAGATATTAAGATGTTATTCACTTAAGTGAATGAATATCGCTTTTATATGACAACTAGAGACTTGTTGATTCCTATCTGGTACATTCACTCATATAGTCTTCGAGATGGGGTCTTTCGTATTTATACGATTGTATGGTGGTTACTCATCTTACCCTTCGCTTAGGGCACTATCATGGTAGTCGACGGGGCGAGGTCTTTCGTATTTATACGATTGTACGGTGGTTACTCATCTTATTTGCCATTGAGGGACTCATTTTTATCATCCGAGTGTACAATGAGATTGTAAGTGAATCAAACAAGGAACTACTAGTCACATATCAGTCGAACTTTTGTTAAATAAAGTAAAGATAAATGTCATCAGGGTTACATTTGTAATTCTTGTTTGCCAATCCAATATTTTGTTGCTATACTCTTTTGAGAGTAATTTCAGTTTAACAGCTGTTACAGCTGATGCTTTTGATGATTTTTATAATTGTGTTTGATACCTTTGAGAAGGATTTAAAGTAATTGAATCTTGTAAGATGAATCATTAATGGTCAGATTTATTTTAAGGCAGATCAGTATTGCAGATTTTGATATGAGAGATTATAGCACATTGGTGTTTTTCTGTGATGTGAATTATGAGAATTGTAAGAGAATTTATGCTATTTGAAAGCAAATCTTGAATTACTAAGGTAATATTTTTCCAATTGTTTAAGAAGTCGTCTAGATGTGATCAGATTAATTACAGTTATTGGAGATTGTGTGCGTTGATAATTTGAAGCCAGTTATATATTTTTTGTAGGTCATGCAACATGGTTAAGTGAAGTTTGTGATAGGCATTTTGTGGAAGTTGCCAAGTGATAGTTGCAATGTTGCTAATGCATTTTGAAGCAGACATGAGGTTGTCGAACCCAGTCTAGCGTAATTGTTGATATTCATGCTGTATGTACTGAATATTTATGGAGTTTTGTAGAATAATTGTGGTATTCAAATGTGATATTTGAAGAATTGAGGATATATAATGTAGTTGTGGATAGTCAGATCCAACGTGATGTCGTGAAGGCAATAATATTTTTTGGCATGAAAATTAAATACGAGATATAACTTGGAAGTAATAAAACTGTAAGACAACGTTCTATAACCCATATTAAACAATTTGTTAGGAAATTAAACAAATAAATAAAGTTGATAATACAAGATTTTCTGAGAATAATAATTAATGAAATAATAATCTGAAAATTAAGCATATTAATGATCTGACCTAATGAAATAAAAATCAGAATGACTAGATGAAATAATAAAAATCTAAATAACCAGAAGAGTAAATTTAAATAAATTGATAAATTAAATTTTGGAATAAATCAATGAATTAAATAAATGGATGAATTAAAGATTGGATGAATAAACTGATTTAAATAAATTAATAGATGATTGGATAGATGATGAATAACTGAATTAGAAGGTGATAATTAGTTAAAGAAGTTGATGATTAATGAATTTATATGGAATTAAAATAAATTTAATTGAGATATAATGTGAGGAATTGCAACTTCAGTTGAAGAATTAAACAATTTGTATTGATGATTTAAGACGATTTAATCTGAAGTAGATGATAAAATAAGAGTGTGTGAATAATTAGAAAGCATAATGAAGTGATGATAATAATTTTCATTTAAATGATTTAATGGTGATGAGTTGATGATTCTGACAGGAATATGTTGAATTTTGAAATGAGAATTAATGTGAGAAATATTTAATTTTGATGATGATGATGATAATGATGACCAATGAGAAGTGAATTTTATGTAATTCTCAAACAAGTAATTATGAATAACAATGTAAATAGTGTAAATTAATTATTCGATGTTTAGGAGCATTTGACTAACATGTTCAACATTTAAATTATGCCATGCAAGCCATAAATTGCGTGATATTTAAAATATGTGATTATAATAAGTGTATGTTTAGACAGATTAATAACTTTTTCAAATCCACATTCATGATGTTAAATTAAAGAGAAATTAGGTCTCAGGTATCACAAATGTCAGTGACGAAAGACATAGTGCTACAGTGATCCTGAGAACCCAAGAGAACTTTAGAGATTTTTCTGTTTTATGTGGATGGAATATTTTTGATTAGAAAAGAGATGGTTCGATTTTTGGACAATGACAATTTAACGTTGGCATTCGACCATACTCTCAGGTAGGAGGTATATTTAAAATGTCTGTCTGACTATCAAAGTGAAATAAATTTGTTTTTATCTTAGTTGTGATCTGATGATGGTGTAATTTTCCTTTTTCTTTCCTTGTATTGAGTAAGGCTTAACCAGGAAAGGAGGTGGTTTGCTAGGAATTCAGTTGATGGCGCCCGTTTATATTTGCATTTATTTTACTAAACTTAAGCCCGTAACGACCCTAGAGATACTGTGTCTCGTGTTACCCAACTGCTTTTTCGATAACTCAGCTGAATTTCCGACACATTCCTTATTTGACTAGAGGTTCATTTAACTCCGCTCTGTCCTGGAACTCCAGGAATGCGATGTAATAACAGATGGGTCATCGCATCCCCAGGACGAACGGGTACAGTACGATTCGATCACTTGATTTATCTGGCATGCTATCATTTTTGAATTTCAGTTTATCCATTTTTTATTTTATTTTTGTGTCTCCTTTGATTCACTTACAATTTCCCTTTCTTATGATGATGTGAATTCGATCCATGAACCCAAGTCCCTTCGCCCTTGTTTACGTTAGTTTAGCGAAGCCTCTGTGTTTATTTGTCATCCCTACCTTTCATGTAATCGGTTTTATTTTTACTCAAATCTGTCAGGTCTGAAATATATGCTATTTTTCTGCGAGGCTTTCTAGCGCTCTGTATTACGTCACAAATTGATGTGCACTCTTTCGAGGCATCTTTCATTTGATTGTCGTATCAGAGTTTGTTTTTTTTGGGTCAAGGTATCATTGGAGTAACGGAGCCATGTCTCATTTCGCCTCCAAGTTGATCCTTCCCTCTGTTTTAGGAAAAGTGTGTGAGCGATGGTCTTCGTGTTAGTCACCGTCCATTCGCCATACCTTAATTCCTTTGTTTCTTCGTATGTCGTTATATTTAGACATTACTACCTCTATGTAAGCCTATATTTTCCTACAAAGCATATTTCTTAGCTGATTGATTTTTCCTTTCATTTCCTGTCCCGGTAATGTCAATTAATTTAATGTAATGCTCATTTCCTTTATTTTTACGTGTTAATTTTGTGTTGCTTCCTCTGGCTTCGTTATATTACGTAACTCCGTGTCATTTCCCCCACCCCCGTTTCCTACATACGCACTCCTCCAATCCCCACCACTTTCACCCCCTACCCCATGATTTCACAACATCATGAGCGTTAGTTCTGTTTTTGGCGCGGGGCATTCTAGTCCAGGTCATCCTCGTAAGTAGAGGTGTTCTCTTATTCGACTCGTCCATACTCTCTATCTTTTTTTTTTTTTGTATTTTACATTTTGGTTATCGAGTCGCGCTTACGGTTTAGTTGCACATTGATTGTAAGTACATTTTAATTAATCTTGTTTCATCTTTGTTTGTGCTTAAGTTCATTTATACAAGGGGCCGATAACCTCGATGTTAGGCCCCTTAAAACAACAATTATCATCATCATCATATCATTTATACACTTTTCTCTTGATATTGTTTTTGTGTACCCCTTTCTTGGGTACCATCTTTAGTCATTAATTTTATTTTGTTTGTTATTAAGTGATTTTAATACCTCTTCAAGTTTACCTTTCATTTTGTGTTTAGATTAATCCTTACTCTTATGCGCACCTGTTTTAGTTTACTTTAAATACATTAGTAAGTAGTTCACTTTGGTTTCGTCCACTTTCATTTGTAATTTTAAGTTCCCTCATCTCTCGTTCGATTTCGTCGGTCTTGGCTTCGTACTGTAACGCAGTCACGACCTACACGGTTCTGGGTTCTTCGATAAATTAGATAAATTTAATTCCGCTTTTGATTTGTTTTAAACAATTCATTCGTTTCTTTTTTGGAAAGTATCTTTCTTTCGATCCGGAATCTTGGGCCCAGCACGCATCGAAAGAGACATCCTTTCCCCGCTCCTTATCGATCCTGTTTAAGTTGTTGTTTTCGCTTCCACTGTATTCCTCATGCCTCTGCTATTTTGTTTAACGTAAAAGCACAAGGTGGTACTAATGGTATAACAGGGCATGGTTTTCGCGCGAAATCGTCCCCTTTAGGTTACCAAACTTATATTTTTTTTTCAATTATTATAATGTTGTCTTTCTGAGTTTAAGATACCTGTACTGAATTGTTCCCCCATCCCCGAAGAAAGTGTGGAGTGTGAAAGCATTTCTCGAGTGAACAAGACATCCAAAGGATCAAGTTCCGAGGTGAACAGTGCAACAAGTTAGTGAGTACTTCGCAACGCTGGAATAGGACACATTACGGTATTGTGACCTTTATTTTACTAAGTTGAAGTGTTTTACTTTTCTCCTTGTCTATTGTCATGTCTAAGTCAGAATTCCCACCCGTCCAAAAGGAGTTAAATTTTATTTGCCTTGAATCCTTAACAATGCCCACGCCACTATTGCAAGATACGACACAGGACCTGCTAATGATAGACTCTCCCCTTTTAGATTGCTCCATCGCCCCTGTTGGTACTGTTAATAGTGCTCGCCACAATGAAAATGTTGCATCAGTAGTGAGTAGGTGGGGTTTGACTTTTTCCGGAGAATACAATACCTCATCAGTTTTTTGTTTTATCCAACGTGTGGAGGAATTGTGTTATTGTCACGATATTACTCCCGACAGTATTGTACGTTGCTTACCTATTCTTTTGTCTGGAAAAGCGCTGATGTGGCATCGCACTTCTCCAAAGTTTTATAAGTCATGGGACGAATTTGTTGGGTGCATTAAGGACCGTTTCACGCCACAAGATTTCAATTTCGCTCTCAAACAAGAAATATACTCCCGTACTCAGGCTCCTGGGAGATGATCGACGATTATGTAACCTCAGTCCGTCTGTTAGCAGCAAACCTCCCCCAAGCCTTTCATCCCAGGGATCTGTTGGAAATTATATACAGGAATTTAAATCCCACTTATAAATACTTCATTCGGCGTACATCCATTTTTTCCATCGAGGACATCATATTGCAAGGCCGTGAGTATGAATTAAATGCACGAGCCTGTTCGAACTATACTCCACCTCCAAGAGCCGATAATACGATTTTCCCCGAGTTAGCCTACTCCCCCCAGACAACACTGTCTAGCCCAGCTGTCGACCGAACAAAAGACGACACCTTACGGTTTAAGCCGTCTGCTCGCCGTGCTGAGTCCCTTTCTAGGAATTCTAATCCAAGCCCTTCTGTGGCTCGTAATTCTTCTGCTGTTTCCCGTGAAAGGACTACACACAACCCAACAACAATCACACGCAATGTTTCTTCTGGTCGCATAACTTGTTGGAACTGTAATGAACTTGGAAATCATTTTAAAATGTGTTCTTTAAAACGCCGAAAATTCTGTTTTGGCTGTGGGATGAATGAGGTCACGACTCGTTCCTGTCCGAATTGTAATTCCAACCAGGAAAACTCATAGGGAGGTGTTCTGAGTTCAACTCCCGGAGCAGTCCTCCATCCAAACTTGACAATGCATCTAATTTTGATGTTGTGTTACAACCAGGAGTCTCAGTAAATTTCGATAATGTCTCGGCACCTGCTATTTTGGATACAGGCGCCACCAGAAGTTTCATCCACTGTTCAGTGGCAGATAGCATTCGATCTTCGCAAAAACACCCCATACAGAATAAATGTCAGTTCCTGTCTGCGGGATCGTCAGTTATCGACGTTGCCGAAACTATTTTATGTCGCATTAAAATTCACGGATTTTCTTGGAAACATGTTTTTCATGTGGTTAACAATCTCTCCACCAATGTATTCTAGGAATTGACTTTATGCATAAAACTGGTATGCAGTTAGATTTTATTAACGATTCATTTTGTTTGAAATTTCGCTCAGATAAAATGTTCCTCTTTGAAGAATGTACTTCTAACTACGTTGATGTGTCTCCTGTATTTTCCGTACATCTTCCATTAACTTTGATGTCCGAGCAACGTGATACCCTGAACGATTTAGTTGAGGAATTTTCTGATGTCCTCACAGAAGATTTAGGTTCTGCTGTAAATCACGAATGCCACATTGACTTGAGCGACAATGTACCTGTTCGAAGTCCTCCATTTCCTTGTAATCCGCCCAAGCTCTTGGCCGTGAAAAAGTATATCAATGATTTGCAAGATCGGGGAGTAGTAGTTCCTTCCAAATCAGCTTATGGGTCTCCTGCTTTCTTAATTCCCAAGAAAGAAGAGGGCGAGTACCGGCTAGTCGTAGACTACCGAAAATTGAACAAGAAGGTAGTCTTTGATAATTTCCCACTGCCTAATATTGAGAGTGCTTTTCACCATTTCCACGGGGCCAATGTGTATTCGATTATTGATCTAAATAGTGCATATTATCAAATTCCTTTGGATGCTGAGAGTCGCTGGGTAAATTTTGGTTATCGAGTCGCGCTTACGGTTTAGTTGCACATTGATTGCAAGTACATTTTATTTAATCTTGTTTCATCTTTGTTTGTGCTTAAGTTCATTTATACACTTTTCTCTTGATATTGTTTTTGTGTACCCCTTTCTTGGGTACCATCTTTAGTCATTAATTTTATTTTGTTTGTTATTAAGTGATTTTAATACCTCTTCAAGTTTACCTTTCATTTTGTGTTTAGATTAATCCTTACTCTTATGCGCACCTGTTTTAGTTTACTTTAAATTCATTAGTAAGTAGTTCACTTTGGTTTCGTCCTCTTTCATTTGTAATTTTAAGTTCCCTCATCTCTCGTTCGTCCAATTACTGCTGACTTTGCATGATCATCACCCATTGTCTTGACCAACACCGGGGGGGGGGGGTTCAAATTACTGCAGCGTTAGTCATAGCAATAGAACTGTGTGCTCTCTGCCATGTCAGCAACATGACACTGGAAGGAACACCTGTGTAATATCCAATGACTGCTAACTTTGTATAATCGTCACCCAATGTCTTGATGAGCACGTGAGGTTTCAAATTACTGCTGCGTTAGTCATAGCAACAGAACTGTGTGCTCTCTGCCATGTCTGTAATATGACACAGGAAATAACAAGACGTCTTACTGTACGTACCATCTCCTCAGTTTTATCATCTTAAGAACAAGTATTATTCTCTTTCAACTACAAATGACTCGTTAGAACACATCCATCCACCATGTTAGATCCCTTGACCTGCTCTCAAATGGCATGTGCCTCGTAGCCCTAACCTAACGTTACGTACGAACTAAACAAAATGTGACTTGTTAGCTCTTATCATGCATGTGCACAGGTGAACACTTGTGTGATAGGTCATATTACACATGAACTTACATTTTCTCACGTAAGTGCATTTCTCTGTTCCACAAGATACAAATTTGATTGCTGGATTGCATCCTGCACTGTTTATGCGATTTAGCTTTGCCAGGTAGTTCTCTACATATAGCAATTTTACCGCTGCTCTACCTACGCCTTTTGCTCTTTTGGCTTTCTCACAGTCTAGTGTGTGATAGACAGCATTAACTGTATATCAAACCCAGTTCACCTTTGTATTTGTAATCCAAGTAATAATTTGAAAAGACACAAATGTAATCAGTTTTAAACGTTATCTCTGTTTTGTTTAATATGTTTATGACATGCATATTAACCTGAAATCGAACCCCCTGATGAGAAGGCTAACAGCTTAAGCACTGCACCACTATGCCCTTGTTTCTTAGTTCGACTTGTTCTAGGCCTGAGACCTGGAAATCGAGTTAAGACCCTTAGTACAAGAGCTAAAAGTGCTTACCACTGCAACACCAAAAAAATGGATAAATGGTAACATTAGACAACCGGAAATGATAATATTTCTCTTAGCAATCCGTTTTGTCATTAGCCTACTGTCTGAGCACTGGCAGCAACACAGTTTAGTTTACAACAAGCGAGTGTGTGTGTGTATGGATTATTAGCCTCAAATATTTAAAGCTTGTTGTGTGTAGCGACCAATTTGTCTCGGTAACCACTATTTTTGTGTTTTAGCTATCATCGTTAACCAATCAATTAAAGATAGTCTACTCTTAATTCTTGATAAATCAGAGTTTGCGTACACCGTTTCTCATTTATTAACCCATACCTGCAACCTATACTCTCTCTATACTGCAGTTCGATCTGAAAACAAGTTTCAATGGTAAAAGACTTGTCAGTCACCATAAATGTAGCCTACACTAATTCTTTCTCTACCTAGCTATGTTTCATCACGCATGGTAAACATCTCACATGTTCGTATCCAATTATTAGTTTATTAAATCTCAGGTCAATGACCTTGATGTATTGGGTATTTTGGGTAAATTCATTGGCCATGGAAAAGGGTTGACCATCCTGAGTCCCATGATACCTCACTTGACCCTCTCAGATTATTAGTTAGCGAGATATTAACAGAAGTGTAGTTAAGCCCTTTTGACAAAAAAAATACATTCAAAAACAGAATGCCACCTCAAGTCCAACGACCTCTCATACAAGTCCTTTAGCCTTAATGGTTCATGAAATATTAAAAAGCTAATGACCTATTAGTTTTGGATCTTTGGTAATTTAAAAAAACTCATCTATAAATCATTATTCAAAAAGCCTGCCCGCTTACAAAAAAAAAGTACGCATGCGTAAAAAACAAAAAACAAACATGTTAATTCATAGTAGCAATCGGCTCTTCACATGCGTTTTATGTAGAACAACGTTTAATTTCATCATAACATTAGGGGTCATGGGGGCAGTATAGGGACCAGTCCAAAGGGACCGGTCTAAAGGGATTAGTCAAAAAGACCCGTCAACAAGGACCCGTCCACAGGGGCTCCTCAACAAGGACCCGTCAACAAGGACCCGTCAACAATGACCCGTCCACAGGGACTCGTCCACAAGGACCCGTCCACAGGAGCCTGCGTGTGTGTGCAGGGGAACATACGATTACGTCAGCAAATCATATCATCTAGTTTCAAATTTAGACACTACGGCGCGTGCAACACACAGAAAGTGCGTGGAACATACGATTACGTCAGCGAAACATGAACTCACTTGTCTGTTGTATGAGTATCAGTTTAGTAGTGCCATCAAGCAGCAAAAGACGTTTACTTACAAAATCCATCATTATGGTAAGCATTTTTTTCTTATCATTATGGAAATCTCCTTATTAGAATAAAATGTTATAGTAGTTCTGGTCACTTATAGCTAAACTGTAATAGATATGATTTGTTTGTTGCTTTATGGGCTACTACAATAAATATTCTCAATGCTATGGGGGCAGAACTGTTGATTATAGAGAAAAAAGCTCACTGAATTACCAATGCATACTCTTTTCCGTATCATTAACCTTCAAAAAGTGGACACAATGTATGGTGAACGTGTATTATGTGTTAGTGAAAATTTTCAGACATTCCTTTCTACACGTTTTAATGATATATGTCAGAAAAGTGTGCTCGAGGATCTAAATCGTGGTGGACATTCTCTATATCTAATTTATGAGGGTATAAAAAACAATAAATGTATTGTACATTCTGACTCCGAAGTTAGGTTAGGTTAGGTTAGGTAAAGTGGTATCTGGTTAGGTTAGGATAGGTTAGGTTAGGTAAAGTTGGGTTAGGCAGAATGGCTGCGGTATGAATCAAGCGCCAGCTCCTGTCCGTTTTGCCTCACAAGGTTGAGTTTACCCCAATCCAACCCTCAGCCTAGAATTAAATTTCTTGACAGAGCCAGGACTCGAACCCGAGCCTCCACAGTAACAGCCAAGAATGCTAGCCACTATACCAAGAGGTGGACAATATAAGGCTGGTCTTGAATGTACATGATCAATCAATAATTACTTCATAATAATAATAATAATAATAATAATAATAGACAATCCTTGTGATCTCCTAGCACAATCACATCACTATGACTCCTCTCATCAACAACGGTTCTTTTAAGAATCAAAGATGTAGATACGTTGGACCAAGTACTAGCATCCTACAGATTAATATAGAGAGTATTAGCAGATCTAAAAGTCAATATTTATCTAAGCTCTGTTTGGAGAATAATATTGATGTAATTGCCATCCAAGAAACACATGCAAATGATGAATACCAACTCAAATCAAGAGGCAAAATACCAGGATATGACCTCCTTGGTGCAACTTGCCATCTAGCTTATGTGATTGCCACGTATGTGCGAAACACTATTGAGAATGCCAACTTAATCTCATCTAATGCCATTAATGACATCCATGAAGTTGGAAAAAAAATTGGAGACTTGCACGTTGTAAACATCTACAAACCTCCCGCAGTTCAGTGGCCATCTGAAGTCCTCCACCTACATCCTCATCCAGTTATTTACACAGGTGACTTCAACAGTCACCATGAGCAATGGAAATATAACTCCAATGATTCTAATGGAGAAGCTTTAGTTTCATGGGCAGAAGTACACAATTTTCATCTAATATTTGATGCCAAAGACAGATGCATATTTAGATCAGCTGCCTGGAGGCGGGAGTCCAATCCGGACCTGTGTTTTGTGTCTTCAAACGAGAACCTCAAACCACTAGCAACCACACGCAGAGTTCTACCTGATTTCCCACATAGTCAGCACCGCCCAGTTATTCAAGAAGTAGGCATACAAATCCCCCTGGTGAATTCCATTCCTCGTCCACGCTGGAACTTTCAGAAAGCTAACTGGTCTGAGTTCTCTATAAATCTTGATAAAGTCTTAGGGTGGATTCCTCCTTTAAGTAACAACTATGGAAGATTTGTTGGAGCAGTATTAAGCATAGCAAAAAAGTTTATTCCCAGAGGATACCGGAAGGAATATATTCCTGGCTGGTCTGAAGTCAGTGAGAAACTGTACCAGGACTTCCTTTCTACTGGAGAACAAGAAATAGCAGATGACCTGCTGCATAGCCTTGATGCCACGCGTCGACAGAAATGGCTGGACACTGTCGAAAATCTAGACTTCAAACACTCAAGCAGGAAAGCCTGTCCCTCTTACGTAATTTGGGAGGTGGAAATCGAACAACACGAAATAACAACTTAATAAAACCAAACAAAGTTGCTGCTCACATTGTCTCAATATCTAAGTCATCTATCTCCCGGCCTCATGCCATTCAAGTAAAACGAGAACTGCGAACCATGTTATCAGAATGCCCATAAAATAGCTCTTATTCTATACCTTTCATCCCTGAAGAGATATCGTCAGCTCTAAAAGACATTAAATCAGGTAAAGCCTCAGGTCTTGATGGCATACACCCAGAATTCCTTCTGCACTGTGGTGAGTATGCTAAAAGATGGCTAGCCCAGTTTTTCACCAATATTTTACAAACAGGGTCCATTCCTCGACTAATGAAACAGACGAAGATCATTGGTATCTTGAAACCAGGTAAACCCAATAACGAAGCCCAAAGTTATCGTCCTATTTCTCTTCTGAGCATGATGTACAAACTACTTGAGAGGCTGCTGTATAACAGAATACATAATGAATTACATGAAAAAATTCCTGTTGAACAGGCTGGATTTCGTCCAAACCGAAGCTGTGTGGATCAAGTTCTTTCATGTACATCTTATATAGAGGCAGGATTCCAGAAGCAGCAAAAGACCTCTGCTGTATTTATTGACTTATCCTCCGCCTATGATACTGTGTGGAGACAGGGCATTGTTAATAAGTTTCTCCGTGTCATACCCTGCAGAAGAACAGCAAGACTCCTGAACAACATGCTGACTGATAGACCTTTCCAGGTAACCATAGGGAATGCCGTTAGTGACCAGAAGACTCTTAACAACGGACTACCCCAAGGCTCAGTCCTAGCTCCGCTATTATTCAGTCTCTATATAGCAGATATGCCAGACACCCAGTCCAAGAAGTTCGGCTATGCTGATGATTGGGTGTTAGCAACTCAACACAAACAAATCGAGGCCACTGAAGAAATATTAACGAAGGACTTATGTGCAATGTTTCAATACTTCCGTAAATGGGGACTTCAACCGAACTCTAATAAAACTGAATCCACGTGCTTTCATCTGAGCAACATCCTAGCCAACCATGAACCAAACATATATTTTGATGGAAAACGTGTGATTCATAACAAATACCCAAAGTACCTTGGAGTGACACTTGACAGAACACTGTCATTTAAACAACATCTAACAAACACTGCAGCCAAATTGAGGTCAAGAAATAACATCCTACAAAAAATGTGTGGTACAACATGGGGTTCCACTGCGTCTACCCTCCGATCAACTGCCCTAGGTCTTGTATACTCAGCAGCAGAATATTGCAGCCCTGTTTGGCTAAACAGTAGTCACACGAAGCTAGTAGATGTTCAACTAAACCAAACTATGCGGATAATTACTGGTACAATCAAGTCCACACCAGTTTTCTGGCTACCTGTCCTGAGCCGTATTCCACCTCCTACGCTGAGAAGAAAGAATATCCTCCTGAGAGAATTTAACAAAATCTGCAACAACCAACAGCTGCCAATCCATGAGGACATACCTGCAATCCAAATCAATAGACTCCGCTTCAGACACCCTGCAATCAGAATAGCCAACAACCTGGCAGACCATACCTTCAATCTTCATGAAGCCTGGGCAGAAAATTTGTACACAAATACTCCACCAGAGCTACATAGTTTTCTCCATAGTAACAACAATCCATGGGAACTTGATCTGCCCCGTAGGACATGGTGTACACTGAACAGGATACGCACCAACCATGGGAGATGTGGTGATCTACTATACAAATGGGGAAAGATCACCTCTCCAGAGTGCACGTGTGGCTTCCAGTGTCAGACCATCAAGCATATACCGGGTCATTATTTTATTTCCCGCATGTACGCGCCGCTAGGCCGGTGAAGGTGGCCTTGGCGTTCTCCCCGCAATGAACACGTGTGCTGCGATCGGCAATGTTGCAATAAGCTGTCAGTATCTCCGGCGTATTCAAGCTTGTGAAGTGCTAGTTGATTTGACCTAACATACAGTGCAGTCTCGGGGCAATTTTACAGTTTATGTGTTGCCTTAAAGTGATGTTTTCTATACAACAACGTGTATTCATTGTGCTTTGTTATGCGAAGTGATGTTTTCTATAGAACAACGTGTATTCATTGTGCTATCTTATGCGAATTATTCTTCAGTTAGAGAGTGCCGTTTTCGATTCATTCGGAATTATCCCGCCAGATCACCCGATTTAAATCCATGTGGTTATTACCTCTGGGGAATGCTGAAAGGAAAGGTATATGCAAACAATCCTCACACAAGTGAGCAGTTAAAAGAAAATATTCGCCAAGTTATAACAAACGTCACCCAGGAAGAAATTCGCCGTGTGTCTAGAAACTTGTTTACGAGGTGCCAGGCATGCTTGCGAGATGACGGACAACACTTTGAACATTTCTTGTAAAACCAGGTAAGTTTGTAGATAATTATTTTCACTAGAAATTGCTATTAAATGACTGTATGTTGACGCGAAGTAGTGGGGAGAAGTCGCGCACTTTTTACCGGCCAGCGAGCGGGTGTCAGCGCGAGAACTTGCCGCGCCGTGATCGGTATCGGATGCGAGACTTAAATTGATGACCCTGTAGTTGAAGAGTGCCCTCAGAACTTATATCCTCGAAACCACTTTGACTTTTTGTTTTCTACAGCAAATGTGTTAAACTATGTAAATAATATGTCTGTAAATTTGTAAATTATGGTTATATTTTCTTTGTGTTCCAAAAAGTGATGTTTAATTGCCATACGATTAATAATAATAATAATAATACTAAAAATAAAAATAATAAAAACAATAAATATTCCATTTAGCGACTACACGGTCGAACTCCCCCGTGACAGCGTGGCGGCCATTTTGCCCATTAGCCCCTGTGCCAGCTCTGACTGTCCCCTTCATAAGAATAACATAGGGCTGGTTGCGCGCGGCGGCCATCTTGCCCATTAGCCCCTGTGCCAGGATCGGCTTATATTACCTACTCCCGTGTACTTTGGTTGGTTGGTTCCACAGTTTAAGGCTGCGACAAGGCAGTCATGTAGCCCCGTGTACTTTGGTTGGTTGGTTCCACAGTTTAAGGCTGCGACAAGGCAGTCATGTAGCCCCGTGTACTTTGGTTGGTTGGTTCCACAGTTTAAGGCTGCGACAAGGCAGTCATGTAGCCCCGTGTACTTTGGTTGGTTAGTTCCTCAGTTTAAGGCTGCGACAAGGCAGTCATGTAGCCCCGTGTACTTGGGTTGGTTGGTTCCTCAGTTTAAGGCTGCGACAACGCAGTCATGTAGCCCCGTGTAATTGGGCTGGTTGATTCCACAGTTTAAGGCTGCGACAACGCAGTATGTAGCCCCGTGTACTTTGGTTGGATGGTTCCACAGTTAAAGGCTGCGACAACGCAGTCATATAGCTCCGTGTACTTTGGTTGGTTGGTTCCACAGTTTAAGTCTGCGACAACGCAGTCATGTAGCCCCGTGTACTTTGGTTGGTTGATTCCTCAGTTTAAGGCTGCGACAACGCAGTCATGTAGCCCCGTGTACTTGGGCTGGTTGATTCCACAGTTTAAAGGTGCGACAACGCGGTCATGTAGCCCCGTGTACTTGGGCTGGTTGATTCCACAGTTTAAGGCTGCGACAACGCAGTCATGTAGCCCCGTGTACTTTGGTTGGTTGGTTCCACAGTTTAAGGCTGCGACAACGCAGTCATGTACCCCCGTGAACTTTGGTTGGTTGGTTCCACAGTTTATGTCTGCGACAACGCAGTCATGTAGCCCCGTGTACTTGGGCTGGTTGATTCCACAGTTTAAGGGTGCGACAACGCGTTCATGTAGCCCCGTGTACTTTGGTTGGTTGGTTCCTCAGTTTAAGGCTGCGACAACGCAGTCATGTAGCCCCGTGTACTTGGGTTGGTTCCTGAGTTTAGGGGCTGCGACAACGGAGTCATGTAGCCCCGTGTACTTTGGTTGGTTGGTTCCTCAGTTCAGAGGCTGCGACAACGCAGTCATGTAGCCCCGTGTACTTTGGTTGGTTGATTCCACAGTTAAAGGGTGCGACAACGCAGTCATGTAGCCCCGTGTACTTTGGTTGGTTGGTTTCTCAGTTTAAGGCTGCGACAACGCAGTCATGTAGCCCCGTGTACTTTGGTTGGTTGATTCCACAGTTTAAGGCTGCGACAACGCAGTCATGTAGCCCCGTGTACTTGGGTTGGTTCCTGAGTTTAGGGGCTGCGACAACGGAGTCATGTAGCCCCGTGTACTTTGGTTGGTTGGTTCCTCAGTTCAGAGGCTGCGACAACGCAGTCATGTAGCCCCGTGTACTTTGGTTGGTTGGTTCCTCAGTTTAGTGATTGTGACAACGCAGTCATGTAGCCCCGTGTACTTTGCTTGGTTGGTTTCTCAGTTTAAGGGTGCGACAACGAAAACATGTAGCCCCGTGTACTTGGGTTGGTTGATTCCCTAGTTAAGAGGCTGAGACAACGCAGTCATGTAGCCCCGTGTACTTTGGTGTGTTGGTTTCTCAGTTTAAGGCTGCGACAACGCCGTCATGTAGCCCCGTGTACTTTGGTTGGCCGGTGCCCCAGTTTAAAAGTGCGACAATGCAGTCATGTAGCCCCGTGTACTTTGGTTGGTTGGTTCCTCAGTTAAAGGGTGCGACAACGCAGTCATGTAGCCCCGTGTACTTTGGTTGGTTGGTGCCCCAGTTTAAAAGTGCAACAACGCAGTCATGTAGCCCCGTGTACTTTGGTATGTTGGTTTCTCAGTTTAAGGCTGCGACAACGCAGTCATGTAGCCCCGTGTACTTTGGTTGGCTGGTGACCCAGTTTAAAAGTGCGACAACGCAGTCATGTAGCCCCGTGTACTTTGGTTGGTTGGTTCCTCAGTTTAAGGGTGCGACAACGCAGTCATGTAGCCCCGTGTACTTTGGTTGGTTGATGCCCCAGTTTAAAAGTGCGACAACGCAGTCATGTAGCCCCGTGTACTTGGGTTGGTTGATTCCCCAGTTCAGAGGCTGCGACAACGCAGTGATGTAGCCCCGTGTACTTTTCTTGGTTGGTTTCTCAGTTTAAGGGTGCGACAACGCGGTCATATAGCCCCGTGTACTTTGGTTGGTTGGTTCCTCAGTTTTAGGTAGTGCGACAACGCCGTCATGTAGCCCCGTGTACTTTGGTTGCTTGGTTCCTCAGTTTAGGGGCTGCGACAACACGGTCATGTAGCCCGGTGTACTTTGGTTGATTCCTTGGTGAAGAGGCTGCGAAAACGCGGTCATGTAGCCCCGTGATCTTTGTGTGTTTGTAGAATCTGTCTGATAACCAGTGTTAATTGTTATGCCTGAATTAGTCTGCAATTCAGTTAAGGACCGCAGGCAATCAATTTCAAAAATTTTCTACTTTTGCTACCAAATGCTACCTTTCTGTGAACCTGGCTACTCGATGCCACCATGACCAGCACTTTGTGACGATCGTTAGAACTAATAACCTACAGCGTTATTCAAATAAACCCGACAAATTTAGCCTCACACAATTGTGGTTAGTAGTAGGTTAATTTACATAGCATAAATGTATGACATGGCCCTGCCGGCTTTACTTCCCTTCCTACCTACACACCTCCCTTCCCTCCTTCATCCCTTCCTCATACAATGTCACCTTAAAAGGTAACCTTACCATTTGGCCCCCATCACTACAAACATAGGCTAGTTCACAGTGTTATCTCTCCCTCTTTTCATAAGGACTGGCTGCATGGCTCTGCTGTACCCAAGGTTTCAGGATCAATTCATGGTACAGTCAGCTTGTATCTGAGGGTAAGCGACACGTTAAAGACCCCCTGCGGTACCTCTTCGAGCCGTAGCAGTAAAACTAATAACAATCTTATATATTGGCTTGTTATAGGCAGGCTGTCCTAAATTACTTGCACAGAGGTCCTGAGGAATCCTCTGACGGGAGCATCTTCTGCTTCTCCCGATTTCCATTGTTTTTCTCAACTGAGGAACATGGACAAGGCTCTCGTATCAGTCACCTCGCATTGAAACTGTACGTGACTAATCCAGTGTTATTGCTGGCACGACCACGCTGCCTCACAATGGTTCTATTCATTGCGCGCTGCTGACCAATCACGCGAGGGTACGCATGTTTATTATGCGAGGTTGTTGGGTCCTCGGTCTCTATTCGCATGGCCATTACCGGTGACGGACGTCCCCTGGGTTTCTTCTGAGGGTAAGTTATCTTACCAGATCTCGGTTTCGTGTTCACAGTTAGTGAAGTACAGTATTAACTGGATTTTTAAATATTGATATCACGTTTATTTGCATTCTTCCGAATCTGTACAAAACGGGCATGGTAATTCAGGGTCTCACCACCAGCTTATAAACAATAGGCTATTTGTTGTAAACGGGCATGGTAATTCAGGGTCTCAACATGAGCTTATAAACAATAGGCTACTTTTTATAAACGGGGATGTTAATTCAGAGTCTCAATCTGCGCTTAATAACAATAGGCTAATTGTTATAAACGAGCTCGTTAATCCAGTGTCACACCATAAGCATATAAACAATAGGCTAGTTGTTATTAACGGGAACGTTATTTCACAGTCTACTATGAGCTTATAACAATAGGCTATTTGTAAAAATAACATGTTAATTCAGTGTCTCACTACGCGCTTATAAACAATAGGATATTTATTATAAACGGGCTAATTAATTCAGTGTTTCCCCATGAGATTATAAACAATAGCCTATTAGTTATAACAGGGGCACCTTAATTTAGGGTCTCACCATTAGCTTATAAACAATAGGCCATTTGTTATAACCGGGCACGATAATTGAGGTTCTCACTATGAGCTTATAAACAATAGGCTATTTGTTATAACCGGGCACGTTAATTGAGGTTCTCACTATGAGCTTATAAACAATAGGCGATTTGTTATTAACGGGCATGTTAATTCAGTGTCTCACTCTGCGCTTATAATCAGTAGGCTATTTATGATAAACGGGCATGTTAATTCAGTGTCGCACCAGAGCTTATAAACAATAGGCTCTTTTTATTACCGCGAACGTTAATTCACTGTCACACCATGAGCTTATAAACAATAGGCTATTTGTTATTATCGGGCATGTTAATTCAGTGTCTTACCATGAGCATATAAACAATAGGCCATTTGTTATAAACGGGCATGTTAATTCATTGTCTCACCTTGAGCTTATTAACAATAGGCTATTTGTTATTAATGGGCACGTTAATTCAGGGCTCACGATGAGCTTATAAACAATAGGCTAATTGTTATAAACGGGCACGTTAAATCAGTGTCTCACTATGAGCTTATAAACAATAGGCTATTTGTTATTAACGGGCAAGATAATTCAGTGTCTCACCTTGAGCATATAAACAATAGGCTATGTGTTATTAACGGGCTTGTTAATTGAGTGTCTTACCATGAGCTTATTTACAATAGGCTATTTGTTATTAACGGGCATGGTAATTCTGTGTCTTACCATGAGCTTATAAACAATAGGCTATTTGTTATTAACGGGCATGGTAATTCAGTGTCTCACCACGAGCTTATAAATAATAGGCTATTTGTTATTAACGGGCACGTTAATTCAGGGTCTCACCATGAGCTTATAAACAATAGGCTAATTGTTATAACCGGGCACGTTAATTCAGTGTCGCACCATGAGCTTATAAACAATAGGCTAATTGTTATAACCGGACACGTTAATTCAGTTTCTCACCATGAGCTTATAAACAATAGGCTATTTGTTATAACCGGGCATGTAAATTCAGTGTCTCACCAGGAGCATATAAACAATAGGCTATTTGTTATTAATGGGCACGTTAATTCAGGGCTCACGATGAGCTTATAAACAATAGGCTATTTGTTATTAACGGGCATGTTAATTCAGTGTCTCACCATAAGCTTATAAACAATAGGCTATTTGTAATTAATGGGCACGTTAATTCAAGGTCTCACCATGAGCTTATAAACAATAGGCTACTTGTTATGAACGGGCACGTTAATTCTGTGTCTCACCATGAGCTTATAAACAATAGGCTATTTGTTATTAATGGGCACGTTAATTCAGGGCTCACGATGAGCTTATAAACAATAGGCTACTTGTTATGAACGGGCACGTTAATTCTGTGTCTCACCATGAGCTTATAAACAATAGGCTAATTGTTATAACCGGGCACGTTAATTCAGTGTCGCACCATGAGCTTATAAACAATAGGCTAATTGTTATAACCGGACACGTTAATTCAGTTTCTCACCATGAGCTTATAAACAATAGGCTATTTGTTATAACCGGGCATGTAAATTCAGTGTCTCACCAGGAGCATATAAACAATAGGCTATTTGTTATTAATGGGCACGTTAATTCAGGGCTCACGATGAGCTTATAAACAATAGGCTATTTGTTATTAACGGGCATGTTAATTCAGTGTCTCACCATGAGCATATAAACAATAGGCTAATTGTTATAAACGGGCACGTTAAATCAGTGTCTCACTATGAGCTTATAAACAATAGGCTATTTGTTATTAACGGGCAAGATAATTCAGTGTCTCACCTTGAGCATATAAACAATAGGCTAATTGTTATAAACGGGCACGTTAAATCAGTGTCTCACCATGAGCTTATAAACAATAGGCTATTTGTTATTAACGGGCATGTTAATTCAGTGTCTCACCACGCGCTTATAAATAATAGGCTATTTGTTATTAACGGGCACGTTAATTCAGTGTCTCACCAGGAGCTTATGAACAATTGGCTAATTGTTATAACCGGGCACGTTAATTCAGTGTCGCACCATGAGCTTATAAACAATAGGCTAATTGTTATAACCGGGCACGTTAATTCAGTGTCGCACCATGAGCTTATAAACAATAGGCTAATTGTTATAACCGGGCACGTTAATTCAGTGTCTCGCCATGAGCTTATAAACAATAGGCTAATTGTTATAACCGGGCACGTTAATTCAGTGTCTCACCATGAGCTTATAAACAATAGGCTAATTGTTATAACCGGGCACGTTAATTCAGTGTCGCACCATGAGCTTATAAACAATAGGCTAATTGTTATAACCGGGCACGTTAATTCAGTGTCGCACCATGAGCTTATAAACAATAGGCTAATTGTTATAACCGGACACGTTAATTCAGTTTCTCACTATGAGCTTATAAACAATAGGCTAATTGTTATAACCGGACACGTTAATTCAGTGTCTCACCATGAGCTTGTAAACAATAGGCTATATGTTATTATCGGGCACATTAATTCAGGGTCTCACCATGGATTTATAAAAAATAGTCTATTTGACATTTAGTCTATTTGTTATAATAGCCTCCGTGGCTTAAGCGGCAGCACGCCGGCCTCTCACCGCTGAGTCCGTGGTTCAAATCCCGGTCACTCCATGTGATATCTGTGCTGGACAAAACGGGTACTCCAGTTTTCCCTGTCAAAAATTCATTCCAGCAACACTCTCCACCATCATTTCATGACGAATAGAAATAACTAGTGTTATCACTCACCGAGTTCAACCGCGCCCCGTTCGGCTAGCGCTAGCGGCGCTGATCCCCAACGCTACACAGTCAGCTGTTCAATAGTGGGATACGCGCTGGGCTACGTAAACCTCTTTACGAAGGCTGCGGTTACGCTGATTACAACAAATTGTGTGTTTAGACTTATGAATAATACTGTCAAAAAGTTAGTATTAATATTCTCTGTCCCCATGTAGAACTATCGTTTAAAACCGTCCGTTAGTCGCGCATTGGTCTGACAGCTCCATGGTTCGTTATATTAGTTATAATATCAAGCCAACAGTTCAAGTTATGATCTTATCGTCTCGTGACATCTTACACCAAACCTTAGTAAGCATTTTTCTGGAGTTGTGAAATATCGTGCCTAAAAATAACTTTAACGCGTGTAACATTTTGTCAGCGTGAGATTGACAGTACCAGCGCTCCCAATGATGTTACATTCTGTCAGTGAGTGGCAGGTGTGCTGTTATACCGATTATTTGGCTTAGTATGTTGCCTTAGTTAATATCAGTAAGGAGATTGCGCCTTACGAAAACCTAAGGATGCAGATGAAGCGTGTCACCTTCTGCTGAAAGATAACGAATAGCTAGTTCATGATTCAGTAATTTCAAAGGAATTTGTGACTGATACTGAAGACAAAGTTGAAACCAGATCCGAAGATCAGGAGGACGGTAACGGAAGCGAGGAATTGGATGACCGTTTATTTTATTGGCAGGTTGGCCATTATTATATGTCCAACTCATTCTTGGCCACTTGGCTATCACCACGGAAGTCCGGGTTCGATTCCCAGCTCTGTCAATAAATTTAATACTGGTCTGAGGGCTGGAACGGAGTTCACTCAGCCTCGTGAGGCAAAAATGTTAAGAGGCGCGTTCGATTCCTACCTCAGCTATCCTGGAAGTGGATTTCCGTGGTTTCCCACTTCTCCTCCAGGCAAATGCCGGGATGGTACCTAACTGAAGGACACGGCCGCTTCCTACCCAAATCCGACCTCAATTCCAAATACACACACTACTACAGACATCATAATGACACAGGTTATCAGACGAATTCTAAACAAACCCAAACACACGGGGCTACGTGACCACGATGTCGTTAAGTCCCTGAAGAATCAACAACTACACACATCAAAAAAAGTTTTGCATCACCTCGGTTCCAAGAGTTCCGGAACCTTTAAATACAAAGGGAATAGACATCAACACAAACAACATTTCAGCTCGTTTTATTGCTCATGAGACCCACACATTGCATGTTGTACCATCATACAGCTAGACTTTCAGCATTTGTGGTCCAGATTGCAGTACACACCACTACCTCTAATACCCAGTAGCACGTCCTCTTGCATTGATGCATGCCTGTATTCGTCGTGGCATACTATCCACAAGTTCATCAAGACACTGTTGGTCCAAATTGTCCCACTCCTCAACGACAATTCGGCGTAAATCTCTCAGAGTGGTTGGTGGGTCAAGACGTCCATAAACAGCCCTTTTCAACATATCCCAGGCATGTTCGATAGGGTTCATGTCTGGCGAACATGCTGGCCACTGTAGTCGAGCGATGTCGTTATCTTGAAGGAACGCATTCACAAGATGTGCACGATGAGGTCGAGAATTGTCGTCCATGAAGACAAATGCCTCTCCAATATTCTGCCGATATGGGTGCACTATGGGTCGGAGGATGTCATTCAGGTATCGTAAAGCCGTTTCGGAGCCTTCCATGACCACCAGTGGCGTACGTCGGCCCCACATAATGCCACCCCAAAACATCAGGGAACCACCACCTTGCTGCACTCGCTGGACAGTGTGTCTAAGACGTTCAGCCTGACCAGGGTGCCTCCAAACACGTCTCCGACGATTGTCTGGTTGAAGGCATATGCGACACTCATCGGTGAAGAGAACGTGATGCCAATTCTGTGGGGTCCATTCAGCATGTTGTTGGGCCCATCTGTACCGCGCTGCATGGTGTCGGGGTTGCAAAGCTGGACCTCGCCATGGACGTCGGGAGTGAAGTTGCGCATCATGCAGCCTATTGCGCACAGTTTGAGTTGAAACACGACGTCCTGTGGCTGAACGAAACGCATTATTCAACATGGTGGCATTGCTGTCAGGGTTCCTCCGAGCGGCAATCCGTAAGTAGCGGTCATCCACTACAGTAGTAGCCCTTGGGCGGCCTGAGCGAGGCCTGTCATCGACAGTTCCTGTATCTCTGTACCTCCTCCATGTCCGAACAACATCGCTTTGGTTCACTCTGAGACGCCTGGAAACTTCCCTTGTTGAGAGCCCTTCTTGACACAAAGTAACAATGCGGACGCGATCGAACTGCGGTATTGACCTTCTAGGCATGGTAGAACTACAGACAACATGAGCAGCGTACCTTCGTCCTGGTGGAATGACTGGAACTGATCGGCTGTCGTACCCCCTCCGTCTAATAGGCCCTGCTCATGCATGGTTGTTTACATCTTTGAGCAGTTTTAGTGACATCTATGATCAGTCAAAGAAACTGTATCTTTGATACAATATACACAGTCAACGTCTATATGCCGGAGATCTGGGAACCGAGGTGATGCAAAACTTTTTTTGATGTGTGTATTATTATTTTAGGCCTATTATTATTAAGACGGATTTTTTTTTCGTTTTAGGTAAGGATAGCACGAAATAGAACAAGTAACCATGGAAGGCTGCCTTCATTCCGTATCCTACTGGGCGGCTTCCGTGATTTTACATCAGTGGATAGATATTTCGGTAAATTTTGAAAAATGTGAGGTACTGATCCTGGTTTTAATTTCCACTTCACGCGAGGAATTTCCACGTTCTCATAGTTCACTACGAAACAGTCCGCCTTTATAATAATTAAATCTTCCGAAAAACGCACGTCACAGATTCTACTTTTGATCGACAATTGCTCACCTTACCGCGGAATAACTCACGCCCATTTCGCTACAGATTTGTATCTTTTGGCGGTGTGAAAAAATGTCTACCATCAGATTTTCTTCATAACCCGATTTACTTCCAGGAACAAAACATTACGACATTTTCCCGAAACGACAGAAAACTTAGTTGTTTGCACACACAAAGCTCTGCACAGACATTCGTAAACTGTTACAAAGAAACAAATTCCCTCGAATAATATGACTTCTCGCGCACAGGATATTACAGTACTAACCTCGTGGGCTACTTGTCACACGTGCTTATGGTTCGGCGCGACTTCCGCGCCACACACTGGCTGGACCATGAACTACAATGCTTAAGTAGCGGAGTGATGACACTGTTTATTTCTATTCGTCATGATCATTTCATTTCATCTGTCATTAATTTAATCATTGCCCCAGAGGAGTGCGTCAGGCCTCGGCAGCCGGCACAGTTCATATCCTCTCCGCTAGATGGGGGCTTCATTCATTCCATTCCTGACCCAGTCGGAGTCTGGAAGCAGGCTGTGGATTTTCATATTTCAGTCTATTTGTTATGAACGGCCAAGTTTAATACTGGTTTTCACCATGAGCATATAAACAATAGGCTATTTGTTATTAATGGGCATGGTATTTCAGTGTCTCACCATGAGCTTATAAACAATAGGCTATTTGTTATTAATGGGCATGGTATTTCAATGTCTCACCATGAGCATATAAACAATAGGCTATTTGTTATTAATGGGCATGGTATTTCAGTGTCTCACCATGATCTTATAAACAATAGGCTATTTGTTATAACCAAGCATGGTAATTCAATGTCTCACCATGAGCATATAAATAATAGGCCATTTGTTATAACCGGGCATGGTATTTCAATGTCTCACCATGAGCATATAAACAATAGGCTATTTGTTATTAATGGGCATGGTATTTCAGTGTCTCACCATGAGCTTATAAACAATAGGCTATTTGTTATAACCAAGCATGGTAATTCAGTGTCTCACCATGAGCATATAAACAATAGGCTATTTGTTATTAACGGGCACGTTAATTCATGATCTTATAAACAATAGGCTATTTGTTATAACCAAGCATGGTAATTCAATGTCTCACCATGAGCATATAAACAATAGGCTATTTGTTATTAACGGGCACGTTAATTCATGATCTTATAAACAATAGGCCATTTGTTATAACCGGGCATGGTATTTCAATGTCTCACCATGAGCATATAAACAATAGGCTATTTGTTGTTAACGGGCATGGTAATTCAGGGTCACAACATGAGCTTATATGCAATAGACTATTAGTTATAACCGGGCAGTATACGTTTGTGTCTCACCATGACTTTACAAACAATAGGCTATTTGTTATAAACGGGCACTTTAAATCAGTGTCTCACTATGAGCTTATCAACAATAGGCTATTTGTTATTAACGGGAAAGATAATTCAGTGCCTCACCTTGAGCTTATCAACAATAGGCTATTTGTTATTAACGGGCATGTTAATTGAGTGTCTCACCTTGAGCTTATTAACAATAGGCTATTTGTTATTAATGGGCATTGTAATTCAGGGCCTCACCATCAGCTTATAAACAATAGGCTATTTGTTATAAACGGCATGGTAATTCATAGCCTCACCATGAGCTTATAATCCATAGGCTACTTTTTATAGACGGGGATGTTAATTCAGTGTCTCACTCTGCGCTTATAAACAATAGGCTATTTATTATAAACGGGCATGTTAATTTAGTGTCGCACCAGAGCTTATAAACAATAGGCTCTTTTTATTACCGGGAACTTTACTTCACTTTCTCACCATGAGTTTATAAACAATGGGCTATTTGTTATTAACGGGCAGGGTATTTCAGGAACTCACCATGAGCTTATAAACAATAGGCTATTTGCTATTAACGTGCATAGTAATTCAGTGTCTCACCATAGGCTTATAAACAATAGACTATTTGTTATTAATGGGCATGGTAATTCAGTGTCTCACACTGAGCTTAAAAACAATAGGCGATTTGTTATTAACGGGCGTTGCAATTCAGGGCCTCACCATCAGCTTATAAACAATAGGCTATTTGTTATAAACGGCATGGTAATTCAGTGCCTCACCATCAGCTTATAAACAATAGGCTATTTGTTATAAATGGGCATGGTAATTCAGAGCTCACCATGAGCTTATAATCCATAGGCTACTTTTTATGAACGGGGATGTTAATTCAGTGTCTCACTCTGCGCTTATAATCAGTAGGCTATTTATTATAAACGGGCATGTTAATTCAGTGTCGCACCAGAGCTTATAAACAATATGCTCTTTTTTATTACCGCGAACGTTAATTCACTGTCACACCATGAGCTTATAAACAATAGGCTATTTGTTATTATCGGGCATGTTAATTCAGTGTCTCACCATGAGCATATAAACAATAGGCCATTTGTTATTAACGGGCATGTTAATTCAGTGTCTCAACATGAGCTTATAAACAATAGGCTATTTGTTATAAACGGGCCTGTTAATTCAGTGTCACACCATGAGCATATAAACAATAGGCTATTTGTTATAAACGGGCATGTTAATTCAGGGTCCCACCGTGAACTTATCAACAATAGGCTATTTGCTATTAACGGGCAGGGTATTTCAGGATCTCACCATGAGCTTATAAACAATAGGCTAATCGTTATTACCGGGCATGGTAATTCAGTGTCTCACCATGAGCTTATAATCAATAGGCTATTTGTTATTAATGGGCACGTTAATTCAAGGTCTCACCATGAGCTTATAAACAATAGGCTATTTGTTATAACAAGGCATGGTAATTCAGTGTCTCACCTTGAGCTTATAAACAATAGGCTATTTGTTATTAACGGGCATGGTAATTCAGTGTCTCACCTTGAGCTTATAAACAATAGGCTATTTGTTATTAACGGGCAACTTAATTCAGTGTCTCACCTTGAGCTTATCAACAATAGGCTATTTGTTATTAACGGGCAACTTAATTCAGTGTCTCACCTTGAGCTTATCAACAATAGGCTATTTCTTATTAACGGGCAACTTAATTCAGGGCTCACCATGAGCTCATAAAAATATGCTATTTGTTATTAACGGTCATGTTAATTCAGTGTCTCACTATGAGCTTATAAACAATAGGCTATTTGTTATAACCGGGCACGTTAATTCGGTGTCTCACCCCGAGCATAAAAACAATAGGCGATTTTTTATTAACGGGCGTTGCAATACAGGGCCTCACCATCAGCTTATAAACAATAGGCTATTTATTATAAACGGTCATGTTAAGTTAGTGTCGCACCAGAGCTTAAAAACAATAGGCACTTTTTATTACCGGGAACGTTAATTCATTGTCACACCATGAGCTTATAAACAGCGGCCTATTTGTTATTATCGGGCATGTTAATTCAGTGTCTCACCATGAGCATATAAACAATAGGCCATTTGTTATTAACGGGCATGTTAATTCAGTGTTTCACCATGAGCTTATAAACAGTAGGCCATTTGTTATAAACGAGCATGTGAATTCAGTGTCTCACCGTGAGCTTATATACAATAGGCTATTAGATATTAACGGGCATTTTAATTGAGTGTCTCACCATGAGCTTATTAACAATAGGCTATTTGTTATTAACGGGAATGGGCATAGTAATTCTGTGTCTCACCATAGGCTTATAAACAATAGGCTATTTGTTATTGACGGGCATGGTAATTCAGTGTCTCACCATGAGCTTATAAATAATAGGCTATTTATTATTAACGGGCACGTTAATTCAGGGTCTCACCATGAGCTTATAAACAATAGGCTATTCGTTATAACCGGGCATGGTAATTCAGTGTCTCACCATGAGCATATAAACAATAGGTATTTGTTATTAATGGGCTTGTTAATTCAGGGTCCCACCATGAGCTTATAAACAATAGGCTATTTGTTATAACCGGGCATGGTAATTCAGTGTCTCACCAGGTGCATATAAACAATAGGCTATTTGTTATTAATGGGCACGTTAATTCAGGGCTCACCATGATCTTATAAACAATAGGCTATTTGTTATTAATCGGCAGGGTATTTCAGGATCTCACCATGAGCTTATAAACAATAGGCTATTCGTTATTACCGGGCTTCGTAATTCAGTGTCTCACCATGAGCTTATAAACAATAGGCTATTTGTTATTAATGGACACGTTAATTCAAGGTCTCACCATGAGCTCATAAACAATAGGCTATTCGTTATAACCGGGCATGTTAATTCAGTGTCTCACCATGAGCATATAAACAATAGGCTATTTGATATAAACGGTAACGTTAATTCACGGTGTCACCATGAGCTTATAAACAATAGGCTATTTGTTTTTACCGGGCGTGTTAATTCAGGGTCTCACCATGAGCTTATAAACAATAGGCTACTTGTTATAACCGGGTACGTTAATTCTGTGTCTCACCATGAGTTTATAAACAATAGGCTATTTGTTATAAACGGGCACATTAATTCAGTGTCTCTCTATGAGCTTATAAACAATAGGCTATTTGTTATAACCGGGCACATTAATTCAGTGTTTCACCATGAGCTTATAAACAATAGGCTAATTGTTATAAACGGGAACGTTAATTCAGTGTCTCACCATGAGTTTATAAACAATAGACAATTTTTTATAAACGGGCACATTAATTCAGTGTCTCTCTATGAGCTTATTAACAATAGGCTATTTGTTTTTACCGGTTATGTTAATTCAGGGACTCACCATGAGCTTATAAACAATAGGCTACTTGTTATAACCGGGCATGGTAATTCAAAATATCATCATGAGCATATAAACAATAGGCTATTTATTATAACCGGGCATGGTAATTCAGAGCCTCACCATGAGCGTATAATCCATAGGCTACTTTTTATGAACGGGGATGTTAATTCAGTGTCTCACTCTGCTCTTATAAACAATAGGCTATTTATTATAAACGGGCATGTTAATTTATTGTCGCACCAGAGCTTATAAACAATAGGACATTTTTTTATTACCGGGAACGTTAATTCACTGTCTCACCATGAGCCTATAAACAATAGGCTATTTGTTATTATCGGGCATGTTAATTCAGTGTCTCACCATGAGCATATAAACATTAGGCCATTTGTTATTAACGGCCATGTTAATTCAGTGTCTCACCATGAGCTTATAAACAGTAGGCTATTTGTTATTAATGGGCACGTAAATTCAAGGGCTCACCATGAGCATATAAACAATAGGCTATTTGTTATAACCGGGCATGGTAATTCAGTGTCTCACCATGAGCATATAAACAATAGGCTATTTGTTATTAACGGGCATGGTAATTCAGGGTCACAACATGAGCTTATAAACAATAGGCCATTATTTATAACCGGGCAGTATAATTTTGTGTCTCACCATGACCTTACAAACAATAGGCTATTTGTTATGAACGGGCACGTTAATTCAGTTTCTCACCTTGAGCTTATCAACAATAGGCTATTTGTTATTAACGGGCATGGTAATTCAGGGTCTCACCATGAGCATATAAACAATAGGCTATTTGTTATAAACGGTCATGTTAATTCAGTGACTCACTAAGAGCTTATAAACAATAGGTCATTTACCATAAACGGGCATTTTTATTCAGTGTCTCACCATAAGCTTATAAACAATTGGCTATTTGTTATAAACGGGCACGTTAATTCACTGTCTCACCATGAGCTTATAAACAATAGGCTATTTGTTATTAATGGGCAAGTTAATTGAATGTCTCTTCATGAGCTTATCACCAATAGGCTATTCGTTATTACCGGGCATGGTAATTCAATTTCTCACCATGAGCATATAAACAATAGGCTATTTGTTATTAACGGGCATGGTAATTCAATGTCCCACCATGAGCATATAAACAATAGGCTATTTGTTATTAACGGGCATGGTAATTCAGGGCTCACCATGAGCTTATAATCAATAGGCTATTTGTTATTAACGGGCATGGTAATTCAGTGTCTCACCATGAGCATATAAGCAATAGGCCATTTGTTATTAACGGGCATGTTAATTCAGTGTCTCACCATGAGCTTATAAACAGTAGGCCATTTGTTATAAACGGGCAAGTGAATTCAGTGTCTCACCTTGAGCTTATAAATAATAGGCTATTTATTATTAACGGGCACGTTAAATCAGGGTCCCACCATGAGCTTATAAACAATAGACAATTTGTTATAACCGGGTATGGTAATTCAGTGTCTCACCAGGAGCATATACACAATAGGCAATTTGTTATTAATGGGCACGTTAATTCAGGGCTCACCATGAGCTTATAAACAATAGGTATTTGTTATTAATAGGCATGTTAATTCAGGGTCCCACCATGAGCTTATAAACAATAGACAATTTGTTATAACCGGGTATGGTAATTCAGTGTCTCACCATGAGCATATAAACAATAGGCTATTTGTTATTAATGGGCACGTTAATTCAGGGCTCACCATGAGCTTATAAACAATAGGTTATTTGTTATTAACGGGCAGGGTATTTCAGGATCTCACCATGAGCTTATAAACAATAGGCTATTCGTTATTACCGGGCATGGTAATTCAGTGTCTCATCATGAGCTTATAAACAATAGGCTATTTGTTATTAATGGGCACGTAAATTCAAGGTCTCACCATGAGTTTATAAACAATAGGCTATTTGTTATAACCAGGCATGGTAATTCAGGATCTCACCATGAGCTTATAAATAATAGGCTATTAGTTATTAACGGGCATGTTAACTGAGTGTCTCACCTTGAGGTTATTAACAATAGGCTATTTGTTATTAACGGGCATAGTAATTTTGTGTCTCACCATAGGCTTATAAACAATAGGCTATTTGTTATTAACGGGCATGGTTATTCATTGTCTCACCATGAGCTTATAAATAATAGGCTATTAGTTCTTGTCGGGCATGTTAATTGAGTGTCTCACCTTGAGCTTATTAACAATAGGCTATTTGTTATTAACGGGCATAGTAATTTTGTGTCTCACCATAGGCTTATAAACAATAGGCTATTTGTTATTAACGGGCATGGTAATTCAGTGTCTCACCATGAGCTTATAAACAATAGGCTATTTGTTATAACCGGGCATGGTAAATCAGTGTCTCACCAGGAGCATATAAACAATAGGCTATTTGTTATTAATGGGCACGTTAATTCAGGGCTCAACATGAACTTATAAACAATAGGCTATTTGTTATTAACGGGCAGGATATTTCAGGATCTCACCATGAGCTTATAAACAATAGGCTATTCGTTATTACCGGGCATGGTAATTCAGTGTCTCATCATGAGCTTATAAACAATAGGCTATTTGTTATTAATGGGCACGTAAATTCAAGGTCTCACTATGAGCTTATAAACAATAGGCTATTCGTTATTACCGGGCTTCGTAATTCAGTGTCTCACTATGAGCTTATAAACAATAGGCTATTTGTTATTAACGTACAAGTTAATTCAGTGTCTCACCTTGATCTTATCAACAATAGGCTATTTGTTATTCACGGCCATGGTAATTCAGGGTCTCACCATGAGCTTATAAACAATAGGCTATTTGTTATTAACGGGCATGTTAATTGAGTGTCTCACCTTGAGCTTATAAACAATAGGCTATTCGTTATTACCGGGCTTCGTAATTCAGTGTCTCACCATGAGCTTATAAACAATAGGCTATTTGTTATAACCGGGCACGTTAATTCGGTGTCTCACCATGAGCTTATAAACAATAGGCTATTTGTTATTATCGGGCATGTTAATTCAGTGTCTCACCATGAGCATATAAACAATAGGCCATTTGTTATAAACGGGCATGTGAATTCAGTGTCTCACCTTGAGCTTATAAACAATAGGCTATTTGTTATAAACGGGCCTGTTAATTCAGTGTCTCACCATGAGCATATAAACAATAGGCCATTTGTTATTAACGGGCATGTAAATTCAGTGTCTCAACATGAGCTTATAAACAGTAGGCCATTTGTTATAAACGGGCATGTGAATTCAGTGTCTCACCTTGAGCTTATAAACAATAGGCTATTCGTTATTACCGGGCTTCGTAATTCAGTGTCTCACTATGAGCTTATAAACTATAGGCTATTTGTTATTAACGTACAAGTTAATTCAGTGTCTCACCATAAGCTTATAAACAATAGGCTATTTGTTATTAACGGGCATGTAAATTCAGTGTCTCACCATGAGCTTATAAACAATAGGCTATTTGTTATAACCAGCCACGTTAATTCAGTGTCTCACCATAAGCTTATAAACAATAGGCTATTTGTTATTAACGGGCATGTAAATTCAGTGTCTCACCATGAGCTTATAAACAATAGGCTATTGGTTATTAACGGGCAAGGTAATTCAGGGTCACAACATGAGCTTATATACAATAGGCTATTAGTTGTAACCGGGCACGTTATTTGAGGTTCTCTCGATGACCTTATAAACAATAGGCTATTTTTTATAACCGGGCACGTTAATTCAGTGTCTCTCCCTGAGCTTAAAAACAAGAGGCGATTTGTTATTAACGGGCGTTGCAATTCAGAGCTTCACCATTAGCTTATCATCCATAGGCTACATTTATAAACGGGGATGTTAATTCTGTGTCTCACTCTGCGCTTATAAGCAATAGGCTATTTATTATAAACGGGCATGTTAATTTATTGTCGCACAAGAGCTTATAAACAATAGGCTCTTTTTATTACCGGGAACGTTAATTCAATGTCTCACCAGGAGCTTATAAACAATAGGCTATTTGTTATTATCGGGCATGTTAATTCAGTGTTTCACCATGAGCATTTAAACAATAGGCCATTTGTTATTAACGGGCATGTAAATTCAGTGTCTCAACATGAGCTTATAAACAGTAGGCCATTTGTTATAAACGGGCATGTGAATTCAGTGTCTCACCTTGAGCTTATAAACAATAGGCTATTTGTTATAAACGGGCCTGTTAATTCAGTGTCACCCATGTGCATATAAACAATAGGCTATTTGTTATAAACGGGCATGTGAATTCACTGTCTCACCATGAGCTTATAAACAATAGGCTATTTGTTATTAATGGACACGTTAATTCAGTGTCTCACCATGAGCTTATAAACAATAGGCTATTTGTTTTTACCGGGCATATTAATTCTGTGTCTCATCATGAACTTATAAACAATAGGCTATTTGTTATAACCGGGCATATTAATTCAATGTCTCACTATGAGGTTGTAAACAAATTAGCAGCCAAAAGCCTCTTTTCTGTGTTTCGTTTCTTTTAACGAATACGGTAGTGGAAAATACAATTTTGAATGAATGAGCACTATGGGTTCCTATTGTTGTTTCAGCTGGACGCTCGCAGAGCGCGCCACGTGTCATGTCCGCTACCAACATCTGGACAAGGTAGGATTACATTGAATTAACCTTTAATTATAAATACGCCTCAAATATTTGTTTGCATATGAGACTCGTCGTCGTCGTCCTCTTCATTGATGAGAAAGGCAGTTTTCTAGCACGTTTCCTCAGAGCAGGTAGCACACATCACAGAACATCTGAGCCCTGCTTTCAGGCAAGTGCAACTTCCTCTGCACCCCTTCTTGCTTTTGCAAGCGAGTAATTTTAGGAGCTCCACGGGGGCACGATGGGGAAGAGTCCAGCCGAGGTCAATTCCCAACCCCAGTCGGTGGCCTCTTCCTCATCCCCCAAGCACTTTTGCACCTGGTGGTATGTGCGGTAGTGGTGATTCTACGTAGCCTCTGAGGTTGGGGGCAATAGGGCCAGATTCGCTTTGGCGTTGGCTGCTGTCTTCCCAAAAGAACTGAAGTGTACATTGTTGCGGGTGTCTGTCGTTTGGTCTCCTCCATGTTGGGCAACTAGGCATTGTCACCGACTGCTGCGACTTGTTGGTGTGTGGCATCTGTCTCGAGGAAAACTCTTGCTTGGTCCACTAGGGCTTGATTTTGTCTGAAGTGTCCCCACATTTTTATCTTCCCCTGCCAGAAGAGGGCAGAGGTGGTGTCGCACCCAGTAAATGCGTGGATGAAAAGTTCAAATCCCGGTGGTAGCTCCACTTCCCCTTGGTTGAATGAGCTGGTGGAGAATTGGACGCAACCTGACCCACCTCTGCCACTCTTCTGGAAGTATATGTTCGTTTTAGAGGATCCTAGACCGCAGAGGAGCACAAGTAAATCCACATCCTCTCCAAAGAAAATGGCGTGGTCATTGTAGGTATATTTTTGCAGTCACGACGATATCGCGGTCTTCGTCTTCTTTTGATATTCTAGTCTCAATCCCCTCGAGAGCAAAAGCAGAACAGAGATGCTCAATGAGACGAACCTTGTTTTTGTCAATCGAGAGCATCTTCTCTTGGGGGACTGTGATGATGGTCGATGCGTCAAACACAATTTCCGCTGATGTTGCAGAATACCGTCGTGATCGCTCTGCAAATTTGGTGCTCTTTTGGGCGCCATCCTCAGGATACCCTTCGAAAACTACACACACATTACTCCCAAAGTGGTTAAATATGTAGTTTAAGTAGCTTGCGGATGGTGAAGCATCCTTTCGTGAACAGTTACTATTCGGTTGGGTTCATCAGGTCTTGCAGAGTGCTCATATCTTGTAAATATAAACGACACTTTTCGCATAGAAGAAGTGTCCATACGAATGAAAGAATGGGAGCATTTGGCTGATTAATTGCAGGTGAAGGTTCCAATCTCCCATGCCACACGACTTTATGGAGGAAGTATCCTCCATCGACGACAGCAAATGTTTTGCCTGCACACTGACGTTCTCTGTGGCTTGAATGAAGGCAGCGTAAAAAACTGATTTTGTGCCTTTACGCATCCCTTTGTCGGCAATAGGGCCATTGGAAATGGAGCAAGCTCATATGTGAAGTGGGCCTTCAACTGAAGGTCTGACTGTTTCATGATATACATGCGCTAGAAGATGGTGAGTGGCTCGACATCGACTCTCTTCTTGTGGATCTTGATAGAGGTGGTAGGCGTTGCCAAAGAGAGGACTTTTTCTTTCCTAGAGAGACTAACATTCCCAAATGTTTTTTCAATAATTCGGTTCACCCCTTTCAGTCCTTCTTCTCGGGCAGAGTGGCAATTTATGTGGGGGCCACCTACAGTGCCACTGCTGATGGATACGAGTTTATGTACCGTTGCGAACGGTGGATGGTTATTGAGCCAGGCTTTCAGTTTTTTCACCTAGAGGTATCTCGTGCAAATTTGCGTAGGTCGCATATCGACATGCTATTCACTTATTGTGGAGGAAATATCCAAATACCCTTCTACCTCTTAACATATATTCAGCATAGATACCATCCCGCCCGTCCAATGAGAGGGCACACTTGTAGAGATACCTCTGCCATGGGTTAGACCACCCTGGCTCTTCATTGTACGCATGAATACCTGTTCAGTGTTCAATTGTCAAGTCAGTCCACTCTCCACAGACCTGAACAAAATTTGTCGGATCTGTGGATGGTGAAGCATCCTTTCGTGAACAGTTACTATTCGGTTGGGTTCATCAGGTCTTGCAGAGTGCTCATATCTTGTAAATATAAACGACACTTTTCGCATAGATGAAGTGTCCAGACGAGTGAAAGAATGGGAGCATTTGGCTGATTAATTGCAGGTGAAGGTTCCAATCTCCCATTCTTTCGGCTTGAATGAATTGATTCATGAGTAAGGTCATTCGATAGTAGAATACCCAAAGTTTTGCGGTCGGGCCTTCTTCTTCAAGTTTTTCAAGGGCGCTTTTGAATTTGGCTGTTACAATTTGTACATTTTCATTGTCTTCTGCAAACAGTATTTGTGACCTTTCAGCGCCAAGCAAGATCCTCTCTGTTTCACGGGAGGACATAGCTGCACAGAAAAAAGGAATATGAATTATTAATTAGTTTGAAAAGTATAATTGAAAATCCACAGCCTGCTTCCAGTCACCGACCGGGTCAGGAGTTTGAAAAGTATAATTAATTAATTAAATTTTAAAAATCCATCGCGTATCCCCCCCCCCCCCTCCGGACCGCGGGGCCCTTGGCGGTCGCCCTCCTCGCCCTCCCGTAGATTCATAACAAACACGTTTTGCATGTTTAAATCTCACTTCATGCAACAAAAAGTGGTTAGGTACATTTCTGGAAAAATGCGATTTTTTTCTTATTTTTTTTAAAGATTATTAGAGAACTAGGACCCCTACAGACCCCACTATGCGCTTAATTTAAAGCTAATTAAATTTCCTACAACGTATATTCTACAAGTTCTACTCGTAGGATCGACGGTTTCGGCACAGTTTCGGTCCAAAGAAGGTCTAAAACTAAAATGATCAATTTTTGGAAAACCTGGCCTATTTTCAAAGTGCAGTAATTCAGTAACCAATTGACCTACAGAGCTCCGGTTGGGCATCAATTGTCACACATTTAATGTTCTTAACAAACTTATGGAATAGCGTTCGACAAAGAATGCCTGGATTAGGAGATATAGAGCCGAATCTGAAACAAGTCCAAAAATTTCGCGGTTTTTGGTGTGTGAAAATTTTCCCACAACTTTTTGAGAGTTGCAAACTTGGGTATACATAGCCCTAATGGATCCACACAACATACTAAAAAAATCAGAGATACATCATGTTTTGCGAATTTAGCCATTTTTTGTGTCACTTTTGACTGGCCTACTACTCTTCAATGCTGAACGGTGTAGTAATGAAGAATGGAATAGCTTATGTATTCTAAGACGTGTTGCCCGGGCGCCTGCAGACTGCTCTGAGGACTGGAACAGGCTACATATTAAGGTCCGCTTGGGCCAACTAGTGACTAGCACGCTTGGCTGTCACCACGCAGGTCAAGGGTTCATATCCCGGCTCTGAGGGCTGGAACAGGCAGCATATTCAGGACCACCTGGGCCAACTAGTGGCTAGGACACTTGGCTGTCACTGCGCAGGTCAAGGGTTGATATCCCGGCTCTGAGGGCTGGAACAGGCTGCATATTCAGGTCCGCCTGGGCCTACTAGTGGATAGCACGCTTAGCTGCCACCACGCAGGTCAAGGGTTGATATCCCGGCTAAGAGAGCTGGAACAGGCTGCATATTCAGGTCCGCCTGGGCAAACTAGTGGCTAGCACGCTTGGCTGTCACCACGCAGGTCAAGGGTTGATATCCCGGCTCTGAGAGCTGGAACAGCCTGCATATTCAGATCAGCCTGGGCCAACTAGTGGCTAGCACGCTTGGCTGTCACCACGCAGGTCTTGAGTTAATATCCCGGCTCTGAGGGCAGAAACAGGCCGCATATTAAGGTCCGCCTGGGCCAACTAGTGGCTAGCACTTATGGCTGTCACTGCGCAGGTCTAGGGTTGATATCCCGGATCTGAGGACTGGAACAGGCTGCATGTTCTGGACCACCTGGACCCACTAGTGGCTAGCACGCTTGGCTGTCACTACGCAGGTCCAGGGTTGATATCCCGGCTCTGAGGGCTGGAATAGGCTGCATATTCAGGTCCGCCTGGGCGAAATAGTGGCTAGCACGGTTGGATGTCACTACGCAGGTCCAGGGTTGATATCCCGGCTCTGAGAGCTGGAACAGGCCGCATATTCAGATCAGCCTGGGCCAACTAGTGGCTAGCACGCTTGGCTGTCACCACGCAGGTCTTGAGTTAATATCCCGGCTCTGAGGGCAGAAACAGGCCGCATATTAAGGTCCGCCTGGGCCAACTAGTGGCTAGCACTTATGGCTGTCACTGCGCAGGTCAAGGGTTGATATCCCGGATCTGAGGGCTGGAATAGGCTGCATATTCAGGTCCGCCTGGGCCAACTAGTGGCTAGCACGCTTGGCTGTCACCGCGTTGGTCATGGATTGATATCCTGGCTCTGAGAGCTGGAACAGGCTGCATATTCAGGTTCGCCTGGGCCAACTAGTGACTAGCACGCTTGGCTGTCACTGCGCAGGTCCAGGGTTGATATTCCGGCTCTGAGGTTGGAACAGGCTGCATATTCAGGTCCGCCTGGGCAAACTAGTGGCTAGCACGGTTGCCTGTCACCACGCTGGTCAAGTGTTGATATCCCGGCTCTGAGATTTGAAACAGGCTGCATATTCAGGACCGTCTTGGGCGACTCGGGGCTAGCACGCTTGGCTGTCACTGCGCAGGTCAAGGGTTGATATCTCGGCTTTGAGAGTTGGAAGAGGCTGCATATTCATGTCCGTCCGGGACAACTAGTGGATAGCACACTTGTCTGTCACCACGCAGGTCAAGGGTTGATATTCTGGCTCTGAGGTTGGAACAGGCTGCATATTCAGGTCCGCCTGGGCAAACTAGTGGCTAGCACGGTTGGCTGTCACTACGCAGGTCCAGGGTTGATATCCCGGCTCTGAGGGCTGGAACAGGCTGCATATTCAGGTCCGCCTGGGCCAACTAGTGACTAGCACGCTTGGCTGTCACTGCGCAGGTCCAGGGTTGATATTCCGGCTCTGAGGTTGGAACAGGCTGCATATTCAGGTCCGCCTGGGCAAACTAGTGGCTAGCACGGTTGCCTGTCACCACGCAGGTCAAGGGTTGATATCCCGGCTCTGAGATTTGAAACAGGCTGCATATTCAGGACCGTCTTGGGCGACTCGGGGCTAGCACGCTTGGCTGCCACTGCGCAGGTCAAGGGTTGATATCTCGGCTTTGAGAGTTGGAAGAGGCTGCATATTCATGTCCGTCCGGGACAACTAGTGGATAGCACACTTGTCTGTCACCACGCAGGTCAAGGGTTGATATTCTGGCTCTGAGGTTGGAACAGGCTGCATATTCAGGTCCGCCTGGGCAAACTAGTGGCTAGCACGGTTGGCTGTCACTACGCAGGTCCAGGGTTGATATCCCGGCTCGGAGGGCTGGAACAGGCTGCATATTATGGTCCGCCTGGGCAGGCAAATGGCTAGCACGCTTGGCTGTCACCACGCAGGTCAAGGGTTGATATCCCGGCTCTGAGATTTGGAACAGGCTGCATATTAAGGTCCGCCTGGGCCAACTAGTGGCTAGCACGCTTGCCTGTCACCACGCAGGTCAAGGGTTGATATCCCGGCTCTAAGATTTGAAACAGGCTGCATATTCAGGACCGTCTTGGGCGACTCGGGGCTAGCACGCTTGGCTGTCACTGCGCAGGTCAAGGGTTGATATCTCGGCTTTGAGAGTTGGAAGAGGCTGCATATTCATGTCCGTCCGGGACAACTAGTGGATAGCACACTTGTCTGTCACCACGCAGGTCAAGGTTTGATATCCCTGATATGAAGGCTGGAACAGGCTGCTTATTGAGGTCAGTCTGGGCCAACTAGTGGCTAGCACGCTTGGCTGTCACCACGCTGATCATGGGTTGATATCCGGCTCTGAGAGCTTGAACAGGCCGCATATTCAGGTCCGCCTGGGCCAACTAGTGACTAGCACGCTTGGCTGTCACTGCGCAGGTCCAGGGTTGATATTCCGGCTCTGAGGTTGGAACAGGCTGCATATTCAGGTCCACCTGGGCGAACTAGTGGCTAGCACGTTTGGCTGTCACTACGCAGGTCCAGGGTTGATATCCCGGCTCTGAGGGCTGGAACAGGCTGCATATTATGGTCCGCCTGGGCTAACAAGTGGCTAGCACGCTTGGCTGTCACCACGCAGGTCAAGGGTTGATATCCCGGCTCTGAGTTTTGGAACAGGCTGCATATTAAGGTCCGCCTGGGCCAACTAGTGGCTAGCACGCTTGGCTGTCACCACGCAAGTCAAGGGTTGATATCCCGGCTCTGAGATTTGGAACAGGCTGCATATTAAGGTCCGCCTGGGCCAACTAGTGGCTAGCACGGTTGGCTGTCACCACGCAGGTCAAGGGTTGATATCCCGGCTATGAAGGCTGGAACAGGCTGCTTATTGAGGTCAGTCTGGGCCAGCTAGTGGCTAGCACGCTTGGCTGTCACCGCGCAGGACAATGGTTGATATCCCGGCTTTGAGAGTTGGAAGCGGCTGCATATTCATGTCCGTCCGGGACAACTAGTTGATAGCACACTTGTCTGTCACCACGCAGGTGAAGGGTTGATATCTCGGCTTTGAGAGTTGGAAGAGGCTGCATATTCATGTCCGTCCGGGACAACTAGTGGATAGCAGACTTGTCTGTCACCACGCAGGTCAAGGGTTGATATCTCGGCTTTGAAAGTTGGAAGAGGCTGCATATTCATGTCCGTCCGGGACAACTAGTGGCTTGCACGCTTGGCTGTCACTGCGCAGGTCAAGGGTTGATATCTCGGCTTTGAGAGTTGGAAGAGGCTGCATATTCATGTCCGTCCGGGACAACTAGTGGATAGCACACTTGGCTGTCACCGCGCAGGACAATGGTTGATATCCCGGCTCTGAGGGCTGGTACTGGCTTCATATTCAGGTTCGATTCCTAACTCAGCCATTTTTGAAGTACTTTTCTGTGGTTTTCCACTTCTACTCCAGGCATTTTCATGGATGGTATCTAACTACACAAATCCTACCTCAACTACAAATACACGCACTTGTACAGTGATACTTTTCCACACAGTCAAGTATACGGAGTTCATGACCACGATGTTGTAAAGGCCCTTACTGGTACTCTTATATGGAGTGAAAATAGGCCTATCTTGTTATTAAGCATTATTGTTGATATTGTGTCCTAAGGCTGTAACAATACTGTGACGTGAATCCAAGGGAACTTTTGTTCGGGTCTCTTTAGCCTATTTTGATTTATGAAAAAATAGGCTTATTAAGTGGCTAAGAACAGAGTGTTTAATGCAACGCGCCAAGGACATGAGCATCAGCTGTGAGTGGCGAACAAGAGAATACAAGCGTCACACACCAGGCACCTGTCCCGCCTAGCAGACCAAGGCCTCCCCGGAGGCCTCCTTAACACTGCTCCACCACCCTTAATGGCAGCATAGGTGGCCCTAGTTGTCCGGTTCGGAAGAGACGCAATGTTCAATCGATGGCGCAATAGATATTGGTGCCTTGACCGCAGTTGTTGGCAACCCGAAGAATGCAGACGAAACCACGGCTGAGCTTGACCAGCACCAGCTGCGCCACAACTCAACTTACAACCACGGCTGAGCTTGACCAGCACTTGCTGCGACACAACTCAACTTACAACCATGGCTGAGCTTGACCAGCACTTGCTGCGCCACAACTCAACTTGCAACCATGGCTGAGCTTGACCAGCACTTGCTGCGACACAACTCAACTTACAACCATGGCTGAGCTTGACCAGCACTTGCTGCGCCACAACTCAACTTACAACCATGGCTGAGCTTGACCAGCACTTGCTGCGCCACAACTCAACTTACAACCATGGCTGAGCTTGACCAGCACTTGCTGCGCCACAACTCAACTTACAACCACGGCTGAGCTTGACCAGCACTTGCTGCGACACAACTCAACTTACAACCATGGCTGACCTTGACCAGCACTTGCTGCGACACAACTCAACTTACAACCACGGCTGAGCTTGACCAGCACTTGCTGCGCAACAACTCAACTTACAACCATGGCTGAGCTTGACCAGCACTTGATGCGACACAACTCAACTTACAACCATGGCTGAGCTTGACCAGCACTTGCTGCGCCACAACTCAACTTACAACCACGGCTGAGCTTGACCAGCACTTGCTGCGCCACAACTCAACTTACAACCATGGCTGAGCTTGACCAGCACTTGCTGCGACACAACTCAACTTACAACCATGGCTGAGCTTGACCAGCACTTGCTGCGACACAACTCAACTTACAACCACGGCTGAGCTTGACCAGCACTTGCTGCGCCACAACTCAACTTACAACCACGGCTGAGCTTGACCAGCACTTGCTGCGACACAACTCAACTTACAACCATGGCTGAGCTTGACCAGCACTTGCTGCGCCACAACTCAACTTACAACCATGGCTGAGCTTGACCAGCACTTGCAGCGCCACAACTCAACTTACAACCATGGCTGAGCTTGACCAGCACTTGCTGCGCCACAACTCAACTTACAACCACGGCTGAGCTTGACCAGCACTTGCTGCGCCACAACTCAACTTACAACCATGGCTGAGCTTGACCAGCACTTGCTGCGCCACAACTCAACTTACAACCGTGGCTGAGCTTGACCAGCACTTGCTGCGACACAACTCAACTTACAACCATGGCTGAGCTTGACCAGCACTTGCTGCGCCACAACTCAACTTACAACCACGGCTGTGCTTGACCAGCACTTGCTGCGCCACAACTCAACTTACAACCGTGGCTGAGCTTGACCAGCACTTGCTGCGCCACAACTCAACTTACAACCACGGCTGTGCTTGACCAGCACTTGCTGCGCCACAACTCAACTTACAACCATGGCTGTGCTTGACCAGCACTTGCTGCGCCACAACTCAACTTACAACCATGGCTGAGCTTGACCAGCACTTGCTGCGACACAACTCAACTTACAACCATGGCTGAGCTTGACCAGCACTTGCTGCGCCACAACTCAACTTACAACCATGGCTGAGCTTGACCAGCACTTGCTGCGACACAACTCAACTTACAACCATGGCTGAGCTTGACCAGCACTTGCTGCGCCACAACTCAACTTACAACCATGGCTGAGCTTGACCAGCACTTGCTGCGACACAACTCAACTTACAACCATGGCTGAGCTTGACCAGCACTTGCTGCGACACAACTCAACTTACAACCATGGCTGAGCTTGACCAATACTTGCTGCGCCACAACTCAACTTACAACCATGGCTGAGCTTCACCAGCACTTGCTGCGCCACAACTCAACTTACAACCGTGGCTGAGCTTGACCAGCACTTGCTGCGCCACAACTCAACTTACAACCATGGCTGAGCTTGACCAGCACTTGCTGCGACAGAACTCAACTTACAACCATGGCTGAGCTTGACCAGCACTTGCTGCGCCACAACTCAACTTACAACCGTGGCTGAGCTTGACCAGCACTTGCTGCGACACAACTCAACTTACAACTACGGCTGAGCTTGACCAGCACTTGCTGCGACACAACTCAACTTACAACCATGGCTGAGCTTGACCAGCACTTGCTGCGCCACAACTCAACTTACAACCACGGCTGAGCTTGACCAGCACTTGCTGCGACACAACTCAACTTACAACCATGGCTGAGCTTGACCAGCACTTGCTGCGCCACAACTCAACTTACAACCACGGCTGAGCTTGACCAGCACTTGCTGCGACACAACTCAACTTACAACCATGGCTGAGCTTGACCAGCACTTGCTGCGCCACAACTCAACTTACAACCATGGCTGAGCGTGACCAGCACTTGCTGCGCCACAACTCAACTTACAACCACGGCTGAGCTTGACCAGCACTTGCTGCGCCACAACTCAACTTACAACCATGGCTGAGCTTGACCAGCACTTGCTGCGCCACAACTCAACTTACAACCACGGCTGAGCTTGACTAGCACTTGCTGCGACACAACTCAACTTACAACCATGGCTGAGCTTGACCAGCACTTGCTGCGCCACAACTCAACTTACAACCATGGCTGAGCGTGACCAGCACTTGCTGCGCCACAACTCAACTTACAACCACGGCTGAGCTTGACCAGCACTTGCTGCGCCACAACTCAACTTACAACCACGGCTGAGCTTGACCAGCACTTGCTGCGCCACAACTCAACTTACAACCATGGCTGAGCTTGACCAGCACTTGCTGCGCCACAACTCAACTTACAACCACGGCTGAGCTTGACCAGCACTTGCTGCGCCACAACTCAACTTACAACCATGGCTGAGCTTGACCAGCACTTGCTGCGCCACAACTCAACTTACAACCACGGCTGAGCTTGACCAGCACTTGCTGCGACACAACTCAACTTACAAACATGGCTGAGCTTGACCAGCACTTGCTGCGCCACAACTCAACTTACAACCATGGCTGAGCTTGACCAGCACTTGCTGCGACACAACTCAACTTACAACCATGGCTGAGCTTGACCAGCACTTGCTGCGCCACAACTCAACTTACAACCATGGCTGAGCTTGACCAGCACTTGCTGCGACTCAACTCAACTTACAACCACGGCTGAGCTTGACCAGCACCTGCTGCGACACAACTCAACTTACAACCATGGCTGAGCTTGACCAGCACTTGCTGCGACACAACTCAACTTACAACCATGGCTGAGCTTGACCAGCACTTGCTGCGCCACAACTCAACTTACAACCACGGCTGAGCTTGACCAGCACTTGCTGCGCCACAACTCAACTTACAACCATGGCTGAGCTTGACCAGCACTTGCTGCGCCACAACTCAACTTACAACCACGGCTGAGCTTGACCAGCACTTGCTGCGCCACAACTCAACTTACAACCACGGCTGAGCTTGACCAGCACTTGCTGCGACACAACTCAACTTACAACCATGGCTGAGCTTGACCAGCACCTGCTGCGCCACAACTCAACTTACAACCATGGCTGAGCTTGACCAGCACTTGCTGCGACACAACTCAACTTACAACCACGGCTGAGCTTGACCAGCACTTGCTGCGCCACAACTCAACTTACAACCACGGCTGAGCTTGACCAGCACTTGCTGCGCCACAACTCAACTTACAACCATGGCTGTGCTTGACCAGCACTTGCTGCGCCACAACTCAACTTACAACCATGGCTGAGCTTGACCAGCACTTACTGCGACACAACTCAACTTACAACCACGGCTGAGCTTGACCAGCACTTGCTGCGCCACAACTCAACTTACAACCACGGCTGAGCTTGACCAGCACTTGCTGCGCCACAACTCAACTTACAACCATGGCTGTGCTTGACCAGCACTTGCTGCGCCACAACTCAACTTACAACCACGGCTGAGCTTGACCAGCACTTGCTGCGACACAACTCAACTTACAACCACGGCTGAGCTTGACCAGCACTTGCTGCGACACAACTCAACTTACAACCATGGCTGAGCTTGACCAGCACTTGCTGCGACACAACTCAACTTACAACCATGGCTGAGCTTGACCAGCACTTGCTGCGACACAACTCAACTTACAACCATGGCTGATCTTGACCAGCACTTGCTGCGCCACAACTCAACTTACAACCACGGCTGAGCTTGACCAGCACTTGCTGCGACACAACTCAACTTACAACCATGGCTGAGCTTGACCAGCACTTGCTGCGACACAACTCAACTTACAACCATGGCTGAGCTTGACCAGCACTTGCTGCGACACAACTCAACTTACAACCATGGCTGAGCTTGACCAGCACTTGCTGCGACACAACTCAACTTACAACCATGGCTGAGCATGACCAGCACTTGCTGCGCCACAACTCAACTTACAACCACTGCTGAGCTTGACCAGCAATTGCTGCGACACAACTCAACTTACAACCATGGCTGAGCTTGACCAGCACTTGCTGCGCCACAACTCAACTTACAACCATGGCTGAGCTTGACCAGCACTAGCTGCGACACAACTCAACTTACAACCATGGCTGAGCTTGACCAGCACTTGCTGCGACACAACTCAACTTACAACCATGGCTGAGCTTGACCAGCACTTGCTGCGCCACAACTCAACTTACAACCATGGCTGAGCTTGACCAGCACTTGCTGCGCCACAACTCAACTTACAACCACGGCTGAGCTTGACCAGCACTTGCTGCGACACAACTCAACTTACAACCATGGCTGAGCTTGACCAGCACTTGCTGCGCCACAACTCAACTTACAACCATGGCTGAGCTTGACCAGCACTTGCTGCGCCACAACTCAACTTACAACCACGGCTGAGCTTGACCAGCACTTGCTGCGCCACAACTCAACTTACAACCACGGCTGAGCTTGACCAGCACTTGCTGCGACACAACTCAACTTACAACCATGGCTGAGCTTGACCAGCACTTGCTGCGCCACAACTCAACTTACAACCACGGCTGAGCTTGACCAGCACATGCTGCGACACAACTCAACTTACAACCATGGCTGAGCTTGACAAGCACTTGCTGCGCCACAACTCAACTTACAACCACGGCTGAGCTTGACCAGCACTTGCTGCGACACAACTCAACTTACAACCATGGCTGAGCTTGACCAGCACTTGCTGCGCCACAACTCAACTTACAACCACGGCTGAGCTTGACCAGCACTTGCTGCGCCACAACTCAACTTACAACCATGGCTGAGCTTGACCAGCACTTGCTGCGACACAACTCAACTTACAACCATGGCTGAGCTTGAACAGCACTTGCTGCGCCACAACTCAACTTACAACCATGGCTGAGCTTGACCAGCACTAGCTGCGCCACAACTCAACTTACAACCATGGCTGAGCTTGACCAGCACTTGCTGCGACACAACTCAACTTACAACCATGGCTGAGCTTGACCAGCACTTGCTGCGACACAACTCAACTTACAACCATGGCTGAGCTTGACCAGCACTTGCTGCGCCACAACTCAACTTACAACCACGGCTGTGCTTGAACAGCACTTGCTGCGCCACAACTCAACTTACAACCACGGCTGAGCTTGACCAGCACTTGCAGCGCCACAACTCAACTTACAACCATGGCTGATCTTGACCAGCACTTGCTGCGACACAACTCAACTTACAACCATGGCTGAGCTTGACCAGCACTTGCTGCGACACAACTCAACTTACAACCATGGCTGAGCTTGACCAGCACTTGCTGCGCCACAACTCAACTTACAACCACGGCTGAGCTTGACCAGCACTTGCTGCGCCACAACTCAACTTACAACCATGGCTGAGCTTGACCAGCACTTGCTGCGACACAACTCAACTTACAACCATGGCTGAGCTTGACCAGCACTTGCTGCGACACAACTCAACTTACAACCATGGCTGAGCTTGACCAGCACTTGCTGCGCCACAACTCAACTTACAACCACGGCTGAACTTGACCAGCACTTGCTGCGCCACAACTCAACTTACAACCATGGCTGAGCTTGACCAGCACTTGCTGCGCCACAACTCAACTTACAACCATGGCTGAGCTTGACCAGCACTTGCTGCGCCACAACTCAACTTACAACCATGGCTGAGCTTGACCAGCACTTGCTGCGACACAACTCAACTTACAACCATGGCTGAGCTTGACCAGCACTAGCTGCGCCACAACTCAACTTACAACCACGGCTGAGCTTGACCAGCACTAGCTGCGCCACAACTCAACTTACAACCATGGCTGAGCTTGACCAGCACTAGCTGCGCCGCAACTCAACTTACAACCATGGCTGAGCTTCACCAGCACTTGCTGCGACACAACTCAACTTACAACCATGGCTGAGCTTGACCAGCACTTGCTGCGCCACAACTCAACTTACAACCATGGCTGAGCTTGACCAGCACTTGCTGCGACACAACTCAACTTACAACCATGGCTGAGCTTGACCAGCACTTGCTGCGACAGAACTCAACTTACAACCATGGCTGAGCTTGACCAGCACTTGCTGCGCCACAACTCAACTTACAACCATGGCTGAGCTTCACCAGCACTTGCTGCGACACAACTCAACTTACAACCATGGCTGAGTTTGCCAGCACTTGCTGCGCCACAAGCCAACTTACAACCATGCCTGAGCTTGACCAGCACTTGCTGCGACACAACTCAACTTACAACCACGGCTGAGCTTGACCAGCACTTGCTGCGCCACAACTCAACTTACAACCACGGCTGAGCTTGACCAGCACTTGCTGCGACACAACTCAACTTACAACCATGGCTGAGCTTGACCAGCACTTGCTGCGACACAACTCAACTTACAACCATGGCTGAGCTTGACCAGCACTTGCTGCGCCACAACTCAACTTACAACCATGGCTGAGCTTGACCAGCACTTGCTGCGACACAACTCAACTTACAACCACGGCTGAGCTTGACCAGCACTTGCTGCGCCACAACTCAACTTACAACCATGGCTGAGCTTGACCAGCACTTGCTGCGACACAACTCAACTTACAACCACGGCTGAGCTTGACCAGCACTTGCTGCGACACAACTCAACTTACAACCATGGCTGAGCTTGACCAGCACTTGCTGCGCCACAACTCAACTTACAACCATGGCTGAGCTTGACCAGCACTTGCTGCGCCACAACTCAACTTACAACCATGGCTGAGCTTGACCAGCACTTGCTGCGACACAACTCAACTTACAACCACGGCTGAGCTTGACCAGCACTTGCTGCGCCACAACTGAACTTACAACCATGGCTGAGCTTGACCAGCACTTGCTGCGCCACAACCCAACTTACAACCATGGCTGAGCTTGACCAGCACTTGCTGCGCCACAACTCAACTTACAACCATGGCTGAGCTTGACCAGCACTTGCTGCGCCACAACTCAACTTACAACCATGGCTGAGCTTGACCAGCACCTGCTGCGCCACAACTCAATTTACAACCATGGCTGAGCTTGACCAGCACTTGCTGCGACAGAACTCAACTTACAACCATGGCTGAGCTTGACCAGCACTTGCTGCGACACAACTCAACTTACAACCATGGCTGAGCTTGACCAGCACTTGCTGTGCCACAACTCAACTTACAACCATGGCTGAGCTTGACCAGCACTTGCTGCGCCACAACTCAACTTACAACCATGGCTGAGCTTGACCAGCACTTGCTGCGACACAACTCAACTTACAACCATGGCTGAGCTTGACCAGCACTTGCTGCGCCACAACTCAACTTACAACCATGGCTGAGCTTGACCAGCACTTGCTGCGACACAACTCAACTTACAACCGTGGCTGAGCTTGACCAGCACTTGCTGCGCCACAACTCCACTTACAACCATGGCTGAGCTTGACCAGCACTTGCTGCGCCACAACTCAACTTACAACCATGGCTGAGCTTGACCAGCACTTGCTGCGCCACAACTCAACTTACAACCATGGCTGAGCTTGACCAGCACTTGCTGCGACTCAACTCAACTTACAACCACGGCTGAGCTTGACCAGCACTTGCTGCGACACAACTCAACTTAGAACCACGGCTGAGCTTGACCAGCACTTGCTGCGACACAACTCAACTTACAACCACGGCTGAGCTTGACCAGCACTTGCTGCGCCACAACTCAACTTACAACCATGGCTGAGCTTGACCAGCACTTGCTGCGCCACAACTCAACTTACAACCATGGCTGATCTTGACCAGCACTTGCTGCGTCACAACTCAACTTACAACCATGGCTGAGCTTGACCAGCACTTGCTGCGACTCAACTCAACTTACAACCACGGCTGAGCTTGACCAGCACTTGCTGCGACACAACTCAACTTAGAACCACGGCTGAGCTTGACCAGCACTTGCTGCGACACAACTCAACTTACAACCATGGCTGAGCTTGACCAGCACTTGCTGCGACACAACTCAACTTACAACCATGGCTGATCTTGACCAGCACTTGCTGCGTCACAACTCAACTTACAACCATGGCTGAGCTTGACCAGCACTTGCTGCGACACAACTCAACTTACAACCATGGCTGAGCTTGACCAGCACTTGCTGCGCCACAACTCAACTTACAACCATGGCTGAGCTTGACCAGCACTTGCTGCGCCACAACTCAACTTACAACCACGGCTGAGCTTGACCAGCACTTGCTGCGACACAACTCAACTTACAACCACGGCTGTGCTTGACCAGCACTTGCTGCGCCACAACTCAACTTACAACCATGGCTGAGCTTGACCAGCACTTGCTGCGACACAACTCAACTTACAACCACGGCTGAGCTTGACCAGCACTTGCTGCGCCACAACTCAACTTACAACCACGGCTGAGCTTGACCAGCACTTGCTGTGACACAACTCAACTTACAACCATGGCTGAGCTTGACCAGCACCTGCTGCGACACAACTCAACTTACAACCATGGCTGAGCTTGACCAGCACTTGCTGCGACACAACTCAACTTACAACCATGGCTGAGCTTGACCAGCACTTGCTGCGCCACAACTCAACTTACAACCACGGCTGAGCTTGACCAGCACTTGCTGCGCCACAACTCAACTTACAACCATGGCTGAGCTTGACCAGCACTTGCTGCGCCACAACTCAACTTACAACCATGGCTGAGCTTGACCAACACTTGCTGCGCCACAACTCAACTTACAACCATGGCTGAGCTTGACCAGCACTTGCTGCGCCACAACTCAACTTACAACCATGGCTGAGCTTGACCAGCACTTGCTGCGCCACAACTCAACTTACAACCATGGCTGAGCTTGACCAGCACTTGCTGCGCCACAACTCAACTTACAACCACGGCTGAGCTTGACCAGCACTTGCTGCGCCACAACTCAACTTACAACCATGGCTGAGCTTGACCAGCACTTGCTGCGCCACAACTCAACTTACAACCACGGCTGAGCTTGACAGCACTTGCTGCGCCACAACTCAACTTACAACCATGGCTGAGCTTGACCAGCACTTGCTGCGCCACAACTCAACTTACAACCACGGCTGAGCTTGACCTGCACTTGCTGCGCCACAACTCAACTTACAACCATGGCTGAGCTTGACCAGCACTAGCTGCGCCGCAACTCAACTTACAACCATGGCTGAGCTTCACCAGCACTTGCTGCGACACAACTCAACTTACAACCATGGCTGAGCTTGACCAGCACTTGCTGCGCCACAACTCAACTTACAACCATGGCTGAGCTTGACCAGCACTTGCTGCGACACAACTCAACTTACAACCATGGCTGAGCTTGACCAGCACTTGCTGCGACAGAACTCAACTTACAACCATGGCTGAGCTTGACCAGCACTTGCTGCGCCACAACTCAACTTACAACCATGGCTGAGCTTCACCAGCACTTGCTGCGACACAACTCAACTTACAACCATGGCTGAGTTTGCAAGCACTTGCTGCGCCACAAGCCAACTTACAACCATGCCTGAGCGTGACCAGCACTTGCTGCGCCACAACTCAACTTACAACCACGGCTGAGCTTGACCAGCACTTGCTGCGCCACAACTCAACTTACAACCATGGCTGAGCTTGACCAGCACTTGCTGCGCCACAACTCAACTTACAACCACGGCTGAGCTTGACCAGCACTTGCTGCGACACAACTCAACTTACAACCATGGCTGAGCTTGACCAGCACTTGCTGCGACACAACTCAACTTACAACCACGGCTGAGCTTGACCAGCACTTGCTGCGCCAGAACTCAACTTACAACCACGGCTGAGCTTGACCAGCACTTGCTGCGGCACAACTCAACTTACAACCATGGCTGAGCTTGACCAGCACTTGCTGCGACACAACTCAACTTACAACCATGGCTGAGCTTGACCAGCACTTGCTGCGCCACAACTCAACTTACAACCATGGCTGAGCTTGACCAGCACTTGCTGCGACACAACTCAACTTACAACCACGGCTGAGCTTGATCAGCATTTGCTGCGACACAACTCAACTTACAACCATGGCTGAGCTTGACCAGCACTTGCTGCGACACAACTCAACTTACAACCACGGCTGAGCTTGACCAGCACTTGCTGCGCCACAACTCAACTTACAACCATGGCTGAGCTTGACCAGCACTTGCTGCGCCACAACTCAACTTACAACCATGGCTGAGCTTGACCAGCACTTGCTGCGCCACAACTCAACTTACAACCATGGCTGAGCTTGACCAGCACTTGCTGCGCCACAACTCAACTTACAACCATGGCTGAGCTTGACCAGCACTTGCTGCGCCACAACTCAACTTACAACCATGGCTGAGCTTGACCAGCACTTGCTGCGACACAACTCAACTTACAACCACGGCTGAGCTTGACCAGCACTTGCTGCGCCACAACTCAACTTACAACCATGGCTGAGCTTGACCAGCACTTGCTGCGACACAACTCAACTTACGACCACGGCTGAGCTTGACCAGCACTTGCTGCGACACAACTCAACTTACAACCATGGCTGAGCTTGACTAGCACTTGCTGCGCCACAACTCAACTTACAACCATGGCTGAGCTTGACCAGCACTTGCTGCGCCACAACTCAACTTACAACCATGGCTGAGCTTGACCAGCACTTGCTGCGACACAACTCAACTTACAACCACGGCTGAGCTTGACCAGCACTTGCTGCGCCACAACTCAACTTACAACCATGGCTGAGCTTGACCAGCACTTGCTGCGCCACAACCCAACTTACAACCATGGCTGAGCTTGACAGCACTTGCTGCGCCACAACTCAACTTACAACCATGGCTGAGCTTGACCAGCACTTGCTGCGCCACAACTCAACTTACAACCATGGCTGAGCTTGACCAGCACCTGCTGCGCCACAACTCAACTTACAACCATGGCTGAGCTTGACCAGCACTTGCTGCGACACAACTCAACTTACAACCATGGCTGAGCTTGACCAGCACTTGCTGCGACACAACTCAACTTACAACCATGGCTGAGCTTGACCAGCACTTGCTGTGCCACAACTCAACTTACAACCATGGCTGAGCTTGACCAGCACTTGCTGCGCCACAACTCAACTTACAACCATGGCTGAGCTTGACCAGCACTTGCTGCGACACAACTCAACTTACAACCATGGCTGAGCTTGACCAGCACTTGCTGCGCCACAACTCAACTTAAAACCATGGCTGAGCTTGACCAGCACTTGCTGCGACACAACTCAACTTACAACCGTGGCTGAGCTTGACCAGCACTTGCTGCGCCACAACTCAACTTACAACCACGGCTGAGCTTGACCAGCACTTGCTGCGCCACAACTCAACTTACAACCATGGCTGAGCTTGACCAGCACTTGCTGCGCCACAACTCAACTTACAACCATGGCTGAGCTTGACCAGCACCTGCTGCGACACAACTCAACTTACAACCATGGCTGAGCTTGACCAGCACTTGCTGCGACACAACTCAACTTACAACCATGGCTGAGCTTGACCAGCACTTGCTGCGACACAACTCAACTTACAACCACGGCTGAGCTTGACCAGCACTTGCTGCGACACAACTCAACTTACAACCACGGCTGAGCTTGACCAGCACTTGCTGCGCCACAACTCAACTTACAACCACGGCTGTGCTTGACCAGCACTTGCTGCACCACAACTCAACTTACAACCACGGCTGAGCTTGACCAGCACTTGCTGCGCCACAACTCAACTTACAACCATGGCTGAGCTTGACCAGCACCTGCTGCGCCACAACTCAACTTACAACCATGGCTGAGCTTGACCAGCACTTGCTGCGCCACAACTCAACTTACAACCATGGCTGAGCTTGACCAGCACTTGCTGCGCCACAACTCAACTTACAACCACGGCTGAGCTTGACCAGCACTTGCTGCGCCACAACTCAACTTACAACCATGGCTGAGCTTGACCAGCACTTGCTGCGCCACAACTCAACTTACAACCATGGCTGAGCTTGACCAGCACTTGCTGCGCCACAACTCAACTTACAACCATGGCTGAGCTTGACCAGCACTTGCTGCGCCACAACTCAACTTACAACCATGGCTGAGCTTGACCAGCACTTGCTGCGACACAACTCAACTTACAACCACGGCTGAGCTTGACCAGCACTTGCTGCGCCACAACTCAACTTACAACCATGGCTGAGCTTGACCAGCACTTGCTGCGCCACAACTCAACTTACAACCATGGCTGAGCTTGACCAGCACTTGCTGCGCCACAACTCAACTTACAACCACGGCTGAGCTTGACCAGCACTTGCTGCGCCACAACTCAACTTACAACCATGGCTGAGCTTGACCAGCACTTGCTGCGACACAACTCAACTTACAACCACGGCTGAGCTTGACCAGCACTTGCTGCGACACAACTCAACTTACAACCATGGCTGAGCTTGACCAGCACTTGCAGCGACACAACTCAACTTACAACCACGGCTGAGCTTGACCAGCACTTGCTGCGACACAACTCAACTTACAACCATGGCTGGGCTTGACCAGCACTTGCTGCGCCACAACTCAACTTACAACCATGGCTGAGCTTGACCAGCACTTGCTGCGCCACAACTCAACTTACAACCACGGCTGAGCTTGACCAGCACTTGCAGCGCCACAACTCAACTTACAACCGTGGCTGGGCTTGACCAGCACTTGCTGCGCCACAACTCAACTTACAACCATGGCTGAGCTTGACCAGCACTTGCTGCGCCACAACTCAACTTGCAACCATGGCTGAGCTTGACCAGCACTTGCTGCGCCACAACTCAACTTACAACCATGGCTGAGCTTGACCAGCACTAGCTGCGCCACAACTCAACTTACAACCATGGCTGAGCTTGAACAGCACTTGCTGCGACACAACTCAACTTACAACCATGGCTGAGCTTGACCAGCACTTGCTGCGCCACAACTCAACTTACAACCATGGCTGAGCTTGACCAATACTTGCTGCGCCACAACTCAACTTACAACCATGGCTGAGCTTGACCAGCACTTGCTGCGACACAACTCAACTTACAACCATGGCTGAGATTGACCAGCACTTGCTGCGACACAACTCAACTTACAACCATGGACCGTCCAAAGCTGCCATTAAGCTGATCCTTTCTTTATTACAATATCCATGATATTTATAAATTGTATCAGCCTAAAATAATATTTTTTAAGTATCATCTGATACTCTATAACATTTGTGAATGTCAATCTTGGCAATCGATATATTGTGCGAATTCCTTCTCCCCTGAGCGTAGGACAACCATATTGTATGCAAAATTAGGATGCCCCACATTTGATCTTAGCCAAGAGGCGTATTAGGTAACCTTGTGACCGTTTGCTTGAAAATAATGAAAAATGAAAATCCACAGCCTGCTTCCAGTCTCCGACCGGGTCAGGAATGGAATGAATGAAGCCCCTATCTAGCGGCGAGGATATGAACTGTGCCGGCTGCCGAGGCCTGACGCACTCCTCTGGGGCAATGATTAAATGAATGACAGATGAAATGAAATGATAGTGGAGAGTGTTGCTGGAATGAAAATTTGACAGGAAAAACCGGAGTACCCGGAGAAAAACCTGTCTGCCTCCGTTTTTTCCAGCACAGATCTCACATGGAGTTACCGGGATTTGAACCACGGACCCAGCGGTGAGAGGCCAGCGTGCTGCCGCCTAAGCCACGGAGGCTTTGCTTGAAAATAATAAAAGAGCGATTTCAATGAAACTCGGTAAGGTCATAGAACCATTTTGTCCGACCCCGACTGTGGCCTTCCAATTTTACTACGTCTCGCCATTCTAAAATGGCGGCTGTGCGAAATATTTCACCAGCATTCTATATCTCCGAAACTGTTACTGATATCACCTTGAAATTTTGTACGGGGATGAAGGGCACTACTAGACGTTCACCTTTGCAGCTTTCGAAAACCTGTCAAGCACAAAATGAACATGGCGGCCAAGCGAAGTTTAAACATTAATATTACCTTTTCTCGCGAGTTAAGCATCTGAGCGCAGTGAAACAGGGCAAAGCAAATGTTCATACACATTACATTGCACTGATATCTAATTTAGTTCAATTCTTTACATAACCTCAAGATGGCGGCTGTGCGAAATTTTAAAATAAAGTTTTTATCTCCTGTGTCCTAATCATGCAACCGAAGTCAACGTTCGAATCATTAACCTACGCAATTATCGTCATCTAACAGTACATATTTCCATGGCCTACATAGCAATCCAACATGGCAATCATCCGAATTATTTAGATGGTTCTCAATATTTACTAAACTACGACGGCAATTAAACTGAAATTTAGTATGTTGATAGAGGCAATTAACATTAGTAGAATATATGAAGATAGGCTATTTATAGTTGTTCACTGAAGTACTTGTTGTGAGCTCAAAACTCGACCAATCCCTGCTTGCACGAGGGCAGTGTGCCGCCTCACCCTCGCTCATCTGCAGGGGGCGTGGTGGCTCAGCGGTCTAGCTGTATGCCTCTCACCAAGGCGGTCCGGGTTCGATTCCCGGTCAATGCATGTGAGATTTTCGAAGTGAAATGCCATGTCCTGTGGTTCGGATTCCACGTAAAAAGGAGGTCCCGTGGCTCATAATCACCAGATTCACGGTCACGTAAAACTATAATCTTCCTTCCTTCCTTCACTCCTCTGCCTTGTATAATACTGACCGCCATCTTGTATTGGTAGCGCTTCACTTCGCTGCAAGTTCCACTGTAAGAGATTATTACCACTGCCCACATTCAAGCCTTCAGTGCGAAAGCGGAATACCTCACTAGTGCCAACCTTCACTATCCGCAGGATGCTACTTCACCCTTGCAATGTGGTTGTTCGAGTCTTCAGTCTTTTGACAGGTTTAATGCAGCAATCCATGCTTCTCTGTCCTGAGCTAATCGTTTCATCTCTACATAGCTACCACACCCTACATCCGAGGCAAATTGTTTAACATATTCTAACCTGGTTCTACCCCTACAGTCGCTGTCCTCGACCTTACTTCTACAACTAAGTTTGCTATTCCTGGGTGTCTTAGTACGTGTCCTGCCAACCTATCTCTTCCCTTCATTAGCAGTCGCCAGAAGCATCTCTCCTCTCCCAATCGCCTTAATACCCCTTCATTTGTTACTCTATCTACCCATTTGATCTTCATCATTATCCTGTAACGCCACATTTCAAGCGCTTCAATTCTCCTCTTTTCTGCTGCTCCAACACTCCACGTTTCACTTCCATAGAGCGCCACGCTCCAGGCAAAGGCTTTCAAAAATCACTTCCCAATATCTAAATCTATATTCGATGTCAACAGATTCCTTTTCTGTAGAAACGCATTCCTTGCCTGTGCTAACCTTTTTATATCCTCTTTGCTTCGACCATCACTGGCTATTTTGCTTCCTAAGTAACATAAGTCTCCAACTTTTATCACCTTTACCCATGCAAATTCGACATCCATAGTTTTTTCATATTTCTTTCGGCCACATTCCAATAATTTTGTTTTACTTATGTTACTTTTATCATGAATTCTTTCCTCAGGACAGAATCCAAACCATTTACTGTAAATACCTTGCAATATGAATCAAGATTCCTGGTCTCAGGCGCTCCAAATCATTATAATTCTATTTTCTGTCTTCAAACATAAACAAGGGTTTATTGTCATTATATGGCGCATGTTCGCTGTTGTGACCAGAGGGGCAATGGTTCTTTAGAGCACACGTCGTCCCTCTCAAGCCACCAGTCCCCTTACGTCTCCCCCTGGTCCATCCTGAGGTTGATATCACCAAACACAGTCTTCCAGATTGATAGAGCTACAGATTTACAATGACATGTAATTTTCTTAGCATTATAGGAGTTCAATTTTTGATTTAACACATCAGGAGAAAATGGGAACTACGACACCGTCCTTATGGCCCAACCACTACTGATGATCACTTCCTTTGAGATATTTGTGTTTGTATGATTCAGTTGGGAATATTGTCCTATCCCAACTGTGTACAGTGTTAGTTTGTATCTTGTATAACTTGTGTTGATTGTAGTCAGCCCTTATGCTATCTAGGTTTGTCCCGTGTTGAACCACACACTGACTACAATGATTTCTGTTCCAGATCCCGAAATGAAAACGCCCTCTCTTGAGCATCCGGCTAAACATCTCAGCGTCGAAACGGTTGGAGTGTCTGCGCCCGTTTTGGTCATCTTACCTTGATTTGCGGTTTTTTAGGGTTTGATGTTTTCCGGAAACGTGATAACCCAAAACTCAACTCAATAACCACAAATCCTAACAATTACTGACCAAAAGACTGCAATCAAATAAGAAGATTGGAACAACGCATCCAAAGCACCTGTATTTTGTCCGGATCGGCCAGATGTGTCAGCTACGCGGCAATTTAGCGACACATCAAGGCACATCTTCAGCTCATTGCCTTTCATGGCGTGACTTTCACATCTGGTTCGAACGGACAAAGTCAAGGTCTCCCCTCGCAGCCAGGCATCTGTGCCCTTCTGTGGATGCCTCAGAGCTACGAGGGAGCGCCGTTGAGAACTCGTGCTCGCCGCATGATGCAACAATCATTACAATCGCAGGAAACCCCAGGCCATTGCCCAACTCAACAATAACTTTCTGTTAGTAATTCCTTGTAGAAGTCATTTTTGCAATAAAGTTACTTTCAAGAAACAGTTTTCATGCTTTTGTTGATTCCTGTACTTGGCTAGGAGGTGACTGTGGCACTAATTTAGGTGCCATCCCAGCATTCACCTGGAGTAAAAGAAGGAAATATCTAGAATTGCTGAGGTGGGAATTTTCTCAATTTGGCGTTTATAAAGGACTTACCAAATGGGATTCCAAGGGACTGTCGGTTGTTTATGGATGATTTTGTAATTATAACGAAAGATACATGACTCACAAGACAACGCAGTACTTCATGATGGTCTACAAGTGGGCGATGGAAATAAAATGAAGATAAATACAATAAAATGTAGTCTCATAAAATAGGGAATGGGCGAAGGCAAGATTTTCAAAATATCAAATATTTGGGTGTTCACGTAAGGAATGATATGAAAAGGAGTAGTCACGTAGGATGTGTAGTTTCTAAAGCTTACTAATCTCTGCACTTTGTAATGAGGGTATTAAAAGGAAGTAATAGTACTTCTGCTAAATAATTAGGATATTTGTCACTTGTAAGACCTATTATGGAATACGACTCGGCGATTTGGTGTCCATATCAAGTAGGGTTCATAAATGAGTTGGAAATGGTACAAAGAAAGGCCGCTAGATTTGTGCTCAGTGATTTTAATCCCAGGAGCAGGGTTAAAGAAACTTGGATGGGAATCAATGGAGGCTAGGAGGATTAAATCTAGACTCTGCGCTATGTAGAACACGTATACAAATCAATCAGCGTGGGGTGAGCTTAACAAACGTATGGGAAAGCCCACTTATATGAGTAAGAGTGATTATCCTTTCAAAGTTAAGGGCCGACCACAGCGAACAAATTATGGTAAGTATTCTTTCGTTGACCGTGCATTGATAACTGGAACTCTCTACCTGTGGCAATCTTAGAGCCTTCCCCAAACATTCACTACGTAGTTTAAGAAAAGACTGACGATTTGTGAGAATACACCAGTTTAATTTTTATTGAATTGTTATGTATAATTGTTTATTTGTTATGTACACCCAATTTGTCATCGGTGGGCAAATCCTCAATTGCAAATAAATGAATGAATGAATAAAATGAGCCTCATGAGGCTATTTGATGAAGCAACACATCCATCTGTAAAGTTGCTCCAACCTTCAACATTATGAGCGTAAGTGTTTCCGTACAGTAGTATGGAGTTACATGCTGGAATACTCCAGCCAGATAACTGTTCCAGAACTCTCCGTGGAATGGGGTACGCGAGTACAGAGCATTGTACTGGCTTTAATGCTCAGCTTTCTGTGCCGGTCTTTAACGATGTGTTTATTGAAATAGCGATACATGTTTCACTGAACAAGGTCTGTTACTTCTATATCTCCCACAGAGACAGATGGAAATCTTAATGTGATCTCGTGCAGTGGAGTTGCCATGGTAACCTCTGATGGCTCTTCTCTCATCAATTTCGCAATTTCTTATAATTCCGAAAATATTTTGGCAAACTCTTGGCGTAACTGTGGATCATATCAAAAAGTATTTCAGTAAAAAGTTTTGATATTGTTCTTATTAAGAGAGCTGTGATTTTCCCCCACCCCTTTGGTCAATGGTTGCTACTATCAAAAAACATTAATAACATAGACTTTCGACCCTTGTCCAAAGAATAGTAGGAACTTTCACATATTAAGGCTAAATGTCCAACATTTTGGTAAGAAAATATCTCAATAGATGGCAGCACAAACAAAGCTCATTTTCTTTTTAAATATTTTTCTCGAATGGGAGCTACGATCTGCGATCTGAAAACTGCTATGTAATCTGTCTAGTAGCAGAATTGAGCTTCATTCCTTGCTTACTTTTTTAATTTCAAAAACGTAAAAGTTGCTTAAAACTCAGCAATCTCTCTAGGTTTGTGCCGTGTCTTGTGTGGGGTTTCGCCTAGGACACCAAGCTGGCTCATCAGCAGGCTATTGGTGTCCCACCCGGACCCCCACAGGAGTAGTGAACTGCGCGCTACCTCCCACTTTATGAAGCGCACCTGCACCTCTTTACTAAGAGCTCAAGCAGCCATAACCTCCCTATGAAGGCTTTCAAAAAGATGGTATATTGGCTTTCACGGCCAGTGAATTAAAACTCAGCAATCTTTCTAGGTTTGTGCCGTGTCTCCTGTGTTATTAACTCTTGTCGTTACAAAAAGGCTAAAACCGTTGCACGTGGGGCAATAATGCACAATGCACCGGTGAGTAACGTTAACGCCTTGAAATTTGATTTGAAATTGACCATTGCACGTGTTTGGGATTCTTAAAGACTACAAACCATGGGCGCCCGCAGGGGGAATTCCCGGATTGTTGATATTAGATTGTTCATTATCAGCAGTTTATTTCATAAACTGAAGTTACTGATAAAATCAGCTGACAAATGTTACAATGGAACACTTGTTTAATGATGCTGACGTAATATGTACAGTATATGCATTCAAAAATAAACGGCTGTAATGATGTCATGCACTAGAGCACCAATGCCAATGGAAACATAGCTCCAATGTTCAATATGGTTATGCCCGGTGTTTCCCCAACACTATGGAGGGTGGCAATGACCATATGAAAGCACGTCCTATACATTGCAACAACGATAGTGAATTTCAACCCCTAAAACAATGTCCCCTTTGCTGACTAGTGAAACACTGGTCCCTTAAGGTTGTGCTTACAATATTGGGTCATTTTCTGTATTCAGGCCCGTAATTACGGGGTGCAAACTGAGCAACTGCCCAGGGTGACAGATTTTAGGGGCAGAAGGATTTCTGGAAAAACTGTACAAAACCACTCGGGCATTAAACGCCAAGAAAATATGTATTGTCGCACATTAGCAATCTTGATTAAGTACTAAAAAAAGAATGATCGTCTTAGTCATCTAGGTGTTCTTGCTTTTGAATCTGACTTGAAAGTGAAATTAAACTAATGAAGAAATCCTAATGTAAATGAAAATCCACAGCCTGCTTCCAGTCAACCGACCGGGTCAGGGAATGGAATGAATGAAGCCCCCATCTAGCGGTGAGGATATGAACTCTGCTGGCTGCCGAAGCCTGTCGCACTCCCCTGGGGCAATGATTAAATGAATGCCCGATGAAATGAAATGATAGTGGAGAGTGTTGCTGGAATGAAATTGTGACAGGGAAAACCGGAGTACCCGGAAAAGAACCTGTCTGCCTCCGCTTTGTCCAGTAAAAATCTTACATGGAGTGACCCAGATTTGAACCACGGACCCTGCGGTGAGCGACCGGCGTGCTGTCGCCTAAGCCACGGAGGCTCAAGAAATCCTAATCTTTTGTGCAAATGACAGGGCGAGAAGGAAGCCCCTTGTTAAGTAAAAATTTAGACTTTCACGACCGGCGTTGAAATAGGAATCTCTGTTTCGCGGGCTTATAGGTCGTGTTCCAAGGACATTTTGTCGTCCTGACGTTTCGCTGAATACTGCGTTCAGCATGTTCACAGGTTACATTAAGCGAGGTAAAACAAGTAAACAGAAGATATATAAAGAGTCAACAACCCACACATAGAGGCTACCATAGCAACGGCGTACCACATAAAAGTAATGCATTAAGGACAGGGCTGCTCGTCTGTTGCATCTTCTCGTCTACGACGGTCAATAAGGGCAGGCTTGAGGGGATTAAGGACTGGAAGCCAAGCTCTGTATGTCCCAAAGTTAGATCAGCGGTCTTCGTTACCATAACGTCGAGAAACGCGATTTTCAGTTCATTTTCTAACTCGAGTTCTGGCTGTTAAAATGTTGTAAAAACAGATTTAATTGATCTTTACCATGGCCCCATATTACAAACTGTATGTCCCAAGGTTTACCGTAAGCCGACCCATTCTGACCGATATCTACATAAGACGTCCAACCACCACCCACGACAGAAATACGGAGTGATAAAAACACTGGCTGACCGCGCGAAAAGAATTTGTGAAAAGCAGTGCCTAAAACAAGAAATTGTACACCTCAACGAGGCCTTACGCGCCAATGGGTACAGCCAGAAAGATATCCAGCGAGTACTGCATCCGAAACGTCCAACTACAAGGGTAATTGGAGACAAACCGTCCCTGGCTAGAGCTTTTCTTCCATATATAAAAAGGTCACGGACAGAATAGGGAGGCTACTCGAGTCCCATGATATAAAGACCATATACAGGCCTACACGAAAAATTAAGGACATGTTTAGGTCCGCTAAAGATAAGCGACATCCTCATACCGCGGCAGGGGTTTATAAAATCCCGTGTGATTGTGGCCAAGTATATATTGGAACAACGAAAAGTATTGCCACAAGGAGCACGAACGACACAGCCGGCTGGGACAAACAGATAAATCCACTGTAGCAGCACACTCGCTACTTGCAGGTCACGATATAAGATATGGAGACACCGAAGTTCTGTCCACCACGGTGTCTTATCATGCCAGGCTACAAAGGGAGGCCATTGAAATCCTGAAGCATACTAACAGCTTCAATCTTAAGGAGGAAGCAGAACGTGTGAACAGAGCTTGGCTTCCAGTCCTTAATCCCCTCAAGCCTGCAACAGACGAGCAGCCCTGTGCTATGGTAGCCTCTATGTGTGGGTTGTTGACTATTTATATATCTTCTGTTTACTTGTTTTACCTCGCTTTATGTAACCTGTGAACATGCTGAACGCAGTATTCAGCGAAACGTCAGGACGACAAAATGTCCTTGGAACACGACCTAGAAGCCCCTTGTTGTTTAAATAATTGGTATTTTTGCCATTGGTTGTATAATTAGAATATCTGTTAAAATTTAATGCAAATTATTTGTTGTTTATTTTTCTATTTGTAATTTTAGTAAACGCATATATACAGGATGTATCTTAATTATACCGACAATAAAAATCAGGGACGCTCTGCGTGTTGTGTAAAAGACGATGCTGCAATCGGATTGGCGGTGAAAATTTTTCCCTTCGAGAAAATGAGGTTACTTTGTTACTTCCGGGCGCGCTATTCAAATACGAATTCGCAGTATTTGCTGAACCAGAGGGCAAGCCGCTGGCCACTGCTGTGCTTCAGGCAGAAAGAAAGTGTGACAGGAGACAGAGATATCCTGGCGGGAATGCGCCTCGCCTTGCCTCATTCACCTCGCACAGAATTGTCCTTCTCCCTTTCAGGCAATATCCAAATTTGTTTACTAAGCCCCCCGAGGGCCTCACATCTAGTGGGACGTGGGTTAGCGACCACGGGACCCCAGCTGAGTCCAGCATTACTTCTCTTACTTGTGCCGGGCTCCTCTGTGTGATCCTTCCTGTCGGCCTCCTTTGGGCAGCTTTTGTTCTCTTCCTACCCCAACGGTATCCGATGCTTAGGGAGTCTCCTCCTTTCCCGCCTTAGTTGGCTCTTCTCTCATCTTTCCTGATCCCTCATTCTTCGAGGGTTCCACCTTCATTTTCTTTTACAATTTGTATCTATTTTCACTTCCAAATACATTGTGTACGTCTCTTAAATCTAAATTCCGTTTTGTGAGTTTTTTTCAATCTAAATTGCATTTTGCACGTACTTTCAATTTACAGTAAATTGCATTTTGTGAGTATTTTAAATTTCAATTCCATTTTGTAAGTATTTTGAACCGCAATTGCATTTTGCCGGCATTTTCAATCTAAATTGCATATTGTGGGTATTTTGAATTTCAATTGCATTTTGTAAGTATTTTCAACCTAAATTGCATTTTGTAGGCTAAGTGTTCTCAATATAAATTGCATTTCTTAAGTATTTTGAATCTAAATTGAATTTTGTGAGTATTTTGAATCTAAATTCCATTTTTTAAGTTCTTTTTCCAGCTAAATTTACCTTTTTTGAGTATTTTCAACCTAAATTGCATTCTGTAAGCATTTTCGACCTCACTTGCATTTTCTACGTATTTTGCATCGCGAGCGCCGACATTTTTAAGTGTTTTGAATTTCAAGTGCATTTTGTAAGTATTTTCAACCTCAATCGCTTTTTGCGCGTATTTTCAATCTTGGGTGGCATTTTGAATCTAAATTGCATTTTGTGGGCATTTCGAATCTAACTTGCATTTTTTGAGTATTTTGAATCTAAACTCCATTTTGTGTGTCTTCCATCTAAATTCCACTTTGTCAGTATTCGTCGCCATTCAGACGAGGAGAAAGGACATACGGCCCAATTAGTCACCAAAAATGCCGGCCCAAATATTAACACTGAACCAATGCTGGAATGAAAGAACCACTCTCCTATGAGGGATTTCATCCGCCCAAAAATGCCAATTTCTGGAGTTTGCCAAGCCTTCTCTCGTAAGTGTACTGAAAAGGAGCGATGACAAGAAATGTGGAATATTTCCATGGCTGTTTAAGACCCACCTTGCAAATGTTAGGCGTTATGGGTAATCCAGAGGTGTTAGTTCTTGCACCGATTGATAGCGATAAAGGTCTTTCCAAACCCTCCACACTGTCATATGAGAAGCGCCAACATTCCTAGCGACAAATCTCGTATTGGTTGAAGGATTATCATTTATTTCTTCTAATGCAGCATCTTCAAAATCTGGGGTCCGTACTGAAATACGTCCTGCCAGCGTTGTGGATCTGAGGCACGAAGCTCCCTCCTTCACGCAGTCGCCTGTCAATTGACACGAAGGTTAATTGATGAGGTTGGCGGCAATTATGGTTCTGGACGCTATAAATCCGTGCGGCTTCTTCCCCGTTGCCATACACTGCGTCATAAGCTAGGTGCATATCAGCCATTTCTTCATCGGTGTACCGAAGCGGATCCATTTTCACCAATATATGCCGCAAAAGTAGTAGCCAATGTGTGTAGAACGAACTGTACACTGCCCACTGGGACCGAGTAGCGAGTGCGTCAGTCGCACCAGCATATCCTTGTCTCATCCCTTCACTTGCCTGAAGCACAGCAGTGGCCAGAGGCTTGCACTCTGGCTCACAATCAGCAAATACGGCGAGCTTGTCAATATGAATCGTGTGCCCGGAAGTAACAAAATAACCTCATTTTCTCGAAGGGAAAAGTTTTTTCAGTCAATCCGATTGCGGAATCGTCTATTACATAACACGTAGAGCATCCCTGACTTTTTTGTCGATATAATTCGGTTACACCCTGTATAGTGCTTGCCACTCATAGTTAAGTACACTATCTGGTGAAGAAACAGGAAACTTTAATCAATCGACATATTTTAAATCGGAGGTTGCAAAGATTATTTATTTATTTGCCCAGGGGCGTCAGGAGCCCTAAATACGGGCCTGACTGAATTATACTCTCGTATAACTTTGCGCGTTTTGCCTTACCGGGATCGATTTTTGTACTGCGAAATGCCGTATACTTTTAGCCTATTTTCATTTATCAAAAAACTAGCTGTATCCGGCATGCGTTGCAATGCCAAACAAATAAAGTGTTGGCGATGTAACTTTGATTGTTGAAGTGCTTTTGGATACACAATATTTGTTTTCATATTTCCGTTGACTGCCTCTGAAATTTTGTAAAATGGATATACAAATACAGAAACATTCGTGGGAGCGTGCACAACAACTCATCAACGTTTCATCGCAAACAAATGAATGGTATATGAACGCATACGGGAATTTGTTGAACCGTTTCGCGCGCCGTCACCCATTTGTTGAATTTACTCGTACGCTACCTATTGTAATATGGCTTTACTAAGTCAGAAACCTTTGCTGGAGTATACATAACAGCTCAACAAAGTTTCATTGCAATCGGATGGATGGCAGGCTATATGAACGCATACAGGACTTTGTTGCAACGATATGCGCGCCGTTACTCATTTGTTGAATCTCCTCGAGCGCTACTTATTTTAAAATGGGTTATTTAATCTGAAACATTCGCAGGACAGGCCACAACAACTCATCAAAGTTTAATCGAATTCAGATGAATGGTATATGAACGCATACGGTACTGAATTGAAACGATTCGCGCGCCGTCACCCATTTGTTGAATCTACTCGTGCGCTACCTATAGTAAAATGGATTTAATAAGTCAGAAACATTCACGGGAGTGTATACAACAACTCATCAACGTTTCATCGCAATCGGGCGAATGGTATATGAACGCATACGGGATTTTGTTTAAACGATTCGCGCGCCGTCACTCATTTGTTGAATCTACTCGTGTGCTAACAATTATAAATCGGATTTACTAATTCAGAAACCTACGCCGAAGTGTACACAGCAACTTACCTAAGTTTCATCGCAATCGCATGAAAGGTGTATGAATCCATACGGGAATTTGTGGAAACGATTCACGCACTGTCACTCATTTGTTGATTCTACTCGTGCGCTACATATTGTAAAATGGATTATTAAATCTGAAACATTCAAGGAGTGTGCACAATAACTCATCAAAACTTCATCGCATTCAGATGAATGGTATATGAACGGATACGGGACTGTATTGAAACGATTCGACCGACGTCACTCATTTGTTGAATCTACTCATGTGCTACCAACTGTGAAATGAATTTACTAACTCAGAAATCTTCACCGGAGAGTATACAACAACTCACCAAAGTTTCATCGCAATCGTATGAATAGTATATGAACGCACTCGGGATATTGTTGAAGCGATTCACGTGCTGTCACTCATTTGTTGATTCCACTCGTGTGCTACCTATTGTAAAATGAATTTACTATGTCAGAAACCTTCGCAGGAGTGTACACAATAACTCACCAAAGTTTTATCGCAATGGGATAAATGTTATATGAACGCATGTGAGACTTTGTTGAAACGAATCGCACGCCATTTTGTTGAAGCTACTTGCGCGCTATCTATTGCAAATTGGATTAACTATGCCTATAACCATCCCGGGAGTGTGCACAACAACTCACCAGAATTTGATCGCAATCGGATGAATGGTTTATGAACGCATAGAAGGTGAACAAACAAACATTCTTTCTTATTTATATGTATATACTGTACCCTTGCGAACAATTAATACGTGATCTTACTTCCGTTAACTCAGTAGTGTTAGGGCGTAGTACATTCATTCCCACTTTATGACACACGTATTTTGGATCAAAAGCATTAGGTCAACCCTTGAAATAAACCAAAAATCACAAAAAGCATTATTTAATTATACTAAAAAATAGGCGCTACAAACACTCAAAAATAAGACAAAAAAACTGCAACTCAAAAACATATTTATAATTTCACACTTGTTCTCTGACAACAAGGAATCACTTAAATCATCTAACAAAATCAATAGATGAGGTTCCACTGAACCTTTCATGTAGGTTTCACTTCCATAAAGCATCTAAGAATGATTATTTATCTGCTCCATTAGTACTTTATAACTTCATTTGTTACATTCAACATGATTATATTCTCTAACTTGGTCAATATTTAGTGTGTATTCATATTTGTTTATAACAATAATAACAACAATTACCAATTCTTTGTATAGGATCCACGTGGGTTCAAATCGTACATCTCTCTCTCTCTCTTTATCGTACATGCATTATATTGGCGGGAAGTTTGTTTCATCATGAGTGTAAAAACTACTGAAAGAATCAAATTAAACAATACTCCCGGATTGTCTAAGATTTCTGCTACTCAAGAAACCATTATTTGGATATGTCACACAATGAGATTTTCGAAAAAATATTTACAACATTTCCCTTAATTCATGAGATCAGAACAGCCTTTGCAACGAATAATCACGTGCCAATTTGAGTACGCGCACACCTCCCGTCTTATTTATAAAATAAATGTCTTGCGAGTGCAATACCAAATGAGCTGTTTACAATCTGTCTCGCAGCTCCCCCATGGCAATTAGTGGTTCCTTGACCTACCCTTGGCACTTTAATTGATATTTATGACCTGTCAGACCAGCGTCTGACTTACTGGGTAGGGATACTCTAATACAGCTATATCTCGGGCTGTTCATACAACAGAATACGGAAGGCTTAAAATGAAATCTTATTCATTTCTACTCTTAAACGCGGCACTTTGTTGGCCGGTAATTACTTCACAAGACGTGATGTTAATTGGTGATCATCCACATTGTCTGAGTCGATATGTGGTCAATATTATTTTAAGGGACTTACACACATCCATTATATGACACTTCAGTGTCTACAATAGTTTACTTCCTAGGCTTAATCCATCTTCAGAAAAGATCAATATACTTGCACCAGTGAAGCGGTTTCCTGAGCAGTCCTTCACGCGCTTTTACAATTTCCAGAGTGGGAATCGAACCCGGTTATCTAGTATCCACAATAGCTCCCTTTATTACTTTACTTAGATCCGTCTTTTATCGAACTCATCACAACTACGATCACATATAAACAGTCTTGGATATTAGATATGACAATCTATAAACACACTTTATATAATGCGTTACTTCGCATACATTACAATATGAAGGTTTTCCGTAATTCTCTTTAATTTTGAAATCCAATATTAATACCCATAATTATTCTTTAATTTGACAATATATGACTTAGACATGGTCATTAATAAAATTTACAATACACTTCAACAAGAACAGTAAGGTTCTAGCAACTTATTATTTCATTTCAAAAGCGCTCAACTCCTTGAATTATTATTATTCATTTCTTTAATAGATACAACTTATTTGCGGTATGTTTAGATCCGTAATTCATCTTCTTCAATATTTCACATATTCACTCACCATCTTATTTATATTACCGTGCTCTTTCCTTATTTTAAGGTTTTCACGAACTTCCCCCAAAATGTATACACTCATGATTAAAAGCTTGTACTTACATACATCTGATCTGGTGGATCTTAAACTTCATGGTTGGACCTTTTCGCCCACATTCTGGGTCTAGTATTCACACATAACACTCATTTCACAAAACACTTTTCCATTTCTATTACACATAATGAATGAAAATCCACAGCCTGCTTCCAGTCTCCGACCGGGTCAGGAATGGAATGAATGAAGCCCCCATCTAGCGGCGAGGATATGAACGTGCCGGCTGCCGAGGCCTGACGCACTCCTCTGGGGCAATGATTAAATGAATGACAGATGAAATGAAATGATAGTGGAGAGTGTTGCTGGAATGAAATTGTGACAGGGAAAACCGGAGTACCCGGAGAAAAACCTGTCTGCCTCCGTTTTGTCCAGCACAGATCTCACATGGAGTGACCGGGATTTGAACCACGGACCCAGCGGTGAGAGGCCGGCGTGCTGCCGCCTAAGCCACGGAGGCTCGCATTTAATGATTACACTAAATTCTTCACTGGGATGATTTCCCAACATGATTCAATTACAAACTATACACTGAATAACACTAAATTACACTCCAAAACAATAATAAATGCAATATAACTTTACACTTCAAGCTCAACTTTTGCATGTTCTCACTCGAGGTTTTTCACACGTTACTCTTCCTAACACCTTCTCCAAGGAATGCAGGCCCTGATGACTTGTCCTGGTCCTACGTCCCCTCGAACTGCTTGAAATTCTCTAATTTCAGCTACCCCTGGTCGTTGTTCACCTCGGTTATTCCTATCAGTGTAACTTTACTCGTTCCGCGTTGGAATGGCCTTAATAGACTATCGCGTTAGAGTTCGCTCTGAAGTCTTACTGACTTCACGGATATCTATCGGTTCTAATTCGTACTGCACTTCCGAACTACCGTTTTTCCTATATTCTGATTCTCTAAGCACGGATGAATTCAGAATCGTCACTACGATAGACCCACTTTCGTCCTTGATGACTACATGAACACTCTTAGTGTTTTAGACTTCCTCGATACTGACGAAATGTTTTTCTTTGTCCGCAGTTTGCCGAACTTATTTCTTGTCGCACAGTAGATATTTTATTCAAGTCCTTGTTAACTTGATAACTTCCGCAGTCTACTATGGTAACCCGCAATGGTTCCAATTATTAGTTAAGTCTGATACGATACGTCTCTCCTAAAGAAGATCTCAAGACTATATATTGTTGCTTCAGCGTGACACGTTTCCACGTTCACTGTAGACTGACTATTGTGATGCAGCGCTTCTGCACTAGAAGTCTGATGATAACTACGTGTACGTTGCGACGCAGCGTGACCGTACTAGGTCTGATGTGAACTGCATAATTGCTGCTGGTCAAGCTCACTATTTATTCATTTCTGAATAAAATTAAGCCACGCCCTCCTTCTTGAAATCATTTCGTAAACTAATTGCCCTACGATCTTGGAAAAAATATGTCCAGAATCCTATGGTGTCAACGTCTCAAATTGTCCTCCGTTTTGAGAATCGATCGTAGCAAATTTTTATATTAATTTCCAAATACTCCCAGATTGTGTGGGTGGCATAAGAATTTCCCCAGCCGTCATGACTCCTCCTACAATGACGTAGTGCTGACACTGTGCTTCTTTCCTCTACCTTAATTACTTATTTTTTCTCTTGGATAAATCCTAATTTCCAAAGTAATTCACATTGACCTTCTCTTCTGTTTGTAATTTTGCTTGGATCCAGATTTCGCACATATTTCACCATACTGCGTACTCTTCCGTTTGCAACAACGTTAGTTAACTGCTAACGTGGCATGGCTAGGGGAATTACCTTCCTTCCTCTTGCCTCCTGAATCACAGTCAGCTTGCTGAGCTCCTTCCCTTATCAAATTTATGGGTATGACGCATACGACTCACGTGCGTGTTACTCATATTATGGCTCAATCTTTGCAGCTGCTTAATTACGTCTCTTTGCGACATCTGGTCACTCTTCCACTGGAGATCGGGTCATGTAGTATAATTCCTTCTAAATACATATCTTTTCTTCCCTAAAATCAAGGATTCGAACTTGTACCGATCCCAATAAGTGTACAAATCTCCCCTCCTTTATTAAATACATTTTCGAACCTTTGGAGTAAATTTATTGATACCTATCCTTTTTGGCTCATTCCAATTATTTCACTATCGAATCCATCTTTCCTCCTCAACGTCTCCTTCGATTCGTTTCCCTAGACTTTCTTTATTTTATCCTAGTAATTTTGGGAACTTCTATAAAATGGCAACATCCTGTACCCGTTTCTCCCCTTCCATTTTTCTCTTGATCCATCTCCTTAAATTCTCTATTCGCTACGGATGTGTTTTGTCCCTACCCGTTTCCTTATTTCCTCATTTTCAATCCTCAAGTTGCAATGTTCTTTCTGAATCATCTCAATCAATTCTTTAAAATCTTCAAAGGTCTCTTTCAGCTCACACTCGCACTCGAGTTGTTGCCATCTTCTCTCACGATCCTCGTCGTGTTTCCATTCAATTTTATTGGTCATCTTTGTTCTTTTTGATCCTTAATTCCTTCAACTTCCATAACCTGGGCTTGTTCGTTAACTTCATCGAAGTCTTCTGGAGGGTAATACGTTTTTAATTGGCCGAATTCATTGTAGGTTCATGACCTGTCTCACAATGTTGTATCCTGTAGTCCTTGTTCCTTTGATCCCTAATAATTCTATATTTTCTGAAATTTCTTGTACACGCGGTTCCCTGGATCTGAAATGGCTGGTCTCTTCACTAGCACCATTTCTCGTACAAGTAAGCGTCGATGATATCTCTTGTGCCTGTTCCATCTTTGCCTTCTCTCTGCTTCAGCTTGCAGATGTTCGAATGCTCTCCTGACTCGAACTTCTCTTCCAGGTTGAACATCTATTTGTCTAGGTAACATTTGATTCCATGGACTCTCTGGCTGTTGATTTCAATGTGGGCTTTTGGGTACCTCCCCAGTAGCTTCATGTACCGTATCATTGATACAAAATTCAATAATCTCGAGAGTATCTATCCATTTCCAATTTTCCTCGGCACAGTATATTCTACAATATTTTGCCGTTTCTCTCATAACTCTCTCTACAGGATTTGCCTCAGGATGACGAATACTTGACAGTATTTGTCGTATACCTAATCTCTCTAATTCCGCTCTGAATTCCACGCTTGCAAAGCAACTTCCGTGATCCGACAACAAATTCTCTGGTGTCCGCAGAATAGGTATCACTTTTTCTTTGAGTCGCTTTAATACTTGTTTCGTACTAGTCTTCTCTATGGGAGAGAGAACAACCATTTTTGTGAAGACATCCATAGCCACCAGTATGTGTCTATTTCCTCTTCTGGCCTTTGGCAATGGTCCGAAATTGTCAATCGATACAATTTCACCTGGCCTTTATGGCAAAAGTGGTATCGGCTTTTGTCTCATCAAAAACGCATTTGGTTTGATCCTCTGACATGTATCGCATGTCTTCAATGTATCCCTTACAGTTTCTCTCAGTCTCGGCCATATAAAAACTTCCTTAAGCATCGAGGCTGTTTAGTCGACTCCCATATGTCCGAATGATCTATGGGCTAACCATACCGTTTTCCTCTGCAAACATGCAGGTATAACGATCCCTATTCGAGTATGGTCAGAGTCCGCAAACTTATGTAGTAAACCATTATAAAAATTATATTCTTGAGCTATCTTCTCAGCTTCCCTATACGCGGGTGTTTCTCTTGTTAGTTTCTTTTCGAAATATGAGGTGAGCATATTCATCCATGGATCTTCGCGTTGTCTTTGTCCTATGTTTCTTAATTCTTCCAACGTGTGCTGATCTGTTTTCCATCTCTATAGCCATTACTTCCTCTTCTATGTCTACATAAGTAGTCTGGAGCTATGTTTTCCTTCCCTGGGCATTATTCTATGTTCACATCGAATTGTTGAATGTACAAGGCCCATCGCATCAACCTTTGACTAGATAAGTCTGTTTTCATAAGGAAGGTTAAAGCTTTATGATCCGTCCTTATTGTAACTGCTAAACCATACACAATTTTCCGCCAATACTCCAAAGCATGCAATATAGCTACTAGCTCTATCTCGCTGATTGTGTAATTTCTTTCATGAGGCTTGAGTCTTCTGCTTGAAAAAGCTAGGTAGTTTTTCTTCTCAGGGTTTTCTGGATCCTCCTGATACAGCATTGCTCCAATTCCGACTTGGGATGCATCTGATTTTATGACAAACCTCTGATTAAAATCAGGATATCCTAACTTTACGTAATTCAAGAGCATTTCCTTGGCCTCAATAAATGACTTTTCCGCTTCCTCCGTCCACTTCCATTTGCCACCCTTCTTCAGAAGGTCTTGCAATGGTGCAACTACGCTGGTATATGATGGGCAATGTCCAGAGAAAAATCATATCAATCCTAAGAATTGTCGGACATTTTTCACCTTCAATGGTCTAGGAAAATGTCTTATTGACTCGAATTTACATGGGTTTGGGCTCACGCCATGTTGGTCAATCACGTGTCCCAAAAACGTGACTTGCCTTTGACAGAAAATAGACTTCTTTAAATTTATCTTGAAGTTGGCTCTTCTTAAATCTTCCAATAGTTTCTTTACATTCTCGAGATGTTCCTCCACATTCTCTGAGGTAAGTAAAATATCAACGTAACGAATAGTACAGTCCTTTACTTCCTCTGACAGGTTTCGATCTAACGCACCTATTAATGCTGATCCTGCTCTCTTCAGCCCAAACGGACATCGTTTAAGACAATATGTTTGCTGGTCGAACTGAAATCCAGTTCTAGTTCTTCTAGTTTGAGGTGATGGTATGACGACGTCATGTCAATATATGTAAAAATGGGTTTCCCTTTAAATTTCCTTAAAATCTCTTTAATGGGTGGTGCTGAATCATTTTCAGGGATGATTTTGGCATTAAAATTTCTTGCATCTAAGCACACCCTTACTGATCCATCTGGTTTACTCACAATTACTAATGGACTTACCTAAGGCGTAGCCATCTTTTCTATTACTCCTGCATTCATCATATCCTGCAGTGTCTTCTTTTGTCTGAACATAATGCTTTTCTGCAACCGGGTATGGTTTCTGTCTAAACGGGACCCAGTCATTTACTTGGAAACCGTATTTGAAATTTTCTATCTTTCCAGGCTTGGAATCAAATACGTCCTTATATTCCAATAATAATTTCTTCAACAATTCTTTGTCTTCGTGTCCAACCTTGGCCTCCTCAATCTTTTCCAACAGGTTGAGATCAAATTCAGGTTCCAGGCTTTTTTCAATTTCTATATTCATAATCTTTAATGCCTCTTCTGTGGCTTCATAATCTTTCTCGGTCCTTTCTCCTATATGCAACACCTGTTCACCTATTCTTGACTCATGTTCATGTAATATTATAATTTGCCCATCCACATCTTCTTTCCGAACTTTAATGCAATTTTTCGCAAGGTCTATATCTACCTTGTTCTCACGGATGAAGTCAATACCCAATATAACATTGTATGGTAATCGACTCACCAGCAAAAAGCATTGAGAAATTTCAGTGTTTCCAATCAACATATCAATGTTACATGTGAGTCTCTTTTCCGGTATGATTCCTTTAATCTTCACACTCGATGTGGGAATTTTCAACATTCTTCCTTTTGTTTCAATTTCATTTATCAACACTTGTGTAATTAAACTCTCAGTTGACCCTGTGTCTTCAAGTGCTCTCACTAACAATCCTCCTATTCTTACCCTTATAATAGGTAACTCTCGTCTTATTGGTGGAATTCCTTCAGCATCTTCTGTAATTAGTTCCTCTGGTCTTGCTATCCAGTTAACTATTACAATATCCTCCCAGCATCTGTTATGTTTCTTTTCTGACCAATTTAAATTTGAAGTTTTTTTATCCTGAGGGTCTCTTCTCCCCTCATTCCTCAATTGATTTTGCAACTCTAGACTTTGTGCTCCTTCGTATTTATCGGGTGACTTGCGATTTTTAATGGCTTCACTCCTTTTTACCTTCCAATCATCAGGTTCATCGGTCCTTTCGTCCATGTAGCGTTGAAACTCCTGATAACGTTCTTCAATTTCGTCCCGATATTCCTGGCTCCTATCTTTGGGCCTTTGACTCCTTCTAGGATTGTTTCCCTAGTTCTTCTTAGGATCTTGCCTTTGATTATTTTGATACCTTGAATCAGGTCTTCTATATCCTGTATTCTTATTGTATCTCCCTCTCCAGCCTCCTCTATTATAGGATTGTATTCCTGTAGGCTCGTTGTGACCATATTCTCGCCCTAGTCCACATGTATCCGTACTGGTGGATTTATGAGTAGTAGGGGCCTTTTCCCTATCATCTTGCCTACTAATCATGTGTACTTGTTCGGTGTTTCTGCTCTGCCTTGGAGTAACATGTGAAGAATTCTGCGTAGTGCTCAAGAACTATTGCCCACGGTTCAAATTGAGGTTCAATATAAATCTGGCAACTGGGTTCGCGCCGGAGGCCTCCTTGACTCAGCTTCGAGCCATAATTTTGTTTCCAATTCATTAATCAAAAAACTTGGTCTTCCAGTAACCACCACTTCTATCAATGTATCAGGCATTAACAGTTTAAAACCACAAGCTTTGCAATTCTCAAAATTAACTATAAAGGATATTGTCAAAGAAATAATTTTCTCAAACTAAACTGTCTCATTCTTAACAGCAGTGGTGAAGATACCCCAGTCACTCTTTTGACACGTCCTGTTTAAATATTCCTTCTCATCTAAGGCTAGCCAATCCTCTGTTTAATATCCAAGGTACTATTGACATACTTTCTAGTGCAAACGTTATCTGGAATCGCCTTCGCAAGCAATTTCGCCAATTATCTTCCAATGTGTTTGCCAGAGACACTAATTTTGGGTGGATTGTTACCGGTCAGCTCCCTCATTAAACCACTCAACCTGTCTCGCAATGTCATTTTGTAAGTACCGATTTGGAACAGTTCTGGAAACTTGAAAATATCGGCTCCCCTAGCTCAACCTTCTCAGGAATCGAATTCTGCGAGCAACTTTTCATTTCTACCACTACTCGCACACCCAAAGGCCGATTCATAGTCCAAATGCCAAGACTACTCAATCCTCCAAAACTAAGTAATTCTCAGCCTAAAGCGCGTAAAGCTCTCTTCACCATTGAGAGTAAATTTAAATAAGAACCTCTTGTCAAACAACAATACACAGAGTTCGTGGAGGAGTATAAAGAGCTGGATCATATGGAAGTTGTCAATAGATCTGATGACGAATTTCATCCCCCAGTCGAAACTGTCTTCTTAAATCACCATCCCTTGTGGAAAAACCCTCTTGTTAAAGACAAAATTCGAGTTGTGTTTAATGGGTCATCGCCTGACGCTATAGGCAACAGTCTTAACGATACTCTTCACTCCGACCCGGTATTCAGCCCGATTTGTCTACCATACTCTTAAATTTTCGCCTATTCCCTATAGCCGTCCTTGCGGATATAAAGCAAATGTATCGTCAAGTTTTAATCCAATCTTATGGCGTGACGAAACTAATAAACCCAATACAATATTTCGCTTCAAAACCGTTACGTATGGTCTTAAACCTTCCGCTTTCCTTGCTATCCGAACCTTACATATGCTAGCCTCTCAAGATGATCCTTTATTTCACGCTAAAGCTTCAGAAGCATTAACCACGTCCTTTTATGTCGACGATTACCTCCAATCATTTCAGACTCTTGAAGAAGCTTCTCTCATATCTCTTGAAATAAAAGCATTGTTATAGAATGGAGGATTCCCACTTCATAAGTGGAATTAAAATTCATCTGAGTTCCTTGCTCAATTTCCCGTCGAAAATGTAGATCCCCCTTCTGTCGAAATTGGCGGAGGTTCCGAATCTATAAAAACGCTAGGAGTACACTGGTGCACTCGCACTGATATTCTCATCTACAAGGTCTCGCTTTCCGAAGAGCTACCTAACACAAAAAGGCAAATTTTGTCTGAAATAGCTAAGATTTTCGACCCGCTTCAATTTCTTGCTCCAGTTATTGTTATTGCCAAGCTTTTTATGCAAGAGATATGGTCTCTCAAATGTGAATGGGACGAAGCTGTTCCCTCTTCTTTCCTTAATAGATGGCTTTCTTTTCGATGTAGTTTACTTAACTTTTCGCTTATTGAAATTCCTAGAAATTTAAATGACACTTCTTCTAATACACCTTGCATTCTTCATGTCTATGCGGACAGCTCCGAAAAAGCTTACGGTTGCTGTGCATACTTTGTTTATTGCAATCCTCTAAATGAATCTTCACGTTCAAGTATTATTTGTGCTACATCCAAAGTAGCCTCTCTTAAAACTATCACCTTGCCCAGACATGAATTGTGTGCCGCGCTCATGGCTGCAGAACTTTCTAAAAAACTGCAAAATGTTTTAAAAATTAAATGCTCTCAAATCCATTTATGGAGCGATTCCATGATCACTCTTTCGTGATCGCCAAAACCCCCACACATTGGCAAATTTTCGTTGCCAATAGAGTTTCTAAAATTCAAACCCTTTCTTCGGGATGTCAATGGAAACATGTGCCTAGCGCTGATAACCCAGCTGACATCATCTCACGTGGTTGCTTACCCTCTCAACTGGCAGCATCTCAACTGTACTGGTATGGGCCCTCGTGGTTAATCGAAGACTCTTCTTGCTGGCCTTCTAAACCTCCAGTTACAATTTCCAACTTGCCTGACGCTAAAGTATCTAAATCCACCGCTTCGTGTCTTATTTCCAGCGTTTCATTTCCCTTATTATATCGGCAACGCTATAAACGTCGATGTAAAACTACTGATGTAAGCGGATGACATGGCCATTCTCTCCAAAAGCCCTAAGCATTTACAAACGGCATTAGACGACATCAGGAACTGGGCAACATACAACTCTATGGAAATAAATGCCTCGAAAACCAAAGCAATGAAATTCAGGAGAGGAGGCAAACTTGCAAAGGGGGATCATTTCACTTGTGGCAACTCTCCCTTAGAATTCGTAACAAGTTTCAAATACTTGGGGGTCACCCTCCAAACTACGGGAATTGCGTTTTCACTACACATACAAGAAGGAACAGCTGCTGCAGCAAAAGCAATATATGACATACCCAAATTACAACTACTGTCAGTTTCAACAGCAATGGCACTATTCAAGATCAAAGTCAAGCCGACGGCCACCTATGGAATACAACTAATCTGGAACTACCTGACGGTCGGAAATCTAAGAAAGCTGGAAAGCGTTAAATCTAGCTTCCTCAAAAGAGTGTTATCCATCTCGAAATTCACAAGAAATAATTATGCTTATATCCTTGCGCAGGAAACTCTCTTCGTAGATGACATAAAACACTGCTTTAGTTTATTGGAGACACAAGCATATGCAACCTTCATCGACGAGAGGAGCAGCAAAGCAAGACAGATACCGGAGGGGATTAAAGAAACAGACGCAATGACATCAGACTGCTGGAAAGGACCAAACTTCCAACTCCGACACCTGTACACACGATTTGCAGTACATGGCTTTCATGGAAAGATTTCCACAGAATGCACCTACCATGATCCTAAAGACAGCTGCATCTGTAAGCTATGTAATGAACGGTGCCCGAAATATCACCTGCAGGAGTGTAAAAATAGGACTTTATCACTAATTGAGCAATCTAAAGATTGGTGAAATCACGACAATGTAACTTTTTTTCCCTCAGTACACATTGTGTTTAATAAATATAATATATTATTATCTCGCTATTCTTCCTTTCATAAACTAATTCGGATTTTTGCTTATCTTCTTAGATGGAAATATTTCGTTGTTGACCAGCCTGTTCTTCCTAAACCGCGTCTAACTAATCATGAACAAACTCTTGCTACTATCAAAGTTTTGCAACTCACACAGCAAGAAGCCTTCCCTATCGAAATGTCTTCGCTTTCAGTTAAGAATTATCTTTCAAAATCTAGTCGTCTTTGCGCACTAGCCCCTTTCCTTGATGAAAATGGGTTACTCAGAGTAGGTGGTAGGTTTTCTTGTTCTTCACTTTCTGATGACAAAAAGCATTGTGTTATTTTGCCTTCCAAACATCACGTAACTTCTTTAATCATACGTGACTTCCATTATGGAAATTTGCACGTTGGTACTCGCTCCCTGCTTGGTTTATTAATGGAAAAATACTGGATAATAAAGAGCGTTCATGAAGTTTCCTCAGTAATACACAAATACATCCCCTGCTTCAAGGTGAAACCTAAGTTTAGCACTCAAATTATGGGAGATCTACCTTCTTTTCGCCCTTCCCCTAACCGTCCTTTTGCTTTAACTGGCGTGGGTTACATGGGTCCATTTCAATATCAGCGTAATTCTCCTGAAGCTAAACGCAAATTGTTTGGAAAACTCTATGTTTCTCTCTTCGTTTGCATGGTTCCTGGTGCGACCCACCTGGAACTAGTAACAAATGCCTCTACTTCTTACTTCCTGTCAGCTGTTTCTCGTTTCACTGCCAGGCGTGGAGTTCCTTCTGAAATGTTCTCTGATAATGCCTCCACCTTTCAAGGCGCAGCTTCATTGTGGAAGAAAGCTCTTATATCTTCTCCTGCCATGGAAAAAATTCCTAACTCTTCCTCTGCTAAAGGTGTTAAATGGCAATTCATACCCCTTTACGCTCCCCATCACGGCGGCAGTTGGGAATCTTGTGTCAAGCTTACCAAACGTCATCTAGAAATGGTTTTAGGCAATCGTATTCTAACTTATGAAGAATTTAACTCACTGTCTATCCTAATTGAAGGTACTGTTAATTCTCGCCCCTTGACCCCGCTTACCAATGATCCTGATGATTTACTTTCATTAACACCTGGCCATTTCCTTATTGGCAGTTCTCTTTCTTCTCTCCCCCCCCCCCCCTCCTAACTCTCACAGAGATTCTCGCTTGCCTATTGTTTGGCGTGAAATTAAAGGTCTTTGTAATTCTTTCTGGGAAAGTTGGAAATTGGAGTACTTAACTTCTATGCAACGGAGACAGAAGTGGCTTCTTTCCAATCCTGACATCAAAGAGGGAGATTTGGTTCGGGTAAAGGATGCTTCCCCACACACTGGTTTGGATCTCTGGCAGGGTGGCGGAGTGCTACCTGGGAAGGGACGGAAGGATTAGGGTGGTGAAGATCCTAACCACCAATGGTCATATTATAAGACCAATCTCTCAATCCTTAATTTTTTTTTCAATTCTCTGTTGGTGTCTGGCGCTGTCAGCATGGTGTATGCTTTGGAATTCACGCTTAGTTATAGTTAGCAATTGCTGCTCTTTGCTTTCTTTCATTGATTCTTTCTTTCTTTCTTTCTTTCTTTCTTTCTTTCTTTCTTTTCCCGCAGACACCAACAGTGGTCCCTTTGTATTTCCTTTTTCCTCCGATCAGGCATTTATTGTGTTCTTGAGTTTGTTTCAGATGTTTATTCCGTGAAAACTTCACTGGCTCAACATGCGGCAACCCTCCGAAGTTCTTCGGACTCCTCAAGCTCAAGAGGACTTACATACCACTCCAACAGGCTTCACCTCTGTCGTCAACTATCATCTCGATGAAGATTTATTTGATGTACTCCATTGTCATAGCATTGCATATTTGATTTTTCCCATGTTTCCTACAGTGTTTAGATTTTATGTTTCCCTTCCCCCACTCCTTCGTCTTTCAGGCTCTCGTGTGCTTCTATACTCGTCCCACTTCAGTTCGGTCTTCAAGTGAACAGTTGTCCTCTCTTAGAGGCCATCCTCCTGTCTTCATAAGGCAATTATAGAATCAACGCCATGTTTCATTTTTAGTGTAACGGTTCAAGGGAATCATCGCCTGCTCTACAATGGAAAGTTAAGTACAGTGATTTTAACCAACTTTTAAAGGGTTTTAATCTAAATTGAATACTTGTAAAGAGAGTTATAAGCAGTTTGGGATTTTGCAATATTGTAACGAGATGTAACGAGTGCTATAGACTATTTTACATACACAGAGAGTGCAAGAAATGCAATCGATGATGTACGAGTTTTTAAAAGTGCGGAGATGAGTACTGAACATCACCTATTAGTCATGACTACGCACTTCCGGACACCAAAGCCACAGTGATCCAGAAAGTACTCCAAGTTGAACATAGACCAACTTAATGATGAAGAAAAGAAGAAGAGATATAGAGACGAGTTAGATCAGAGGCTGCAGGCAGCCAGAGGGAATACGGACATGAATTCAGCCGAACAAGTCTGGGAAGTACTAAGAGACATCATAAAGAAAACAGCACAAGACATATGTGGGATGAAGACAGTAGGAGGCTATCAGAAGAGAACTAGATGGTGGAATATGACGTTGTGCAGGAGGCAGTAAAGAAGAAGAAAGAAGCATGGAAGAAATATGTACAAAGCAAGAGGAGGGATGACTTGGAGAAATACGTGGAAGCTAGAAATGTATCGAAACCAATTGTCAGGCAAGCGAAAGAGGATAGTTGGAAAGCATTTGGAGATGAAACAGAGAAAAATTTCCATGAAAATAAACGAAGGTTTTGGACATTTGTCAAAGGACTCAGAGAAAAATATGGAAGAAAGTAAGAAGTATACAAAACAAAGACGGCATACTTAAAACCACAGTAGAAGAAGTACTGGAAACATGGAGAGATTACTATGCAGAGGTCTTCGAAACTGAGAGGGATGAGATAGAGTAAGAGCAACAACTACAATCAGAAGAGATGGAGGATGAAGAAGAAGAAGAAATAATCAGTAGATATGAAATTGACGAAGTGATAACCAAGATGAAGAATGGTAAAACATCGGGTCCGGATGATATAGCTCCTGAATTGATTAAGAAAGGAAGTGATGAATTAAAAGAATGGTTAAGAATTTTGTTTAATATTTGCTGGAAGGAAGAAATGATACCTGAGGAATGGACAAACAACATCATCATCCCCATCCATAAGAAAGGAAGTAAAACAGATTGTCGGAACTATCGAGCCATTTGCTTTTCATCAGTTGTACTGAAGCTATACACGAGAATTGTAGAGAAAAGATTACAAAGACAGGTGGAGCCAGAGCTACAAGAAGAAAAAGCAGCATTCCGCCCACATCGGCAAACTCAAGATCAGATAAGTTGTCTTCGACACCTTATAGAGAGAATAAACAACAGAGGGAAAGAAGCATAGCTGGCATTCCTAGACATTACAGCTGCGTTTGATTCTGTACTTAAAGAGGAAATATGGAAAGCACTGGAAACTTTACCGATAGGAAGAAAGTTGATCAGAGTAATTCAAAGTGTGTATAAGGTGGTCAAGGGATTATTGAGATTGGATGGACATGAGAGTGGACAATTCAGGATGGACAGAGGAGTGAAATAAGGTGACAGCCTGAGTCCACTGCTCTTCATTGTATTCATGAATCAAGTGATCAGTCAATGCAGAGCTAGGACAAGGCGAATGAAAATTGGAAACTGGAAAATGAGGCCAATGTACCTTCAGTCACTAGTGTATGCGGACAACTTAGTACTTATTAATAATAGTTCAGAAGACCTGCAACAAGCTGTCACAGAATCGGCAACTTCCCTACAAGACAGAGGACTCACCAATAATATAAATAAGAGTAAGGTGATGAAGATAGGAGGAGATAGGGAAGATATGTTAATTGAGTGGCAAGGAAGGACTATGGACCAAGTCCACAGCTTTACATATCTGGGAACAATGCTGACTGAGGATGGAAGAATCGACGGAGAGGTTAATACTCGGGTAAAGAAGGCAAATAACATATATTATCAGTTGAGCCAATGTATTGTGGGAAAGAAGGAAGTCTCGGAGAAAACCAAGATTCAAATCTATTAGACAGTATTTTTACCTACACTCACCTATGAAGCTGAGACATGGACTATGCTTGATAAACATGAAAGTAGAGTGACTGCCTCAGAGATGAAATACCTCCGGAAGATAGTGAATAAAACTAGAAGAGATAGGGTATGAAATATAGCGATTAGAGAAGAATTAAAGGTGGAATCGGTAGTACATACTATCCAGAAGAGAGCTTTACAATGGTATGGACATATCATACGGATGGATGAAGAAAGGAAACCGAAGCAAGTGTTTGAGGCAAAGCCTGAAGGCACTAGAAGAAGAGGTCGTCCAAGGAAAGAATGGATCCAATATGTCGGAGAGGTGGCAGAGATGAAGGGAAGTACTCTGCAGCAAACCAGGAGACTCGCAGGGAATAGGAATGAATAGAGAAAGTGGCTGGCAGACCCGACGCCGAGAGGCAAAAGGTATAAATGAAGAAGAAGAAGTAAAATAACTGCCATCGCGGGATTTTCTCTGTCATGCTCGGGCTAACTCAGCTTATTTCTAATCATGAAATTTAGTATTTCTTGTATGGTACATAAAAGGGATACCTTCCCTCACCCTAGGATTTTTGCTAAAACTCATAGCTAACTAAAAACTTAAACTTTCTGCCTTCGTGGGATTTGCCTACCCTAATTGACTGTCGCTACATCTCTGGAACTTTACATTCCAAACAGACTCTAATTGTGATGAACTACGCTCGATAATGTCTAAATTACCAAAACTTTAAGTGAAATAGAACTATTAACTGCAATCCAAATCTTTCTAACGCAATAAACCTATTCAAGTCAAACTCAATGAAGTCATAAACTGCAATATCAAGACCACCTACTGATAAACCCCGTCAAAGTGTAATATGATGAACCCACCTTACTGCAATAGTGAAATCTTCCAATCGAACAACAAACTTTAGTGCAAAAACAGTGTCCGTTCAACAATCTACTGCGTCGCGATTCGTTCGTATTAACAAAACTGGCCAGGACTCAACTCCCATGTTCCCTACACTCCTAATCCTCCTTACTAACAACATTTGTATAATTTAAACTAGTTACTACACTACGAGGCCTCGCCTAAGTTTAGGCGCCCTCCCATTTTTTCGCCATGTTCAACTTATTCATTCAGTTTAAATAAACGTGGTTAAAATCTACGTTTTAATAAGCATTTGTGTCCTGCCGCAATCAGGAAGTTCTGATTTTCCAATTGTTAAATGTTTATCTAATTTGTTTAATCCAAGGGTGAACTGCTCCATTAGCATTTGTAATCTCTTAAATTATGCTTAAATAGCAGTGGTTATAGATAACACTTATTAATCTTATTTTCTCTTATCCTGCTGGCCCAGGAATTGGTAATCTTCTAATTGTTAAACCTTTGTACCTGATTTTTCTTGATCCAGGCTTCGTTAATACGACCTGACCCTTTTGAATGTAACATTAATTAACTTCTGTTTAAATAATAGCGATCACCTCCGCTTGTAAATATCTTCTTTTCTCCTGCTGCGATCAGGAATTTAATCTATTTGTTTATAGCCCTTTCGCTTGCCATAAGGGCATTTTACTAGTGCTGGTATCCTACCTAACTAATTTAACAAAATGTTATACTAAATTGTAAATATTTTATAATTAAACTAACAGGTCCAAAACCTTTTAATTATACTAGAGGCGGTTGGTAAAAATTCGCTTGGTGATGCCAGCAAATTCGAAATTTGCAATTAAATCGTTCAAACGGAGCAAGTATAGACACTGCATATTTTCTGCTATTGGCCTAAGTTCCAAATTCACAGTATTTAACTGTGTAAAGACGCAATATAAAACTTTGACACAAATTCAGCTGCCACCGCAAAACAGAAAGTTAAATTAAATGAACAAGATATCTTACCGTCAAGACTTACATGCAAATATAAACTTGGCTAAGGATATCCGCTGCACCCGATATAATTAACACAAACATAATTTAACGACGCTACTGTTCAACACTTGCAATGCCACCAGAAAGGTTAACAAACCTGAGAATTTGTATTCTGGTAGGAGTAACTGTGTCACCAACTTAAACCAACGAAACAAAGCAAAACTTACTGCTTAAATTTTGGATTGTTACATTATAAATAAAGAAAAATTATTCCTGCCACCAATATGAGTGTGAAAAAGTCGCTAAATGTCTAACAAGAAAAAACCAAATGGATCGTGTATATATTTAATAGTCGCCAGATATAGTGACAAAGCATTACATTGGGAACCCTGGAGCTGCGCCCTCTGCATTGTGCTGCCATATGTTGTACTCTGGTGGTTGAAATATAAATCACTTGAATAAGTTCTAGCTTGCGCTTACATGTTGCATTCTGGTGAATGCGCCACGCGGCTGTTGGCTCTACCTGAAGGTAATCTGTTGCCCAACACAACACAATACTACACATGCAAAGCCAAGCCAAACTAGCCTTTATTGAGTCTTATTTTCGGAGGTGGAGCCCGTGAGACCTGGCTCACTCATTCAGGAAAGCGCCGCCAGAGCGTATGTCAGTTCGCGCGCTCGTTCAAATAAATGCAGAATAAGATATGCTTGCCATTTCCTTGAAATTTAAAATTAATACAAACAGTCATTGAGAGGGCACATAGGTGGTGCCATGGCACACCGGCACTACCTCACGGGCCGCCCCTGAATTATACGCTTGTTAAATAACTCTTGGAATGGTTTTTGTACAAATAGGGGTCTTAGACTTCCAAGTTGTTAAATCAAAATTTCATTATTTTGCTTGAAATAGCTAACTTGTTGTTAATCAATAACTTCCTCAGTTTGTTAAATAAATTATTTATTATTTTGTATCTATCTCGCTAGAATAACGGTTAGGCAGGACCTTCTCTTGCCTGATTCTTCTCCTAAAATTACTTTCTATTTATTGAAAAAAGCAATCACTGAATTTAAAAAAAACTTCCAATAGCAACATTTGAAAAGTTTCTCTTAGCTATTACAGCTGATTCTGGTAATTAAGGCAAGTATAGCTCGCTCTGCCAGCTTCCTACTTGTAGAGATTTCTCTCTGACTTATAATTTACCGTTCAAATTTTGTTTTTGTTTAAGTTAGGTTTAAGATTTTTCCTCTGTTCTAAACTTTTAGTCGGCACTCTGCTGGGTAAGAGTTTAGCCTGCTTTGGATGCAACAATTGGAACTCTTTAAAGATTCCACTAATAATAATAAAAACATTGCTAAAAGCACTAGAGTTGCTTTATCTCTGCTCACTCTGGGGGCATTCGGCCGTTCTGTCGGGGATCCTACAGCGTTGGAAAATATTATTATTCCGACCAATTTAAGTATTTATAGCATTTCAGAATGCTTAGTAAAATCTAACCCTTTTGAAGGGAAACCACATAAATCCACTTCCTTTCTTGTATCCTTGCTTGTTAGCACACTACCTATCCCCATGGTACCCAAATACGTGCTCGGGAGGGAATGAGCGAATTGCGATAGCCTCCAGAAAACCGTAGCTAACGCCGCTCTCTCCGTCAACGCTGTCCGAGCTCCCTCTTAATTTAGCTGCTTCACGGGCTTCGCCTGGTGTAATCCATCTTTGGATTATTATTTTATTTTTAACTTTTATTGGATTCTCTTCCTCCCTACCTAAAATGGTTTCCACTCTTAAATCCACCTCTTTTTATTTCTAATCATCTTCCCTCAGGTAGTGTTGACAGTAGTGGGGAAAACTGGATCCGAACACAGTCCTTATATGGTCATGTCAAGGTCATCCACTTTTTTGCACCTGTGGTGTGTTGGAGGCCACAGGTGCGGGGACGGGGGAGGGGGAGGGGTGGGGGAGGGGGAGTGGGGAGGGGGAGCGGGGATGGGCATGGCGGAGAGCTCCGCACAGGCTGACGACTGTCAGCCAACTATGCACTTGATGGGAGCAGTCTCTGTGTATATGCAAGTGGCTGGTAGCCTGTGGGCTTGAGCCGAGCAGTAGCGAGACCAGTCGAGGTCAGCCGAAGCTGGTATAGCTCGAGGCAGTATGACGTACTGAGTGGTGGGAAGCTGGGATGTGTTTTCTCTCTTGTCTTGCATTGCTGGACTGGCGCGCTCAACTTGCCCAGTGAGAGGAAGGGGAACCTTGTTTTTGTGTTTTGAGCCGAGCAGCAGTGAAGAGAGCCGAGTGAAGCCGAGTGGGTGTTTGTTTCATTATTCCCTCGAGCCAAGTCGAGCTTGCTTGAAGAGAAACAAATTGATGTCAAAAAGGAATTGATTTGTTTAGTGTTTTACAAGGCAGTATTGCCAACCAATGTTGAGATAAAAAAGTTGTGTCGGGTGAGGGATTTGAACCCTCGTTTTCTATGTAGAAAATTCGAACTTAAGTCGAACGCCTTAGACCACTCGGCCAACCCGACAAGGAGAGGATTAGAGAGGTTAAAATAAAATAAACAAGAATAATTATACAAGATCGGATTTATTAATCCAAGAATTAAAAGAGGAATTAAAACCTAACCATTTAACATAAAGTTTATTGCCATTTCTTTTAATCACTTTTTCAACAAGATAATGCTTAGGATACAGTGTCTTTTGAAGTTCCTGTACGTAGAATCCTCCTTTGATGGGCTGATTGTTACTGTCCTGAAGTAGATAAGTGACTGGATGGGTACGTTTCACTTGGCGAATGGTGAATATTTCTGTGCTCCAGTTTGGTGTGTACCCTTTTGAGAAGAGTGATTTATGTTTACTGACGCGTACATAGTCACCTACGTGAAAACGATGACGTTGTGGGTCAGCTGTTTTGATGGCACGATGAATGCGATTCAGCCGTGGAGTGTTTTTTATTACCAAACACGGCTTTACTCCAATAGTTCTATGTTTGGTATTGTTGTAACGTGATACTAGATTCTGCACTAGGTTTACCCAGCGGTAAGATCCTCTTGTTGTAAATTCCCGCCACATGTATGTTTTTAACGTTCGGTTGAAACGTTCAACAACACTTGCCTTTAAATTACTATAGGTGGAATAATGATGAATGCCAAGTTCTTGCATATACGTAGAAAACTCCTTGTTGAAAAACTCCTTTCCTTGATCGGTCTGGAGGAGGCGAGGTTGTCGTTTAGCTCTTTGAATAATCTGTTTAAAGGCTGCAGTAACTAGGTTACCTGTTTTATTTTGCACAGGTTCAACAAACGCCATTTTGGAATAGACGTCAATGACTGTGAGCAGATATTTGATACCATTGTTAGTATTGGCATAGGGAATCATTTCAACGAGATCGGCTTGCCAAAGCTCATCAATTCCTTTTGAAACAACATGACGCCGTGGATAGATACGGCGAGCTGGTTTATGCAACTCGCGAGCAATTGCTGTTTTTATAGGTGAAGGGGTGTTGCCACGTGGATCCATCACACAATAATGCCAGCATGACGAAGCTCCTATTCTATTTCTACAATTTCACCTTCATGACCGGTATGTCCAGCCTGTTGGGAAGCGTGCAGGAGGTATAGACGTTTGACCAACTTATTAGGATCGTTCCAATAGGCGAAATCGACAAAAGGTTTCAAAGTTTTAAACGTGACGCCGGACGCTGAGCTTGTATGACGGACACTTGCATAGGTGGGAAACAATTTGGATATGATGGTCTTATATTTGAAACTCTTATTTGCATTGATTGGTTCAGAACGTTTATAATTACGTCTAAAACCATTTGTAGCCATCAATATATCCTTATACTTTTGAAGATCGTCTTCGTCATACCCATCCTTAGAAGGAACACGTGCAAATAAAAGTTCTAAGAGACCTGACGTCAATTGATATCGAACCGTTTTAACAATCATAACATTATCTTTTATTTTGATCTCCGAGTCACCAATTCGAAAACGTTTATTTTCATAGCGAACGCCGTAGGTCGTATCAGTTTTTCTAGTAAAAAGGTCTTCAAGGTAGGGTGTTATCAATGGGCCAAAATGCTCTACCAGAATACTTTTCAGCTGCACATACTTTTCAGGTGTAGCCAAGATTTCTGACAGTCTAGGTTTTTTTTCTCTAGAGCTAGACGGCGTTTGAGCAATGACTGTAGTTTTTAGAAACTCTGGAAGCGGTGATTCTGTTTCAGAAGTAAAAACATCTTCAGCTTCTTCATTGTCTTCTTCTTGTTCTTCCTTCACAATGGTTTGCGTTCCTTTTGATACTGTATTTGGCTTATTGGACTTTGATGTTCCTTTTAACACAGCTTCCAGAGGTGATTTCAAATGTTTTGCGATCAACAGCTCACTATCGGCATGTGTGCGTTTCAGTTCGCGGAACTTGCGTCGAATATTATTTCGTGCACGGATAATGTGTTTCTTTAATTGACTTCCTGCTGTTGCCATGATAGCTAAAGAAATTACGAATGAAAAAGCCACGCAGCACCTTAAATACGTATCAAATGATCAAATCCCTTACGGTAGCGGCCGTTGGTAATGTCACTCTGCTTATCGATAACAAGACAGCCGTGGTGATGAGCGTTCCAGCATGTGGCGCACAACTGTGTAAAGGTTTGAAAGGTCATGTCTGAGTTCACGTGATCATCATAGACGTGACGCATGTTACGTTCATCCTGCCGGAAGAGAACAATCACGTTTGCATTGTCACGAATTAATTGTTTCGGTATTCGTGAATAGGTTTGACACAGATAGAAGCAGTCAATATGTTTGTGTCGTCCCATGCTGAAATAGGCTTGAATGATAGCCTGCCGTTCTGTGGACACATCATCAAAAATCATAAGTGAATTGGGGCGAACATGATCTGGAGAGATGACATCTTTGTGTGCAGGGAATGTAAAGTACCTCATGTTATTGTTGCGAAGACCTGACATGACCTGTTCCAAGAACACATAAAGAGGTTGATAGAGGGACTTGGCAAAAATGTAAATATTTTGAAAGCGCACGCCGTTTAACGACGTGATTAGGGTAAGCAGAAGATTTGTTTTTCCACATCCTGATGGTCCGGTGATGAGACAGCGAATGGATGACGGGAAGAGCGAGCCGTGACGTTGTTCAGACGTTGTCGAGAAGAGGTTAGAAACCAAATCTCCCACCGGAAGTGAATGTTGCTGCTTAATAATCTGCATATTAACTAAACGTGAAAAGGATAGAGGTGGTCTCTATATACATGAAGCAAGTGTCTGTTTCAGATCTAGTGTAACCATGGATGCCTATGGAAGAACACATAAAACAAAGAAAACAAATGCATCATCTGTCTCAATAAACGATCCAAAACATGATACAGATCTGGCTAATAAACGATATGTTGATGCCAATGCACTGCCACGCACAACGGATGGTCATTACAACTTTATTGGAAAGCGATTAACCAATATAACAGAACCTCTATTACCTTCAGACGCATGTTCGAAAAAGTATGTAGATTACTATCGCTTACGCCGTATCAAGGGAGATTATGACGCACAGAATAAACGTATCACGAGTGTTGCAGACCCTGTGAACAATCAAGATGTGTGCACCAAAATCTACAGGTTAACCAATGCTGTGGTGTTAACAGAAGCAAAGGACTATGATGTACACCATCGTCGAATCACTCAGCTGGCTCTTCCAACAAATAACACGGACGCTGCTAGAAAGGACTATGTGGATAACAAGGTGAAACAACTTCTCAGCATTGTGCCTTCCCTAACTGAAAAAGGTTATACAGCGAATAATGCACGTCTTGTGCATGTGGCCGATCCTGAGGATGATCAAGATGTTTGTACAAAACGGTTTTTGACCTCTGAAATGAGAAAGGTGTGGGAAATTAAGGAGAATGCACTACAGATGAAACGAAGACGAATAGCTGAAGTTGCTGATCCTGTACAACCTCACGATGCAGCGACCAAACGTTTTTTGGAACAACGGTTATCGCTTTTCATTAAATCAATACCCTCCATAATTTTGCTGCACATTGTAAACCAACAACCGGTAAAAGACCCAAATGAATTCACCTATATACTACGTTCGGGTTATAGCAATTACCGTTTACTGTATGATGGTGCCATTCGTGTTATCGAGTATACACCAGATTTTAAACATTTAGACTTACTATTAAACGGTAGTGTTATATCATCATCACTCATCGATCTGGCGGTGAAAGCCGAGGACAAATTATCCTTTCAACTGAAATTGTCGTCTGAAGAAAAAGAGGCGGGGAAAACAATGAACGATTTTCCGCTGTATGTAGAACTTGAATATACCGCCACCATTAATTAAATAATTGCTCGTTCTCCTCCCAAGAAGCGTTAGTTGTGTTCCATACTTTACAGCGTGAGGTTGTCTCGTTTCTCGCTCGCGATGGTGAAACAAAGATATGTGGGGAAGGAGATGAAGAAGACGTCATCGAGAAAGGGAGGCTTTAAAGCAATTCTTCATGCGGCACGTCAAGCTTCACGTGGAGAAAAAAAATAGCGATTTGGCCATTAAAAAAGCCCTCCGAGCAGCACGATTGCATGCAAATCCCAAAAGTAAACTACGTTTTAGAAAACGAGCGCGTGTTATTTCTGTACCGAAACGTGGTGGATTTTTACCCGCACTATTTGCTGGACTAGCAGCTCTGGGTTCACTTCTTGGTGGAGCAAGTGCGGTAGCACGAACAGTGAAAGCTGTTGAGGAGGCGAAGCAACAGTTGAAGGAAAGTGAAAGACATAATAAAACAATGGAAGCCATTGCACTGCGCGGTAAAGGTGTGAACATGAAGCTGGCACCTTACAGGAAAGGACTTGGCATTTACATGTCGCCAAAAAACATTTAATAGACGCACTGCCGCGGCGAGCTATGACGCATGAGGAAGTTATGAGATATGCAAAACGGTTGAAGATATCACGCTTTCGAGGTGTGTTTATGCGTAATCAATTACCACCTCGACCTTGGATGCGTGAAAGTGCTGTTGTTAATTTGGATGAGAGTCATGGACCAGGAACACATTACGTGGCCTACATAAAACAAGGATCTGCTGTGTGGTACTTTGACAGTTTTGGAAACCTTCCTCCTCCGACAGAGCTTATTCGCTATTTCGGAAGCAGTGCAATAATAAACTATAATGTGAAACGAGTACAAAATTTTAACACTCAACACTGTGGTCGCCTCTGTCTGACCTTTCTATATAAGACTCAGCACATGAGGTAACGTGAGCAGTATAATGGCAGAAAGTAGAACGTTTACAGTGCACGGACAAGGAGCTGAAGTAACTGTTGACTTTTATCCTCCTATTGAATTGGGACAACGACCCTACGTGCTGGGACTTATTTCGTTCGAAGGTTATAATAGAATCTACAACGTACATGAAGGCATCAACGATAAGTTCTACTACGATGACTATGAGTTAACTCTACCACCTGGCAGCTACACGGTAGATGATATTTACGATCACATCTACACAACTCTCATCAGAGAATTTACTCTAAAAGCATTTCTTGACGGGACATACAAGTTTGAACTCATAGCCAACAACGTGACACATCGTTGCAGTATTCTTTCTTCCTTTAGGATTGATTTTAAATCACAACCAGACTCAATTGGTCCATTGCTTGGTTTTTCAGCACGAGTTTTAGAACCAAATGTGTTGCACAAGTCTGACCAACCTGAAAAAATTATTGAAGACCATCACATATCTGTCACGTGTAACATAATCACCGACGTTTACACCAATCAAGAACCATCGCATTCACTCTACGATTTTATTGTCACTTCACCCAGTGGCTATATCATCCGTGAAAACCCATCAGTAGTGCTCTATCATCCTGTGAGTGTAACCAATATTAGGAATATTACCTTAAGACTGGTGAATAGAAACCAACGTCTCATCCAGTTAGACCGTCATACACCTGTAACCTACAAATTGTATCTGAAGTCAGCATGAAACAAGTGTATAAAGCACCAACACCATCCAGGCTGGGTGTTAGTTGTTTGCCGCGTGTACAGGTTAACACGTGTCAACAAGCAGATCTTACAACAACTGGGTTACACCTTACATCATGAATTCAATCCTCGACGTGACAAACCCAGTTGAAGTACAGGAGGGTATTGTAAAAATTGAACAGCATTCCTACCAACCGTATACTCAAGGATTAAATAATAATGATGAGATCCGTATTACCATTAATCAACAAGATATCTACACCCTACCACATGAAAGTTACATCCTGATTGAAGGTCAACTCATCAAATCAGATGGTACCATCCCGACAACGTCAAAGTTGGCCAACAATGCTCTTGCCTTTCTGTTTTCTGAAGTTCGCTATGTCATCAACGGAATCGAAGTGGATACAACTCGAAATGTTGGCATAACAAGCGCTATGAAACTTTATCCTGCGTATGGAACTGAAGAAAGTAAAGCTTTTTGTATGGCTGGCTGGTGTCCCGACACAAGCAATGACTGGATGATTAACACTGATGGTTCATTTACCGGTCATTTACCTTTAAAATTAATACTAGGCTTTGCAGAGGATCATAAGCGCATCGTTGTGAACGCAAAACAGGATCTGATTCTTGTGCGAGACAGGAGTGATTATAATGCACTGAAGGGTGCTGATGGTACCGCAATAGATTCAAAAATTTTATTGCAACGAATTCTATGGAAAGTACCGCACGTTACTCTGTCCGATCAGAAAAAATTGAGTCTACTCAAGATTGTGGAGAAGGATACACCTTTACCCATACAATTTAGAAGCTGGGAGCTGCATGAATATCCGGTATTACCACTCACCGATACGCATACATGGTCTATAAAAACCTCACGGTACACAGAGCGACCTCTCTACGTCATTGTTGGATTTCAAACAGATCGTAAATATCAACAGAAGAAAGATGCATCACAATTTGATCACATCCAATTGCGAAATATGCGACTCTTCCTGAACGGTGTTACTTTCCCCTATGAGGGAATGGACTTAAACTTTACCAAGAACAAATATGGAAAGCTCTATGACATGTTTACGACTTTTCAGTCATCCTATTATCAGAAAGAACAATGTCCGCTATTATCACCACAAGACTTTAAGACCAAAGCACCTCTGATTGTGATGGACTTTTCGTATTTGGAGGAGTCGATGAAGGAAACAACTATTGATATCAGACTAGAATTTGAAACATCTGCCGTTATTCCATAAAAAACAACAGCCTATTGCCTTATTGTTCACGAGGCACAGGTGTATTATCAGCTGCTGTCCAACATCGTGACCAGAGTATAAATAGCATGTCTGCCTGCATTCCCCTGCTCAGTCATGAAAAGCTACGATGAAGTCAACACCCCTCCTCCAAGGGGAGCAACAGACTGTAAATGTGAAAGTGACTCACATAGTGAAGATGAGGATACGAGGTTTATCATCTATCGTTCTCTAGTGAGTGAAGCTATTACTGCCTATCACAAGACTCATACTGTGCATAGAATTCCACCGCATCTGGTTTCCTATTTACCAGATGGATTTATGTCAACGTTCGGCATTCATGATAGGGGGTACAAAAAGCATTGCTCAAAAAAGAAGAAAGATGATGTCGCCAAAGCATCATGTCATGATGGAGGGCGGGCGGATGGGTTAAACTGTAAATGTGATCGTTGCTCAACAAGTCGAGACGCCGATGCGGTATTTAAAATTTATCGTAGCCTGATAAGTTCAGCCATCACCGCCTACCATAAAGCAGAATTGCTTCATAAAATGCCGCTGCATCTGATCCCCTATTTACCAGCTGGATTTCTGTCCACGTATGGTGCTCACGATATTGATTTCAACTGGGATAAACTACCATCACACCTCCGTATGTCAGCGGATGTTGCAGCCTGCCGCAGCTCCCGTAGACATTTCATGCATCGAGGAGATTCCCACACTGATTGGGATGCCCCTTATCCTATGATAAAAAATTGTAAACAATGTTCAGATCTCTTTACAAATAAAGTAGTGTAATTTATCTCATTATTTTAATTTTTATTTAAACCACTCCCTTTTTGTTTCATCTTTTACCCCTTTAACTAGCAGGACTATAGGTAGACCTTGGTTAGTTGACAGAAGTCGGCGGCGAAGAAAGGTGTGTCATCAAGCAGTAATCATGTCTAGAACACTGATTGTTGATATTCAGGGCTTCAAAGTCAATGGAAACAAGTTTGTCTTCAAAGAGGTTGCCATTATAGACTGTACAAACATGTTGGCGCCTAGAGTAAGTGCTTTCACTTTTGAACCACCATTTCCATTGCACATGCAGTCGGACGAAGATAGAAAACAAACCGAGTGGCTACGGCATAATTTAGGATTAAACTGGAATCAAGGAGACATTCCTTATCATTATCTATCGTTTGTTTTAAAACCCAATTTTTTCGCTGCCAACCATGTTTTTGTAAAGGGAGGCGAAAAAAGGGAATGGTTACGTCACCATGTTCCACCATCTTGCCAACTCATCGATCTTCACGAGATGGGATGTCCTGCACTACATACCTTGTGCGAGCCTGCTGAACGTGTACAAAAGAAGACACTTCTACATGTAATGAAGCTCTTTGATTGGCTAAGTCGCAATGCATGTCGGTACGTGGAAGACAATTGTAAAAATATGATGCATGAATGTTGACCACCACAGTGAGTTAGAGACTTTTGTGTTGTGCAGACGTGTAGAATGGCTACCATTGAAAGTTTAAATTCTAACCCTATTGAACGGGCAATTGTTAAGTTTTTCGCTTGTAAGAAGAAACTGCATAATTTTACAGAAGAAGAATTAAATGCTCTACCCAAAGCGTTTTTGTTTTATGTTGCGTCAAATGCTGTGAAGGAGATTTGGGATAGCGTGCCTAGTCATTGGACTCAAGATCCTGTGCTGTGTGAACTTCAACCATGCACTGATTATGATCATCATCAACAAGTGGCCGTTTCCAAAATGCCATCGGTTCACACATGTAGAACATGTCAGTTAATTAAACTGTATAATGGAAATAAAACCTCATGTAAAGACTATGTTTCCTCATTCCACGGATGTGATGGCAAGAAAGAAGCATCATCCACAGCAGCAGAAAATGAAGAAAAGTGTACGTCATCGACTGAAAAAGATATGCCAGACCTGTACTGGTCATGGTCTCGTTGACAAAGTCATAGATCTTCTACCCTTCGAGCTGCATCTACCTGGTTATCAATATTGTGGACCTGGCACTAATTTGGACGTACGACTTGCACGTGGTGATCCTGGAATTAACATTCTGGACGCTGCGTGTAAGCAGCATGATCTAGCATACAGAGCTTCTAAACATGAAAAGAACATTTCTGAACTAAGACGTGTTGCCGATCAGATTCTTTTGAGAAAAGCCATGGAACGTGTGTCATCACCTTCAGCATCTGTCGCAGAAAAAATGGCAGCTCTTGTTGTTGCAGGAGCTATGAAGGGAAAGCTCACAATCAGTGGTGGACGATTACGAAAACTAAAAAGATAAACAGAATGTATTATGTTTTATACTTAAAATAAATAAATACAAACAAAATTAAAGCGTTTATTATTTTTAGTGTTAGCAACGTTACAAGCATTATTTACAAGCAAGATGAAGAATAGTACAAGATCATTCTACCTCTTTAAATTTCCAATTTTGTTATAAAGAATATCATACTTTAGTTTCTGTTAAGTTTTAAAATTTTAAAGTTTCTACACATCGTATTATATTTTTTTTCGTCTTCATCATTAAGTGGCTGCGATTCCAATTCGATAGACACATATTCCAATTCGGTATATGATAACCGCTTGGCCGGAAAGTCAATGAAACAGTCCGGTGAATTTTCCCATGTACACCACCACAAATTTTTTCCACAACCATTACACCAGTATGTTTGACGTTCAGTCAACACAACCTCAAACACTTTTTCAAATGTCTTAACATTGTATGTATATTACCTTATTGAATAAATGTATATATTTGATGTTGTATTTTTTATTTTGTATGCTGTTCTATTACCCTATATCCTATTGGGAAAGGTTTGGGTATGGAGATATGTAGCATAGATCATATTACTCAGGAATCAAATTGAGCCAAAATGTCCATTCTTTGTACTTAATATGAGAGACAAGTGAGTTGAAGACAGAGGAATGAAGTGCTGTAAAAATTGTGTGTTGATATCGAACCCACAGTCTGCTAAGGATCAGCCGTGCCCTGCAACTGGAGTAGATAGCCTGCAGCACCACGGAGTGTGTCTTGACTGCGGTTAGAGTGAGTAATGGGTACTTGGAAGGCGTGTTTTGTAACAGGATTTGAATTTATAATGAGGTGTAGGTGTGTCTTTTGTGAAGGCGGCTATGATTAGTTGTTGAGCTGTGCGTTTGCTGCATATGTAATGAGCTGGGAGTATTTTAGTGTAAGTGGATTGTGATTGGTCGTATGATACAATACAAATGGCTGCCAGGCGTGGCATAATCAACTGTTGGTTTTTACTCTGCATATGATGATTTTATTGTAATTGGTAGTTTTGTAAGGGGTAAATTTGATGTTGAAATGAATCCCCGCTTGGGCTTGGTTGAAATTAAATGCTGCCTAGTTTAGAAGTTTCCTAGTTACTCATGAAAGTTCAAATTAAGAGGAGTGATGGCCTATGCACTCTTACTATACTTTACTTTGTAACTTTATTCGACCTCACTCATAGTTATTTATTGTAGGTTCTATGTAGTTGGGTGTGTTTGTGATTCCCTAGTCCATGGTACATCATCCCGAGTGGGCAGACATGGCCTTGACTATAGACTACACTACACAATGGGAGACAACAAAGGCGATATCATTGTCTTTCCTCGTCAATTTCAAAAATTTCCGTGTGTGACATATATTCATGACTATCTTATACCAGGTAGGCCTACATCAGACATATTTGAAGACGGAAACGTTGATCACTGTTATATATTGAGCCAAAATGTTCATTCTTTGTACTTAATATGAGAGACAAGTGAGTTGAAGACAGAGGAATGAAGTGCTGTAAAAATTGTGTGTTGATATCGAACCCACAGTCTGCTAAGGATCAGCCGTGCCCTGCAACTGGAGTAGATAGCCTGCAGCACCACGGGGTGTGTCTTGACTGCGGTTAGAGTGAGTAATGGGTATTTGGAAGGCGTGTTTTGTAACAGGATTTGAATTTATAATGAGGTGTAGGTGTGTCTTTTGTGAAGGCGGCTATGATTAGTTGTTGAGCTGTGCGTTTGCTGCATATGTAATGAGCTGGGAGTATTTTAGTGTAAGTGGATTGTGATAGGTGGTATGATACAATGCAAATGGCTGCCGGGCGTGGCATAATCAACTGTTGGTTTTTACTCTGCATATGATGATTTTATTGTAATTGGTAGTTTTGTAAGGGGTAAATTTGATGTTGAAATGAATCCCCGCTTGGGCTTGGTTGAAATTAAATGCTGCCTAGTTTAGAAGTTTCCTAGTTACTCATGAAAGTTCAAATTACTCTTACTATACTTTACTTTGTAACTTTATTCGACCTCACTCATAGTTATTTAGTGTAGGTTCTATGTAGTTGGGTGTGTTTGTCATTCCCTAGTCCATGGTACATCATCCCGAGTGGGCAGACATGGCCTTGAACCCTCAGGCAGATTATACCACGGGCTAGAGACTGGGTTTGTTAGTTGAAATTTATGTTGTTTAATTGCAACTGTTTAAAGTCTTTTGTGATGTTTGATGAGAGTAGTTGGAAGGAATTTTATGTTTATATTGTAGCTGTGGCCAAGTGTTGAATTTGTAATATGTGCGTTAGAGCCACGTTCTTGTTGAGAGTAGTCTATGAAACTTGAAGGGATATGAGGGCTGGAATGTTTACCATTAAATGTTGTTTTACTTTCAACTGCCTGCGTTTTATGATCGTTTTTAATATAGCTGTGATCATGGTAAGACATCACATATGTTCCTCCACAATTGTAGCACTTAGAGCTGTTCCGGACACCTTACTTTGATTGTAGCAGGTATCGTGAGAACATTTTGTAGTGTTATGGAGTTGCCTTTAGCAGTTGTTAATGCTGCTAGTGGTTTGTTCAATATTTTATCAAAACAAGAGAATTAAAAAAGCGTTGTCTCACCTTTTACAGAGCAGAGCAATAATGTTCACATGACTAGAGATGTGATGCAAGCATGATTGTAGGTACCACTTACATCGAATATATACTATCCGTCAAGGTGATTTCCTTGAAACTATATCCTGTTTTTACTATTAGAATTAAATAACCTTTAACCTTTCAACAAAACAGCTTTCAGTTATCCCCGGTTTAGGGTGTAAAAGAGAGTGAACACCCCAATAGGTACTGTCATCCAGTGGTGTGCACTTGGAGGAAACAAACGTGTACGAATCAGCAAATCTACTGTACGGTAATTATATCTCGTTTTATCCATCTTACTATTCATCTTTCTAACTCTGCAACAATGACTTCCACAAACCAACAGATGAAACAATATTTGTTGTCGCCTGACACCTGGGCTTATCCAACTAGTCATGGACAACGAACTATACATTATAATAGAGACTACGCCACATTTCGACGTACTAGTACTTATACAAATTACTTAAACAGTGTTATTAGGGAGTGGCCGCTACAATATTTTATAACGCCTGACACAACTCGATATGTGATCACTTTCGTGATACTTTCAATGTTTAGCTTGGCCCATTTGTCGGTCAAATTTTATTTCTTGTTACCGAGATCCCCGAATGGTAATTATTTCTTTACAAATGTATTAATTGCTTAAACCATATGCATAATCTTGTTATCAATCACTTATTCATAGATATTATAGTTCTCACCTTGAGTGTTCCAGTCGCTCGCTACCTCAAGCGTCCTCACTCCCGACATACAGGGCATCTACTGGTTGATCCACTGTCCGCTGAGTAGTGTCGACTGGCGTCACCCTGACTTTCGTTCGACCAATGGCAGGTCTTTGTCCAGTCGGGCGATCTCCAGCTTCGAGATGGTTCCATGATCCCTATTTAAGACGCCACTTGCTGGCGTTCTTCACCACTTCTGATCAATCATCACTTCTGATTACTTCAACCTGCTGGTCACCGCTACTGCATCTCATGACACCATCGCTAGTCTCTACGCTACCTAGCAGTTACGTCACGAGATCTGCACCATGACGTATTTCTCAAGATGGCAAGACTAATTGCCAGCTGTTGCACTCTTCACCTTCACCTTAGATGGGATACTTTGAATCGTCTTTCGAAATACTGCTGGATCATCACTTGGAAGCTATAAATGTCATTCCTTCGCAAGAAAAGAAGAGAGAGTTGACATTTTATCAATGGTGCACATATCTCTAGGCCATGTACGCCTCCTTCTGAAGAAACCGTGAGGACTTTTAAATCAACGTTTGCTAGCTGGAACTTTTAAGGAGCTGGCTCTTCAAAGATAAGTTCAAATTTTATGAAGAGTTTATATCATACCAGTTATTTTACACTCTTAATCATTTTTATGGTTCTCTCTTTTTATAAAGTGCATCCCTTTTTTATGTTCAGCTCAACTTCTCTCCAATCAAGCAAGCTTGTTTCATTGACCTTTCTTTAATCTGGGTTTCTGTCATCAGGCCCTCACACTTTGCTACATTTATAATTGTTCATTTCTGTGATAAGCACTTAAGTGCAATTTGTTTAATGGTTATAAATTTATTATTAGAAATAAAAATTGTTAATATATTGCTACCTACATTGGTTTTCTAGTCACGTATTTCATGCCCACTACCCCGCACCGCTTCAGTCTAATTTTCTTGACCACAGTAGTTATTTTGTCCAGGCTTTCGCCTGATGCGTTTCGTTCTCCCGTATGGGTGAGTTTTAGGGCAGAACTTTTTTCTCCATAATATTTTGGTGCCTCACCCCCGGGAAACATATCTGTTGCACCCTGGATCCCTATACAAGTTCATATTTTGGATTTTACATTAACAATTTTTGTTCATTGTGTTTCAACACTAATTCACATTGTACGTTTCAGCTTGAGGCGCATGTTCAGCAGAGGAGGGGAGAAACGTAAGCTATGCCGGTTTCTTCCGCATCAGCCTAAACCTTACTACCTAGCAAGCTGTCATCCTCTGACTTCCAGTACTCGAAGTCACAATATTGACGTGAGTAACAAACAACTTTTGACATGCCTAACCTTGATGAAAAACTCAGCAACGCCAGAGCCTCTTGTAAGGGCAAGCTCACACGGTTTCGTACTTCCTTAACGGAGCTCGAACCCCAAGAGCGTAATCTTGACATAATTTCGCAGAGGCTTAAGAATTATGAACAAGCCTTTGAGAAATATGATGAGATACAATGCAGTATAGAAACTCAGCATCCGGACCAGCAAAGTGATAGGTTGGAAGTTGAAAAATTATACTATCAGGGATTTGCTGAAGCTAAACAGCTTATTAGGGCTTTATCTTTAAAAGAAAAACAAGAAGGTCAAACTTCTGCAGCATCTTCTACATCTTCTTCACGCATTATATTACCCAAATTAGAAATACCCAAATTCACTGGTAAAGACATAGAATGGGAACCATTTTTTGAATTATTCAATTCTTTAGTACATGAGAATACTTCTATACCAGTAATACAAAAATTTCACTACTTGCGTCTGGCAGTTCAAGGCAACGCACTTAACCTGATTCAAGCACTTTCTTTGACCAGTGATAATTATGAAGTTGCTCTGAATCTTCTTAAGGATAGATATGGGAACATTCGTTTATCTATTCACCGCCATATACAAAGCTTATTCGAGTTACCTAACGTGCAAGCAGATAACAGTTTATCACTTCGTAAGTTGATTGACACTGCAGAGCTACACGTCAGAGCATTGTCCAATTTAAACCAACCTGTAAATCACTGGGATTTATTTCTAGTTCACTTCATTTCTGCAAGATTGGATGCAAATACATTAAAAGCCTGGGAAACAGAACTTTCCCAGAATTTGCAATGCACTTATGAGGCGATTATTAACTTTTTGAAGGCCAGAAGCCAAGTCTTTTCCACCATAGCTAATCAAAAAACTAGTAGTTCAGATTCAAAAGACTTCTCAAAAGATAAGGTTAGCAGTTCTAATCAAAGAATTTTAAGATCACAGGCTCTTCCTGTTGATGCTCGGTCACCTAACCAAATGCAAACGTGCGGTCTGTGTCAGCAATCGCATACTTTATACAATTGTGATGAATTTAAATCTTTATCAGTAGATGAAAGACGAAAGTTCATTACGAACAAAAAACATTGTTTCAACTGTTTGTCAGGAACGCATATGTTAAACAATTGCCGTTCACAACGTTTATGCTTTCATTGTAAGGCTAGACACCATTCCCTTTTGCACAGACATGAAAGATCACGGTTATCAGGACCAAGCAGTTCCAATACCAAGTCTAATTCTGAGACTTCTCAAAATAGTGCGCAGTCGTATGCTCAAAGTTCTACCTCGCTTGGCAAAGTCCAGGTTTTATTATCTACCGTGCAGGTTCTATTGAAAAATTCTTATGGAAAATGGGTATCTGTCAGGGGATTATTGGACAATGCCGCTACCAACAATTTTATTAATGAATCGTTGGTACAAAAGTTAGGCCTCCCAAAACATCCTACCTCAATAGAGGTTACAGGAATAAACTGCTCTAAATCGCAATCCTTAAGCTTTGCTAAAGTGGATCTGAAGGACTCTAATAATCTTGGTACGCAGTTGCAATTAGATTGTTTGATTATCAAGTCTATAGGCAACAATATTCCTGGCACTTCTTATCCTATTCAAAGTTGGAATATCCCGAATTTTGTCCAGCTAGCTGGCCCTCATTTCAACAGAGCTTCGCCCGTAGAGCTTCTTTTCAGCTCAAGCGTATTTTGGCAATGTCTTCATTCCAATAAAGTAAAAATTGCTCCTAATGTTTTCTTCCGCGAAACTGATTTTGGTTGGATTGCTACTGGCCAAATATACCGTAATCCTATTCAAACTGTATCGAATTGTTATTTTGTTGGTACCGATTTGAGTCAAGAGCTAACCAAGTTCTGGGATCTTGAGAATGTTCAGGCTACTTCTTCTTCTTCTAACGAAATGTGTGAAAAGTTATACAAGGAAACCACTGTCCGTACTGCTGAAGGCAGATTTATAGTAACTCTTCCACGTATTCCTAATCCTCCCGCCATTACGGGCTCGCATTCCAGAGCACTTAGGGCACTATTTGCTATTGAAAATCGGTTCAAACAAGATGCTTCTGTCAAAACTCAGTATGCTTCCTTTATGGAGGAATACGAATCATCCAATCACATGGAGGTAATTTCTAAATCAGAAGAAATTGACCATCCTTTAAATGAAATAGTTTATCTAAATCATCACCCGGTATGGAAAAATTTCTTAACACAAGACAATATAAGAGTAGTTTTCAATGGCTCATCACCAGATTCCAATGGAATCTCTTTAAATGATACCCTGCAATGTGGTCCCGCGATTCAAACAGATCTCACCTCTGTTTTGCTTAATTTTCGAAGGTTTCCTATTGCTGTAATATCAGATATTAAGCAGATGTACCGGCAGATTCTCGTAAATTCTGAGCAGCAAGATCTGCAAAGAATATTGTGGCGCGATGAGAGTTCCAAACCCATAAAGATATTTAGATTGAAGAGTGTGACATATGGCCTGAAGCCTTCAGCCTTTCTTGCGATTCGGTCTCTCCACATGTTAGCCGAGCAAGATGGTCATCTGTATCATCCTTTGGCCTCTGAGTCATTAAAAACGGCATTTTATGTTGACGATTTCTTGTGCTCTTTCCCTAATATTTCTGAAGCACTCCTTGTGTGCGAAGATTTGAAGTCCCTGCTCCTAGGAGGTGGTTTTCCGCTCCATAAATGGACTTCAAATTCCACTGAATTTATATCAAAATTTTCATCAGAGGTCCCAGTTGATGAATTTGTTGCCATTCCTACTGATGAAGCAGCCGTAAAAGCATTGGGTGTTTTTGGTGTCCTTCTTCTGATACCTTCTCTTATCAGGTACATCTGTCAGAATCTCCCCCTGTAACTAAGAGACAAGTTTTGTCAGAAATCGCAAAGATCTTTGATCCTTTGCAATATTTTGCTCCTATAGTTATTGTTGCAAAAATGTTCTTGCAAAAGCTTTGGTCATTAAAATCAGACTGGGATGAAAATCTCCCCCTTCCTCTTGTAGAAGAATGGTTAGAGTATCGCAGCAGTTTGCTGGATCTCTCCAAGGTTTCTATACCCCGCCCTTTAATTTCTAATCCCTTATACCAGCAGTATGACCTGCATGTATTTTCTGATAGTTCAGAACGGGCTTATGGCTGTTGTGCATACATAGTAGGACGTTCCTCAGCCACTTTCCCTGGATTTTCTAATTTAGTGTGCGCTAAATCAAAAGTTGCTCCACTTAAAACGGTATCATTGCCGAGATTAGAATTATGCTCTGCTTTAATGGCAACAGAATTAGCTACTAAACTAAATGTCAGTTTAAAGTTAAAATTTTCCCGCACATTTTTTTGGAGCGATTCTTCTATTGTATTAGCTTGGATTTCCAAGCCTTCTTCTCATTGGAATACCTTTGTGGCAAATCGCGTTTCTAAGATTCATGAAGTCTCTCATTCTGAACAATGGAGACATGTTCCTAGCCGTGAAAACCCCGCGGATATAATATCACGTGGTTGCACGCCTAAAAAATTGATTTCTTCAGACCTGTACTGGAATGGTCCTCCTTGGCTAAGTCAGGAATCATCTTGCTGGCCTCGCTTAGCTAATCAATTTGCAGAAGAAATACCTGATGCCCGTAATGACCCTGTCGCGTCACATCTTACTTCTACTTCTACTAGCCTTTTTCATAGATACTATTCATTTGATAAATTGATTCGTGTAGTGTCTTATATCTTCCGATGGAAATATTTAGTAATTGATCAACCATTGAAGCCTCAACCCTTTCTCTCCAGAGTAGAGTTAGAATTTGCTACTTGCAAGATTTTGTTACTTGTTCAGCAGGAAGTATTTGCTCCTGAAAAGCAAGCTCTTATAAGTGGTAAAGATTTACCCAAGTCTAGCAGGCTTTCACCACTCACTCCTTTTCTAGACCAGGACGGCATAATACGTGTGGGTGGAAGATTAGCTATGTCTAGTTGTGAGGATGGGAAAAGGCATCCCATCATCCTTCCTTCAAAGCATCCTATCACTACCCTTATAATAAAAAAGTTTCATTATAAACACCTTCATGCTGGCACTCGCACCTTGCTCTGTCTAATTCGTGAACTCTACTGGATCATCAATGGCGTTCATGAGGTTTCTTCTGTTGTCAAAAAGTGTATACCTTGCTTTAAGGTTAAACCACGGCCCGCCACGCAGATTATGGATAATTTACCTCCATTTCGTTCTGAACCTAGTAAGCCCTTCGCTCTTACTGGGATCGATTACGCTGGTCCTTACGTATATCAGACCAATCCCTCTTCATCTAAGCGCAAAATCTTAGGTAAACTTTACATTTCGTTATTTGTATGTATGGTGACGGGAGCTATCCACCTTGAGTTGGTTACGAACGCTTCTGTATCCTACTTTTTGGCCGCCTTTTCTAGATTTGCTGCTAGACGGGGTGTTCCATCTGAAGTTTTTTCAGATAATGCAAAAATTTTTGTAAGCGCTTCTGATCTCTGGAAAAAGGTGTTAAGCTCCCTTTCTGCTAAAGAAAAAATTTCCAACTTTTCCTATTCTAAAGGTTTCAAATGGCATTTCACCCCGCCTTTTGCTCCCCATCATGGGGGCCGATGGGAGTCCTGCATCAAACTTACTAAAATACAGCTTAAGAAAACTCTTGGTCCTACCATACTTTCTTATGAGGAATTCAACTCTTTAATTATTCAAGTCGAAGGTATTGTAAATTCCAGACCTCTGACCCCTCTTTCAAACGATCCTAAGGATCTTTTACCATTAACACCCAGTCACTTCCTGATCGGCTGTTCGCTTGCTGCTACTCCGCCTTTGCTGGTTCGACGCTGTGATCCTAACTTACCTATCTTTTGGAGAAAAGTAGAATCTTTGCGCTGTTCTTTTTGGGGCCGATGGAAGTTAGAATATCTCAGCTTGCTAAATAGGCGTGAGAAATGGCGGCTTCCTCAACCAGATGTACGAGTGGGGGACATGGTACTTCTTCGAGACCCATCTCCGCCTCTCGTGTGGAACCTAGGCAGAGTTATTCACTGCCACTTTGGCCGTGATAAACGCGTCAGAGTTGTTGATGTTTTAACTAGTAAAGGTCTTTATACTAGACCCATCTCTGCTATCTCTGTTTTGCCTTTCGAGTCTTAGTTTCTCCTCGTCTGTTATCCATGTTTTGCTTTGACTGATTCTTTTGTTTGTTTTCATTCGGAGTTCTCGGAGCATGATCACTTTCGTGATACTTTCAATGTTTAGCTTGGCCCATTTGTCGGTCAAATTTTATTTCTTGTTACCGAGATCCCCGAATGGTAATTATTTCTTTACAAATGTATTAATTGCTTAAACCATATGCATAATCTTGTTATCAATCACTTATTCATAGATATTATAGTTCTCACCTTGAGTGTTCCAGTCGCTCGCTACCTCAAGCGTCCTCACTCCCGACATACAGGGCATCTACTGGTTGATCCACTGTCCGCTGAGTAGTGTCGACTGGCGTCACCCTGACTTTCGTTCGACCAATGGCAGGTCTTTGTCCAGTCGGGCGATCTCCAGCTTCGAGATGGTTCCATGATCCCTATTTAAGACGCCACTTGCTGGCGTTCTTCACCACTTCTGATCAATCATCACTTCTGATTACTTCAACCTGCTGGTCACCGCTACTGCATCTCATGACACCATCGCTAGTCTCTACGCTACCTAGCAGTTACGTCACGGGATCTGCACCATGACGTATTACTCAAGATGGCAAGACTAATTGCCAGCTGTTGCACTCTTCACCTTCACCTTAGATGGGACACTTTGAATCGTCTTTCGAAATACTGCTGGATCATCACTTGGAAGCTATAAATGTCATTCCTTCGCAAGAAAAGAAGAGAGAGTTGACATTTTATCAATGGTGCACATATCTCTAGGCCATGTACGCCTCCTTCTGAAGAAACCGTGACGACTTTTAAATCAACGTTTGCTAGCTGGAACTTTTAAGGAGCTGGCTCTTCAAAGATAAGTTCAAATTTTATGAAGAGTTTATATCATACCAGTTATTTTACACTCTTAATCATTTTTATGGTTCTCTCTTTTTATAAAGTGCATCCCTTTTTAGCCTATTTTCAATTTTGAAAAAAAAATAGGCTTATGAGATCACCTTTTGTCCGTGTGTGTGTGCGTGTGTGTGTGTGTGTGTGTGTGTGTGCGTGTGTGTGTGATTCGTGTGTGTGTCCCCCCCTAATAAAATCGAAACGGCTGGAGCGATTTCAATGAAACTCGGGAAGTTCATAGCACTATTCCCGGCGACCTCGACCGTGCCCTTCAAATTTTGTTACGTCTCTCCAATCCAACATGGCGGCTGTGCGAAATACTTCACTAGCATTCAATATCTCCGAAACTATTACCGATATCGCCCTGAAATTGTGTACGGTGATAAAGGGCACTACTAGAAGTTCACCTATGAGACTTTCAAAAACCTGGTGACAACAAAACCAACATGGCGGCCAAGCGAAGTTGAGACTTTTAAATAGACTTTTCTCGCGATTTAACTATCTAAATGTAATGAAGCTTGGTACAGCAAATGTTTATACACATTGTAATGCACTGGAGTCTAAATTAGTTCAATTGTTTACATAACCTGAAAATGGCGGCTGTGCGAAATATTTCACTGACATTCTATATCTCCGAAACTATTACAGATATCACCCTGCAATTTTGTACGGTGATAAAGGGTACTGATACAGGTATACCTATGTATATTTCATAAACCTGTAAAGTACGAAACGAACATGGCGACCAAGCGAATTTAAAATATTTTAATAGACTTTTCTCGTGATTTAACTCTCTGAGCGCAGTTAAATGTGGTACAGTAATTGATTTTGCAGATTGTAATGCACTGCCATCTAATTTAATTCAATTGCTTACATAACCTCAAGATGGCGGCTGTGCGAAATGTTAAAATTAAGTTTTAATTTCTTGTGTCGTAATCATGCGATCGAAGTGAAAGTTTGAATAATGAACCTAGGCAATAATTGTCCTTGAATGGTATATAACTCTATGGCCTATACACATAACACTCCTAAATGGTGAGCTCCCGAAATATTTAGACGGTTCTCAATATCTATGAATCATTTACAGCAACCAAACTGATTTTTCTTATGTTCATAGAGACTATGAACATATGTTCACCAATAGGACTTTCAGGAACCTGGTGAGCACAAATCCAACATGGCGGCGACGCGAAGTATAATTTTTTAAATGGACGTTTCTCGTGAATTAACTATCCGAGTGCCGTGAAACGTTGCACGTTAAATGCTTATACAAATGTTGATCCACTGGCATCTAATTTATTTCAATGGTTTGCATTATCACAAGATGGCTGCTGTGCGTAATTTTAAAATCTCGTTTTTACTTCTTGTTGTCTAATCATGCGATTGAAGTTTGAATACCACACGTACACAATAATCTTAATGTAATAGTACAAAAATAAAAATCCAACCTGGCGACCATCTGAAATATTTAGACGGTTCTCAATATCTACGAATCTGTTACAGCAATTAAACTGAAATTTTGTATGTTGATTGTGGCAGTTAACATAAGTAGGATATATGAAAATAGGCTGTATAGTTCTTCACGGAACTACTTGTTTTATGTTAAGCTCAACTTCTCTCCAATCAAGCAAGCTTGTTTCATTGACCTTTCTTTAATCTGGGTTTCTGTCATCAGGCCCTCACACTTTGCTACATTTATAATTGTTCATTTCTGTGATAAGCACTTAAGTGCAATTTGTTTATTGGTTATAAATTTATTATTAGAAATAAAAATTGTTAATGTATTGCTACCTACATTGGTTTTCTAGTCACGTATTTCATGCCCACTACCCCGCACCGGTTCAGTCTAATTTTCTTGACCACAGTAGTTATTTTGTCCAGGCTTTCGCCTGATGCGTTTCGTTCTCCCGTATGGGGAAGTTTTAGGGCAGAACTTTTTTCTCCAATATGACTATAGACTACACTACACAAAGGGAGACAACAAAGGCGATATCATTTTCTTTCCTCGTCAATTTCAAAAATTCCCGTGTGTGACATATATTCATGGCTATCATATACCAGGTAGGCCTACATCAGACATATTTGAAGACGGAAACGTTGATCACTGTTATATTATGTGTCTGAAATGTTTTATTTTACAAAGAGGTTTATCATTGTCATTGGATGAAGATACGAGTAGCAGTGATGCATCAGATGACCCCCCTCCTACATCTAACGGAACACATAATATAACATTTTATGTTAGACATGATAATTATAGATCCTTATTGCATGACCTTGACAAGGAAGCGATGTACTGGTGTTCTCAGTGTGCCACAGCAAAGTTTTTAACGAGATGTCTAGCTGATGATGGGAATAGAACGGATATAATTATTCCAAACAGTACTGATTTCCTATATCATACACATATATCCTCTCATGCAAGATATTCTCTCTTCCCGACAAACCAAGGATCGTCGAGAAGGAATGTCTTTAACCATCATTAATACTTCTATAAACCTGTGTGTAAATAAGAAGGCCTCTGGCGTGATATTAACATCTCTGTAAGCCTTCATGTGAATGAAAAAAGCTTCTGATGTGAAATTAATTTCTCTATAAGCTTATGTATGTGTGTATGTATGTGCGTGTGCGTGTTAACTTTGCCTCGGCTTAAGTCCTAGTGATGGTCTCCAGCCCAGAAAAAAAGGAGAGGCACAAAAGCTTTTACTTCCACTTAACTATTTATTTTTAAAGTTCGCTGAGATGAAATTCAAATCCATTTTTTCAGCACCAGTTCTCATATGGATTGGAAAAGAGACTAGCATGGCTGTGTAAGAAATAATAATCCAACATTTGTCTGAAAAATCATAGGAACGTTTTCATTTTTATGATTCTTCTTCTTCTATACTCATAATTGCAAGGTGGTATTAAATAAAAAGAAGTCACATTTGTGCAGACTGTACATTAACCAAGGTCTACCTCAATACAGGTTACATAAGCTTACTGACACCAATGCATTGCTATTGATCTTGACTGAGTGCATGGTTGGTACGTGACCTAGAATTAATCACTCTTCCTTAAAGAGTTGGCTCAAGGGGAACAAACAGCCACTTGGCTTCACTCGCCTCCCTTCACTCCAACTCAGCTCCAAACAAGAAAATTAGGTTCCGCTTTCTCCTGTCTGCCAAGGCTGTCACGCGCCAGTTAACCCCCTCAGGCTGTCAACAAATCTCATTTACACACACACAAGTTGAGCGCGCCAGTCCAGCAATGCAAGACAAGAGAGAAAACACATCCCAGCTTCCCGCCACTCAGTACGTCATACTGCCTCGAGCTATACCAGCTTCGGCTGACCTCGACTGGTTTCGCTACTGCTCGGCTCAAGCCCGCAGGCTACCAGCCACTTGCATATACACAGAGACTGCTCCCATCAAGTGCATAGTTGGCTGACAGTCGTCAGCCTGTGCGGAGCTCTCCGCCATGCCCATCCCCGCTCCCCCTCCCCCGTCCCCGCACCTGTGGCCTCCAACACACCACAGGTCCAAAAAAAGTGGATGACATTGACATGACCATATAAGGACTGTGTTCGGATCCAGTTTCCCCCACTACTGTTGACACTCAGTATTAACCTACCAATGAGACATCCTTTTGTCCGCGTGTGTGTATGTGATTGTGTATCCTCCTAATAATATCTAGACGGCTTCAGCGATTTCAATGAAACTCGGTAAGATCATAATAGTATTTTGTCCTACCCCGACCGTGCCCTTCAATTTTTTTCACGGCCCACCAATCCAACATGGCGACTGTGCGAAATATTTCACCCGCGTTCTATATCTCCAGAACTATTACTGATAACACCCTGAAATTTTGTACGGTGATAAAGGGCACTACTAAAAGTACGCGAAATTTTTATATTGAAATGTACGATTCTCGCGATTTGACCATTCGAGCGCAGTAAATCTTGGTACGGTAAATGCTTATACAAATTTTAATCCACTGACATCTAATTTATTTAAATAATTTTCATAACCTTAGGATGGCAGCTATGCGAAATTTTGAAATCCCTTTTTTATATTTTGTGTCCTAATCATGCGATTGAAGTTTCAATAATAAAGCTACGCATTAATCTTCATCTAATAGTAAATGACTCTATGGCCTACATGTAAATAATCCAACATGGCGACCATGCGAAATATTTATATGGTTCTCAATGTCTACGAATCTATTACAACAATCAAACTGGCAATTTGTAATTAGAAGGAGGCAATTGACATAAATAGGATATATGAAAATAGGCTATTTAGTTCTTCACAGATCTACTTGTTTAATAATGCTATTTGCTTTACGTCCCTGATAACATATGTGGCTTTTAGAGACGCAGGGATGACGGAATTTTTCCCGACGGGTATCTTCAACGTGCCAGTAAATCAACTGACACGGCTCCCTCGCATTTACGCACCCTCAAATGCCAACTGACTGCCCCTGGATTCGATTCTGAAACATTTGGGACAGCACGCGAGAACATTATCGAAGAGCCACGCAGCCAATCGATGTGCTTTTTATTTGTTCGTCAAGCCATTGCAATGTAGCACTCTACCTACGGATGTCTTTAACTGTGTTAAGAATCTGCCTGACTTCTATTCAAAATGTCCGCCTCGTTACGTATTGGCTAGCGGTCTTGGCTGTCACCGCGGAGGCCCGGGGTTGATTCCCGTCTCTGCAAATTAATTTAATTCTGGTCAGAGGGCTGAAACGGGGTATACTTAGCCTCGTGAGGCAAAAGTCAGAAGAGATGGGTTCGATTCCCTCCTCGGCCATTTTGGAAATGGCCTTCCGTGGTTTCCCACTTGTACCATGCCGGGATGGTTCGTATATTAAGGCCATGGCCGCCACCTGCCCAATCCTCATTTGAAATAAAAATACACACATTAATACAGCCATCATAATAATACAGGTTATCATACACATTTCACACACCCAAGTACACGGAATACAAGACCACGGTGTCTAAAAGCCCCTAAATGAATCATCAACAACAACATTTATTCAAAATTACCGCAGCAAGAATATTCGAAATTGCACAGGCAAGTGTTATCAATGTTTGGAGCAACGTATGTCTGTGAAACGTTTTTCTCGCTCATGTAATCGCGCTCTGACGTCTGACGATTACCTATAAAAAAAGCCTTCGGTTGATTATTTTTTAAACATTCGTACTGAACATTGTACGTATTGTAAATATGAAAACAAATTGAAACGAATTGAAAACATGAAAAATGTGACCGAAATTGCAATGTCTTAAATGACTCACACGATACCTTATCGCTATTTCTGTCTTTTTAAAATGCTAAGCTCGCAATCTTCATGTCCCGGTACGGGGACAAACACAATGTACTGTACATGTGTCGGTCAACCAGCGCTTTGGACGAACAGTTTGTTTGTTTACAATACGTCAGGTGCGAAGGCGATCCCAACTTGACTCGGTCCGACGCGCCGGCAGTCAGAGTAGGCAGCTTAGCCAAGAGAGGCTGCCAGCCTGCCAGCATGCGGTGCAGCATAGCTGACACGCTGAGCAAGCAAAGACTGGCCGCCCCTGGTCTATACCTTGGAAATGTGCACACCCCAGATCACTGATAGCCTATAATAGAGTTAATTTTGGCGGGTAGAGTTAGGCAATAATAAAGTGATTGTTTTTTTCTTCTTACGCAGACGATCTGTCGTTGCATTTCCAGCGCCCTCCATAAGACAGCGCTCGGTCCGGGCGCAGCGTTCTTACCACCCTAAGGCCGCCCCTGATCAATATTTCCCAAGAACTTGAGTAGACATATACAATTTAATATTCTACTTAGCTGCGGGAGGTCAACTTTTCTTCTCACTATAGGCGTTGTCCGTCCACAATATTTGAAATATCATTAACTTACATGGACCTGCAATTTAATAAAATAATTCTCAGTATGTAATCTAATAACTAACAATAATTACATCAAAATGATAAAATAATGACTACGTTTACATGGCGAATTCAAATCGATTTGAATACGATCCTGTTTTCAGTACAATGCCCGTTTACATGAGCAGTTTCAGTTCGATTTCAATACGCTTTATAATTTATGGTGGCCAACCTGCAGTTATGTTGGCTAACTCGTTTTAAACAGCAAAACATTAAAGACCCGTAATTATTATCCGACGTCTTATTTGACGGGTTGTTTGTAAACATGACTAATGGATGCGCGGAAGATTTTGATGTTGCTTGTTTTTAAGATGTTTAAGTCCAGTTTAATAATGATAAAATATTATTAGTTTCACGTCCCTTTTAATTACTGAAGCTTTTAGAGATGCCGGAATGTTGCCCCGAATAAGATATGTAACGCGCCAGTAAATCTACTGACACGGCTCCCTCGCATTTAGGCCTAAAGCACCCTGACTGTGCCAGGATTCGATCCTGCTACCTTGGGGAAAGCAGGCGAGAAAGTTACCGCTGCGCCATTCAGCCAGTCTATGTTCAATGTATTAAATCTAGTGGACAAATGGGAAAAGGAACGAATTAAGCGGCAAAGTATGATGGTGTATATTCACTTTTTCTGTTGACCACATTTTACGTAGCCTACGGATACACCTGACATTAAAAGTAAAACAGACAAAAATACATTAACGTTAAAAATGCGTGCAAACAAACTAAGCTTATCAACAACGACAGGAACATAGACAGTAACGAAGAGTATGGGCGGAAAGTAAAACAAGCGATTCGAGAGTCAGGCGACGGACGAAAGTAGACCTAACTTAGTTTAAAATTGTAACTCAAGAGCACGCAGAATCGATTTCAATACGATCCGCGTTTACATGTTCCTGAAGACTTGTTTGGATACGATTCGATCCCACAATTTTACCGTATCGACCTTGGAACTCAATACGATCTGAGTCCCGTTTACATGACCGTATTCAATACGCTAAGTGTACTCAAATCGATTTGAGTTTGCCATGTAAACGCAGTAAAATAAGTTGGCACCCCTGAAACATCTCAAACCATCAACTGCCAAGAAACGTGAGATTACACGTGGACCATCCTAAGGTTGTAATGTTGTGGAGAGCTTCTCTGGAGATGCGTGCAGTGTGAACCCGGGCATTGTCCTGCTGAAACACCCCATTAGTAATGTTCGCCATCATAGGGACAACCACTGGATTGAGTACCCTATCAACGTACTGTCGAGCAGTCATAGTGCCCTCAACAAGCACTAATTGTCATTTCACATTAAAGCCAAGAGCTCCCCAGACCATAATGCTTGGTGTTGGCCCTGTGCGCCTCTCGATAATAAGGTCTGGGCGGCCCCTTTCCCCGGTACGTCGGCGCACACGATTCCGGCGATCACTTCGGGCAAGACAGAAGCGCGATTCACCACTAAAGACGACCCTATGCCATTCGTCGACCCACGTCGATCGTTCTCGACACCAGGCCAGCCTTACACGTCGCTGTTGTGGGGTCAATGGAGCAACAACTGCAGGGACACGGGATCGTAAGCCAGCTGCACGCAGGCGATTGCCAACTGATTGTTGTGTAACGTGGGGTGCCACAGCTGCTCGAATTTGCGCTGCTGTTGCATGAGGTTCCATCCGGGCCATCCAAATGATGCGGTGATCCTCTCTCACAGTTGTCTGTCGCGCTGGGCCTGTGCCGGGTCTACGAGTGTGGGTACCTTCATTTGACCACTGCTGCCATACACGCTATACCGTAGATGCCTGTCGGCCAACACGTGCAGCGACAGTTCTTACCGATAATCCAGCCTCACACAGCCCAATAATCCAAGCCCTCTCAAACGGCGACAGTTGTTGATAGCGTGCTCTTCTCTGTCGTCGAGGCATGTTTGACGGAGAACACTTCACTGCACAGACTGCAAGTCAACTACGCTACACCAGAGTCCGTATACTGGAGTTGATTCCTCCGCGACCAATCACGTGGGGAGACCTGTATCAACAATCCAATGGGTCTGAAACTTTGATCGTTTACATACCTACATGGCATTGTTCAATGTCTTGAAAATCAACACAAACGACCAATGCCTTCTTGGTGTTGCAATTTCCATTGTCTTCAGTGTATTATCTAGGTCGGATGTTATTTAGTTTCGAAATACCCTTGGATGATTTCTACGGAGGGTGGTATGTGGCACGCTTAAATGCGCACATGAGAGAGAGATTGGTTCCTAATTTCTCACATCCTCTCCTACAATAACACTGCTACAGGCACTTTCCACGGTATGTTTAGTGGCCCTCTACCTATGTGAGTAGACTGCTGACAGAATGGTGCAATAGGTTGGATAGGATATGAGGACGTGATAACCCCTTCAAATGGGCCGCGCTATGTCTGGCGTGTATTTATCCTGAGTACATCTTCATTCTTTCTAGAGATGGTTCACGTGAATTTGGGGATGAAGATTGATCAAAGATTTTTATGTGGACAGACCATCAAGTGTGCAAAACCAGAAGATTTCCATTGATTATGTTCCCTTGCCTTCTTGGGCTTGTGGCTAGAGGGTCCTCTCCTCTTTTCCTTTATGATCCCCATTTCATGACTTACCTCCTTCCATTTAAGTTCCTTACTCTTTAAAGAATAACGGCCGGTATTCAACCTTTCTTATGTAACCTTTCTATAGTAGAATATTAGAAGCAATTTTTCATAGTTGCATTCGTAAGAGAAATGTTTTCAGTCGGTCAACAAATAAATGTGCCCGATGAAATCTTTACAAATTCATCCTAATTATGTTTGTACCCAGTTAAAAAGCACGTCGTGATGTTTCTAATACTAATGCAAAGTTTACACTTGATGAGTAAGATATAATTCCACCTAAGCAAAGGAACATTTTTGTGAAACAAGTAATTTCTCTGCGGGATCATGCTGATCTCACTGAGGATATTAAGATAGAAGAAATGTCCATACCAGAGATTATTCCATGCATCAAAAAAGAAACACCTTCTTCAGTGAGTGGTGGAGATTTGGAAGAGGTAAGTTACCACTTGTGTCGTATGGAGGACTTAACCTGATCGACATTTTCTTCTGACTAATGTTATTCAGGGATTACATGATTGCATATTGAGACCGTATTGATGACAATTGGAAGCTGTCAGATGTTAGGTTGTACTAGCTGTGTAAATGGAAGGTGATGATTTATAATGTGTGAGCAATGCTTGCCTCAAACCCATGTTCTATCCCTATGCATGCCCTTGTTCTATGGAGGATAGCTCTTAATTTTCATCGGTCAAGTCTTAGCACAATCACATTGTAGAGGGCGCCAGGGAATGTGTTCTGCAGTTCCTACATCCTGCTGCGAGTGCAGGCGGTAACAGGTACGTTGGCAGCACGGTTGCCACCTGTATCAAAACAATCAAACTGTAAATATTGTACTAACCACAGTCATTCATAATAGATGCTAGAAATGTTGTTCCTTTGACTTCAACATGTCTGCACATATTGTCGAAGACTTTCACTAGAGTTTCTTGTGTAATGGACTGCACATAATTAATGATATTCACTGCAAGTTCATCAATCGTTGTTGGCTTAGTTTTCTTGGTACCTCAGATTTTGCCACAACCCCAAAGGAAATAATCAGGTGTGGTTAAATCTGGAGACCGTGGTGGCCAGAGTTAGTTACTATTCTATCCCCCAAAAAATATTTTAAAAGGTGAAGCGACTGGTGGAACGTATATGCTATAGCATTGTCCTGTTGAAAGAAAGAGCAATCAATTTCGTCTTCATTCAACTGAGAAATAAACTTGTAAATTGTCTCAGAGCAGTAGACTTCAGAATTCATTGAGCTGTTAAAGAAGATTGGCCCTATTACGCGTGGATGTGATATGGCAAACCATACACCAATTTTCTGCAATGGTGTTAACTTAGTGCTTTGTGATTGTCTGAAGACCAAATTCGTGAGATTTGGGAATTTACATAGCCGGATTAGTGAAAGCCATCTTCATCTGAAAGAAACGGTTTATTTTAAACGTTAAGTCCATGTCGATTTATGAATCTTTGGAACCATTTTTTATAGTACATCACTCTTTTTTTCCGTAATTGTTTGTTGTAATTCATGTACTACGATAACTTTATAAGGGAACAACTGAAGCTTTTCCCTTACAGCTTTACAGAGATTCTTTTTTCTTGAGCTAATTTGCGTGTTGATTTATTTGTACTACACAGCTAGTATCGGATATTGTATCAAGTTTTTCGTCTGTCAAAAGCGTAGACCTGCCTGTTCCCGGTACATCGTGAACTGAACCGGTCACACGAAATTTACTTATCAAATCCCGAACGGTATCCCGGTTTGGACACGTTGAATTAGGAAATTGGGCCTGAAAATTTACTTTTACATTTTCTGTAAACTGATCACCTTCACGAAAAACGTATTCCACCAAAAAGGTCTCTCTTCCGTAGTAAACATTACCGCCTGTATACTGTTTCACTCTTACAACTATCTGAACTGTCGCTTACTGCAATACAAACTGACGATTTCTACAGCCCACACGTGTGGCCTTCACGTGGTGCCAACTAAACTGCTGACGCTACCTCTGGCAGCCGCACGTAGTCGCTGTGGAGAACATTCCCAGGCACCCTGTATTTTTGCCTGATGTGAAATGTGTATTTTTAGCCTATTTTCATTTTTGAAAATATTAGGCTTATGAGATCACCTTTTGTCCGTGTGTCTGTCTGTGTGCGTGTGTGTGTGTGTGAGTTTTTTGTGTGTCCCCCTAATAACTTCTAAACGGCTGGAGCGATGTCAATGAAACTCGATAAGTTCATAGTACTATTCCGCGGCGACCCCGACCGTGCCCTTCAAATTTTGTTACGTGTCACCAATCCAACATGGCGGCCGTGCAAAATATTTCACCAGCATTCAATATCTCCGAAACTATTACCGATATCATCCTGGAATTCTGTACGGTGATAAAGGAAATTACTAGGAGTTCTCCTATGTGACGTTTGAAAACCTGGTAGCTACAAAACCAACATGGCGGCTAAACGAAGTTGCGACATTTAAATAGACGTTTCTAGCCATTCAACCAACCAAACGCAATAAAACTTGGTACAGTATATGTTAATACACATTGTAATCCACCGACATCTAATTTTGTTCAATTGTTTACATAACCTCAAGATGGTGACTGTGCGAAATATTTCACCGGCATTTTATATCTCTTGAACTATTACCGATATCACCATGGAATTTTGTACGGAGATAAAGGGTACTACTGGAAGTTCATTTAAGCGTCTTTCAAAAACCGGTTAACTACAAAACGAACATGGCGGCCAAGCAAAGTTGAAAGTTTTAAATAGACTTTTCTCGCGATTTAATATTCCAAACGCAATGAAACTTCGTACAGCAAATGTTTATACACATTGTAATGCACTGGTATCTAATTTAGTTCAATTGTTTATATAATCTCAATATGGCGGCTGTGCGAATTTCGAAAATTAAATGTTTATTTCTTGTGTTCTAATCATGCGATCGAAATCAACATTTGCCTAATGAACGTACACAATAATCATGATCTAATAGTACATAACCCTATGGCCTACATATATTAAAATCCATCATGGTGACCATCCGAAATATTTAGACTGTTCTCAATATCTATTTATCTACTCCAGCAATCAAACTGAAATTTTGTAAGTGTATAGATGCTATAAGCATAAGTTCACCTATGGGGCGTTCAATAATCTGGCGAGCACAAATCTAACATGGCGGCGACGCGAAATTTAAATATTCAAATGGACGTTTCTTGCGTTTTAACCATCCGAGCGCAGTGAAACTTGATACGGTATATCCTTATACAAATTTTTATCGACCGGCATCTAATTCAGTAAGTTATTTTCATAACCACAAGATGGCGGCTGAGCGAAATTTTAAAATCCCGCTTTTATATCTTGTTTCTTAATCATGCGATTGAAGTTTGAATAAAATACCCACACAATAATATTCATGTAATAGGCCTATAATACAAAATCCAACATGGTGACCATCCAAAATATTTAGACGGTTCTCAATATCTACGAATCTATTACAGCAATCAATCAGACAATTTGTTTGTTGATAGAAGCAATTAATATTAGTAGGATGTATGAAAATAGGCTGTAGAGTTCTTCACGGAACTACTTGTTGTATGATGAAGTTAGAGTATTTTAATGGTCTAGGTGTACCAAATGATCCGGGATATGAACAAAGTACTGTTTTCTAAAGGGAGAACTGGTAGGAGGTCCCGTCATGAGGGAAATAGAGGGGAGATGGTTTATAATGCATCTACAATCGTCTTAAGGGTTCTTCCTTTCTTGGCTTGTCACATTAACTCCAGGCGATTGGAGGAATGTCTCTAACTAAGGGAATTGGCCACCCTCCCTCTCCTGAATTTCTAAATACATGCACTCTTCTGCCAGTATTAAGGTAACATAATACTGGCAGATATAAAATAAAAGTAAGAGAATAAAGAAACAAATGAAGAAACTATAGAGCATCCAGTGTTGAGAAAATGACTATGGGTCTCACGGGCTTTTACTTTTAACGGAACCCCCCTCCCCTACACTGGCTTTGTTACCTCACCTTTTGTCATGAAGGAACTCTGAACATATATATTTTCGTCATAATAGTTTCCTACAATAATCTGCCAATTGATAACCATTGTTATTGCCTACAAGCATCGATTATATTATGTCTTAGTAATTCAAACATTTTCGAGGTTAGCACGCTGGAAAGAAGAGCCATGTCCTGTGCAGCATGGTCGCCCAGAGTGGAGCACGTGCTCAGTTCTGCCGGCAACAAAAGTTCTGAAGCACTATCCATCATTGGTGTTACTGTTGTGTGTCTCTTTCATTCTCTGTTCAATCGAATCGAAATAGCTGAAACGCCTAAATGTCAATTTATATACATTCTCGCTGAATGTTGTATTAGAAGTTGAGTTAACTATGGCCAAACATAGGACATAGAACTTATGAGGTTCACCTTAAGCTGGGAGTTGTGTGCCAGACATAAGGAAGAGAATGGAGAGGAGCACAATGATGGCGTTCAAAGTCTTTCATGCTCGCCATCGTTGTGTACCTGCTACACTTTTATTTGTATGTAAAGACTGGAAAATCTTTATCACTGTATTTGTCATCATCTGTCATGTGTGATGTTTCTCAGTATGCTTCAAGATTTAACTCACTAAGTTACTTCTATGTACTGTTTAATCACAGTGAAATAAGGTCAGTAGTTGGATGTGTCTATGGCCTATGAAGAAGTACCATCCCTGCAATTACCTGGAAACCATGGTAAATCATTTAAAGTATGACCGAAGATGGGGTTCGAACCCACTTGCCTCTAGGGGGTGGAATTAGCCCTATGACATGGCCTTTTGTTGTATTTAAAATTAGTTCGGTTCTAGGGCATGAAGAATAAATCTGGGGTTTAATGTCAAAGATTTGAGGTTGCATATCTAAATTACTGAAGGAGGATTAAAACTATACATGATGGAAAATGAAACATTATTGAAGGCATTTTTTATGATTCTCTGTATGATTACATTCATGAAAGCTTTTGAAACAAACCCAATAGGCGTCTATTGGTATGTGAGGGGTGACGCTTTTAAAGTGTCACCGCACTGAGAACTGCTGCTGCCTGATTTTTGAATGCCGCGGGGAGAAAGATAGTAATAATGTTACTGGTTTTTCATCCCTTTAAGCTACTACAGCTTTCAGATAAGCCAGGGTGCCGGAATTTTGCCTCGAAGGGGTTCTGTAATGAGCCAGTAAATTTACTGACATGGCTCCCTCGTATTTGCGCACTCTCAAATGCCAACTGGCTGCGCCAGGATTCGATCCTGCAACCTTGGAGACAGCAGGCGAGAACGTTACCGATAAGCCACCCAGCCAGTCAGGGAGAAAAAAACACTGGCTAATGTCCTGCAATGTTTCTAAGTTTTGCAACGAAGGAAAGGTTTCAACGTGCATGAATAAGTCAGTGGCATATCATATTTGGCAGTTCCAGGCGGTTAGGTATGATTGACTACAAAAACAAGAAATGCTTCCTAATAACAACGAAATCAAGGAATTAACAAAAGACCTCACCAACAAATTCCAAAAACAAATAAAAAGTGCGCTAAAAGAAACAGAATACATACTGATCAAAGCCGAAAAATCAAAACTAATAAACATGAACCCGAAGATACCGTCATTGAGGGGACAACCAAAAATACACAAAAAGGAATGCCCAATGAGACCAATAGTCAATTGTAGGAATGCCCCTAATTACAAAATCAGCAAAGAGTTACTAAAAATCTTAAAATGCCGTCTTTCCAACGACAAAAACAACTCTGTAAAGAACACAACAGAACTAGTAACAGCATTGAACACCCTACAAATGAAACCTAGCTTCAGGCTAGTATCCTTCGATGTAACTAACATGTACACCAATATTCCGATTATTGAAGCAATCAACACTATCGAAAACAACTTAAAATCCAACAATTCGGTAAAAGAAACTGAACAGATTGTGAGATTACTGAGGGTCGTTCTCAGCCAAAACGTGTTTCAATTCGGCAATAAAATGTACACACAGACAGAAGGCCTAGCAATGGGATCGCCACTAAGCGGGTTAATCGCTGAGATCTTCATCAATGCACTAGAAAACGCGTTCTTAGAAAAGACTTCAACTAAGGGAATAGTAATATGGAAAAGATACGTAGATGATGTAATTTGCATCTACGATACTGAACTAACAAGCGACGAAACAATTCTCCAATCCATTAATAGCCTACACCACTCAATCAAATTCACTAAGGAATCCGAAATAGCCCGAAAAATAAATTATCTCGATATAACTATTGAACGTAAAGACAACGACCTTTCATATTCCATATTCCGGAAAAAACACAAACCTCGCATGCAATCGACAATCAGTCTAATCACCCCAGTACGCACAAACTAGCGGGTTTCATTTCAATGGTGCACAGGGCTTTAAACATACCCATGCCAAAAGACAACTATAATAAGGAAATACGAACTATTAAGCAAATAGCAAAGGAAAACAACTTCCCGCCAAGCAAAATAAACCAAATTATAGCCAAACATAAAAATAAAGATAAAACTATTCCCAAACCGGACAGTAATGAGAAAAAAAATGCGCTTTTCAACTATGTGAATGCGAATACATATAAAATCACTAACCAATTCAAAAATAAAGGCTTAAAGATAGCTTTCACAACGAAAAACACAACCGGTAGGCACCTCCTAAATAGTAATCTAAATAAACGTGACCCGTATTCAAGGTCAGGGGTATATTCTATAACGTGCCAAGACACCGGTTGCCAAGCTAATTACATCGGGCAGAGTGGAAGACGAGTAGACACACGTTATAATGAACATAGGAATGCGATAAGATACGGAGCACATTCAGCCGTATGCGAACAGGTGTCGCGAAAAAAGCGCACTGCGAAAAAAGCGCAGTGCGAAGAAAGCGCACAGTCAACCCTTTTGGAGTTACAAAAGGAATCCCGCCCCTATCTTCTTTGAAATAAGGAGTGTTACGCACACAGAAAATAAAAGTTGAATTCATTAGTTTCTGATTCCCATCACACTTTATCCAGGCTGTGGACTGGCTAAATGATTAATTACTGAATATTTTTAATCATTCAGGCGTGTTTAAAATCAGCTTGAGTACAGCTTCGTCAATGTTAACTTTTTAAATATATTTACAGTTTTAAAGTATACTTAGGCTTGTTTTAAATCAGCATGAATGTAGCTTCGTCAATATTAACAGTTTACTATTTACATTCTTTTCGGGTCTTGCTTTTCTTCTTGAAAGAAGGTCTAGTCAAGTTTTTGTAGATAGGAAACTGTCTTTATACACGCTTTGATGTCACCATTTTCTTCATACTTCTTCACAGTTCTTTCCAGTTTCTTATCCAACTCGCCGTAAGTTTTCTTCCTTTTTTCCCAGCTAAATTCAGTTCTATCCTCATGTACATACAAGAAGATTCCTCCGCTTCATTCTTGAAACAAAGTATGACATCTCTGATTTTGGGGTAGGGTCGTCCAAGAAGATTGTTGATTTTGTTTCGTGCCAACCTTCCACGGCGTTCGTAGTCCTGTGTCGCCTAGCATAGCAATTCCACAATTCAATAGGAATTTCGTCATTATGCAGCCACTGTTCGACGAAGTAGTTGAAGAAGCGAGTTAATTTCGGGTTTTCAAGAGCCTGTGAGTGAATTTCGACCCAGCCATCTTAGACATCTTCAGTTTTCAAGAAGGCTAATGCAGCACATATTTAAGTGGACAGTCGGATTTCTTCATTTTCTCTATATTCACATGTCAGTCCAATTTCTTGTATTTTTCTCCACAGACATTTTTTTCAACTGAAAGTAGCACCCATGGATTTCAACTGATGGCAGAACTTCTCTAATTGCAGCTATTGCACTCGCCTCGAAATCAACGTGGATGTGTCTTGGATTCCATTCTGGGACTGCTTACAGTACATGACGAAAAAAACGAACGTATGTAGTTTTCTTCTTGTTTGGAAGTAGGCCAAACACAACTGGATAAACGTTAGTTTCTGTGTCGGAGAGTAGTGGGATGATGAGAGAGCTGTCTACTAACTTATTGAACCCTCCTCGTATTTGCCCCGAACCTGATATCTCGCTAACCAAACATGGGATTAGAACATACAGGGTGTCCTAGCACTGCTAGTAATGCCCCCTACTTTCCTATAGGCTCTTTATTTGATTAAAAGACCAAAACTAAAAGGTCATTCGCGAGTAGTGGGGTAGTGTTGGTTTCCTGAAGTCGCGCTCGTGCTTGAATATGTATGCCTATGTTGGGAAAGGGTTAGGTGGTGGGGGAGGAGTAGGGTCGAGTGAGGGGTCGTTTAGATGGTATTTTTTCCGCTCTAGATGATGGTGAGGTTATTTTTTAAAAATGGATGGAATTGGGAAACGCCATTTGGGGTAAACATGTTGTTTTTTGACATTTTGGCGATGAATGTTTTTTTATACGCATGCGCACTTGAGGAGTTTTGTAAGAGGGCGGGCTTTTCAAATGATGATTTATTAATGAGTGTTTTTAATATGTATTGAAATAAACCATAAAAACTAATAGGTCATCGGCTTTTGACTATCTCGCTAACCAATAATCGGATTTAAACCTATGAGGTGTCGTAGGACTCGTGGTGAACTCTCCTTTTCTATCGAAGGGGTATATCCACCCCAAAATAAAAACTACCCTTACCCGGGGGTTGAAATAGTAATATTTTTTGTATGTGCGCGCACGGTCGGCTTTTGTCAAAAGGACCTAACTATACGTTTGTTAATATTTTCTGAACCCCTGATGGGATTTTGCCATAGACAGTATTCTAACCCTGGGGGTGACGCCCCGTTTTTGAATGTAGGATTCGTTTTTGTCGAAAGAGCCTAACGACACTTTTGTTCATATCTCGCGAACCAATCATGCTAGGGACTTGTATGAGGGGTCCTAGCACTTGGGGTGACGTCCCCCGTTTGGGGGGTGAAATTACCCCCCAAAATTGAAAAATCCCTATCTCGGAAACGAAGAATCCTAAAATTAGGTGTGATAGCTTAAAAAATAGGGGATGATATAGGCTTTTACCTCGATGGATCATTTCACCCCTAAAACAGTAAATAGTCATGTTATGGGGGAAAAAACGTGTTAAACACCTAAAAATGATAAATGAATCTAAGATCTTTTGTTTTTGATGAAAAATAGCAGGGGGGTGAAACTACCCCCCCAAAATTGAAAAAATCCATATCTTGGAAACGAAGAATCCTAAAATTAGGTGTGATAGCTTAAAAATAGGGGATGATATGGGCTTTTACCTTGATTGGTCATTTCACCCCTAAAACAGCAAATAGTCATGTTATGAGGAAAAATGTGTTATACACCTAAAAGCATAAGCATCTTTGTGAAACCATGCTTTAATGGACATGTGTATGGAGGATGATTGTTATTATTATTATTAGGTAATTATGGATTAATGTGTGTATAGATAACTAACCTGTGGGGAGCGTGATGGCGCAGGTGCTTAGCTGCTCGTCTTTACCCGGACGGCTGGGGTTCAAATCCCGGTGACAGCGGGGGTTGGAATTTTCACTCGAAAAATCACGTGGCGTCAGGAAGGGCATTCGGCCTTAAATCCCGGGCCAAAACCAAAATGAGCCTGGTTGGCTCCGGCGACTCAAACTAATTGGGAAAAGCCGAAGAAAGAAAAAATGGTAACTCACCAGTAAGAGTAAACATTGGTTGGAGGTGTTGAAGAAGTCAGGATGGCCAACCCTTTGCCATGGTTCACGAATGGACCCCAAAAAGTTTTACCTGTCAAGACTCAGTATATCCTGTTGCAGCCTTTAGAAAAAAAAAATCGAATCGGGGCCTCTGTGGTGACAGTGGACTTATATTCATGATGCTTTTTAAACAAACATAGGCTTGCATACTACCACTGGGTTGAATCTGCACAGAGACACTGGCTTTGGTGATAACAGCACAGCGATCTTGTCAGGAAGTTTCATATTACTAGTCTGCTTGATAGCGGACGTGCTCTGCACATGACTAGATCGTTGTTAGGTTTGACAAAGGCTTAGTGAAGCTTATGGCAACCTTGAAATGAATGTCATGGTATAGCCGGGGTTGGAAGCCAAGACCTTAGGGTTGACAACCAAGTAGGTTAACCACTACATGGTGAGATGGCCAAATAATAATGTAACAGAACATATAGAAACGTTTTCTATAGTTTAACGAATTGGCATACCATGAGAGGTGTAGGTAATGGAAATTGAATCCTTAGCTGATGATTATACTACTTTCCATGCCCACGTATAAGCTATCATGTTAGAAAAAGAATGGTATGGCTTGTTTTAAACGGAGAATAATTGTGTTTACTATGAAACACAAATCTGAATTTAAAATTAATTTAAAATAATTAATTTAAAATAATTAATTTAAAATTAGTTTAGTACGCTGAAGTTAAAATGAATAATGATCACGTTACAGACAGCCAGTTTCAAAGCCATGAGAACTAAGTGAACAAAGAATAAAATTCATGAACCAGTGAGGAATTCAGCATGCTGTCCTTTGGACAAGAGAGAAGTTTTCTACAAATTTAACCACCAAGCTGTCCTATCGACCCTCAATGGTTTGGGTCATCGTAAAGATGAAAATTAAATCTAAGCTACTACACTCTTATATACTAGAAGAAGAAATGGAAAACAATAGGTCAAATAAAGAACAGAAGGAATAAAAAATGGCCCTCAACCCTCAAGCATGTGGATTGAGGGAGTTGGAAGGAAGGAGAGCCATGAAAGGCAGATAAAAAAGTATACTAGGAGAGGCTTTGTCCCAGAGGTAATGGATAAAGAGGAGGTAAACTGGACTCAGCTCAGAAATCCCTTGTGGTCGCCAACTTCCAAACTGATCAGCCCTTGAGGGTGTAGCCATAGGCAGAGTGCACCGCAAGTGGTGGGGCTAAATACACCCTACCTTCTTGAGGGGGGGCATGAGCAAAAGACAGGAAATAACATGAAAATAAAAACAAGGCTGCCTCCTCAGGATATCAGAAAAAATAAATAAACAAGGGCCAATGAAGTTGCAAAAGGAAGAGACTCCCTAGGGCTCGGATACCCTAATCATGTTGGGGTCGGTAGAGAACAAGAGTTGAGCAAGTGTGGTCGACAGGAAATAAGACAGAGAAGAGCCTAGCACAAGTTAGTGGAAGCAATGACGGTCTCAGCTGGAACTCCGTGATCGTCAACCTACATGACACTAGATATGACGCCCAGGGGTGGAATTAAAGACCTCTTTTGTTTTATATCACATGGCATGTCTTATAATGCAATACTGGTCCTAGGGTATGCAAAAAGGTATTAGAAACTCAGCTAATAATAGTGTGCTTGCCCATGATTATTTTCCCAAGTATAGTACATGGGACTGATAACCATGATTTCCAAGCCCCTAAGTAAGACAAAAAACAAATGATTTTCATTTTTCCAATGAGTTGGGGTGAGGTGAGGCGAGTTTTCTATACACCAAACTGATGTGGTTTCCCACTTCTACTCCAGGCAAATGCACATTTGATGTTATGAATAGTCAAATGGTTTGCAACTGCCCAATGCTAGGACCTGATTAGTGGCTTTTAAAAAATGGAATGGAATGGAGTACACTTTCCCCAAAACCAACAAGAGGAGTGTTCGATCCCTCACAACAACCATCCTTAAAGTCAATATAAATGACTATGCACTTCAGCTCATGACGGTCTCCTCTATTGTATGGCTTGTTTTAAACGGAGAATAATTGTGTTTACTGTGAAACACAAATCTGAATTTAAAAAAAGTCCTCTCGGCACGCCGGAAGGCGGAGGTAGATTTCACCGGACAAACTTGGGGATAGGCGAAAATAGGCAGAATATGCAGGTTTTCGTAGAAGGATCAGACCCCATTTATTGCGAGAAGGTATTTTATAATTGGAGCTTAATTAACTTTGTTTTTCGTCATTTTATGCTTATTTTAAAAATGTTATTGTCTTATGTGGAACGGTAACCTTTTTGTCATTTGGGGTCCATTTTTATACTTGTGGTCACACTGTCCTTATGCAAGGTTTCGACACTGATGTGTAACTATGTAACGGTCTGCTACTTTTTCACGCAAAATTATATCTACCGCAGAGATTTTGGTTGGTTCCTCAGTTTAGGGGCTGCGACAACACGGTCATGTAACCCTGTGTACTTATGAATGGCTGTATTAGTCTGTAATTCAGGTAAGGACTGCAGACGGTCAATTTCAGGCAGTAGTTCCTAATGTTGCTACCAGGTACTACCGTCAACGACACCTACCTGTGAACTTGGCTACTAGATGCCACCACAACCAGCAACTCGCAACGAACGTTGGAACTTCCCCTCCAAAGGAAAGCATACTGAGGGATTTTTAGCGCTCTTAGAAAATCCGACGACTTCGGCCGGCTTTGAACTCGCAACCTTGGGCATTGACATTCAGCATGCTTGCTACCAGTTACGTCACCGAAGCCGCTTCCCACTTAGTCAGATGTCAAAGTCAACCCCTGGCACCATTCAGCCCATGACGGGCTAAGGCCGACCAAGCGACCGCTGCCCAGCCATTTGACCTGCAGATATTGGGGTGAAGCGTGATCAGCGCGTCGGGTCCCCTCGGCTGTTAATCTTGGTATTCGTGATCGGGGTGCTGTCTCACTGTCAGACAGCTACTCAATTGTCCTCACGAGGCTGAGTGCACCCCGTTCCAACCCTCACGTCAGTTATAAAATCCCTGACGGAGCCGGGGATCGAACCCGGGGCCTCCGAGTGAGAGGCAGGCGCGCTACCCCAACACCACGGGGCCGGCTTAGTCAGATGGAAATACTGAATCTGATCTCGTGCAAGTGCGATGTCATGGCTACGTCAGATGTCTTATCCCTCATCAATTTAGTAGTGTTGCCATGGCAACCTCTGATAGCTCTTGGCATTTTCTTATAATTCCGAAATCATTTTTCTCATTCCTTGGCGTAATGACGGGTCATATCAAAAATTCTTTCAGACAAAAGTTTTAGGTAATTATTAGGGGAATATTGTCCATTTTGTACGGTTTTGATATTGTGCCTATTAAGAGAGATATGATTAATGTTTCCCGAAAAACCCACTTTTTCCCACCCCTTTGGTCAATGGTTGGTGTTATAAAAAACTCTTTAAACATAAATTTAATATATGCTATTTGCTAATAGGATTCGACACTGGAATTATTTTACAAGTAGTTATTTTAATGACCAACAGAGTTTAATGTTAACAAGGCACAGCTCTATTTGAAAATTTGAATAACATGTTGCATGTCATACATCATATGCAACTACTGTAAGGCTTGTGATTTATTTAATGCCTTTAACCCTATATTAAACACGCAGTTTGCAATACTGATAACTGCAATGTTAGTGAAAAAAAATTGAAACAAAACAAAAATCAGCATTGAAAAACCAAAAAGTGGTTGAGCATATATATAGTGGGGAAAAGAAAAGTTTTGTAAACACTAATGTCCAACAAGACTAATTAAATCAGTAACTGTCAGGGTGGCCGAGTGGTTAAGGCGTTTGACTTAAGATCAAATTTTCCAAATATATAAGGAAGCAAGGGTTCAAATCCCTTCCCTGACATAACTATTGCTTGAACATGCAAGAAAACAAGAAATATACACAAACTATGTTTATCAATTTAATCAATTTTTTTTTACAAGAGATAGACACACAGAATACAGCTCTTTTGGTTTATCAGTTCTTTTAAACATAACACTTGTTGAAAATTATTTTTTAGGGGATGGGGGTGTTGCTACGTTGACCCATTACACAATAATAGCAGCTTTACGAAGTTCATTTTCTATATTTAATAGCTCTTTCTCATAACCAATATGGCCAAGCTGTTTACAGGCATGCAAGAGCTGTAGACGTTCGACTAATATATTAGGATCGTTCCATTTACTATTTTTTATGAATGGTTTCAGAATCTCGGGAAGCAGTTCATTATTATCACTATCATTATGATTATCATCCTCATTATTATAATCATTTTCATAATGATGATCATTATCATCGTTATCATTACCATGATAATTTCCACTTGTGTCCACAGTCTGTTCAATGGTTTGAGTTGTCTTTGATAGTGTTGAAAGCTTCTTTTTAGATGTGCTAGAATGCTTTAACATTGTTATGTTATTTTTACCACTATTACCTTTCCCCACTAACTTTTTGATGGGGTATATTGTCTCTGATAGGGTTGAGGGCTTTTGAGATGTGGGTGCATGTCTGATCATGGGTTTCACAGGAGGTGTTAAAGGTTTCTCATTAAACAACTCGCTAACAGCATGAGTGCGTTGTAGTGTATTAATCTTGAGGTTAATATTATCTTGAGCAGTACTATCTTTCTCTTGGACTTGGTTTCTTGCTTTGGTTTGGGTTTTCCTTACATTTAGACTAGCGTGATTATTAAGTTTACATTCATGATTGTTTGAAGAAAGTACGTCCAATTCTTTTGTTTTAAGCATTCCTCGACACTGTTTCGATCGTTGCTTTGAACAGCGCCAAATAACAGTTCCATTTTTATTGCTTCGTTTCACAATATATGAATATCCTTTATAGTATGCATAAGGCTTACCATACCTAGTCACTGATACTTCCATATCAACTGTCAAGCACAAACTAATCTCTAGTAAAGACAACTTGGTAATAACAACAATAGTTTAATGTGGGAGCATATATACATGCAAAAAGTGGGAGCAAAGGTGGGGGGTAAAAAGTGGGAGCAAAAGTGGTAGCAAATGTGGGAGAAAAAATAACTGTGAGCAAAAAGTGGGAGCAAATATGGGATCAAATGTGGGAGCAAAGCAAATATAAAAAAAAGTGGGAGCAAATATGCTAACAAATATGTCAACAAATATACCAGCAAAAGTAAATACACAAATCAAGATAGATTAAAGTGCAAAGAAAATATGAAAGCAAATATGAGAGCAAAAAGGGTGATTTTCTAAAACAACTAGACATAACAAACTTAGTCATAACCTAACCTCACCTAACCTAACCTCACCTCACCTAACCTAACCTAACCTCACCTCACCTAACTTCACCTAACCTAACCTAACCTAACCTATCCTAACCTAACCTAACCTAACCTAAACTAACCTCACCTAACCTAACCTCACCTCACCTAACTTCACCTAACCTAACCTAACCTAACTTCACCTAACCTAACTTGAGTGAACTTTACCTAACCTAACCCATCATAACTTCACCTAACCTAACTTTACCTAATCTAACTTCACCTAACCTAACTTTCAACTCTCAGATCAAAATTAAATTCTAGGCATAGTTGAGTTGGAAGCCAAGACTTCAGGGATAACACACAAGTATACTAGCCACTACACCGCAAAATAGGCAAATTATCATGCAACACAACATAAAGTAAAAGTTTCCTGTAGTGTAACTCATTGGCTGTCAACCATAGTTTGGGAATTCAAACCCAAGACCTCAGGACTTTTGTTTTGAACATTATCAGAAATATTATTCCATTTACATTTTGCTGCTGCTGCTTATAGTTATAAGAGTTGGCATTAATATGGAAAGCAAAAAAAAATGTGGGAGCAAAAAGTGGGAGGAAAACGTGTAAGCAGAAGTGGGAGCAAATATGGGAGCAGAAAGTGGGAGCAAATGTGAAAGCAAAAGTGGGAGCAAAAAGAGCAAGCAAAAGTGAGTGCACAAAGTATGAGCAAAATGTGTGAGTAAAAAGTGGGGGGCAAATGTGGTGTTTTACTAAAACAATCTCCCCTAACCTAACCTAAACTAACTTCACCCAACCTAATTTCACCCAACCTAACTTCACCTAACCTAACCTTCCAACTCTCAGATCAAAAATTAAATTCTGGCCATAGTCGAGTTGGAACCCAAAACCTCTGGGATAACACTCAAGTATACTAGCCACTACATCGCGAAATGGGCAAATTATCATGCAACACATCACAAAAATAAAAAGTTTTCTGTAGTGTAACTCATTGGCTGACAATCATAGTTGAGAATTCAAACCCAAGACCTCAGGACTTTTGTTTTGAACATTATCAGAAATATTATTCCATTTACATTTTGCTGTTGCTTATAGTTATAAGAGTTGGCATTAATATGGGAGCAAAAGTAAAAGCAAAAAGTGGGTGCAAGCATGGCTGGTTGTAGAGACTTTCATATCAACAAATACACATAAATTAAATTTTAGTAAAGTGACTTGGCTGATAATAATAATAATATTAACAGTTTAAAAAAAATTCAAGGGGATTGATGTTTTTCAGGATGTAATTTCCAAAGTACTGTCAAGAATAATAATTACATGAACAGATTCCAAGAACTCTAGAGTGCTTTTAAGGTTAATGATTGGCTAGGAGTGAGATAGAGCTAGCTAACCTAAGTTAACCTCAGCTCAGTAAACCTAACCTTGTCACATGGCATGTTCTACAAGTATAGACTTGCTTTGAGACTGGCTATGACGTCACAGATGAATGGCGGTGGGAGGCTGGACGTGACTTTTTATTACCCAAAAACATTTTCCTTTTTGCCAGCCTCCCACCGCCATTCATCTGTGACGTCATAGCCAGTCTCAAAGCAAGTCTATACTTGTAGAACATGCCATGTGACAAGGTTAGGTTTACTGAGCTGAGGTTAACTTAGGTTAGCTAGCTCTATCTCACTCCTAGCCAATCATTAACCTTAAAAGCACTCTCGAGTTCTTGGAATCTGTTCATGTAATTATTATTCTTGACAGTACTTTGGAAATTACATCCTGAAAAACATCAATCCCCTTGAATTTTTTTTAAACTGTTAATATTATTATTATTATCAGCCAAGTCACTTTACTAAAATTTAATTTATGTGTATTTGTTGATATGAAAGTCTCTACAACCAGCCATGCTTGCACCCACTTTTTGCTTTTACTTTTGCTCCCATATTAATGCCAACTCTTATAACTCTAAGCAACAGCAAAATGTAAATGGAATAATATTTCTGATAATGTTCAAAACAAAAGTCCTGAGGTCTTGGGTTTGAATTCTCAACTATGATTGTCAGCCAATGAGTTACACTACAGAAAACTTTTTATTTTTGTGATGTGTTGCATGATAATTTGCCCATTTCGCGATGTAGTGGCTAGTATACTTGAGTGTTATCCCAGAGGTTTTGGGTTCCAACTCGACTATGGCCAGAATTTAATTTTTGATCTGAGAGTTGGAAGGTTAGGTTAGGTGAAGTTAGGTTGGGTGAAATTAGGTTGGGTGAAGTTAGTTTAGGTTAGGTTAGGGGAGATTGTTTTAGTAAAACACCACATTTGCCCCCCACTTTTTACTCACACATTTTGCTCATACTTTGTGCACTCACTTTTGCTTGCTCTTTTTGCTCCCACTTTTGCTTTCACATTTGCTCCCACTTTCTGCTCCCATATTTGCTCCCACTTCTGCTTACACGTTTTCCTCCCACTTTTTGCTCCCACATTTTTTTTTGCTTTCCATATTAATGCCAACTCTTATAACTATAAGCAGCAGCAGCAAAATGTAAATGGAATAATATTTCTGATAATGTTCAAAACAAAAGTCCTGAGGTCTTGGGTTTGAATTCCCAAACTATGGTTGACAGCCAATGAGTTACACTACAGGAAACTTTTACTTTATGTTGTGTTGCATGATAATTTGCCTATTTTGCGGTGTAGTGGCTAGTATACTTGTGTGTTATCCCTGAAGTCTTGGCTTCCAACTCAACTATGCCTAGAATTTAATTTTGATCTGAGAGTTGAAAGTTAGGTTAGGTGAAGTTAGATTAGGTAAAGTTAGGTTAGGTGAAGTTATGATGGGTTAGGTTAGGTAAAGTTCACTCAAGTTAGGTTAGGTGAAGTTAGGTTAGGTTAGGTTAGGTGAAGTTAGGTGAGGTGAGGTTAGGTTAGGTGAGGTTAGTTTAGGTTAGGTTAGGTTAGGTTAGGATAGGTTAGGTTAGGTTAGGTGAAGTTAGGTGAGGTGAGGTTAGGTTAGGTTAGGTGAGGTGAGGTTAGGTTAGGTGAGGTTAGGTTATGACTAAGTTTGTTATGTCTAGTTGTTTTAGAAAATCACCCTTTTTGCTCTCATATTTGCTTTCATATTTTCTTTGCACTTTAATCTATCTTGACTTGTGTATTTACTTTTGCTGGTATATTTGTTGACATATTTGTTAGCATATTTGCTCCCACTTTTTTTTATATTTGCTTTGCTCCCACATTTGATCCCATATTTGCTCCCACTTTTTGCTCACAGTTATTTTTTTCTCCCACATTTGCTACCACTTTTGCTCCCACTTTTTACCCCCAACATTTGCTCCCACTTTTTGCATGTATATATGCTCCCACATTAAACTATTGTTGTTATTACCAAGTTGTCTTTACTAGAGATTAGTTTGTGCTTGACAGTTGATATGGAAGTATCAGTGACTAGGTATGGTAAGCCTTATGCATACTATAAAGGATATTCATATATTGTGAAACGAAGCAATAAAAATGGAACTGTTATTTGGCGCTGTTCAAAGCAACGATCGAAACAGTGTCGAGGAATGCTTAAAACAAAAGAATTGGACGTACTTTCTTCAAACAATCATGAATGTAAACTTAATAATCACGCTAGTCTAAATGTAAGGAAAACCCAAACCAAAGCAAGAAACCAAGTCCAAGAGAAAGATAGTACTGCTCAAGATAATATTAACCTCAAGATTAATACACTACAACGCACTCATGCTGTTAGCGAGTTGTTTAATGAGAAACCTTTAACACCTCCTGTGAAACCCATGATCAGACATGCACCCACATCTCAAAAGCCCTCAACCCTATCAGAGACAATATACCCCATCAAAAAGTTAGTGGGGAAAGGTAATAGTGGTAAAAATAACATAACAATGTTAAAGCATTCTAGCACATCTAAAAAGAAGCTTTCAACACTATCAAAGACAACTCAAACCATTGAACAGACTGTGGACACAAGTGGAAATTATCATGGTAATGATAACGATGATAATGATCATCATTATGAAAATGATTATAATAATGAGGATGATAATCATAATGATAGTGATAATAATGAACTGCTTCCCGAGATTCTGAAACCATTCATAAGAAATAGTAAATGGAACGATCCTAATATATTAGTCGAACGTCTACAGCTCTTGCATGCCTGTAAACAGCTTGGCCATATTGGTTATGAGAAAGAGCTATTAAATATAGAAAATGAACTTCGTAAAGCTGCTATTATTGTGTAATGGGTCAACGTAGCAACACCCCCATCCCCTAAAAAATAATTTTCAACAAGAGTTATGTTTAAAAGAACTGATAAACCAAAAGAGCTGTATTCTGTGTGTCTATCTCTTGTAAAAAAAAATTGATTAAATTGATAAACATAGTTTGTGTATATTTCTTGTTTTCTTGCATGTTCAAGCAATAGTTATGTCAGGGGAAGGGATTTGAACCCTTGCTTCCTTATATATTTGGAAAATTTGATCTTAAGTCAAACGCCTTAACCACTCGGCCACCCTGACAGTTACTGATTTAATTAGTCTTGTTGGACATTAGTGTTTACAAAACTTTTCTTTTCCCCACTATATATATGCTCAACCACTTTTTGGTTTTTCAATGCTGATTTTTGTTTTGTTTCAATTTTTTTTCACTAACATTGCAGTTATCAGTATTGCAAACTGCGTGTTTAATATAGGGTTAAAGGCATTAAATAAATCACAAGCCTTACAGTAGTTGCATATGATGTATGACATGCAACATGTTATTCAAAATTTCAAATAGAGCTGTGCCTTGTTAACATTAAACTGTGTTGGTCATTAAAATAACTACTTGTAAAATAATTCCAGTGTCGAATCCTATTAGCAAATAGCATATATTAAATTTATGTTTAAAGAGTTTTTTATAGCACCAACCATTGACCAAAGGGGTGGGAAAAAGTGGGTTTTTCGGGAAACATTAATCACATCTCTCTTAATAGGCACAATATCAAAACCGTACAAAATGGACAATATTCCCCTAATAATTACCTAAAACTTTTGTCTGAAAGAATTTTTGATATGACCCGTCATTACGCCAAGGAATGAGAAAAATGATTTCGGAATTATAAGAAAATGCCAAGAGCTATCAGAGGTTGCCATGGCAACACTACTAAATTGATGAGGGATAAGACATCTGACGTAGCCTTGACATCGCACTTGCACGAGATCAGATTCAGTATTTCCATCTGACTAAGCCGGCCCCGTGGTGTTGGGGTAGCGCGCCTGCCTCTCACTCGGAGGCCCCGGGTTCGATCCCCGGCTCCGTCAGGGATTTTATAACTGACGTGAGGGTTGGAACGGGGTGCACTCAGCCTCGTGAGGACAATTGAGTAGCTGTCTGACAGTGAGACAGCACCCCGATCACGAATACCAAGATTAACAGCCGAGGGGACCCGACGCGCTGATCACGCTTCACCCCAATATCTGCAGGTCAAATGGCTGGGCAGCGGTCGCTTGGTCGGCCTTAGCCCGTCATGGGCTGAATGGTGCCAGGGGTTGACTTTGACATCTGACTAAGTGGGAAGCGGCTTCGGTGACGTAACTGGTAGCAAGCATGCTGAATGTCAATGCCCAAGGTTGCGAGTTCAAAGCCGGCCGAAGTCGTCGAATTTTCTAAGAGCACTAAAAATCCCTCAGTATGCTTTCCTTTGGAGGGGAAGTTCCAACGTTCGTTGCGAGTTGCTGGTTGTGGTGGCATCTAGTAGCCAAGTTCACAGGTAGGTGTCGTTGACGGTAGTACCTGGTAGCAACATTAGGAACTACTGCCTGAAATTGACCGTCTGCAGTCCTTACCTGAATTACAGACTAATACAGCCATTCATAAGTACACAGGGTTACATGACCGTGTTCTCGCAGCCCCTAAACTGAGGAACCAACCAAAATCTCTGCGGTAGATATAATTTTGCGTGAAAAAGTAGCAGACCGTTACATAGTTACACATCAGTGTCGAAACCTTGCATAAGGACAGTGTGACCACAAGTATAAAAATGGACCCCAAATGACAAAAAGGTTACCGTTCCACATAAGACAATAACATTTTTAAAATAAGCATAAAATGACGAAAAACAAAGTTAATTAAGCTCCAATTATAAAATACCTTCTCGCAATAAATGGGGTCTGATCCTTCTACGAAAACCTGCATATTCTGCCTATTTTCGCCTATCCCCAAGTTTGTCCGGTGAAATCTACCTCCGCCTTCCGGCGTGCCGAGAGGACTTTTTTTAAATTCAGATTTGTGTTTCACAGTAAACACAATTATTCTCCGTTTAAAACAAGCCATACAATAGAGGAGACCGTCATGAGCTGAAGTGCATAGTCATTTATATTGACTTTAAGGATGGTTGTTGTGAGGGATCGAACACTCCTCTTGTTGGTTTTGGGGAAAGTGTACTCCATTCCATTCCATTTTTTAAAAGCCACTAATCAGGTCCTAGCATTGGGCAGTTGCAAACCATTTGACTATTCATAACATCAAATGTGCATTTGCCTGGAGTAGAAGTGGGAAACCACATCAGTTTGGTGTATAGAAAACTCGCCTCACCTCACCCCAACTCACTGGAAAAATGAAAATCATTTGTTTTTTGTCTTACTTAGGGGCTTGGAAATCATGGTTATCAGTCCCATGTACTATACTTGGGAAAATAATCATGGGCAAGCACACTATTATTAGCTGAGTTTCTAATACCTTTTTGCATACCCTAGGACCAGTATTGCATTATAAGACATGCCATGTGATATAAAACAAAAGAGGTCTTTAATTCCACCCCTGGGCGTCATATCTAGTGTCATGTAGGTTGACGATCACGGAGTTCCAGCTGAGACCGTCATTGCTTCCACTAACTTGTGCTAGGCTCTTCTCTGTCTTATTTCCTGTCGACCACACTTGCTCAACTCTTGTTCTCTACCGACCCCAACATGATTAGGGTATCCGAGCCCTAGGGAGTCTCTTCCTTTTGCAACTTCATTGGCCCTTGTTTATTTATTTTTTCTGATATCCTGAGGAGGCAGCCTTGTTTTTATTTTCATGTTATTTCCTGTCTTTTGCTCATGCCCCCCCTCAAGAAGGTAGGGTGTATTTAGCCCCACCACTTGCGGTGCACTCTGCCTATGGCTACACCCTCAAGGGCTGATCAGTTTGGAAGTTGGCGACCACAAGGGATTTCTGAGCTGAGTCCAGTTTACCTCCTCTTTATCCATTACCTCTGGGACAAAGCCTCTCCTAGTATACTTTTTTATCTGCCTTTCATGGCTCTCCTTCCTTCCAACTCCCTCAATCCACATGCTTGAGGGTTGAGGGCCATTTTTTATTCCTTCTGTTCTTTATTTGACCTATTGTTTTCCATTTCTTCTTCTAGTATATAAGAGTGTAGTAGCTTAGATTTAATTTTCATCTTTACGATGACCCAAACCATTGAGGGTCGATAGGACAGCTTGGTGGTTAAATTTGTAGAACGCTTCTCTCTTGTCCAAAGGACAGCATGCTGAATTCCTCACTGGTTCATGAATTTTATTCTTTGTTCACTTAGTTCTCATGGCTTTGAAACTGGCTGTCTGTAACGTGATCATTATTCATTTTAACTTCAGCGTACTAAACTAATTTTAAATTAATTATTTTAAATTAATTATTTTAAATTAATTTTAAATTCAGATTTGTGTTTCATAGTAAACACAATTATTCTCCGTTTAAAACAAGCCATACCATTCTTTTTCTAACATGATAGCTTATACGTGGGCATGGAAAGTAGTATAATCATCAGCTAAGGATTCAATTTCCATTACCTACACCTCTCATGGTATGCCAATTCGTTAAACTATAGAAAACGTTTCTATATGTTCTGTTACATTATTATTTGGCCATCTCACCATTTAGTGGTTAACCTACTTGGTTGTCAACCCTAAGGTCTTGGCTTCCAACCCCGGCTATACCATGACATTCATTTCAAGGTTGCCATAAGCTTCACTAAGCCTTTGTCAAACCTAACAACGATCTAGTCATGTGCAGAGCACGTCCGCTATCAAGCAGACTAGTAATATGAAACTTCCTGACAAGATCGCTGTGCTGTTATCACCAAAGCCAGTGTCTCTGTGCAGATTCAACCCAGTGGTAGTATGCAAGCCTATGTTTGTTTAAAAAGCATCATGAATATAAGTCCACTGTCACCACAGAGGCCCCGATTCGATTTTTTTTTTCTAAAGGCTGCAACAGGATATACTGAGTCTTGACAGGTAAAACTTTTTGGGGTCCATTCGTGAACCATGGCAAAGGGTTGGCCATCCTGACTTCTTCAACACCTCCAACCAATGTTTACTATTACTGGTGAGTTACCATTTTTTCTTTCTTCGGCTTTTCCCAATTAGTTTGAGTCGCCGGAGCCAACCAGGCTCATTTTGGTTTTGGCCCGGGATTTAAGGCCGAATGCCCTTCCTGACGCCACGTGATTTTTCGAGTGAAAATTCCAACCCCCGCTGTCACCGGGATTTGAACCCCAGCCGTCCGGGTAAAGACGAGCAGCTAAGCACCTGCGCCATCACGCTCCCCACAGGTTAGTTATCTATACACACATTAATCCATAATTACCTAATAATAATAATAACAATCATCCTCCATACACATGTCCATTAAAGCATGGTTTCACAAAGATGCTTATGCTTTTAGGTGTATAACACATTTTTCCTCATAACATGACTATTTGCTGTTTTAGGGGTGAAATGACCAATCAAGGTAAAAGCCCATATCATCCCCTATTTTTTAAGCTATCACACCTAATTTTAGGATTCTTCGTTTCCAAGATATGGATTTTTTCAATTTTGGGGGGGGGGGTAGTTTCACCCCCCTGCTAATTTTCATCAAAAACAAAAGATCTTAGGTTCATTTATCATTTTTAGGTGTTTAACACGTTTTTTCCCTCATAACATGACTATTTACTGTTTTAGGGGTGAAATGATCCATCGAGGTAAAAGCCTATATCATCCCCTATTTTTTAAGCTATCACACCTAATTTTAGGATTCTTCGTTTCCGAGATAGGGATTTTTCAATTTTGGGGGGTAGTTTCACCCCCCAAACGGGGGACGTCACCCCAAGTGCTAGGACCCCTCATACAAGTCCCTAGCATGATTGGTTCGCGAGATATGAACAAAAGTGTCGTTAGGCCCTTTCGACAAAAACGAATCCTACATTCAAAAACGGGGCGTCACCCCCAGGGTTAGAATACTGTCTATGGCAAAATCCAATCAGGGGTTCAGAAAATATTAACAAACGCATAGTTAGGTCCTTTTGACAAAAGCCGACCGTGCGCGCACATACAAAAAATATTACTATTTCAACCCCCGGGTAAGGGTAGTTTTTATTTTGGGGTGGATATACCCCTTCGATAGAAAAGGAGAGTTCACCACGAGTCCTACGACACCTCATAGGTTTAAATCCGATTATTGGTTAGCGAGATAGTCAAACGCCGATGACCTATTAGTTTTTATGGTTTATTTCAATACATATTAAAAACACTCATTAATAAATCATCATTTAAAAAGCCCGCTCTTTTACAAAAACCGCCAAGTTCGTAGGTATACAAAAAATAAATTACTATTTCATCCCCCGGGTAAGGGTAGTTTTTATTTTGGGGTGAATATACCCCGTCCATAGAAAAGGGGAGTTCACCACGAGTCGTACGACACCTCATAGGTTTAAATCCGATTATTGGTTAGCGAGATACTAAAAAGCCGATGACCTATTAGTTTTTTGGCTTATTTCAATACATATTAAAAACTCATTTATAAATCATCATTTAAAAAGCCCGCTCTTTTACAAAAACCGCCAAGTTCGTAAGCATACAAAAATAAATTACTATTTCATCCCCCGGGTAAGGGTTACTATTTCATCCCCCGGGTAAGGGTAGTTTTTATTTTGGGGTGAATATACTCCGTCCATAGAAAAAGAGAGTTCACCATGAGGCCTACGACACCTCATAGGTTTAAATCCGATTATTGGTTAGCGAGATAGTCAAAAGCCGATGACCTATTAGTTTTTATGGTTTATTTCAATACATATTAAAAACACTCATTAATAAATCATCATTTGAAAAGCCCGCCCTCTTACAAAACTCCTCAAGTGCGCATGCGTATAAAAAAACATTCATCGCCAAAATGTCAAAAAACAACATGTTTACCCCAAATGGCGTTTCCCAATTCCATCCATTTTTAAAAAATAACCTCACCATCATCTAGAGCGGAAAAAATACCATCTAAACGACCCCTCACTCGACCCTACTCCTCCCCCACCACCTAACCCTTTCCCAGCATAGGCATACATATTCAAGCACGAGCGCGACTTCAGGAAACCAACACTACCCCACTACTCGCGAATGACCTTTTAGTTTTGGTCTTTTAATCAAATAAAGAGCCTATAGGAAAGTAGGGGGCATTACTAGCAGTGCTAGGACACCCTGTATGTTCTAATCCCATGTTTGGTTAGCGAGATATCAGGTTCGGGGCAAATACGAGGAGGGTTCAATAAGTTAGTAGACAGCTCTCTCATCATCCCACTACTTCGGAGCTTCCATAATCAGCATGGATGGTGTAAATTTGACCGAACTGTTTACTACAACTTTTAAACGTTCCATCCATGAAAAAGCCTTGTAAGTTCCTCAAGCACTCTTTTCCTTTTTCTGAACAAAAAATGATAATCCGTTCCTCTGAGCCTTCGTCCACTAACATAAATTTTGATCCGTCGTTCATCTGAAGCAATTCTTCGTCTAAAATTACTTCTTCTCTAGTCTTAGGCTCCTTTTGGGTTCCACGTGCACTGTTTCTCTGTATGTACATACTTCTTTTTGTGGTGAGTTGTTGCGACATTTCGGTTACAAAATTATAGCCCTTGTTGTGGAGTTCTCCCAGTTCTTCTCTGTAGATCTTTGAAATGGACGTGTCTTCTTCGCGGGCTCTCTTCTTTGCAACGTTGATGCTCTTCATAACTTCCAATCTGGCTGTGTCCGGTGCTGCACATGAGTGATCAGTAACTTCTAAAACTTCGCCATTTTTAGTTTTTAACATTCCACGGCACCAACTTGACCTTTCCTTCTGACATCGCCAAACTATTAACCCATCCATATTCTTCCTAAACTCCCTATATGCGTATCCGTTATAATGTGCTGCAGGCTTACCCTTGTTAGTATTTAAGACTTCCATAATATAACTAAACCATGTATAAATACTAAAAAGAAAGTAAACGTTCAAAACACTAGGTATACTAGTAAAAATAACTTTAACACTAGTAAGTTTAAAACACTAAAACAGATTATTGCTGCTTACGAAGTGACTTGAAAGACCACCAGAACAGGAATGACAAAGAAGGGGTCGGTGAGGTGGGGCGCCTGCTCGGGAGGAATGAACCTGAGCTATTGTATTGCGTGATGACTCACCTCCAACCAGCTCCAAGTATTCATTTCCTGGTAACGTAATCTCTACCCTAAACTGTCACATTGGCCCTTGTGCGCTTTCTTCGCAAATATCTGTATGTGCGCTTTATCCGCTGTGCGCTACTCACACAGATTCATGTAAACATATGTGTGACGTGGGGCACAGCTTTACCAACATAGAGTCGGACCTTAAAATAATCCATCACGAATCGAAAGGCAGAGCTCTTGACATAAAGGAAGAAATCGAGATTCACCTAGCCAAACGAAACAATCCCAACAATCTAAATGAACACACGTTCATGGAGAGCTCACCCCTCTTCACGCTACTAAAAAACACACCCTGTCGGAAACAAGACACAATTTAGCGACACAGCCAAGCTAGCTAGATAAAGGGGGCGGGGGGAATTAGGGGGTCTTTATAGGTAAATGTTATCTGGATCAGGTGTATGATGTACTTTTCTTCTGAAATAAACCAAGGCCCATATTCGCGGCAGTATTAAAGGTGCCGCGACGTCCTCATAAGACCAGGCAGCACTTAGTTGAATGGCTTATGGTTCACGCGTGGCGAGGGCTAATCCACGGTCTTTAATAGTTATAGACACACCTCATTCAATAATATACATCTTATCTAGGTTGGCAACACCTCACATAAACACATCGCAATGACTCGGCACAGCACATATGGACATGGGGGAGAAGGCAGGGAAAAACCCGTCGTTAAGATAACAACCACCGCAGTCGACCGCACCGTGAGTTACAGTGAGCACGAAACCTGCGAGTAGCTATAGTAAGGAAGACAATCAGATAAGTAGCTAGCCTATAATATTATAGTTTAACCATAGTTGATTTTTACAACCATATAATCTCTCCGAAGTACAAACTCTGGATATCTATCACCATTTAGCATTTCACCTAACATCATATATACTGCATTTAGCATACACCGACAGTTGCAGTACCAATACTGCAACTAAATAATTGTACATATTGTAAATATTTTCACCTGTATTTCAAACATAGATTTTATAGCCTAAGTGTAATGGATCTGATGATGATCGCTTGACGATCGAAACTGGTCATCCTAGTGTATTTATTAATCTCATGTAATTTATTTCAGGATTAGGGCATAACCCATCTCTTTTGGGTACATTCGTGTTGACCGACTGAAAAGCACTAAACTCTTGCTTCCCAATAAATCCAACCAAGAGGTTAGAACACAATATTGGCCAGACTTAAAAAGAGAACACATGATGATTTATGTTGGCTTGTAGCATTACTTTTCACCTTTGTTGGCAGTTTGAATAAACGAGTGGGTGCTGATTTTAGAAACAATAATCCTATTTCCCTCTACCCCAGTCGCTTCAACAACTGCAGTTGATATATAATGTGAAAACAGTACTTCTTGCAGCTAATAGCAGTACGTAGTGACAATATTTATGTTACATTACACTTTCACCATGGGAACTTCATTTACGTACTCTAACTTTTTTGAAAGTTTAATAGTCTTAATCAAAAATTGTGCAGCGTTCTGTGTAAATTTTCTCGTATAATATTGTATTATCAGGGCATGTATGAGTGATTTATACGTTCATTCTCATAAGCTGAGCTGGTACAACTATTGAGGTCCAAGTCACTTGTGATATCTGACTGTGGCTGAAATGAAGCCGAAGGATGACTAGTAAGATAAAATACCCTTGGTTTCTTACTGCTACAATTTAAAAAAATGTTCTTTCTTCAATCCTTTAGCCTATTGCTCTCTTTTAAGCACTTTTCTCCACATTTTCTTTCACAGATTTACTTAACGTATAAAGGAGTGATGGCTGTAGTGTTACATGTTTGCTATTTACTCCGTAGATGAGAAAGATGATAGGAAGGAAGTTAATAATTCCTTCTTGTCGCTAGGATATTAAAGAAGAAACGCAGGATGAAGGGAAATATGCAAGCAGTAATCATCTAAATGAGTAAGTAGAAAGCATTAAGGAAAATAATTCTAACTGCTTTCTGTATGCAAATTAAATATGATGCATGTGAATGAGGTTTCTTGGCAAATTCATATATACTCGTATTGTTTCTTTGAACATATTTGTTTTTGTTATTGCCTGTCTTAAGTGAATATTTTATGCAGCAATTTACAAACTATCCATTCTAGTTGAATTACAGTATATACTATTGGAAGGATATAAGAAAAGTGTGTTACTCTGGTACCCAGTATGAATGCTATTGGGGAGAGGATCTCTGCACTATAACCTATTTGTGAAGCGAACTGTTCCTGATGTTTGGAATACCCTCTTATTTGTAGCAGAGATCTGATACTATGATATGCATTTTTAAAGAAGAATCCCCATACATGGAATCTCCCATATGACCGTATGTGCCTGACTCCAGGGTATTTGTTCTCAGCCCCGTAGTTATCTTTGGTTTTCATTAACCCAAAATTTTGAATGTTAACTGCTTGGTCCTCTCCGATGGTGCTTCATGTAGCAACCATATCAAAGATCAATCACAACAAATCTTCAGGGGTTATTTGTAATTTCCCTGGTGCTTTCAAGATGAGTTTATTGGATCAATGATAAGCTGGTTCTTGGTTTTGTGACCGTTTGATGGATGTCCCACGTCCACATAAGCGCACATCAGCAGAGCATAAGACTCAAAAACATCTCGGGGTAAAATATGAGCAAACAACCAACGTTGTAATTTAATACAAAAGGCTTAGCTGTTATCCAGATGCTCACTACAGCAAGGATAGAAAGGAGCCAAGTTTCATGAAATCATGAATGACCCCAGTTTTCTATAAGATAAAAATGCATCAGGTCAATTTATTCATTCAACCATCCTACACTTATACAGTCTTTCATTCCACAGGGAGATCGATAAACACACTCCTGAAATAAAATACACCCTATCGTTCCCCATGGGACCCTGTTCTAAATATGCCCTACACAATTAACGGCAATTATTACATTCAAAAATGAAAATTTTAAATAAATAAATTATTCAAGTATTCTTCCAACTATTAGTGAATTTATAGTTTATCACTGTAGCATATGTTATTCCAAACACCATTAACACGTTCATGATGTGCAGACAATTAATAGTCCAGTCAGATACCAATTAGAAAATTATTTACAAGTCACAACAAACTTTCTCAAAATTATTTTTATGTTCATTATCAAATCTCGTAAAAGGTCATGAATAACAATTCCGAAATAGTTATCTCTGTTATTTAACAAGCTATCAAAACTATTGGGCTTATGAACAATCTATTCTTCCATTTATCTGATGATAAATCAGTTATCTCACAATCGTAAATTTCTACACCTGGAATTTATTAATCAATCCAACAACCTTGTTGATTTCATATAATTTCTCTTAAAGGAATACATTTATTTTCTTGTTAAACTTGGGTGTAACTCGCTATTATCACGTAATTATCAAATTTTATATAAGTTATGGATCAGTTATAACGACTAACAAATTCATCTGAAATCGAGGTCAGCATTCCCTGAATGCCCCATATCACTAAGCATTAAATAGGCTTCACATCTATATCTCATCATAATATTGAAAGTTTCAAATATTGATCGTTCAACAAGATCAAAATTATTCAGTAGAATATTTGTAAGGTTAGAGCAACAGAAAGAAGAATACGGAATTCTACTGATGACATTATCTTGTTGAAGGCGTGGGGTTGCTACAATGGCCAAATTCTTCTTTTTGAGTACCGTAATACAAGGATTCATCCTCCAAAATCATTAACATATTTCACATACAACACCATATGACCATAATTACTATTTCCATATTTGTAAACTCCATTGAGCCTCATTGCTTCAATTAATGGATTAGAATAAATTCTGTGGGATAAGTACACGCATGTCTTCCCAATTCAACTCAACTACCATGCCAGATAAATCATTTACCTGTTATTAAGAAATATTTTTCTAACATTGGCTTCAAATTGTCATCTACCAAACACTCCCCTATTTGACACAACTGCTCTACACCACAACTTTCCTTTCCGAAAATATCATCTCCTTAGAGAAATCCAAATTACATTATTCATCAAAAGATCCATTATCCAATATCTGATCCAAAATTCGATTATGTGAACACCACAGAATGGTTCACTATCACCCATAAATTTATTATTATTATTAAATATCTCAACAAATCAAATATAATTAAATTCCAAGTTTACGATCCCAACAGATCTTCAAAATCCTGATAATCATCCAACATGATTTAATCAAGTCTTATCAAAAGTATTACAACTATCAATTATTATTATTATTATTATTATTAGAGAAATCCTAATCTATGAAAAATCGAACGAATTAGGTAAAGATTGAATAACTAATCTCAACTAATATTACTAAGATCAAATCACATTGATCATTAATTAACGTAATTATCATCGCAAGTAACTATCCTACAAATATAGCCTTCAATCAAAAATGAGATAAAGAAAAAATATGTACAAGACTGTTCACCTTGAAAAACAATGAAATGACTAGCTAACTATAGAAGCATGGATGCCTTGAAAGTATGTCATCATCCAACGATAAACCGTACCGTGGATCTGCTAGTTTTCCGGGCCCAAAAAATACAGCCTAGAAATCCATAAGAAGGATCCAGTCATTATGCTCTTGCATAATTCAAAAATGAATGCTGGTATCAAACGATGATTCCTAAAATGGTTGAATGAAATAGTCTACAGTCTGCAAATCACGTGTACTAACTACTAGATATTAAAGATGATGTTCACTTCCCTTGATATTGGTCTGCAACGATGAATCCCTCGGCTGCAGCACGCCACGACCTCGCCATGCCGCCCGCTCGCACACGTGTATGCGGTAACACACATGTCTCCATCGGATCCTTGTCACGATCCAAAGTTTCAAACATTTGCCTCCATCGCACCACCAAATAGGATTTAAAACTCCATAATGACGTTTCGGTTCATGGCAGTATTATTCAAAAGTTCATTCCGACGATTCACCACCATGAGTTCCTGTGCGGTATCCATTAATACTATGGCTTGTGCCATGAAAAATCACGTAATCTAAACTGCTGTAGTTGACTAGTGTCACCCGGTCATTTGCCGTTCCGAAATCAGTCAGTGTTACAAGTATGACTGTACACGACAACTTTGCTCGCATTATACTGATATTATCGCAGTACGCTGACGAACATTGCTTGCTATATTTTCCAACTTTAGAGCTAAGTTAAATCCTCTGGTTGAAGATATGCTCTTTTCAATATTCGGGTTAGGAATAAGATCCAGTTCGTAGGCTAACAATCTGTGAGATTAGATATTAGTCCAGCGCAGTTTTGAAAACACAAAAACTGGCCCCACCTACAGAATGCTATCAGTGGACAACACTGAAACAGTGTTTCCTCGTAGGCTAATTTTTGGCAATATGTCTGGTACTCGAAATTCAGTTTAGAATTGCGTTCGAATTCATGCTCGCTCGACTCTGCATGAAACGAATGCGGTACTATACTGCTTTCTCCATGGTGTGCCCATTAAAGTGACCTCTCTCGCTGTCCCGTGCGAATCCAGCTCGCGCATCTTACGTAACGTCTCGCTCTACAGGACTCCACGCAAACTTCTCCTGGCGCTCTCTTCAAACAATCCTGAAAATATAATAGAGAAAAACAACTCTCATATCCTCGCTATGAGCTCCTTCAAAATGGGCACATCCACCCCACACATGCTCAAAATAAAAATCTCAATTTTTATTTTCCTTCTTACAGTTGTTTTTCGACTTTCTTCTTATTTGGTTCTTGAAAAATATTCCTTGAGATTCGCAGCACTAAACGTTCCCACGATGTTACCAGATGTAATGTATTCAATTGGATGACTACCATTATGGAAACTCTGCGCTACTCTGAATGGCCCATTGTATAAATTTCCAAACTTTTTATATACTTTGTTGCTGACATCAGATGGAGTAGGCTTCCTAATCAACACTAAAGTTCCTTCTCTCAGAGTATCCTCATCTTCTTGCATAAGCATTACTGGTAAAATCCGAAGAGTCGACTCCACGACTCTGCTTAACAAATCAGCCCCCAAATTAGCTTTTCCTGGTCTATGTTCAATGGTCACGTTGAACTGTTGCACGAATAGTGCCCATCTCGTGATCCTATCAATGGCAAAATGAGTTTTAAGTATAAATTCCAGAGCGTGATGCTCCGTTCTGACTATCACTGAATGTGCAATAAGTAACTTCTTTCAGGACTCTAATGCAAAAGCGATCGCCAAAGCTTCTAGCTCCGTTGTGTAATTATTGCGTTCTGATGGTTTCAACATCCTACTGATGAAAGATAAATAGTGTCTTGTGCGATCCTCATCTTCATGATGTAAGATGGCTCCTATCCCTATATTCGATGCATCCGACTCGATATTTTTTTTATCAAAGTCCGGATATTCCAACTTGACACTGTTGAGCATTAACTCCTTAGCCTTATTAAAAGATTCTTCTAATGAGTCATCCCATTTCCATTTATTGTCCTTTCTTAACAAACTCTGCAAAGGCGCTACTACATCAGTATACTTACGGCAATGTCCTGCAAAGAACTGGCAAGTTCCTAAGAATTGTCGTAGATGCTTAACTCGTGTGGGTCTAGGAAATTCTTCAATCGCTTGAAGTTTCTCCTCATCGGGTCTATAACTATTACCATCCAAGATATGTCCAAGAAATCTGACTTCTTTCTTAAAGAATTTACATTTCTTCAAGTTAACTTTGAAATTTGACTTCCTTAAATCCAAGAATAAATTTCGCAGGTGTAACATGTGCCGATATTACCAAAATATCATCCACATAGCATATAATTGTATCTTTAACCTCTTGACTTAGGTTCTGATCTAAGGCACGTATCAAAACTGCTCCTGAAGTCTTCATTCCAAACGGAAGTTTTCTAAAAACATGGGTCTGCTGTTCGAATAAAAAATCTGTGACCTTTTGTGAATCTTCGCCGACTCTTACATGATGATAAGAAGATGTCAAATCCACTGTTGAAAACCAAATCTTAGAATGCAAATACATTTGCCATTGGAAACAAATGTTTTAAATATCCGTATTGATGTTAGAATTAAACGTTTAAATTATACGCCAAATCAATACATAAACAAATATATATTTTATATATTAGTACATGTTTCGACCCACAGTGGGGTCATCCTCAGCCTAGAAAGAAAATCAATTAAGAATTGGAAAACTAAAATGGCATATGCGCCTTAAATCTAAATTAAAATGAAAATTAAAGATAATAATTGATAAAATATAGTAATAAAAATGGATATCCTTACAAAGTAGTATTAATTAAATAAATATAAGATTGGTCTTTTAACAATAATTTTAAAAAAGTAGTTAGAAATAAGAACTATTAGACGGTGAGTGTAAGAATGTTAAGCTTTAATTTTTTATCAAAATATACACAAAATAATTTAGAAAATCAATAAAATAATTCAGCTCGGCCCTTGAGTTAAATAACTTGAATCCTCTTCAATACGGAGACTATTAACGATTTTTAAAAGGTGCCAACCAGTATTATGATGACATGAAATAACCTAACAGATAGGAAAATAAACATGTCAGAAAAATGTATATAAATAAACGAAACATAATTAGCCAGCATATGAAACTGATAAAAATCTACTTTAAATGATTTATTATCACCTACCTCGTTGTATGGGATGTAGAAATTGGGAAATTCGTACAAGAATTTGAGTTGAAATGCCCAATATGGATATGTGGCAATTCAAATAAATGTCCAAAACGTTGAGAGGAGAAACCGGGATTCTTGAGATGGAATTGCGGTATCAGAAATTCCACTTTAAATTTGCCAAACAGTGTTAGGTTATGTATATGCTGATTTAATGCAACCGTCTATGGAGAAAGAAATGAATACGTATAGTAATCAGTCTTGATTTAAAGGAGGTATTAAATGTATTGGTTATACTATTAAGTAATCTTACCGTGTTGAAAATTCTCCCGTAGTACCATATGTACCGCATACATTAAGTATTTATCAAATCAATGAATTATAGGAGGCATGTCATTATTCGTAATCTAGGTGAATAAATATATGTCAACGAGCTTTAAGGTTTGGATGTATTGCATTCTTTAGGCTACCTAAGAGTAAAATATAGTTTCCAAGGAGATATGGGAGTGAAGTTTAATAAAAGTGCCGTTGTAGCGTTGCTATGCATAAAATACCCGCTCATATTTGCTTCATAGTTCGAAATGTTGTCATAAATATAAACTTTTGTCGTATTTAATTATAATAGAAAAATAGCATAGTATGTTATATCTTAAAAAAGTGTATTAATTTTCAATTGGCTCTTATCCTGGTTTAAATATATACACTTCATTGAGATGAACGTTTAGGTATATTGCATCTCACAGGAAACCAAATGCAATGGGTAGTTTCAAAGAAGATATGAAGATGCAATTTAACAAATTTGCCGTTGTAGCGTTGCTATGTATATGACCGAATCAACCTACCAAATATCAAATAGGTCACCAATAATGTGTATTAAATCCTTGTTTTAACAATTATTAGATGAATACTAGGAATTAAAATGTTCTAATGCTGCAATTGTCGAAGGGTAGGATTAGATTTACCTCTATGTTAAGCTAAGTGTCTGTTTTTAAGTGTAATCTATTTTTTAAATCAAATATATTGACAATTTAACAAGCAAATGTGGGAAACAAAGGTAAGGTGATGCCGATGATATTTCATTAAGGAATATAACAATATTTGTTATTGTGGAAATGTTATTATGTTCTTTACATTAATATGATTGTAAGTTCAATCTGTTAAGTTACTAAATATCGGATGTATAAATAAGGAGTTAAATATCAAACATGATAAACAGTCCGAAAATCTATTTAAACAGAGGTTATGGCAAATAAATCATATATATAAATAAATCAGAAAAGCGCCACATTGTGAAATACTTGGGCATCTCATGAAAATCCACGGAATTGTGCAAAAAGGGGGATACTTCAATGAGCTGAAACGAAACATGTGTATAAGATCTTTGTGAAAGCCTAAGTGATTTGGTATTTCATTTCAACATATGAAAATTAAAATGAGACAAAAATACAGACTTGCTAAGACTCGTAAGAATGAGAAAATATAAGTGAATGTAGTGTAAACGTATTTGAATGCTTAATGTTTGTCTTGTATATATTTATTTAATAATAAGATTTGCTGTGACTAGTTTTATAAATCGATGAAAAATGTTGATATTGGTAATATTGTATCTTTAATTGTCAGTTAATTCAGTTCTTTAAATTGGATTGATGTTATGAATGGTGATGAAAAATTGTATAAAATTTTGATTTATGGTTGTTAAAGATGTTTATGGAGGTAGGATTGTTTGTTTCTTGTTTTTTATATGGTTCAAGATTGTGATGAACAAGGGGTTACTTTCGTTATTTATTTCATTTATGTTGAGGTCTGGGTATAATTTTTGGTTGATGTATATTTCTATTTTTTCAAGGATGTTTAATAGTTTGCCTTTATCGGATAAATGTAAAATTGTTAAGTCTGTGTTAATAGATGTAAAAGCATGGTTCATATTATTTATGTGTTCTCCCATACTTGAATATTTCTTATATTTGACAGCATTAACGTGTTCGATGTAACGTTTATTAAAAGTTCTCCCAGTTTGGCCAATATATGTGAGTTTGCAAGTGTTACATTCAAGTTTATATACTCCTGATTTATTGAACATGTTTTCTGTATTTATTTTGTTGTGATTGAAAATCATTTTGGATGTAGTATTATGTGTTTTAAATGCAATTTTACAATTTTTCTTTTTAAATATATTTGTTATACTGTAAATTTTATTGTTGGTGTATGTGAATGTTAGCAATGTCTTATTTACATCTTCATTATTTAGTGTTGAACTTATTTTATTCTTAATCTGTTTTAAGATATTATTAACGAATAGTTTATTGTATCCATTAAGTTCAGCAATGGTATAAATTGTGTGTATTTCTTGTATGTATTTCTCTGATTTCATGGGTGTATTTAATGCCCTTGTAATAAGACTATAGAATGTTGATTTTTTATGAGATCCTGGGTGCACAGAATCATTTCGTATGATATTAGAAGTCATCGTAGGTTTACGGAATATGCTGTATGTGAATCGGTTATTTTCCCGCGTAATTGATATGTCCAGATAGTTCAAGGTTTTATTATTTTCAGATTCTAAAGTGAACTTAATGTTAGGGTCTAAAGAATTCATATGAGTGAGAAAAGTATCGATATTAATGATATCTTTATTAATAACGATAAATATATCATCTACATATCTTCCCCAAATTACAAGACCAGGAAATTTATTGATAATGAAATGATGTTCTAAATAGTCGATGTAAATATTGGCTAAAATCCCTGAAGCTGGGGAACCCATGCCTAAACCATCTATTTGTTGATATATAGATCCATTAAACGTGAAGTAGTTGTTATTTAAGATGAATGTTAGAATTGAAATGAATTCTTCAATCTCAACTAGACTTAAACCACTGTTTTGTGTTAAATTATCCTTTATTATTTTGATATTTGCTTTTACGGGTATGTTGGTGTACAATTCCATCTCAAGTATCCCGGTTTCTCCTCTCAACGTTTCGGACATTTATTTGAATTGCCACATATCCATATTGGGCATTTCAACTCAAATTCTTGTACGAATTTCCCAATTTCTACATCCCATACAACGAGGTAGGTGATAATAAATCATTTAAAGTAGATTTTTATCAGTTTCATATGCTGGCTAATTATGTTTCGTTTATTTATATACATTTTTCTGACAGGTTTGTTTTCCTATCTGTTAGGTTATTTCATGTCATCATAATACTGGTTGGCACCTTTTAAAAATCGTTAATAGTCTCCGTATTGAAGAGGATTCAAGTTATTTAACTCAAGGGCCGAGCTGAATTATTTTATTGATTTTCTAAATTATTTTGTGTATATTTTGATAAAAAAATTAAAAAGATGGTATATTGGCTTTCACGGCCGGTGAATTAAAACTCAGCAATTCTTCTAGGTTTGTGCCGTGTCTAGTGTGGGGTTTCGCCTAGGACACCAAGCTAGGCTCATCGGCGGGCTCTTGGTGTCCCCGCCCGGACCCCCACAGGAGTGACGAACTGCGCGCCACCTCCCTTTATATAAGGTGCAACTGCACCACTTGACTACGAGAACTAAAAGCTCAAGCAGCCTTAACCTCCCTATGAAGGCTTCCAAAAAGATGGTATATTGGCTTTCACGGCCGGTGAATTAAAACTCAGCAATTCTTCTAGGTTTGTGCCGTGTCTAGTGTGGGGTTTCGCCTAGGACACCAAGCTAGGCTCATCGGCGGGCTCTTGGTGTCCCCGCCCGGACCCCCACAGGAGTGACGAACTGCGCGCCACCTCCCTTTATATAAGGTGCAACTGCACCACTTGACTACGAGAACTAAAAGCTCAAGCAGCCTTAACCTCCCTATGAAGGCTTCCAAAAAGATGGTATATTGGCTTTCACGGCCGGTGAATTAAAACTCAGCAATTCTTCTAGGTTTGTGCCGTGTCTAGTGTGGGGTTTCGCCTAGGACACCAAGCTAGGCTCATCGGCGGGCTCTTGGTGTCCCCGCCCGGACCCCCACAGGAGTGACGAACTGCGCGCCACCTCCCTTTATATAAGGTGCAACTGCACCACTTGACTACGAGAACTAAAAGCTCAAGCAGCCTTAACCTCCCTATGAAGGCTTCCAAAAAGATGGTATATTGGCTTTCACGGCCGGTGAATTAAAACTCAGCAATTCTTCTAGGTTTGTGCCGTGTCTAGTGTGGGGTTTCGCCTAGGACACCAAGCTAGGCTCATCGGCGGGCTCTTGGTGTCCCCGCCCGGACCCCCACAGGAGTGACGAACTGCGCGCCACCTCCCTTTATATAAGGTGCAACTGCACCACTTGACTACGAGAACTAAAAGCTCAAGCAGCCTTAACCTCCCTATGAAGGCTTCCAAAAAGATGGTATATTGGCTTTCACGGCCGGTGAATTAAAACTCAGCAATTCTTCTAGGTTTGTGCCGTGTCTAGTGTGGGGTTTCGCCTAGGACACCAAGCTAGGCTCATCGGCGGGCTCTTGGTGTCCCCGCCCGGACCCCCACGGGAGTGACGAACTGCGCGCCACCTCCCTTTATATAAGGTGCAACTGCACCACTTGACTACGAGAACTAAAAGCTCAAGCAGCCTTAACCTCCCTATGAAGGCTTCCAAAAAGATGGTATATTGGCTTTCACGGCCGGTGAATTAAAACTCAGCAATTCTTCTAGGTTTGTGCCGTGTCTAGTGTGGGGTTTCGCCTAGGACACCAAGCTAGGCTCATCGGCGGGCTCTTGGTGTCCCCGCCCGGACCCCCACAGGAGTGACGAACTGCGCGCCACCTCCCTTTATATAAGGTGCAACTGCACCACTTGACTACGAGAACTAAAAGCTCAAGCAGCCTTAACCTCCCTATGAAGGCTTCCAAAAAGATGGTATATTGGCTTTCACGGCCGGTGATTTAAAACTCAGCAATTCTTCTAGGTTTGTGCCGTGTCTAGTGTGGGGTTTCGCCTAGGACACCAAGCTAGGCTCATCGGCGGGCTCTTGGTGTCCCCGCCCGGACCCCCACAGGAGTGACGAACTGCGCGCCACCTCCCTTTATATAAGGTGCAACTGCACCACTTGACTACGAGAACTAAAAGCTCAAGCAGCCTTAACCTCCCTATGAAGGCTTCCAAAAAGATGGTATATTGGCTTTCACGGCCGGTGAATTAAAACTCAGCAATTCTTCTAGGTTTGTGCCGTGTCTAGTGTGGGGTTTCGCCTAGGACACCAAGCTAGGCTCATCGGCGGGCTCTTGGTGTCCCCGCCCGGACCCCCACAGGAGTGACGAACTGCGCGCCACCTCCCTTTATATAAGGTGCAACTGCACCACTTGACTACGAGAACTAAAAGCTCAAGCAGCCTTAACCTCCCTATGAAGGCTTCCAAAAAGATGGTATATTGGCTTTCACGGCCGGTGAATTAAAACTCAGCAATTCTTCTAGGTTTGTGCCGTGCCTAGTGAGGGGTTTCGCCTAGGACACCAAGCTAGGCTCATCGGCGGGCTCTTGGTGTCCCCGCCCGGACCCCACAGGAGTGACGAACTGCGCGCCACCTCCCTTTATATAAGGTGCAACTGCACCACTTGACTACGAGAACTAAAAGCTCAAGCAGCCTTAACCTCCCTATGAAGGCTTCCAAAAAGATGGTATATTGGCTTTCACGGCCGGTGAATTAAAACTCAGCAATTCTTCTAGGTTTGTGCCGTGTCTAGTGTGGGGTTTCGCCTAGGACACCAAGCTAGGCTCATCGGCGGGCTCTTGGTGTCCCCGCCCGGACCCCCACAGGAGTGACGAACTGCGCGCCACCTCCCTTTATATAAGGTGCAACTGCACCACTTGACTACGAGAACTAAAAGCTCAAGCAGCCTTAACCTCCCTATGAAGGCTTCCAAAAAGATGGTATATTAGCTTTCACGGCCGGTGAATTAAAACTCAGCAATTCTTCTAGGTTTGTGCCGTGTCTAGTGTGGGGTTTCGCCTAGGACACCAAGCTAGGCTCATCGGCGGGCTCTTGGTGTCCCCGCCCGGACCCCCACAGGAGTGACGAACTGCGCGCCACCTCCCTTTATATAAGGTGCAACTGCACCACTTGACTACGAGAACTAAAAGCTCAAGCAGCCTTAACCTCCCTATGAAGGCTTCCAAAAAGATGGTATATTGGCTTTCACGGCCGGTGAATTAAAACTCAGCAATTCTTCTAGGTTTGTGCCGTGTCTAGTGTGGGGTTTCGCCTAGGACACCAAGCTAGGCTCATCGGCGGGCTCTTGGTGTCCCCGCCCGGACCCCCACAGGAGTGACGAACTGCGCGCCACCTCCCTTTATATAAGGTGCAACTGCACCACTTGACTACGAGAACTAAAAGCTCAAGCAGCCTTAACCTCCCTATGAAGACACGGCACAAACCTAGAAGAATTGCTGAGTTTTAATTCACCGGCCGTGAAAGCCAATATACCATCTTTTTGGAAGCCTTCATAGGGAGGTTAAGGCTGCTTGAGCTTTTAGTTCTCGTAGTCAAGTGGTGCAGTTGCACCTTATATAAAGGGAGGTGGCGCGCAGTTCGTCACTCCTGTGGGGGTCCGGGCAGGGACACCAAGAGCCCGCCGATGAGCCTAGCTTGGTGTCCTAGGCGAAACCCCACACTAGACACGGCACAAACCTAGAAGAATTGCTGAGTTTTAATTCACCGGCCGTGAAAGCCAATATACCATCTTTTTGGAAGCCTTCATAGGGAGGTTAAGGCTGCTTGAGCTTTTAGTTCTCGTAGTCAAGTGGTGCAGTTGCACCTTATATAAAGGGAGGTGGCGCGCAGTTCGTCACTCCTGTGGGGGTCCGGGCGGGGACACCAAGAGCCCGCCGATGAGCCTAGCTTGGTGTCCTAGGCGAAACCCCACACTAGACACGGCACAAACCTAGAAGAATTGCTGAGTTTTAATTCACCGGCCGTGAAAGCCAATATACCATCTTTTTGGAAGCCTTCATAGGGAGGTTAAGGCTGCTTGAGCTTTTAGTTCTCGTAGTCAAGTGGTGCAGTTGCACCTTATATAAAGGGAGGTGGCGCGCAGTTCGTCACTCCTGTGGGGGTCCGGGCGGGGACACCAAGAGCCCGCCGATGAGCCTAGCTTGGTGTCCTAGGCGAAACCCCACACTAGACACGGCACAAACCTAGAAGAATTGCTGAGTTTTAATTCACCGGCCGTGAAAGCCAATATACCATCTTTTTGGAAGCCTTCATAGGGAGGTTAAGGCTGCTTGAGCTTTTAGTTCTCGTAGTCAAGTGGTTCAGTTGCACCTTATATAAAGGGAGGTGGCGCGCAGTTCGTCACTCCTGTGGGGGTCCGGGCGGGGACACCAAGAGCCCGCCGATGAGCCTAGCTTGGTGTCCTAGGCGAAACCCCACACTAGACACGGCACAAACCTAGAAGAATTGCTGAGTTTTAATTCACCGGCCGTGAAAGCCAATATACCATCTTTTTGGAAGTCTTCATAGGGAGGTTAAGGCTGCTTGAGCTTTTAGTTCTCGTAGTCAAGTGGTGCAGTTGCACCTTATATAAAGGGAGGTGGCGCGCAGTTCGTCACTCCTGTGGGGGTCCGGGCGGGGACACCAAGAGCCCGCCGATGAGCCTAGCTTGGTGTCCTAGGCGAAACCCCACACTAGACACGGCACAAACCTAGAAGAATTGCTGAGTTTTAATTCACCGGCCGTGAAAGCCAATATACCATCTTTTTGGAAGCCTTCATAGGGAGGTTAAGGCTGCTTGAGCTTTTAGTTCTCGTAGTCAAGTGGTGCAGTTGCACCTTATATAAAGGGAGGTGGCGCGCAGTTCGTCACTCCTGTGGGGGTCCGGGCGGGGACACCAAGAGCCCGCCGATGAGCCTAGCTTGGTGTCCTAGGCGAAACCCCACACTAGACACGGCACAAACCTAGAAGAATTGCTGAGTTTTAATTCACCGGCCGTGAAAGCCAATATACCATCTTTTTGGAAGCCTTCATAGGGAGGTTAAGGCTGCTTGAGCTTTTAGTTCTCGTAGTCAAGTGGTGCAGTTGCACCTTATATAAAGGGAGGTGGCGCGCAGTTCGTCACTCCTGTGGGGGTCCGGGCGGGGACACCAAGAGCCCGCCGATGAGCCTAGCTTGGTGTCCTAGGCGAAACCCCACACTAGACACGGCACAAACCTAGAAGAATTGCTGAGTTTTAATTCACCGGCCGTGAAAGCCAATATACCATCTTTTTGGAAGCCTTCATAGGGAGGTTAAGGCTGCTTGAGCTTTTAGTTCTCGTAGTCAAGTGGTGCAGTTGCACCTTATATAAAGGGAGGTGGCGCGCAGTTCGTCACTCCTGTGGGGGTCCGGGCGGGGACACCAAGAGCCCGCCGATGAGCCTAGCTTGGTGTCCTAGGCGAAACCCCACACTAGACACGGCACAAACCTAGAAGAATTGCTGAGTTTTAATTCACCGGCCGTGAAAGCCAATATACCATCTTTTTGGAAGCCTTCATAGGGAGGTTAAGGCTGCTTGAGCTTTTAGTTCTCGTAGTCAAGTGGTGCAGTTGCACCTTATATAAAGGGAGGTGGCGCGCAGTTCGTCCCTCCTGTGGGGGTCCGGGCGGGGACACCAAGAGCCCGCCGATGAGCCTAGCTTGGTGTCCTAGGCGAAACCCCACACTAGACACGGCACAAACCTAGAAGAATTGCTGAGTTTTAATTCACCGGCCGTGAAAGCCAATATACCATCTTTTTGGAAGTCTTCATAGGGAGGTTAAGGCTGCTTGAGCTTTTAGTTCTCGTAGTCAAGTGGTGCAGTTGCACCTTATATAAAGGGAGGTGGCGCGCAGTTCGTCACTCCTGTGGGGTCCGGGCGGGGACACCAAGAGCCCGCCGATGAGCCTAGCTTGGTGTCCTAGGCGAAACCCCACACTAGACACGGCACAAACCTAGAAGAATTGCTGAGTTTAAAAAAAATTAAAGCTTAACATTCTTACACTCACCGTCTAATAGTTCTTATTTCTAACTACTTTTTTAAAATTATTGTTAAAAGACCAATCTTATATTTATTTAATTAATACTACTTTGTAAGGATATCCATTTTTATTACTATATTTTATCAATTATTATCTTTAATTTTCATTTTAATTTAGATTTAAGGCGCATATGCCATTTTAGTTTTCCAATTCTTAATTGATTTTCTTTCTAGGCTGAGGATGACCCCACTGTGGGTCGAAACATGTACTAATATATAAAATATATATTTGTTTATGTATTGATTTGGCGTATAATTTAAACGTTTAATTCTAACATCAATACGTATATTTAAAACATTTGTTTCCAATGGCAAATGTATTAGCATTCTATGAAGGAGCCAGCCAGGCTTATAAAACGCTAATAGATTCAGTCAATTAAGAATTAAAATATCTACTTTATTAAGAGATATTTATTTCATTAAGCAATGTTTAACGTTACATCTCATACCTAAACACTTAAATTCAGTACAAGTGAAAGGAAAATTAAATCATCACATAAAATATACACAAAACAAAGTGAATAAATGTTGGCTTCAAAACGAACTTAAATACCTATATATGAAAAAACAACATTTATCTGATCAATGCTATGATCTCCATTTATACTTGGTTAAGAACATTTCAAGACTAGAATGGAACCTTTTTCAGGAAAAACTTGAATACAGACTTAATATCGCTATTGTTAAAAAAGAGAATACCATTTCAAAGAAATTAAATTCTTTACAAGAACAAAAGCGACACAAACCACAACAACAACAAAACTATTTTAATCCACCTAATATCAATAATTTCCAGCCCCCCGTCATGAACCTATCATCAACAGTTTTCTCCAAAGATGAATTGAGCTTATTAGAAAAGGGTCCGAAACACAATTGGCCAAAATTAACCAACACTATTAATTTAAAACAAACAATAGCCGAAATCGAACTTGCAATCAGCAAATTTCCAGAAGATCAAGATTCATTACGACATGAAGCTAAAAAACAACTTGATAAAATAATTAAACAAGAAAAGGTCAACATGAGCCATATACCAATAATAAAAGATATCAAAAATAAAATTAAAAATGACAAGTTAATTGTCACAAAAGCGGATAAAGGAAATATAACAGTAATTTTAGAGGAACAATCTTACATACAAAAAACTGAACAATTCTTACAGGATAAATCTTTCATAATTATCAAAAAAGATCCAATTACGAAAATACAAAGAAATTTAAAACAATTAACAACACAATTTTCCTATTTGATGACAAAGACAAACAATGTTTATATCAAATGAATCCGAAATTACCCACATTGAGAGCATTACCAAAAATCCACAAAACAAATATACCCATTCGACCAATAGTCAATAATAAATATAGTCCAACTTACAAATTGGCAAAATACATACAGAAGTTTCTAAAATTCCATTACCAATTCAAAGCGAATACTTCTTACATTAATTCCCAAGATTTCATTATAAAAACAAAAGACTTCTCACTTAATAGCAAAAACACTATGCATTCACTTGACATCACAAATATGTACACCAACATACCCGTAAAAGCAAATATCAAAATAATAAAGGATAATTTAACACAAAACAGTGGTTTAAGTCTAGTTGAAATTGAAGAATTCATTTCAATTCTAACATTCATCTTAAATAACAACTACTTCACGTTTAATGGATCTATATATCAACAAATAGATGATTTAGGCATGGGTTCCCCAGCTTCAGGGATTTTAGCCAATATTTACATCGACTATTTAGAACATCATTTCATTATCAATAAATTTCATGGTCTTGAAATTTGGGGAAGATATGTAGATGATATATTTATCGTTATTAATAAAGATATCATTAATATCGATACTTTTCTCACTCATATGAATTCTTTAGACCCTAACATTAAGTTCACTTAAGAATCTGATAATAATAAAACCTTGAACTATCTGGACATATCAATTACGCGGGAAAATAACCGTTTCACATACAGCATATTCCGTAAACCTACGATGACTTCTAATATCATACGAAATGATTCTGTGCACCCAGGATCTCATAAAAAATCAACATTCTATAGTCTTATTACAAGGGCATTAAATACACCCATGAAATCAGAGAAATACATACAAGAAATACACACAATTTATACCATTGCTGAACTTAATGGATACAATAAACTATTCGTTAATAATATCTTAAAACAGATTAAGAATAAAATAAGTTCAACACTAAATAATGAAGATGTAAATAAGACATTGCTAACATTCACATACACCAACAATAAAATTTACAGTATAACAAATATATTTAAAAAGAAAAATTGTAAAATTGCATTTAAAACACATAATACTACATCCAAAATGATTTTCAATCACAACAAAATAAATACAGAAAACATGTTCAATAAATCAGGAGTATATAAACTTGAATGTAACACTTGCAAACTCACATATATTGGCCAAACTGGGAGAACTTTTAATAAACGTTACATCGAACACGTTAATGCTGTCAAATATAAGAAATATTCAAGTATGGGAGAACACATAAATAATATGAACCATGCTTTTACATCTATTAACACAGACTTAACAATTTTACATTTATCCGATAAAGGCAAACTATTAAACATCCTTGAAAAAATAGAAATATACATCAACCAAAAATTATACCCAGACCTCAACATAAATGAAATAAATAACGAAAGTAACCCCTTGTTCATCACAATCTTGAACCATATAAAAAACAAGAAACAAACAATCCTACCTCCATAAACATCTTTAACAACCATAAATCAAAATTTTATACAATTTTTCATCACCATTCATAACATCAATCCAATTTAAAGAACTGAATTAACTGACAATTAAAGATACAATATTACCAATATCAACATTTTTCATCGATTTATAAAACTAGTCACAGCAAATCTTATTATTAAATAAATATATACAAGACAAACATTAAGCATTCAAATACGTTTACACTACATTCACTTATATTTTCTCATTCTTACGAGTCTTAGCAAGTCTGTATTTTTGTCTCATTTTAATTTTCATATGTTGAAATGAAATACCAAATCACTTAGGCTTTCACAAAGATCTTATACACATGTTTCGTTTCAGCTCATTGAAGTATCCCCCTTTTTGCACAATTCCGTGGATTTTCATGAGATGCCCAAGTATTTCACAATGTGGCGCTTTTAGTAACTTAACAGATTGAACTTACAATCATATTAATGTAAAGAACATAATAACATTTCCACAATAACAAATATTGTTATATTCCTTAATGAAATATCAGCGGCATCACCTTACCTTTGTTTCCCACATTTGCTTGTTAAATTGTCAATATATTTGATTTAAAAAAATAGATTACACTTAAAAACAGACACTTAGCTTAACATAGAGGTAAATCTAATCCTACCCTTCGACAATTGCAGCATTAGAACATTTTAATTCCTAGTATTCATCTAATAATTGTTAAAACAAGGATTTAATACACATTATTGGTGACCTATTTGATATTTGGTAGGTTGATTCGGTCATATACATAGCAACGCTACAACGGCAAATTTGTTAAATTGCATCTTCATATCTTCTTTGAAACTACCAATTGCATTTGGTTTCCTGTGAGATGCAATATACCTAAACGTTCATCTCAATGAAGTGTATATATTTAAACCAGCATAAGAGCCAATTGAAAATTAATACACTTTTTTAAGATATAACATACTATACTATTTTTCTATTATAATTAAATACGACAAAAGTTTATATTTATGACAACATTTCGAACTATGAAGCAAATATGAGCGGGTATTTTATGCATAGCAACGCTACAACGGCACTTTTATTAAACTTCACTCCCATATCTCCTTGGAAACTATATTTTACACTTAGGTAGCCTAAAGAATGCAATACATCCAAACCTTAAAGCTCGTTGACATATATTTATTCACCTAGATTACGAATAATGACATGCCTCCTATAATTCATTGATTTGATAAATACTTAATGTATGCGGTACATATGGTACTACGGGAGAATTTTCAACACGGTAAGATTACTTAATAGTATAACCAATACATCTAATACCTCCTTTAAATCAAGACTGATTACTATACGTATTCATTTCTTTCTCCATAGACGGTTGCATTAAATCAGCATATACATAACCTAACACTGTTTGGCAAATTTAAAGTGGAATTTCTGATACCGCAATTCCATCTCAAGAATCCCGGTTTCTCCTCTCAACGTTTTGGACATTTATTTGAATTGCCACATATCCATATTGGGCATTTCAACTCAAATTCTTGTACGAATTTCCCAATTTCTACATCCCATACAACGAGGTAGGTGATAATAAATCATTTAAAGTAGATTTTTATCAGTTTCATATGCTGGCTAATTATGTTTCGTTTATTTATATACATTTTTCTGACAGGTTTATTTTCCTATCTGTTAGGTTATTTCATGTCATCATAATACTGGTTGGCACCTTTTAAAAATCGTTAATAGTCTCCGTATTGAAGAGGATTCAAGTTATTTAACTCAAGGGCCGAGCTGAATTATTTTATTGATTTTCTAAATTATTTTGTGTATATTTTGATAAAAAAATTAAAGCTTAACATTCTTACACTCCCCGTCTAATAGTTCTTATTTCTAACTACTTTTTTAAAATTATTGTTAAAAGACCAATCTTATATTTATTTAATTAATACTACTTTGTAAGGATATCCATTTTTATTACTATATTTTATCAATTATTATCTTTAATTTTCATTTTAATTTAGATTTAAGGCGCATATGCCATTTTAGTTTTCCAATTCTTAATTGATTTTCTTTCTAGGCTGAGGATGACCCCACTGTGGGTCGAAACATGTACTAATATATAAAATACATATTTGTTTATGTATTGATTTGGCGTATAATTTAAACGTTTAACCAAATCTTATCTTTGAATTTTCTCAATAAATCCTTTATCAAGGGTGGCCTATCATATTCTGGCAATAGTCTTGAATTCAGTGACCTGCATCAAGGCATATCCTTAAATACCCATCTGCTTTAGGTATGACAGCCAAAGGATTAACGTATGACGTTACACATTTCTTAATAATTTGATCCTTCTCAAGGTTTTGGATAATCTCTTTCACCTTTGTCCTGTGCTTTTCTGGTATCGGGTACCACATAGCATCATATGGACTATCATCACATACATGGAGCTTATATTCAAAGTCCTTAATCTCTCCTGGTCTTGTATTAAAAATATCATGGAATTCTTCTAACAAACTCGTCATCACTGGAACATGCTCAATTCTCTCACTAGCCTTCTCAGACGTTTCTATGCTCTCAAAAACCTTGGTCCGTCTCACTTCTCCCACGGTGTATTTCTCTTCTTCTTCTCCTTCGGATGTAACCTTCTGGACTACTTGTGTGGAATTCAACGTACATTCCTTCATCGTACTGATCTCGAAAGTTGCTAAGTAGGGGGAGGAGGGGACTTCTTCGAAATGAACATCCCCCGCATGATGAATTTCAGGGAATAATAGTAGAACAGTTAAAGGAAGGAGTAGCCTCAGAATTGAAGAATGAGGTTAAAGAGAAAGTACTTAAAGATATTCAGGAACTGCTTGTGAAAGAAACTCATGATGAGGTTCAAGAAGTGAGGACAGCTTTTTCGTCAGAGATTTAAGTAATATCCGGAGACATTCAATCTATTCGGGATACTGTGGAAAAATTAAAGAACCAGTTAACTGTTGAAGAGGAAAGTCAGATGAAGAGAATAGAAGAGTTGAAGGATGGTATGGAAGTAGAAGAAGAGGGAAAACAAAATAGGAATGAAATGGAGGAAGTTAGACAGACTGTTAACAATTTGGAGAGAAAATTGGAAGAGTATAAATCGAGGTTTGATGAGAAACAGGAGAATCTAACTGAAAATACTTTTACAAATAGCGGGAGATTGTCAGAGATAGGTAGGTCAGAAGGAGTCTCTACCATTCGTACTTCTACTCCAATCACATTAGTAAAGAGTTATGAAGTTAGTCTTTGCTTATCCCTGAACCTGTCATTGTTCGATCTCTCATATTGTCGATTATAACCTGTTCATAACTCTTTACTAATGTGATTGGAGTAGAAGTACGAATGGTAGAGACTCCTTCTGACCTACCTATCTCTGACAATCTCCCGCTATTTGTAAAAGTATTTTCAGTTAGATTCTCCTGTTTCTCATCAAACTCTTCTATTCTCTTCATCTGACTTTCCTCTTCAAAATCTGGAGCAGAGAGGAGAAGAAAGTGAACAATATCTGAAGGAATTCGATAATAGAAGAAATCAACCTAGTACTTCTGGTATTAATAATTCGGCTGGAATGATTGAAAAAAACGTCGATTTCGGAACGACAGAACCAGCAGAAGTAATTCCAACCCAGCATATTTCCAAAATTATTCAATGGGAAGTAGAAGATGAAGACTTGACTCAGGAAGAACACGAGATAAAGGAGTTTGGACAGAGAACCAGGTTACGAATGAGGTGTCGTTGGACTAGAGCTGACGGGGGCTTTGCTATGGACCACTCATTTCAACCCTAAAATAAAACCTACCCCTACTAGGGGGTGAAATTGTAATTTGTTAGTAAAAGTCGCCTTCCAAATGCGACAGACATAAGGGGCGATACCTGTATGAATATAAACGTTGTTGCTCATAAAGCGCATGTGTTTTGCTGGATGTCGCTATGAATCAACATTTTGATTTTGTTTTTTTACGCATGCAGACTTGTGGATTTTGTAAGAGGGCGGGCATTTTAAAAAAAAATATTTATGGATGAGTTTTTTTTAATTTAATTTAACCAAGAGATTGAAAACTAATAGGTCATGTGCTTTTTAATATCTTACGAACTAAGAAGGCTACGGAGTTGTATGAGGGGTCATTGAATTTGGGATGACGCCCCGTTTTTTAATGTAGTTTTGATTTTTGTCAAAAGGGCCTAAGTGCACTGATGTTAGTATTTTGAGAACTAAGAAGGCTACGGACTTGTATGAGGGGTCGTTGGATTGGGGATGACGCCCCGTTTTTGAATGTATTTTTGATTTTTGTCAAAGGGCCTAAGTGCACTTTTGTTAATATTTTGATAACGAATAAGGCTACGGACTTGTATGAGGGGTCGTTGGATTTAGGATGACGCCTCGTTTTTGAAAGTAGTTTTGATTTTTGTCAAAAGGGCCTAAGTGCACTGATGTTAATATTTTGAGAACTAAGAAGGCTACGGACTTGTATGAGGGGTCGTTGGATTGGGGATGACGCCCCGTTTTTGAATGTATTTTTGATTTTTGTCAAAAGGGCCTAAGTGCACTTTTTGTTAATATTTTGAGAACGAAGAAGGCTACGGACTTGTATGAGGGGTCGTTGGATTTGGGATGACGCCCCGATTTTTAATGTAGTTTTGTTTTTTTTTGTCAAAAGGACGTAAGTGCACTTTTTGTTAATATTTTAAGAACTAAGAAGGCTACGGACTTGTATGAGGGGTCGTTGGATTTGAGATGACGCCCCGTTTTTTAATGTAGTTTTGATTTTTGTCAAAAGGGCCTAAGTGCACTTTTGTTAATATTTTGAGAACGAAGAAGGCTACAGACTTGTATGAGGGGTCGTTGGATTTAGGATGACGCCTCGTTTTTTAATGTAGTTTTGATTTTTGTCAAAAGGGCCTAAGTGCACTGTTGTTAATATTTTGACAACGAAGAAGCTTACGGACCTGTATGAGGGGTCGTTGGATTTGGGATGACGCCCCGTATTTGAATGTAGTTTTGATATTTTGTCAAAAGGGCCTAAGTGCACTTTTTGTTAATATTTTGAGAACGAATAAGGCTACGGACTTGTATGAGGGGTAGTAGGATTTGGGATGACGCCCCGTTTTTGAATGTGGTTTCGATTTTTTTGTCAAAAGGGCCTAAGTGCACTTTTTTGTTAATATTTTGAGAACGAAGAAGGCTACGGGCTTGTATGAGGGGTCATTGGATTTAGTATGACGCCTCGTTTTTAATGTAGTTTTGATTTTTGTCAATAGGGCCTAAGTGCACTGTTGTTAATTTTTGAGAACGAAAAAGCCTACGGATTTGTACGAGGGGTCGTTGGATTTGGGATGACGTCCCGTTTTTGAATGCAGATTTGATTTTTTGCAAAAGGGCCTAAGTACACTTTTGTTAATATTTTGCGAACGAAGAAGGCTACGGACTTGTATGAGGGGTTTTAGCACTTGGGGTGATGCCCTGTTTTTGAATTGATTTTTTGTTTTTTGTCAAAAGGGCCTAAGGCCGTATTTTTTGCCTGATTAAATTTTAATTAAGAGTGGTCGTTGAGAGAGCCGGTACTGTTGTTATGTGTCTCAACGAGCCTGTTGTCGAGCACAGTGACCATTCCCGGAAGAAATGAATTGCTATTTTGGCGGGATGGCGGGGCAGGTTATTACGGTTGGTTTTGTATTATTTCCTATGACGGATGGAGGCAAATAGTTGAAAATGTGTGCTAGGTTTTCTACCCTGAAGGGGATCTTTAACATGCTAGTAAACGGTAATAAGAGAGACCGCTGTCTGGTGCAGCAATTTGTTGTAGCATATGAACAATTGGTTCTTGGACGTGGTGAAAGTATGTGGTTAACATGGTCATGTAATGAGTATGGCCGCTTGCTAATGATTATTATTATGACATTAAAATGTTTAATAATAATAATAATAATAATAATAAGACACACATGTTTTTCACTGCTAACTCACACACCGTCCTGCTCACTGGAGACTGAATATTGTACCTAGCCAGAGGCCTCGTGAGAGCTGTTGCTGTTGCTGACGAGACAGGAATGTCTACGTCAGCAGGAAGTGTGATATCAGCTTACTTGCCTCGTGGTGGCTAGCATGTGCGACGTTTAAGCAGCCGCCTTGTTGGTTCTTATGTAGTAGTACTACCAATTTATAACAGGCAGCCATTTTGGTTCCTTATTAAAAACACGAAACTAGTATAAGGTACGCAAATCTTATGGCGATGGAGAAATGTGGGGAGCCGTGGGAACATGTGAGAGACAGACATGAGTTCAAGGTCAAAATGCTGAGAAAATTCAACTCTCTCTATTGCTAAGCAGACTGATAAGAATTGCGTTAGTGATACACTGACGGGACAAGCAAATAGACGTATACAGTAGAGCTGTGGAAGAAAAATCCTTTTATTTTTTGGTAAGTACCTATGAATGATTATTTTAATAATGTCATGCTAATGAACCTTAAATTTGTAGTCATTGATTAGGTGAAAATCCACAGCCTGCTTCCAGTCTCCGACCGGGTCAGGAATGGAATGAATGAAGCCCCCATCTAGCGGCGAGGATATGAACTGTGCCGGCTGCCGAGGCCTGACGCACTCCTCTGGGGCAATGATTAAATGAATGACAGTTGAAATGAAATGATAGTGGAGAGTGTTGCTGGAATGAAATTTTGACAGGGAAAACCGGAGTACCCGGAGAAAAACCTGTCTTGCCTCCGTTTTGTCCAAAACAGATCTCACATGGAGTGACCGGGATTTGAACCACGGACCCAGCGGTGAGAGGCCGGCTTGCTGCCGCCTAAGCCACGGAGGCTTATTGATTAGGTAATTAATGATTTTTATTTTTTTATTTGTTTGCAGATAACCGGTATACCTTACATGTCTGTGATACAAGAAACCATTGCGCTTTTGGGCCCACTAGAAGGAAACAGTAACAAGCGAGTGCAAGTGAAAGTGAGATGATTTTTTAAAACTAACTTGTTTCATTTTTTGTTCTATATTATTTTATTTTATTTTATGAAATGCATGTATTAACCTGAATTTAGGTATTTATAGCGTTTTATTTTATTAATTTTAGAAACTTGGAATGAAAAGCCTTACCGCCGTAGCAGTTGCTGAAAACCCAAGACGCAGTAGAGTACAACCATTGTTTCCAGGCAGTGAACTATTGAAAACTCAGGTAAGTCTAACTTAAAAATGGTATTCCATTTTACCACAAATGAAAAACCATAGACAAAAAAATATTCATTACCTGTACATGACTGGTACAATGATTGCTTTCTTGATTAATGACTATGTATTGTCAACCGGTACAAGAGCATATTGGTTGTATACCGAGAATGTATAAGGCCATATTGGATTTAAAAAAATAGAAAAATTAATTTAATTTCTGGGCGGTTCCCTATGGACTCAACAAATATGTACAAGTTTGAAAAAGATAATCTGAACTAACTGACATGACATTCATTTTTTTATATATTGGTTAAAGGGGGATGTAAATGACTAAAGCTTTATAAAAAGAAAATAAGTGCATGGGTTACTGTTAGTGCCAACATACAGTTTATTTTTAATGGTGTTCTGATATATTAATGTCAATGAACTTTAAAGTTTAATTACAAGTATTGATTGATTGAGTGATGGGTTATTTTGTTTGTCTTTAGGAGTGGTCACACGCCATTAACGTAGTGAACAGACAGTGAACAAGCATACATTATGCTTTAAAATACTCTGTGCTCTTGTGCAACGTTAACAACTTGCAATAAAAAAGTTTTATTATAACACATGGCGTTAGTACGAAATACTACAAGTGAGCAAGTTGGTTTACCATGTGGGTTAAATTTAAGATCAGAACATGATCGTTTGTTAACATTTGAATCCTGACCTGTAGGCTTTTTGTCTACACATAAACTTGCGAAAGCCGGTTCCTTTTACTTGAACCGAGAAGATGTGGTGCGCTGTGTGTTTTGTCGTATTGAACTTTCACACTGGGAAGAAGGGGATGATCCCTTTAGAGACCATTTGCGATGGTCTCCTGTTTGTCCTTACATGCTTGGATTACAAGTGGGTAACATACCCATGTATTCATTTTACCGAACCACAAGGGCATTGGCCGCTACTTACCTTGCTGAATCACAAATAAATAATAATAATAATGATGTATTACCAGCCAACAACGGTAGTGTCGATTTATATGGTCCATATGCCAAAGACAGTGTTGAATTGGCATGTGCTTTTGAAACATTGGGAGTTTGCAAGACAAAAGCACTAGCACACCCAGAGTACAGCTCTGTTGAAAAACGTTTAGAATCTTATAAAAATGTTTGCCATTAATATTAAACACCTTACCAAACAGCTAAGTGAAGCTGGATTTTTTTTATACTGGTGAAGGATATAAAACAATATGTTGTTATTGTGGATTTGCTTTAAAGGATTGGCAAAGGACTGATGACCCGTTTGTGCAACACGCTCGTTCGTTACCTAATTGTAAATACATGCTGTTGCTTAAAGGTCAGGAATTTGTGAACACTATTCGTAAAGAAAACGTGATTGCAGCACAGGACATAAAAGTGCCTTTAGAGTTAGAACATGCGGAGAAAATACATGAGGCTAAAAAAAAAAGACTTGTCTCACGAACAGATACAAAAGTGTGACCAACAATTATGTAAAATGTGTTATCAAGATGAACTAGGTGTTGTATTTTTGCCTTGTGGACACATGATAGCCTGTGTCAAGTGTGCATTAGAACTCAACACTTGTGCTATATGCAGAAAAGCAGTATCTGCTGCAATTAGGGCATTTCTTGCATAAATAGTATAATTTATTAGCCATGCATAGTGCAAAATCCCTAATTGCACAATATTATTGAAGCTGTTTTAGGGTGTAATAGATATGCTTTTCTTTTGTTTATAGACTACTACAATGAATGTTTTGAATGCTGTGGGTCAAGCATGTGGCTTAGAGACAAAGAAGCTCAGTGAATTGCCAACGCATATTCCATTCCGCATTATCAAGATTCGGAAATTGAAAACAGCATATGGTGAACGTGTACTTTGTGTATGTGAAAACTTTGAGACATTTCTGCCTACACGGTTTAATGATATATCGGAGAGTGTTTTTGATGAAGTCCATAATGCTGTACAACCTTTACACTTAATTTATGAAGGTTTTAAAAACAATAGGTGCATGGTTCGTTTTAATTAAATAAAAACAAATGTCAAATAATAATGGAAGATATAAGTCATGACAATGGACTGAAAGAAAAATATGTGTATAGAATAATAATGTTTTAGTGTTGAGTATTGTCTTAAAAATATTATCATGATACCAAAAAAAATGTATATAAAGTTTGTAAATAAATGAAAATAATGGTACAATGTTGTTTTATTTTCTACAGAAGTCAGAATATTTAACATTGCAGAGTATACAGGATTATGACAATAAAAAGCACACTTAATCCAAGGCTTTGCCTTTACGATAGTGTGTTATAGTTTTAAAAACAAAGCTTGTTGTAGATCTTTTTTCTTCCACGGTGAACAATAGCCATGACAAGGCTATTGTCTTGTTTCGGATCATTATCACTATCATAATCATAAGCAGCATGATCTATATCACTATTATTATAATCACCGTAATTATCCTCAATATTATTCTCAACATTACTAAAATCAGTTAAATATTCCTGTTCCTCTTCCTCTTCCAGTTCCTTTTCCTCTTCCTCTACAGTGTCATGTAGAGTCTGCGTGGCTTTTGATAATGTTAAGGTTATTTTTGAACATTGAATTATTTTCAATAGTAGTATTGTTTTGTGTGCCGGCCCCGTGGTGTTGGGGTAGCGCGCCTGCCTCTCACCCGGAGGCCCCGGGTTCGATCCCCGGCTCCGCCAGGGATTTTAAAACTGACGTGAGGGTTGGAACGGGGTGCACTCAGCCTCGTGAGGACAACTGAGTAGCTGTCTGACAGTGAGACAGCGCCCCGATCACGAATACCAAGATTAACGGCCGAGGGGACCCGACGCGCTGATCACGCGTCACCCCAATATCTGCAGGCCAAATGGCTGGGCAGCGGTCGCTTGGTCAGCCTTAGCCCGTCATGGGCTGGATAGTGCCAGGGGTTGACTTTTTTTTTGTTGTTGTATTGTTTTGTAGCACTTGCTTTTTAGCATTTTTATGATTTTCTGTTGACAGCAACAATGTTTCATGTTGTACACTACATTGATGATCACTGACAATTAAAACCTCACTATTTTTACTTTTTAGTTCACTGCGACATTGTTTTGAACGTTGTTTCGAACAACGCCAAATAACAGTTCCATTTTTATTGGTTCGTTTCACAATATATGAATATCCTTTATAGAATGCATGAGGCTTACCATACCTAGTCACTGATACTTCCGTGTCAACTTTCAAGCATAGACTAAGCTCTAGTAAATACAACTTGACAATAAGAACAATAGTTTAATGTGGGAGCATATATGGATGCAAATGTGGGAAGCAAAAAAAAAAGTGGGAGCAAATGTGTGAGCAAAAAGTGGAAGCAGAAAGTGCGAGCAAATGTGGGAGCACAAATAATAAACTTAGTTATAACATAACCTAACCTAAGCTAACTTAACTTAACCTAACCTAACTTCACCTAACCTAACCTAACCAAACTTGAAAGTGGGGGCAAATATGGGAGCACAAATAATAAACTTAGTTATAACCTAACCTAACTTCACCTAACCTAACCTCGCCTAACCTAACCTAACCTAACTTCTCCTAACCTAACCTAACTTCACCTAACCTAACCTAACTTAGCCTAACTTGAAAGTGAGAGCAAATGTGGAAGCAAAAATGTGGGAGCAAATATTGGAGCAACAAGAGGGAGCAATTGTGGGAGCAAAAATGTGGGAGCAAAAAGTAGGAGCAAAAAATTGGGAGCAAAAAGTGGGAACAAATGAGGGAGCATATGTGGGAGCAAAAATTGGGTAGCAAAAATTGGGAGCAAAAAGAGTGTGCAAATGTGGGAGCAAATGTGTGAGCAACAAGAGGGAGCAAATGTGGGAGCAAAAAAAGTGGGGAGCAACATGTGGAAGCAAAAAAGAGGGAGGAAATGTGGGAGCAACAAGAGGGAGCAATTGTGGGAGCAAAAAAGTGGGAGCAAAAAGTAGGAGCAACAAGTAGGAGCAAAAAAATTGAGAGCAAAATGTGGGAGCAAAAAGTGGGAGCTAATGAGGGAGCAAATGTGGGAGGGAAACAAAGTGGGAGCAAAAATTGGGGAGCAAAAAGTGGGAACAAAAAGTGGGGAGCAACATGTGGAAGCAAAACGTGGGAGCAAATGTGGGAGCAACAAGAGGGAGCAAATGTGGGAGCAAAAAAGTGGGAACAAATGTGGGAGCAAAAGAGGGAGCAAAAAGTGGGAGCAACCATGACTGGTTGTTAAGACTATTATTTCAACCAATGCACATGAATTAAATTTTGGTAGAGTAATCTGAGTAATAATAATATTATTATTATTAACAATAATGAAAATAATAAAATTTAAAAAATAAATTGTAATTATATTTTTCAAGGTTGAATTTTCAAAGTACTGTCGAGAATAATAACTACATGAAACAGATTCAGAGAATTCTAGAGTACGTATGTTTAGTCATTGGCTAGGAGTGATATAGAGATAGCTAACCTAACGTAACCCCAGCTCACCTAATTTAACCTAACTTCACCTAAGCTAATATTATACAAGTTTAGACTTGATTTAAGACTGGCTATGATGTCTCAGATGAATGGTGGTGAGAGGTTGGACATAACGTTTTATTAAACAAAAATATTTACGTTTTTTGCCGGCCTCCCACCACTATTCATCTGTGTGGCAAAAAATGTAATTTTTTTAAATAACCCGTTATGTCCAGCCTCCCACCACCATTCATCTGTGACGTCATAGCCAGTCTTAAAGCAAGTCACAACTTATATAACATTAGCTTAGGTGAAGTTAGGTTAAATTAGGTGAGCTGGGGTTAAGTTAGGTTAGCTAGCTCTATATCATTCCTAGCCAATGATTAAACTTAAAGTACTCTGGAATTATCTGAATCTGTTTCATGTAGTTATTATTCTTGACAGTACTTTGAAAATTCAACCTTGAAAAATATAATTACAATTTATTTTTAAAATTTTATTATTTTTATTATTATTAATAAAAATAATATTATTATTACTCAGATTACTCTACCAAAACCCCACCAACTTGGACCCATTATTGGGGAGCCAGGCTCTGCCTGTCAAAAGTCAGGACAAAGGGTGAGTGATAGAGGAGTAACACCTCTCAAAAAACCTTGGGCCAGCTGACCCAGCTGGTAGTACCTTGTAAGGGTCCCTTGCCAGGGTTACGGTGAAGACCTCAACGGCAGCTACAGTGGAGAAGATATTCTTCGGTACAGTGTAGAAGGCGGAAGAAGCATCCTAGTGCTCGGAATAATTGAGTAAAAGGTATATGCACAAATTGGGGCATATATCAGATGCAGCGTCTGTTCTCCATGTTAGGAGCGGCTGCAAAAGGCGTCTGTTCTTCATGTTAGGGGCGGCCTCATGAATACCTGGCAGTAGGTATAAAATGCCCTTGACGACAGGCGTAGCAACACGTCGGTTGAGGTATTTTAGTCGTTTCCAACATGCAGTTGACTCCTCTTCATTCAGATATAAATGCTAGGGCGTCCCCTCTAAGCGACGCGCACCGTTTTCGCCAGAACGATGTGGAAAATGGACGAGGGCTACCGACGCATCGTCGACGTCGGCTAAAGAAGCTAGACCAACATAAATCAAATCGTATCAGGCTAGCCACTGTCAACATTGGGACAATGACAGGCCGAAGCCGAGAACTGGCTGCCTCTTTGAAGCACCGGAATGTGGACATAGCTTGCGTTCAAGAAACCCGATGGGCAGGTGCAAAATCAAGAGATATCGGAGAAGGCTACAGGCTAATCTATAATGGTAAGAAAAGTGCAAATGGAGTCGGTGTCATTGTAAACCAGTGGATTCGTGACACCGTCTCTGAAGTAGCACGCATCAGCGACCGCCTGATGTCAATACAGATAACCTTGGGGACCATTTTAATCCGAGTTGTGTCATGCTATGCTCCACAGACTGGTTGCCTTGAAGATGAGAAAGACAAGTTTTGGAACGATCTAGAGGGACACATTCAAGCTGTTGATGATAGCGAAATTCTTTTCATTGGTGGAGACTTAAATGGACATGTTGGTCATGAAAGAGACGGATTTGAACGAAATCATGGAGGCCATGGTTATGGTTGCCGTAACAATGATGGTATTCGAATCCTAGAATATGCGGAAGCGTGGGATTTGTCTGTAACTAACACCTTTTTTAGGAAGCGGGATTCACACCTTGTCACCTACTATAGTGGAAGTCATACATCCTAAATTGACTACTGGATGACACGACGAAGAGACCTCGCAATGATACAAAAGTGATCCCATATGACAGCGTTGCTCCTCAACACCGAATACTTGTACTAGATGCCGCAGTCCATATAGATTATGTATCTGTGAGGCCAAGCACGAAGATTGAACGTATTAAATGGTGAAGACTATTAGAACATCAAGCTACCATCAAAGAAGCATTGATACCACCGCTTTCAAATTCTTCAACGTCATCAGTAGAAGATGGCTGGAACACACTGTCTGAATCCATCAAGACATATGCCACATCCACTCTAGGTGTCACCAAACCAAATCGACGCCTTATTGACAAGCAGACCTGGTGGTGGAATGATGATGTGCAGCAGGTAACCAGGGAGAAGAAAGCTGCTTATAAGACGTGGCACCAGACACGCAGCTTGGAGGATTTAGATCGGTACCGGGCTCTCAAGTCCAGTGCAAAACGAGCTGTAGCAACTGCAAAAGCAGCACATTTCAAAACCATCTACGACGAGCTGGATAAGTCTGGTAGCACAAATAGAATCTACAAACTTGCCCGCGCTCGTGAGCATGCCTCACACGATCTCGGTCATGTTATCAACATCAAAGACAGAAATGGGCTCCTCCTACAAAAGAGACATGACATACTATGTCGCTGGAAGGAGTATTTTGAGGATATATGCAATACGGAGTTCCCTCATCCACCTCTACCGACAACTGACCCTATCCACGACCCTGTGCCCATTATCACTACCGAAGAAATGTCCACTACCATGAACGAAATGAAGTCGGGGAAAGCGCCTGGTGCAGATGATATACCAGCCGAAGTATGGAATCTCCTGGAGGAACAAGGTGTAGTATGGCTTACTGACTTCTTCAACAAAATTATTATGGAAGACACAGTACCAGAGGCCTGGATAACCAGTATCAAAATTCTTATTTGGAAAGGAAAAGGAGATATACTGGAATGCTCAAATTATAGGCCAATCCGCCTCCTATGCCATACTATGAACATTTTTGAACGTGTTCTTGATGCGAGGTTAGGAAACATCCTCACTGGTTCATCTAACCAGTGTGGCTTTGTTAAAAACAGCGGAACAACAGACGCTCTCCATGCACTTCGTCTATTGATGGAACGACACCATGAGAAAAGGAAGACAGTTCACTTAGTCTTTCTTGATTTGGAAAAGGCGTTCGATAGAGTACCACATGATCTCATCTGGCTGGCACTGAGGCTACACAGTGTACCAGAAGCCTATGTAAACTGGGTGAAACTTCTGTATCGAAAGACAACAAGCTCAGTGCGGAGCGCAGCAGGAATGTCCGATACCTTCCAAATCACTGTTGGTGTCCATCAAGGATCAGCCTTGTCCCCCTTGCTCTTCATACTCTGCATGAACGCCATCACAAATGACATCCAAACCAGGCATCCATGGACATTATTATATGCGGATGATGTCATGTTAGCTAACGAGACCCGTGGGCGCCTCGAACAGCAAGTACAAGAGTGGAAGATACGCCTTGAAAAATTTGGGATGAAATTGAATCTGAAGAAGACGGAATATCTGGAATGCGGTGACCAAACTGATGGCACGATCACTGTTGGTGAGGTTCAACTTAATAAAGTGACCCAATTCAAATACCTTGGGGCATGCATCACCTCAGACTGCAGCACGATTCCTGATGTCAAAACAAGAGTCACTGCCGCATGGATGAAATGGCGCCAAGTTACTGGAGTCCTATGCGATAAGAAAATTCCATTGCATTTAAAATCTAAGGTATATCGCACAGTGATTAGACCGGTGGCCCTTTATGGATCTGAATGCTGGCCTACAACATCGAAGCACGAACCGGTGTTTCATGTAATGGAAATGAAGATGTTGCGGTGGTCCAATGGTATGACTCGACTGGACCATATTAGGAATGATGCCGTGCGGAAGGATTTCAAGGTTGCCCCAATCACAGAAAAAATGCGTGAATCACGTCTGCGGTGGTATGGACATGTGCTCCGTAGCAGTGAAACCTCAGTTGCTAAGACTGCCCTTCAACTAAATGTGGAGTGTCGTCGACCTCGAGGGCGACCTCAAATACGCTGGTTGGATAGGGTGAGAGATGATATGCGGCTCACTAAACTTCGCCCCCGAGACGCTATGGATCGATTGAAGTGGAGTAAACATTGCAGGAAGGCAGACACCACATAAGTGGGAAAATGCAAAGAAGATGATGAGATTAATCTACCAAAATTTAATTCATGTGCATTGGTTGAAATAAAAGTCTTAACAACCAGTCATGGTTGCTCCCAATTTTTGCTTCCTCTTTTGCTCCCTCATTTGTTCCCACTTTTTTGCTCCCACATATTTGCTCCCACTTATTGCTCCCCACTTTTTGCTCCCACTTTTTTTGCATCCACATTTGCTCCCTCCTGTTGCTCACACATTTGCTCCCACATTTGCTCCCACATTTGCTCCCACTTTTTGCTCCCAATTTTTGCTCCCCAATTTTTGCTCCCACTTTATTTTCCCTCCCGCATTTGCTCCCACTTTTTGCTCTCAATTTTTTTGCTCCTACTTTATGCTCCCACAGTTGCTCCCTCTTGTTGCACCCACAATTCCTCCCACTTTTTTGCTTCCACATGTTGCTCCCCACTTTTTTTGCTCCCACATTTGCTCCCCCTCTTGTTGCTCACACATTTGCTCCCACATTTTCTCCCACTTTTTGCTCCCACTTTTTGCTTCCCAATTTTTGCTCCCACTTTTTTTTGCTCCCACATTTGCTCCCACTTTTTGCTCCCAATTTTTTGCTCCTACATTTTGCTCCCTCAATTGCTCCCTCTTGTTGCTCCCATAATTCTCCCACTTTTTTTGCTTCCACATTTGCTCTAACCTTCAAGTTAGGCTAAGTTATGTTAGGTTAGGTGAAGTAAGGTTAGGTTAGGTGAGGTTAGGTTAGGTTATAAATAAGTCTATTATTTGTGCTCCCACATTTGCCCCCACTTTTAAGTTTGGTTAGGTTAGGTGAAGTTAGGTTAGGTTAGGTTAAGTTAAGTTAGCTTAGGTTAGGTTATGTTATAACTAAGTTTATTATTTGTGCTCCCACATTTGCTCCCACTTTTTGCTTCCACTTTTTGCTCACACATTTGCTCCCACTTTTTTATGGTTCCCACATTTGCATCCATATATGCTCCCACATTAAACTATTGTTCTTATTGTCAAGTTGTCTTTACTAGAGCTTAGTCTATGCTTGACAGTTGACAAGGAAGTATCAGTGACTAGGTATGGTAAGCCTCATGCATTCTATAAAGGATATTCATTTATTGTGAAATGAACCAATAAAAATGGAACTGTTATTTGGCGTTGTTCAAAACAACGTTCAAAACAATGTCGCAGTGAGCTAAAAAGTAAAAATAGTGAGGTTTTAACTGTCAGTGATCATCAATGTAGTGTACTACATGAAACATTGTTGCTGTCAACAGAAAATCATCAAAATGCTATAAAGGAAGTGCTACAAAACAATACTACTATTGAAAATAATTCAATGTTCAAAAAAAATCCTTAACATTATCAAAAGCCACGCAGACTCTACATGAGGACACTGTAGAGGAAGAGGAAGAGGAACAGGAAGAGGAAGAGGAACAGGAATATTTAACTGGTTTTAGTAATGTTGAGGATAATATTGAGGATAATTATGGTGATTATAATAATAGTGATATAGATCATGCTGCTTATGATTATGATAGTGATAATGATCCGAAGCAACACAATAACGTTTTCATGCCTATTGTTCACCGTGGAAGAAAAAAGATCTACAACAAGCTTGGTTTTTAAAACTATAACACACTATCGTAAAGGCAAAGACTTGGATTAAGTGTGCTTTTTATTGTCAGTTTTTTAGCGTATGGCTTTTATTGCCGGGAGTGTCCGAGGACATGTTCAGCTCGCAAGTTTCGTAGCTGCTTCGAGACGGACACCCAATGGGTGAGCTACAAGTACCGTTGGGGAGGAAATGGGGAATGTAAGGACGAGGAGTTGGAAGGTTACGGCTGTGGCCTATAGTTAGGGACCAACCCCGGCATTTGCCTGGAAGGAAGATGGGAAACCACAGAAGACCATCTTCAAGGTTGCCGGCGGGGGGATTCGAACCTCCTCGCCTCCCGGATGTGAGTGACTGCCAGCAGTCATGCCGTAACGACCACGGCTAACTCACCCGGTTTTTATTGTCATAATCATGTATACTCTGCAATGTTAAATATTCTGACTTCTGTAGAAAAATAAAACAACATTGCACCATTATTTTCATTTATTTACAAAATTTATATACATTTTTTGGGTTTCATGATATTATATTTTTAAGGCAATACTAAACACTAAAACATTATTATTCTATACACATATTTTTCTTTCAGTCCATTGTCATGACATATCTTCCATTATTATTTGACATTTTTTATTTATTTAATTATAACGAACCATGCACCTATTGTTTTTAAAACCTTCATAAATTAAGTGTAAAGGTTGTACAGCATTATGGACTTCATCAAAACACTCTCCGACATATCATTAAACAGTGTAGGCAGAAATGTCTCAAAGTTTTCACATACACAAAGTACACGATCACCATATGCTGTTTTCAATTTCCGAATCTTGATAATGCGGAATGGAATATGCGTTGGCAATTCGCTGAGCTTCTTTGTCTCTAAGCCACATGCTTGACCCACAGCATTCAAAACATTCATTGTAGTAGTCTATAAACAAAAGAAAAGCATATCTATTACACTCTAAAACAGCTTTAATAATATTGCGCAATTAGGGATTTTTCACTATGCATGGCTAATAAATTATACTATTTATGCATGAAATGCCCTAACTGTAGCAGATACTGCTTTTCTGCATATAGCACAAGTGTTGAGTTCTAATGCACACTTGACACAGGCTATCATGTGTCCACAAGGCAAAAATACAACACCTAGTTCATCTTGATAACACATTTTACATAATTGTTGGTCACAATTTTGTATCTGTTCGTGAGACAAGTCTTTTTTCAGCCTGATGTAGTTGCTCGGCATGTTCAAACTCTAAAGTCACTTTTATGTCTTGTGCTGCAATCACGTTTTCTTTACGAATAGTGATCACAAATTCCTGACCTTTAAGCAACAGCATGTATTTACAGTTAGGTAACCAACGAGCGTGTTGCACAAGAGGGTAATCAGTCATTTGCCAATTCTTTCAAGCAAATCCACAATAAAAACATATTGTTTTATCCCCTTCACCAGTATAAAAAAAATCCAGCTTCACTTAGCTGTTTGGTAAGGTGTTTTAATATTAATGGCCAAACATTTTTTAAGATTCTAAACGTTTTTCAACAGAGCTGTACTCTGGGTGTGCTTGTGCCTTTGTCTTGCAAACTCCCAATTTTTCAAAAGCACATGCCAATTCAACACTGTCTATGGCATATGGACCACATATATCGACACTACCGTTGTTGGCTGGAATACATCATTATTATTTATTTGTGATTCAGCAAGGTAAGTAGCGGCCAATGGCCTTGTGGTTCGGTAAAATGAATACATGGGTATGTTACCCACTTGTTTTCCAAGCATGAAAGGACAACAAGGAGACCATCGCAAATGGTCTCTAAAGGGATCATGCCCTTCTTCCCAGTGTGAAAGTTCAATACGACGAAACACACGTCGCACCACATCTTCTCGGTTCAAGTAAAAGAAACCGGCTTTTGCAAGTTTATGTGTAGACAAAAAGCTTACAGGCCAGGATTCAAATGTTCACCAATGATCATGTTCTGATTTTAAATTTAACCGACGTGGTAACCCAACTTGCTCACTTGTTGTATTTCGTACTAACGCCATATGTTATAATAAAACTTTTTATTGCAAGTTTTTAACGTTGCACAAGAGCACAGAGTACTTTAAATCATAATGTATGCTTGTTCACTGTCTGTCCACTACGTTAATGGCGCATGACCACACCTAAAAAGATACAAAATAACCCATCACTCAATCAGTCAATCAATCAATACTTGTAATTAAACTTTAACGTTAATTGACATTAATATATCAAAACACCATTAAAAATAAACTGTATGTTGGCACTAACAGTAACCCATGCACTTATTTTCTTTTTATAAAGCTTTAGTCATTTACATCCCCCTTTAACCAATATATAAACAAAAAATGAATGTCATGTCAGTTTGTTCAGATTATCTTGTTCAAACCTGTATATATTTGTTGAGTCCATAGGGAACCGCCCATAAATTAAATTTATTTTTTTATTTTTTAAAATCCAATATGGCCTTATACATTCTCGGTAAACTGCCAATATGCTCTTGTACCGGTTGACAAAACATAGTCATTAATCAAGAAAGCAATCATTGTACCAGTCATGTACAGGTAATGAATATTTTTTTGTCTATGGTTTTTCATTAGTGGTAAAATGGAATAGCATTTTAAGTTAGACTTACCTGAGTTTTCAATAGTTCACTGCCTGGAAACAATGGTTGCACTCTACTGCGTCTTAGGTTTTCAACAACTGCTACGGTGGTAAGGCTTTTCTTTCCAAGTTTCTAAAAATAAATAAAATAAACCGCTATAAATACCTAAATTCAGGTTAATACATACATTTCATAAAATAAAATAAAATAGTATCAAACAAAAAAACGAAACAAGTTAGTTTAAAAATATAATCTCACCTTCACTTGCAGTGGCTTGTTACTGTTTCCTTCTAGTGGGCCCAAAAGCGCAATGGTTTCTTGTATCTCTGACATGTAAAGTATACCGGTTATCTGCTAACAAATAAATAAATATATAAAAATCATTAATTACCTAATCAATAACTACAAATTTAAGGTTCAGTAGCATGACATTATTAAAATAATCATTCATAGGTACTTACCAAAAAATTAAATTATTTTTCTTCCAAAGTACAGTTCAGAGCACTACTGTATACGTCCGTGTGCTAAAATGGCAAGTGCATGACTAACGCAATCGTTATCAATTAGCCTAGCAACAGAGAGAATTGCATTTTCTCAGCGTTTTCACCTTGAAATGTTGTCTCTTTCACACGTGTTCCCACGCCTCTTCACATTCCTCAATCTGAATAAAATTCGTGTACCCTATGCTAGTTTCATGATTTTAATAAGGAACCAAAATGGCTTCCTCTTATACATCGGTAGTACGTGCGTCTAGGAACCAAAATGGCGGTCTCTCTATTTAAACGCCAGACCTCCTAGCCTCTAGCCGGTCTGTTTAAACGACAGACCTGCTAGCCTCTACCAGCCAAGTAACATGACCGTTTACTTCCTGCCCACGTAGACATTCTTGTGTTATCAGTAGTCACTTTGACAAGGCCTGGCCAGGTCGTGGATTGAGTGCAAGCAAGCAACACAGTTCTGTAGCATTCAAAACGTGTGTGTCTTATTATCATTATTATTATTATTATTATTATTATTAAACATTTTACTGTAATAATAATTACTAGCAAGCGGCCATCCTCAATACATGATCATGTTAACCATATACTTTCACCCGAAAACACATGACTTTACCCAGTTCAATATTTACTTTATAACATTTCAGGCCAATGACCTTACCGTTTTGGCTCTTTGCGTACATGCACATGACTTGGTCGAGCAAATGTTATAGGTTTCCATATTCTAAACCCATTTACTGTACCAGACAGCAGTCTCGCTTATTACCGTTTACTAGCATGCTAAAGATCCCCTTCAGGGGTAAAAAAATCCTAGCACACTTAACACATTTTCAAATATTTGCCTCCATCCGTCATAGGAAATGTCACAAAACCAACCGTCATAAGCTGCCCCCGCCATCCCACCAAAATAGCAATTCTTTTCTTCCGGGCACGGCCACCGAGATCGCCAACGTCTAAGAATCACTTGGTCATATCCTACAACCATCTGTTGTGTCAAAGAGCGATCTCGCTCTTCACCGTTAACTAAAACGTTAAGATCCCCTTCAGGGGTAAAAAATCTTAGCATGCTTGTCACATTTCAAAATATTCGCCTTCATTCATTCGTCATAGGAAAAAATATCAAAAAGCAACCCCTCGTTTTTCCATACATCGCCCCCGTCGAAATAGCCATTTCCAGTATTCACCATGCTCAGTCATAGCCTCGTTGTAACATACGTCAAGCGCTACCGGCTCTCTGTCTACAAACACTCTTTTATTAAAAAAATGCATAGTTTTTTTTTGTCCTAGAGACTTGACATTCATTTTCCTGCTAGAGGGGGTAGGGACCTTTCATTTATGTCCCACAAACTTATTTGTCAACTTGTTAGTTTCCAAAATAGTAAACATTCAAAATTTAAGTGTTTTTAAATAAATCTCAAAATATTAAAAAAATATTATAAAAAATAAAGGTCATAGAGACCATTCGTTTCAACTATGGCATAACATTTTATCATGTTTGGTTTTCAAACTATCGCCTACTTCCGAAAACAAAATTTTTCAAAAAATTTTTGGAAAATATAACGAGTGGTCTATAGGAAAGAGAACGTCAGCTCGAGTCCAACGACACCTCATTTCTTAAAATCTGACCATCCGATCGCCAATTATCACCAATGTTCGCGAGAAAGTAGTCTATCATTTTTTTCCCTTCTACACGCTTGAAACTTGCTGCCCACCTAGAGAGCATACCCACCTTTCATTAACGTCAAACAAACTTTTCCCCAAAATTCACCGTTTCCAAAATAGCGCCAATCCAAAAACCAAACATTTTCAAAAAAAATACCAACACACAATCTTAGCAATCAGGACGTCATCTCAACGCCAACAATACTTCGTTCGTTAAAATCCGACCGCGCGTTCGGGAGATATCGGCAAAGTTTATATGAAAGTAAGCGACTAAGCAGAACTCTCTATACCCCACTACTACTACACAGTTTTAGTCCTACAGGCTTGAAATATATTTTGGTGGTAGAGGACATAGGGACTTTTTATTTATGTCAAACCAACTTTTTTTTGTAAAAATCCTAGTTTCCAAAATATAGAAATTTCAAAATTGGACTGTTTTCAAAGAAACATAAAAAAATAAAAAGATTTATTATATAAAATAAATGACATAGAGACTGTTCGTTTGAGCCATAGAACAACATTCTATCTTGTTTGGTTTTCAAACTATCACCTACTTTCAAAAACAAACATTTTCAAAAAATATATATATAACGAGTGGTCCATAGGAAAGAGGACGTCAGCTCGAGCCCAACGACACCTCATTTGTCAAAATCGGACCAGGCGTTCGAGAGATATTAATTATTTTAAGATGTACAGTCGGGTACAAATAAAATGGGTGGGGCAGAACTCCTAGTAGCCCCCTACTAGTGGGGTAACACTCCATTGCACTTGGCAGCTAATGAGGGACATGTAGATCTGGTTAAAATATTATTAGACCATGGAGCTGTTGTGGCTGCTACAAACCAGGAGGGTGACACCCACTGCGATTGACAGCTGGTACGGGACATGTAGATGTGGAGTGTAACCCTCCTGGTTTGTAACAGCCACAACAGCTCCAGGGTCTAATAATATATTGACCACATCTACATGCCCCTTATCAGCTGCTCAGTGCAGTGGAGTGTTACAATCCTGGTTTGTAACAGCAACAACAGCTCCGAGGTCTAATAATATATTAACCACATCTACATGTCCCTTATCAGCTGCTCAGTGCAGTGGAGTGTTACCCTCCTGGTTTGTAAGCTGGCAGCTATGTCCACAGTAAACTTGAATTAATCCAGGATTTCCCTTCCTGTCTGGTATATTTATATGTCCATGGTCTAATAATATATTAACCACATCTACATGTCCCGTGTCTGCTGCCCAGTGCAGTGGAGTGTCACACTCCTGGTTTTTAACATCCAGATCAGCTCCATGGTATAATAATATATTAACCACATCTGCATGTCCCTTATCAGCTGCCCAGTGCAGTGGAGTGTCACACTCCTGGTTTGTAACAGCCACAATATCTCTATGGTCTAATAATATATTAACCACATCTACATGTCCCTTATCAGCTGTCCAGAGCAGTGGAATGTCCCACTCCTGGTTTGTAACAGCCTCAACATCTCCATACGCAGGGTGTCGAGCGATAAGGGAAATACGGGAAATACGGGAATTATACGAGAATTTTAGTGACCCGGGAAAAATACGGGAATTATACGGGAAATTCGCACTTGATACGGGAAATCTTGAAAAGTCTCATAATGCCCGACTTCTTAGCCCCCGAACGCTCGGTAGAGTCCTCCCGCTCAATCTTCTATTTCGCCGGCAGACCGCGATGCCACCCGCAATTTGCGCCACCGACAGAGCGCTAAGTGGGATGAGAACCCAGCCAACGTCGAATGCATGCTTTGCCTGGCCGGCCGCCGGCGGTACCCTCTCCGCGTGGGGCTACGCGCGCCGCGCTCGTTGCTGACAATGACATAGAGGAATCAGTCCTCATTGTTATTCACAGAGGAGACCTGGGTTTTTCGACAAGAGCAGCCCTTAATGAAGCTAACAGATCAAGATATCAGAAAATTCCAGACGCGGATGTGCTGAAATTTCGCACCAACTGCCGGTAATTGTACATTCGTATCCTATGGCTGAAAAAATCAAAGAGTGGTCAACTCTTGCTCACGAGAGACCCGTGCTATTTCCTGCCTAGACACTATAGGGGTCGCTGAGTCTCCTAAGTTGGAAGAAGTTACGATCGTCATTGCCCTGGAAATTCTTTGTAATCAGAAGAATTTGCTTTCTGGCGCAATGGCTGACCGCATCAAGAGCAGCTACTCCGCACTTCTGAGACTGCTCTCCGTTACTGCGCGTTTGAAGCAGTTCGACGGAAAAGAGCCACGGTTCGACGTGCTGTGGTCTGAATTAGTGGCTTCAGCACCTTCCTCAGTTCCTGCCTGAAACGATCTCCCAAGCTTCGTTAAAATGATACTGATTTTGTATCACAACAATGCAGCTCTAGACAGAGGTTTCTCCCTGAACAAGGAGTGCATGATCGTCAATCTCAAAGAAGCAAGTCTGATTGGCATGCATAGCCTACTGTTCAGGACGCTGGGATGGCAGCTGGTGCAGTAGAAAAGATAACCGTGAGCAAGAGTCCATTCTGCATGAAGCTCGACGCCGTCTTCAAGGAAACAAAACAGGTGCGAAGCGACGACTAAGGTGGCAGTCGAAAGAAAAGCCACGGAAGGTCTCCAGGAAGGGATAAAAAGTACTGTCACAAGTATTTGTGCTTTGTATAACTGAAGTTCCTAGTAACAATCTTGTATTTGTCAAAGTGACTTATTTAAGTCCTTGCAAACACTCAATGCAAATGCGTTACACATGCATACATTTCAAAAACTACAAACAATATCTCACAGCTCGCGACATTTTACTATCAAACACCCGTTACCAACATGTGGCTACAAAATACACCACACGAGTGACAGAATTCTTCTCGTATGGGCAGGCATTGTTTCAGTCGCTCGTTAACCACTGTCTGTGTCGGATTTCCTTTCATTGTCATTGTTTCGTTACTTTTACTTCGCCGAAGTTCGACCCGAGGACTGGACACATCCCGTACAGCACGAACAGAAAGAAATGCTGAAGGTGGTCTGGATATCGTGGTGGATGAAATGATTATTAACCTTGGCAATTCATCAAGCTCTGACAAAGACAATGATGGTGGTGATGATGATAGGGACAGTGAAGGAATGGAGGGTGTCAAAGAACCCCTTGCCAAGTGACTGAGGATAATTTATTTATTGGTGTCAGTTCGCTTGCGTCAATCGATAATAGACCACAGGCTATTGTTTCCCTTCATAGTGTTCAAAATACCGTCCGTCATTCAATAGCCTACAACTCGAAAATATAAAACCATGGCAATAATATCGCCACAGAGGGGCTTGTTTGAGTGCGCAGTGCTAAATATGTCTTTACCTTAACTTTACTTTTGTATTATCACGAAAGCTAATATTAAACGTAGAGAGTCGCGATTAAGTGAGTGTGCATGGTGTAATCTGTCAACTACTGCAGTAAGCTGTGAACGACCTCCACTCAGACTCTTGTTTCATGTTAAAGGATAATCATTGCATGGTGAGTGTTTTAGCTGTAGAGTATTTGCCCTCTTTGTCGTATTTATTGAATTGAATACCGATGATAAAGATATCATAGCTTCGGTGTGTAATTCATTTATTCATCTAAAAGTATCGTATTTCTCTGTGAATGTCCTCGGCGTTGACGCAGGACCGTTTTTTTTAATATATTACGTATAATTGTACAGAAATAATGTCTGAAGTATATAGCGCGGTGTATTATTCAAATCAGTTGATTTACAACAACTCTAAAAACTTAGCAACACAGCTCAGCTGTTCCAAGCTCCCGGCATATCCTTCGCGTTGTTTCCTTCGAAATACAGGGTGTAGGTGAGAAGCATGCTCAGAATTCTTGCCGTGTGGCGGTTGGACGTAGCGTCTTGTTATGTGGCGACCGTAGGTTGCGGAGAGGAAAAGCGGGGCAATGTGATAGGGAGGCTGTCAGTACCGAATGCGCGGGGTTAGCAATACTGTATTTGTCGCATAATTTACGCGTGTAATAGCGGACACACCTCCAATTTTACTATGAAAGTCGTGATCTAAAAAGGGATAGTGGGTGGGTAACATTTATTGCTACATGACCCCCAAAATTATTATTCATTATTACAAAGGGGATTTTGACTATTTTCAGTACTGTAGAAGATTGTATCGCCTTGTTCCGGGCTCCTATAGAGCTTATATTTTCTTTCGATCTTTCATTTGCCATAGGACGCGCCACCGGCGTATGGTTATGCATTACCAGCTTCTGGTTTAGTAGTCAGGTAATGGAAGCAATGGGAAGTATGTATTACAATTTTCCTTGCATATAACTAAGCAACTAATTGTTGTTAAGAGAACGTAAAATGCACCAAGAATGATATGATCTTCAGCTGTGTGCAGTGAGAAGGCTCTGCATGTGTTCATTCCTTATGTATTAATGATGCGAAATGTCAGCTAACGTTGTGCCACATACTACACTCGTAGTTTCTAAATGTTGCAAATTTTCCCGTAAATTGCAGCAGTTTATGTTTTAATTGCTTATAAGATCGTGACAAAGAAAGTGTTCCTCCAATTGAATGATTGTATTTAACTGTATGCACATCGTATAATCTTGGCGAAGTGTATTTTTTCACGGAGCAACTTAACACCGTAGTAGGCACGCAGCTTTTTGTATTAAGTTTTCTGGCATCTTGTTTTAAATTATTGACTAACATATTTCTAAATGCAGACAATCCATACCTCCATTAGGATTCGAGTTCCATAATTCATGCAAAATGAGGTCCTTCGTTTGTGAAATTGGGGTCATAACACCCCTACCCTTTCAGTGATTACCGTATGGTACTTTACGTAGACCAGGGTGAAGATGTAAATGAGCATTAAAAAAATGTTGCCAGTTGTTTGGTTTATTAACTTGCGGTAATATCATCCATAGGTAATGAAAACTGGGCATGGTTGGATTTTAAGGTAGAGCCGCATGTGCTATCAAATCGCTTTCTTGCAATACCTGGAATATGTATAGAATTATAAAATGATTATTGGTTAAATAAGTGTTAATAGATAGGCTATTATAATTATAATGATTACATAAATATTAAAGAAGAAACGATGCGTTGTTAGTAAATATTAGGCCTACCGGTACGGCGAATAGCCTACAACTCGTAGCTTACGTCACAATTTAGCATTTAAACGGGTCACCTTAATGCATAATATGCCAATATAACAACCGGATAGCAAATTATAGTAATATTCTCACATATAACATATATAATTTGCACCAACTTAATTATTGTAGTCTAAGATATGTTAGACCAATGCCGTTTGAAATGTGCAAATCGCACACTTTTTAGGCAAGCTGTTTGTTATGGTCGTCTCTGATGCGAAGTTCTACTAATTACTCTTTTTGGAGACACTTGTCTTTGGAATATTCATGAAAGGCCAACCCTCTAGTTATTATTTCATAAGTTGAACGCCTAAAAACAAAACCACAATCCGAAATAATGAGGAAGATAATCACGAACGAACGTTTCACTGCCAATGAAAATCAAATGGAGATTCGCGGAACGGAAGTTCGTTATGAATAAGCTTCGATGCCATTTTAACTCGTGGAAGCTCTATAAGGTTACGGTACCATACAATTCAATCACTTCCAGTAAATATTTATTACTAGCGGACCCGTGCGAGAAATCTCGCATGTTCATAAACCACACTTGTCTCCAACAGGTTTATAATGAGACACTTAAGGAGAAAGGTTATGTTTTTTATTTCAACCAAATGATTATAGAACACTATTAACATTTCAGTATAAAGGAACGACCTCAGAATGTTAATATGACATGAAACATGCGTCTCAGTGGCCCGTGGACAGCAAGTATGGAGCGTATTATCCTACATCAACGGTGATTGCTAATGGCACACTTCGTACAACTTTTTTAAAGTCCTTTTTTAAAGAAATTATAGATATTTATGAAATTATAGTGCAATAAGTCACTGCTAATGTCTATTCTCTTTCATTTGAATGCTCATTTGTCACGATCGGTCGCTTGTGAGCGCCGCAGGAGGGATGCATACTACTGAAATAATATATATGAAGATGTGACACTCCTATTCTCTACTCTCTCAACCCTCCTCAGTAGTGATGGGCTGCGAGTGGACTCGCGAAGAATCGAGTCTGGAACCGTAAAACTCGAGATACTCGAGTCCGGAATCGAGGCCGAGGACGTTGTCAGCGTGATCCGTGAGCCATATATGGAAACTACACGATATATAGTAATGTCGGTACGCCTTGGCCAATACAGTAAAGATAAATTTCCTTCAACGTGATGATTTGCTAAGCAGTAGTATATATCGCTGTTGATAACGCCAGTAGTCTTATCGATATCTCTGGTTGAGTGGTTAACGGTGCTAACTTTCTCGCAGCGTGCTGGGGTTCGATTCCCGGCGAGGAGGTATTTTTTAAACTTGATTTTTTAAATTACATTTCTTTCATTATCATAGCCTAGTCGTTGTAATATGAAGCATAGTGTGCATTTTGCAAACGATTTCTCTTGTAAATCACTAGTAGAAAAGTCGTTTGCAAGTTTAGCGAGTGTTGGGAATTTGGCCGCATTCTGTCCTATATCGTAAGTACGGATCGTGACGTCACCGTGGAGACTCGAGTCCTTCGCACGGGTTACTCGTTCAGACTCGGAACTGCTAGACTCGTTTCTCGCGAGTCCAAGCGTCACTCGCGCACATCACTACTCCTCAGTAAAACAGTCATTTATATCAGCTCTCCTCAGGTAAACGGTATTTTATTTGTGTTCGTAGCATCCCATCCCACCTGCGAGAGAGTTCACTCGCGCGCGCGGACGCGCGCTTTGCTCATGCTACGGGTTAGGCCTAAATATCGCCATCACCCGTGAGGTGCGGAAGTGTCTCCAAAAATGCAGTTACACTTACGCCAGAAAATCTTGATTCGCGCTTTAAGATTCATTTTTCAGCCATTCGGTATGAGAACTCTAGTCTTAGAGGGTTCTAAAATATACGGGAATTTGGTGGATTTTTGTACGTAAAATACGGGAATTATACGGGAATTTGAAAAAAGGCCATCGCTCGACACCCTGCCATAGTCTAATAATATATTAACCACATCTACATGTCCCTTATCAGCTGCCCAGTGCAGTGGAGTGTCACACTCCTGGTTTGTAGCAGCCACAACGTCTCCATGGTCTAATAATATATTAACCACATCTACATGTCCCTTGTCAGCTGCCCAGTGCAGTGGAATGTCCCACTCCTGGTTTGTAACAGCCACAACGTCTCAATGGTCTAATAATATATTAACCACATCTACATGTCCCTTATCAGATGCCCAGAGCAGTGGAATGTCCCACTCCTGGTTTGTAACAGCCACAACGTCTCCATGGTCTAATAATATATTAACCACATCTACATGTCCCTTATCAGATGCCCAGAGCAGTGGAATGTCCCACTCCTGGTTTGTAACAGCCCCAACGTCTCCATGATCTAATAATATATTAACCATATCTACATGGCTCTTAAGAGCTGTCAAGTGCAGTGGAGTGTTACTCCTCTGGTTTGTAACAGCCACTACAGCTCCATGGTCTAAAAATATATTAACAACATCTACATGGCAGCTGTTGTGCGGGGCAGATGACTTCTTAGTTTCGCCCCTTAAGGCATGCATATACGTTTGGGAAAAAAATATCACAATTTTAACCAAAAGATTTGTTTTTTTATGGTTCATGCATCTTAGGAATAAAGGATTAACATGCATGAAATCCTCAATATATGTTTACACGCATGTAAAATGTATTTTAAATGTGAAAATTATGTACAATTTTGAAACCATCTGGAATTTCTAAAAATATATGGATTTTGATGATTCCTTCAATGATTTGTCCAGACTTTTATGGAGAATGTTGTGAAGCACAATCATACTTATTACATAATTTTTGAAGTAACTGAACTAAGTTTCCCAATATATTGTAATTTTTTACTATATTTTTTTTTCAAAACACCTCGTATGTTTTTTGTGTTAAAGATATTTCAACGATTGAGGTTCAAATCATTCCCCAGTTCATGCTCTTTCATTTGACATATCAACCATCCTTTTATATCGAAGTTGTTTGGATTGAACATCTGGAAATTGGAGGAATTTCTTAATCTGAGAAAACATGGGTTGACTGTTTGCTATAAGATTACTAGTTACTCATTCAAAATCACACTTCAGAATTCCCCTGCCCCCATATGTGGGGTGTGGTGGCGCAGCGGTCAAGCTGTTGGCCACTCACCAAGGTGGACTGGGTTCGATTCCCGGTCAAAACATGTGAGATTGTCGAAGTGAAATGCCACGTGCCGTTAAAAATGTTTTAGCTTCCCCATATTCACATTCAATTAACCACATGCCATACACAAGTTTACTGTTTATATCGAGAGCATGTTCTTGTCTCTTGGAGGTACCGTACAAAATTAATCTGTTTGAAAACCACAGAATTTACACACTAAACCTATTGGCAAAGCACAGCCAAACCGTTGATTTTCATAGTTAATCACACTCATAGATGAAGTACTGTAGAATAACTAGGGCACGCTAATGCAAATATTAAAATCTGAAGGCAATCTGAATCAAATATTTCATATAAATACTAATTTGAATAGTTACTATGACATGTGTCAGCGCTTGTTGCGAGTTTAGCATGTGAAGCTCTACGAGAGGGGTCAATGTTTACCTTTCTAGCACCACTAGAGCTTTCTTTTCGTTTGTGATGCTGATTTCGACAGAACCTTCACTTTCTCTTCTTACTGCTCCGAGAGTTAGAGCCAATGATGTAATAAATCACTCCCACAAACACGAGATAAACATAAACTGGAAACCGCCATTACTGTTTACCAAAGACCATGTGTAACACAATGAGAACACACAAGTGAAGTATAATATTACTATAATTGCAGAGCAATCTGTGATTGAGGATTGATACTATAAACAAGCCATCTGTCACTTGAACTGAAATAGAGTGCTGTACTTCTCTTCTTATGTTACACCCATGTCAGAAAATGGCGCGCATCGCTCGCTTTAAACCCACTTTAAATGCATTTCTAGTCATCGTACCCATGGAAACCATACATTTTCTGAAAGAAGAGAGTTGAGAGTAACATTTTATGCCACAAACTAAAAATCGAACAATTGAGCAAATATTGCTGTTTTAAACGTTTTACCTTAAAACAACAATAACTATCTTGGCAGCTGTTAAGGGAGATGTAGATGTGGCTAATACATTATTAGACCGTGGAGCTGGTGTGGTTGTTACACACCAGGAGGGTAACACTCCATTGCACTGGGCAGCTCTTAAGAGACATGTGGATGTGGCTAATGTATTATTAGACCATGGAGCTATAAATATACCAGAGGAAGGGAAATCCTGGCTTAATTCATGTTTTTCCTAGACAACGGTATCTCCATCAACATAGATGAAATTTTAAGTAAATTTAAAATATTTCTTTAAATGTATCCATTTCTTTTATTAATATCTTGTTATAATTCATTTCTTGCTGAAGAAGGGCTCATCGCAGTCTGAAACATGTACACAATTAAGTATCAAACTTTAATTGTTTTAAATATTGTCTTTATTAGACAGAATCATTTCTATCATATATGAATAATTCAAACTAAGGAAGCAGCGGAGAATAAAAAGGCCATTGAAACTTGTTACAAGTTGACATTCTACTGGTGAGTCACTTAGCTTAGAGACGAAAACATAGAATTGATGTAACGGCACACGATTTAGAAAAACCGTACTGGTAATAGAAAGGTAGAAGAAATCTGTGCAGTGTGATGAGACAACTGTTTTATTATAGCAGTATTTCCAACATTCCCAATTGAAGTGTTTCATTGCTGCCAATTTCTAGCAAATTTCATCGAGCGGGAAAACAAATATTTTTAATGCCTTAACATGAGAAACATTACATAAGATAGGAATCTCTGTTTCGCGGGCTTATAGGTCGTGTTCCAAGGACATTTTGTCGTCCTGACGTTTCGCTGAATACTGCGTTCAGCATGTTCACAGGTTACATAAAGCGAGGTAAAACAAGTAAACAGAAGATATTTAAATAGTTAACAACCCACACATAGAGGATACCATAGCAACGGCGTACCACATAAAAGTAATGCATCAAGGACAGGGCTGCTCGTCTGTTGCATATTCTCGTCTACGATGGTCAATAAGGGCAGGCTTGAGGGGATTAAGGACTGGAAGCCAAGCTCTGTTCACACGTTCTGCTTCCTCCTTAAGATTGAAGCTGTTAGTATGCTTCAGGATTTCAATGGCCTCCCTTTGTAGCCTGGCATGATAAGACACCGTGGTGGACAGAACTTCGGTGTCTCCATATCTTATATCGTGACCTGCAAGTAGCGAGTGTGCTGCTACAGTGGATTTATCTGTTTGTCCCAGCCGGCTGTGTCGTTCGTGCTCCTTGACGCGAGTGGCAATACTTCTTTTCGTTGTTCCAATATATACTTGGCCACAATCACACGGGATTTTATAAACCCCTGCCGCGGTATGAGGATGTCGCTTATCTTTAGCGGACCTAAACATGTCCTTAATTTTTCGTGTAGGCCTGTATATGGTCTTTATATCATGGGACTCGAGTAGCCTCCCTATTCTGTCCGTGACCTTTTTTATATATGGAAGAAAAGCTCTAGCCAGGGGCTGCTTGTCTCCAATTACCCTTGTAGTTGGACGTCTCGGATGGAGTGCTCGCTGGATATCTTTCTGGCTGTACCCATTCGCGCGTAAGGCCTCGTTGAGGTGTTCAATTTCTTGTTTTAGGCACTGCTTTTCACAAATTCATTTAGCGCGGTCAGCCAGTGTTTTTATCACTCCGTATTTCTGTCGTGGGTGGTGGTTGGACGTCTTATGTAGATATCGGTCAGTATGGGTCGGCTTACGGTAAACTGTATGTCCCAAAGTTAGATCAGCGGTCTTCGTTACCATAACGTCGAGAAACGCGATTTTCAGTTCATTTTCTAACTCCATGGTAAACTGAATGTTCGAGTTCTGGCTGTTAAGATGTTGTAAAAACAGATTTAATTGATCTTTACCATGGCCCCATATTACAAAGGTATCGTCCACGTATCGTAGCCACACTTTAGGTTTCAAAGGTGCGGTCTCTAGTGCTATTTGTTCAAATTGTTCCATGAAGAAATTCGCGATCACCGGACTAAGGGGACTGCCCATGGCGACCCCATCAATTTGTTCATAGAAATCACCCTTCTACAGGAAATAGCTAGCGGTGAGGCAGTGGCGGAATAAGGCGGTGATATCATCAGGAAAAATCCGTGCGATGTACTCCAGGGCTACCTTTATAGGTACTTTCGTGAAAAGAGAGACCACGTCAAAACTTACTAGTAAGTCACCAGCTTCTAGTTGAATAGTTTTCAATTTTTCAATGAAATGGCCGGAATCTTTGACGAACGACTGTGTACCGCCGATATGTGGTTGAAGTAAGGAAGCTAAATGTTTGGCAATGCTATAAGTTGGTGATCCAATAGCAGTCACGATAGGACGAAGAGGAACATTATCTTTGTGTATTTTAGGTAAACCATAAAGTCTTGGTGGTAAAGCTTCACTTCTGGTGGTTCCCTTCTTTACGTTTTCAGGTAGCGAAGATACCTTGATCAGGCCGTTTGTTTCACGAAGAATCCGGTTGGTAGGATCTCTCAGTAGTTTGCGGTAGGTACCCGGGTCTAAAAGTTCCAAAACCTTGGCAGTGTAGTCGTCCATGTCCAAGATAACCGTTGCGTTCCCTTCGTCTGCAGGAAGAATGATTATGCTCTCGTCCATGTTGAGAGTCTTTATAGCCTTTCTCTCCTGAGGTGTGAGGTTACTCTGCGGTGCCGGTGCCTTCTTGATTATACGTGAGGCTTCATGACGGATTTCATCTGCTTGTTCAGATGGTAGCTCACGGATTGCCGCTTCAATATTGGCGACAATGTCTTCCACGGGAATCGAAGGAGGGGTCACTGCGTAATTTCCTCCTTTCGCTAGTATAGAGATTTCCCACTCTGACAGGTGGCGATTGGTCAGGTTAACAATTGTCCGTGAGATGTCCAGCGTAGGCGCAGGTACCGGCGCGGGTTGGTCTCTCTGTAACCGCTCAAACTTTTTCTTCTGCCGGATGCTAGACTGTTCAAATGTTGAATGCATAGAGTAGAAGGTGATACCATCTACATTTTCCCAGTCCTGATATGGGAGTGTGCTGCTGATGCGGTAGTGCAGCTGTAAGAGTGCCTGATCTGTAGTAGCGAGCCCCTTACGTGCAAAGCTTATGCGTTCACGTAATAGCGAACGTTCAGTTCGATCATATATTCTATGGGCTCTAGCTGAGGTTAGTGGTCTCTTCATTTTAATAAACTTGGGAATCTTACCTGTGTCTCGGCATCGAAGAAGAAACGCGAGTGATGACAGAAGTTGCGACTTTTTCTTCCTTAACCTCTCAAAGCGACAAACTAAGTGTGATATTTCCTCCCCGTAGAGGCGAATTAAGTAAAAATGTAGACTTTCACGACAGGCGTTGAAATAGGAATCTCTGTTTCGCGGGCTTATAGGTCGTGTTCCAAGGACATTTTGTCGTCCTGACGTTTCGCTGAATACTGCGTTCAGCATGTTCACAGGTTACATAAAGCGAGGTAAAACAAGTAAACAGAAGATATATAAATAGTCAACAACCCACACATAGAGGATACCATAGCAACGGCGTACCACATAAAAGTAATGCATCAAGGACAGGGCTGCTCGTCTGTTGCATCTTCTCGTCTACGACGGTCAATAAGGGCAGGTTTGAGGGGATTAAGGACTGGAAGCCAAGCTCTGTTCACACGTTCTGCTTCCTCCTTAAGATTGAAGCTGTTAGTATGCTTCAGGATTTCAATGGCCTCCCTTTGTAGCCTGGCATGATAAGACACCGTGGTGGACAGAACTTCGGTGTCTCCATATCTTATATCGTGACCTGCAAGTAGCGAGTGTGCTGCTACAGTGGATTTATCTGTTTGTCCCAGCCGGCTGTGTCGTTCGTGCTCCTTGAGGCGAGTGGCAATACTTCTTTTCGTTGTTCCAATATATACTTGGCCACAATCACACGGGATTTTATAAACCCCTGCCGCGGTATGAGGATGTCGCTTATCTTTAGCGGACCTAAACATGTCCTTAATTTTTCGTGTAGGCCTGTATATGGTCTTTATATCATGGGACTCGAGTAGCCTCCCTATTCTGTCCGTGACCTTTTTTATATATGGAAGAAAAGCTCTAGCCAGGGGCTGCTTGTCTCCAATTACCCTTGTAGGAAATCAAAGGCCAAAATCCGAAAGTGCTCCCGGTTAGAAAGTTTGGAAAAGGGAACAGAACTAATTATTAAGGGATTAAAGCCAATAGTGTATAGACATCAAGTTAGATATGTGTTGGAAATGGAGAATATTGACTCTTTTTTATATCCAATTACTGGCTGGAAAAGGAACTAGAAGATTCGAATACAGATTTGAATTATCGGATCAAAATTAAGCTGGATGCTCTCTAAACTACACCCAGCAAAAATAAGGAAAGAGTTGTGTTCTGTGTGTAAATATGCACGACAAAACAAGAAATTGGGCTGCCCTGTTCGTATTAAACTAATGGATACCAAAGGGACCTAAGAGATTTAAGAAAAATATCAGTTAAAATGTAGAAAAATGAAAATGAATGTTATTACTAAAATAAAGAAAAGAGTGTATTATAATATGTAAAAATTGTAGATATATGTAATTAATAAAACTATTGCATGGGTACCGCTTGTGTTTCCTGTTACCCGCCTGACACACTTAATCCAATCGTCAACCTTCGGCAGTCTCCGGCAATGCTCGGTGAGCTTGGCCTTGAAAAGTAGTTGAAACTAGTGTAGTTGAAAGTATAGTATGACCCGTTTCTTACCTATATGACATTAAAAAATGGGAAATTGGAAAATTGACAAATGTGCAAACAACACAATTCAAAATCCATGTTTCCATATTATGAAATTGAAAAACTTAAAACTGACATTAAAAAAAACTGAAAATGGGAAATTGGAAAATTGACAAATGTGTAAACAACAAAATGAAAAAAAAACCCGGTTGGGGTAGTGATTATGTTGTACAGTAGCCTATAAGACTAGCATAAGGATAGTTGCATGTGCCCTTATATACTTTGTTTATGTGCATTAGCCTTTGGATTAGCTTAAGTTAGGTTTGGTAAAGTTAGGTTTGGTGAGGTTAAGTATGTGACCTCGAAGTTTACTCTTTTCGGAAAATGTAAAATGTAAAATCTAAAATCAAAAAATCTTAAATTTAAAATGTAGAATCTAAAAAATACTAAAATCTAAAATACAAAAAAAAAAACAAATATGTAAACTGTAAAATATAAAAATGTAAAATGAAAATATCAAAAATCTAAAATGTTAAAATGTGAAATGTTAAAATGTAAAATCAAAAATCTTTAAATGAGATTTCTGTGGGTTAGGTTAGGTTATAACTAAGTTTATTGTTTGTGCTCTCACATTTGCTCTTACTTTTTTGCTCACACTTTTTCCTCTCACTTTTTTTTCTCTCACTATTAAGTTAGGTTAGGTTAGGTTAAGTTAGGTTAGGTTAGGTTTGGTTAGGTAAAGTTAGGTTAGGTTAGGTAAAGTTAGGTTAGGTGAAGTTAGGTTAGGTTAGGTAAAGTTAGGTTAGGTGAAGTTAGGTTAGGTTAGGTATGTGACCTTGTTGTTTACTCTTTTCGGAAAATGTAAAATGTAAAATCTAAAATCAAAAAATCTTAAATTTAAGATGTAAAATCTAAAAAAAAAACTAAAATCTAAAATACAAAAAAAAAACTAAAATGTGAAATCTAAAAAATGTTAAATGAAAAAATCAAAATTTAAATGTTAAAATGTAAAATGTTAAAATCTAAAATCGTTAAATGAGGTTTCTTTGGGTTAGGTTAGGTTATAACTAAGTTTATTATTTGTGCTCTCACATTTGCTCTCACTTTTTTGCTCACACTTTTTGCTCTCACTTTTTTTTCTCTCATTTTTAAGTTAGGTTAGGTTAAGTTGGGTTAGGTTAGGTTAGGTTAGGTAAAGTTAGGTTAGGTGAAGTTAGGTTAGGTTAGGTTAGGTTAGGTTAGGTTAGGTGAAGTTAGGTTAGGTTAGGTTAAGTTAGGTTAGGTTAGGTGAAGTTAGGTTAGGTTAGGTTAAGTTAGGTTAGGTTAGGTTAGGTGAAGTTGGGTTAGGCAGAATGGCTGAGGTATGAATCAAAACCCAGCTCCTGTCAGTTTTGCCTCACAAGGCTGAGTGTACCCGTTCCACTCCCGAGACCAGAAATTGAATTTCTTGGCAGAGCCAGGAATCGAACCCGGGCCTTTGCAGTAACATCCAAGAATGCTAGCCACTACAGCAAGAGGTGGACAAAATTAGGCTGGTCTTGATTGTACATGATCAATCAATAATAATAATAATAATAATAATAATAAATATTCCATTGAACCACTTTTCAGAATTTATTGTAATTATTATTATCATCATGATTATTATTATTATTATTATTGTCATGTGTTGTGTCATCTCTATATTACGCCTCGAGTGTTTAAAAGTGCGCAGATTGTCTGTATGTATCTCTCTGTCTAAGGTTGTACAACCCCTAGCTACACACTACCTAGTTCTCTCGTATTGGCTAGTGTTGTTGCTACCTTGCATTTTGTTGTGCAATTTGTTCTGCCATTGGCTCTGCCAATATTTGACGCGAGTTTGGTGCCACTCCCAAACTACACATTTGATATTTCTGAGAGGCTTCTCTCCTCTGTGGGGGACAGAAGCTTATTCAGTCTTAGACGTGCCGAGATGTAAGGCGAACGTGTGTATTCGGGCAGAGGCCCGCCCTCATGGCGCAGCGGAATGTGAGTACGGCTCAATGTATTTCTATCTAACGCAATGTAATTGTTTTTGTTAAACGTTCCTTCTTTTGCTTAATTCTCTTTCCTTTTCAAGATGTTACTGTTAGTATTATAATCCTTGAACCAGATCTCCGAGACCTTGCGTAATGTCATACGGCGGAGTATTTTTGTTGCTTTTGTTATGTACCCTCCTCACAGTTTTATTATTTTGGTTAATACCTGTAAGATTCGAAAGTATTGCGTTTCTACGTCTTGGCTTATATATATTTCCTGTCGGGCTTTGGTGCTCGTCTTTTGCGTCGGTATCTCTTTTGTACCACAAATGTTTCGTTTGATTGGTAGCAATTGGACCTTTGTTTGCGGACAGTATGTGTGAGGTAACGGGACTTATGTCCAACGTCCCACTAATACATGTACCTTTTGTTTATAGAATATATGTGACGGTAGTTAACTGGGATTTCTCCAGCTCCGATGTCATATTATTCTTTTTCTTTATATGTCGCGTTGATGCGGCATTATGTTGGAATATAAGCCTATTTTATTATAGCGTGCTTTCGATTTTTACCGGTCTCTTTCGTCCCAAATCTATTGTAATGTAATTTATCTCTGTATATTTCATTTTCCTTTTGTTTTGTTTTCCTCTTTTGATTTTCGCCGTATTACATAACTTAATGATATTCCCCCTTTTCTTCCCCTTCTTCCTACCTCCGTGAAATCTCTCTTCCCTTTGTTTTACTCCCCTCACTCCTCCGCCATCCCTCAGGTATGTTTACAATAACATCTTGAAAAGCTTCACGTCTCGTTAATGTTCGATTTTTGAATTTTTGCAAGTTTGGCGTTTCTCTCTGGCTTTTGTAAGTTTCATTTTATTTTATTCCATGTTCGTATCTTTTCGTTAGATTCATTGTTGTTGAGCTGTACTCAGTTTCTGTCGTGCTTTTTATATTTCAAATTTTTGAATTCTTTATTCTTGGTATTGGGTTTCTTTTGTATTATCGATTTTATCATAGCTTACCTTTTTCTTTGTTTTAAGTAACTTGTTTATTCCGTGTACACGCTCTTCCTTTTATATTTAATACATTTTTATATTTTAAGTAATATAGCTCCCTTGTCCTTTCATTTCTTATATTTAAGTTCCCCTTCCTTATCTTTTTCACGATTTCGTCAATCTTGTCTTTGTGATGTAACAAAGGCACGATTAACACGCCTCTGGGATTTCTTTAATTAATTTTATGAGATTCTTTTTTTTGCACTTTTGATTATTGCATTAAGCAATTATTTGTTCCCATTTGGTTTTTTGGAAATCATCTTTTGCTCGCTCCGAAAACCTTGGGCCCAGCACCGGGTCGAGCAAGACGTTTTTCCCCCCGTCCATTGGCGACCTCGTTGATTTTATCTTCCACTGCTACTCTGACGCGCATTATTTTTATTATTATTTACCTAGACCTGTAGTGGCGCAATGGTAGCAGAGCTCGCCTCACCCCTTCATACGTCTCAGTCTGGAACAGCTGCTGACAGGTTTCTTGTCATTACCGTGCAGCCTGAAACCCCCGCCCCTCTTTCTCCGAAGTTTTCCCCAATGAAGGTAGGCCCACTTACGGGAACCGTCTCATTAAATCCTACGGTCGCCCCGACCAACCTTGAGCCTCGCGTAATTATACTAACGTTTGGTGTTAGTAAAGTGTTTGTTGTCTCAGTTATGAATGGTCTGTTGAGCTATTATGTGTGTTATGATTGCGAGTTAAGTTTGTTTCATAATTAGGGAGGGTGATTGTTTTATTTTTGTCAGGGGATTTTCAATTTTCGTGTTCATTTAAAATTGTTTATATAAGCTTGATGTTACTATATGTTCAGTATGGTAGTGTGTATTTCGTTGGGAAACCTGCTAGGTGAGGTCTCCGTCGGGATTGGGGTATGGGACCTGTCCCACGGCTTCGACGCCCATTTAGGATGTACATAGATACTACACGATTCGTCAATCTTTAGTATGGGATGAAGTTTGTCACGATGACCTGTAGTCCATTATTTGCGTTTCCATGGTGTTCCAACGACCCACATTCGCATTCTGGTGTAATGGGGAAATTTTGATTTGTTTATGGGAAGGAGTATGTATGTAGTGTTGTTGTTGGTTGTATTTTGAGATGAATGTGTGTGTCAATGAGTTTAATGATTTTTTATCAATAGTTATTTGTGGGTGGTTTCAAATTTAGTTCAATTTTGATTTTATACCCTATTCAATTTAAACTATATATATATATATATATATATATATATATATATATATATATATATATATTACGTACGAACTATTTATTCGTTTTTATTGGCAAGCCAAATATACGATAAGTATTACCCAGAGATAACAACCATTTTAGGTCTACGGCATCCGTAGTATGGGATATTGATGTTCGTGTGAACTACTCTGGCGTGCATTACCCAATTTTCTTATATAAGTATGGGAAAGGCCATACCCTCTGTCTTTAATTTTTATGCGGTACCTCTGAGGTCTACGGCCCGTATATTGACGCAGTGACCATTTTATTTTTGTGGGTTGGTAATATTTATTATTGGGTTTCGTGTTTGATTGATTGTATGTCTGGTCTTGATTGTTTTTATGCGAGGTTTCAGTCAGTTCTTTTTTGGAAGGTATTTTGTAACGTAATTATTTGGTTTTTCGTTCTCTGTCCGGGATGGTATTTTTTGTTTCGACAGCTACTTTGAGTTATTATTCCTTTTTATTTGTTAGTACCTAATGTCATTTGATGAAGGTTATTAGTATATTTTGCCCCTTTACTCCCTCTATGTATCTAGTTAGGCAGGAGACGCCCGTGGCCGCCTGAGTTACACGGAGGATTTCGAAAGATGTGTTGAACTATACTTCTGCCTAAGGCGATTTCCAGTACCTGCCTGCTTTTGTTGAAAGGGGCCGGGTCAACCCATTGTCCAAGCTGCAGACACGACTTGCTATTGTTCGGAGCGCCTGAGATGGTCTGTTGACTTACATTCTTTTCTCATAGTGACAGTGATTTGTTTATTGATATAGTTGTTTACTTTTCATCCAAACTTCTGTTTTACGGTTTTGTGAAATCATGTTTTTATAAATCATTTCAATCTAATATGTTTTCTCTAAGATAATGTGTATTATTTTCCTGTAACTGTCATGTATTTGGAGAGTGTTTCCAGTGGCGATAGCTAGTCTCCAAGTACCTGAGAAGTGGCCGGTGTATCCTTTAGACCCTGTTCACGGCTCGTTACTCTTTTGTCATATGGTCTGGCGAACCTGTCTATTCATACCTTTACTTTCCAGCTGGCAGAATGAATCCACTTTCACTCTTACGCAGCTTACGTAACCCCAAATATTTCCCCGACACAAGCCCTATTTTGTATACAGAGTGCTCCCCATTATATATTTTTTTTGTGATCACGATTTAACCTTTTTTTTCTCTTTTATTATTAGAAAATTGGCTGATCTCCAGAAGGTCGCCATTAAGAAGCCTTCGCTTTCTCCACGTCATCTGGCAGAGTCTAGCTCAAGATTGACTGTTTTATTATTATCATTATTATTTTCTTTTTGGTACATCCATTTTTAATATGTGTGACGTATTGCCGTGCAGTAGAGGTAGGATCCGCCTTTATTTCACGCCAGTACTGATCCTTTATATAATTTGAATTTTTGTTGTTTTAATTTCATTTTAAAGTCTCTTTTTTCTTCCGTACCAAAAAAGGAATAATTTTCCTGATCAGTGAACATCTTCGTGAAAACGTGTGTATGAAAATATATGTGTGTTTGAGAAAAGAGACTTGCGTTTCGTCAAGCCTTTTATGGAAGTTATGACGTTCAAAGAACTTTTAATTAAGCTGCGTCATATGAATAAGAGAAATGTGAGAACATTTTATTATGTCTTAATTTTTCATGTGAGTATCTGGTGTACATGATGTAATCTTCTTTCCTTCACCCTGTTCAAATGTATCTAATCGAAGAATGTTATTTTATATCATTTTGTTATGAAAAGGAAAAAAAAATCGTTTATGCCTTTGTTATGTAAAAGATTTTTTTTGGAGAAAGCGGTGGTATTTGAACCACTTTTCAGAATTTATTGTAATTATTATTATCATCATGATTATTATTATTATTGTCATGTGTTGTGACATCTCTATATTACGCCTCGAGTGTTCAAAAGTGCGCAGATTGTCTGTATGTATCTCTCTGTCTAACGTTGTGCAACCCCTAGCTACATACTACCTAGTTCTCTCGTATTGGCTAGTGTTGTTGCTACCTTGCATTTTGTTGTGCAATTTGTTCTGCCATTGGCTCTGCCAATATTTGACGCGAGTTTGGTGCCACTCCCAAACTACGCATTTGATATTTCTGAGAGGCTTCTCTCCTCTCTGGGGGACAGAAGCTTATTCAGTCTTAGACGTGCCGAGATGTAAGGCGAACGTGTGTATTCGGGCAGAGGCCCGCCCTCATGGCGCAGCGGAATGTGAGTACGGCTCAATGTATTTCTATCTAACGCAATGTAATTGTTTTTGTTAAACGTTCCTTATTTTGCTTAATTCTCTTTCCTTTTCAAGATGTTACTGTTAGTATTATAATCCTTGAACCAGATCTCCGAGAACTTGCGTAATGTCATACGGCGAGGTTCGATTTGTTGCTTTTGTTATGTACCCTCCTCACAGTTTTATTATTTTGGTTAATACCTGTAAGATTCGAAAGTATTGCGTTTCTACGTCTTGACTTATATATATTTCCTGTCGGGCCTTGGTGCTTGTCTTTTGCGTTGGTGTCTCTTTTGTACCACAAATGTTTCGTTTGATTGGTAGCAATTGGACCTTTGTTTGCGGACAGTATGTGTGAGGTAACGGGGCTTATGTCCAACGTCCCACTAATACATGTCCCTTTTGTTTATAGAATATATGTGACGGTGGTTAACTGGGATTTCTCCAGTTCCGATGTCATTTTATTCTTTTTTTATATATGTCGCGTTGGTGCGGCATTATGTTGGAATATAAGCCTATTTTATTACAGCGTGCTTTCGATTTTTACCGGTCTCTTTCATCCCAAATCTATTGTAATGTAATGTATTGTGCCCGTTTAGACCGGAGTCTGCACGACCACATATGCATTTTACCAATAATCAGTCAGCACGAGAGTCAAAATATCCCGGAGCGCCAGATGGGTTAAAGCTAATCGCAAAAACGACATCAAATGAAAAAAATGCTTTACTGATTTTTGGCTCAATGCAACAATAAGGATAGAAGGAGATTCAACTGGGCGTAACACATCACGTAAAATTATCTCATTTTATTTTGAAGTTAAAATTGACTGCAAAAATGCTCAAAGCAGCATCACTCACGTGTGGCAACCCACACTCCTATTTACACAATATACAGAAATTTTCCAAACACATTTGACAATTATTTTTTGGAAACACAAGTCTGATTGTTAGTCCTGTAGACTGTGTTCCAAAATTATTTATGATTAAATCCAGTTCAAATTTAATTGTCTCTACTGGAAATATCGTAGTTCACTGTTTGAATTTTTACATAATATTAACACTCGTAGAATAAATGTTCATAGAATTTTTAACTTTCATTTATTTTTCCAGTTTCAAAAACATATTGTCGAAAAATATTATTATTCTGAATCAACACAAATTATTTACACATATTAATAACATCTGAAAAGTATTTGACCTTGAGCGTAGCATCGAAGAACTGTGCGAAGCACAACAAAAATTAATTGTTCTTCTGACATTAAACATTCGAGAAGTGACTCGATTATGAACTTCAAGTTCCTAACAAAATACATGATTTCTGAATCATCAACTTGATCAATAAATTGTTGAACCATTCAACTATTCAATTTTACACTTGGAATCATTATTATAAAAAATATTTATATTCATGGCCATTTTTAGTAATTTTCTCAACTTGCAATTCTTCGACAGAATGCGGAAATAAGAATTGTAGCTTCATAATAAATTCATTTAGTTCATGGCACTAGGATTGAAAATATCCTTCAAATTATTCGTGGTTAAAGAATTATTTTTAATTGGCAGTGGCTCATTCTATTATTTGTGTAAGAACACAATATTACAACAACAACTGCAAAGGTCTTCCTCTGAAGAAGAATAAACTACTATCATGACAAATCCGGGTTCTAGCAAAATCAAAGTCTAAATGGAATCCGTAAACAAGGTTGAAATAAGAACTGATGGTTTTAAGAAATAACCTTCGGGTCATTCATACGACGAAATGTGTAGTTCCAATACTCCTTCTATAAACCTGAGCCATCGAACCTGCTATTTGATTGATGCTCGAAAAAACCTCTTCATTCCTGCGACTTAAACATGCGCACCTGGGAATGGCATTTCAACTACTCCTCACATAAATTTTCTTCCCAAAATTTATACAATAAATCAAGCCTCTGCTTGTCATCAACACTGGAAGAATAATAAACTTACAAGTTTATTTTATTTTACCATTCAGTTCAACCCGTGAATTTACCATACTTATGAAAATCTTTATTTCACTTTCGAGTGTATTTACGTCATGATTTTATATACATACAAAAATATCCTATTTGATACAAATATCATTTGCTTCCCGTTTCATGCCTCTCCGTGTTATCTGAAAAATATACTTTGCTCATGGCAAATATCAACTGTTCAACCAGAACTGAAATGTTGGTTGAATGCGGGCTTGCGCTAACCACTCTCCTTCGGAAAATCTCCTGTTCCAAACTAGAAATGATTAAACTACATCATAGGCTCTCTCTCAATACATATGATTATTATAAAATATAATGTCCAAGAATTATTTAGAAAAATTATAAAAATTATTATTATTATTATTAGTGGATTATTATTATTTGTATTATTTTAAATGTATTAAATTATCATCTCATTATGTGAGAATCCACATGTTCGAACCTTCGAATATGGAAAAATATCCATTCCTCAACAAAATAAAAATAATTTAACTTTTACAGTTACATCGACGGTTTTCCGTGTCTTCCCAAAAATACGAAATATTCAAATAAATCTTCGTTATGCTCGGTCATCGATCCTAAACTGTTCTGAGTGCTGAAAATACTCAGAATAACTCTAACAAGTCTTGCGTAAATCAAAACTCAGCAATTCTTCTAGGTTTGTGCCGTGTCTTGTGTGGGGTTTCGCCTAGGACACCAAGCTAGGCTCATCGGCGGGCTCTTGGTGTCCCCGCCCGGACCCCCACAGGAGTGACGAACTGCGCGCCACCTCCCTTTATATAAGGTGCAACTGCACCACTTGACTACGAGAACTAAAAGTTCAAGCAGCCTTAACCTCCCTATGAAGGCTTCCAAAAAGATGGTATATTGGCTTTCACGGCCGGTGAATTAAAACTCAGCAATCCTTCTAGGTTTGTGCCGTGTCTTGTGTGGGGTTTCGCCTAGGACACCAAGCTAGGCTCATCGGCGGGCTCTTGGTGTCCCCGCCCGGACCCCCACAGGAGTGACGAACTGCGCGCCACCTCCCTTTATATAAGGTGCAACTGCACCACTTGACTACGAGAACTAAAAGTTCAAGCAGCCTTAACCTCCCTATGAAGGCTTCCAAAAAGATGGTATATTGGCTTTCACGGCCGGTGAATTAAAACTCAGCAATTCTTCTAGGTTTGTGCCGTGTCTTGTGTGGGGTTTCGCCTAGGACACCAAGCTAGGCTCATCGGCGGGCTCTTGGTGTCCCCGCCCGGACCCCCACAGGAGTGACGAACTGCGCGCCACCTCCCTTTATATAAGGTGCAACTGCACCACTTGACTACGAGAACTAAAAGTTCAAGCAGCCTTAACCTCCCTATGAAGGCTTCCAAAAAGATGGTATATTGGCTTTCACGGCCGGTGAATTAAAACTCAGCAATTCTTCTAGGTTTGTGCCGTGTCTTGTGTGGGGTTTCGCCTAGGACACCAAGCTAGGCTCATCGGCGGGCTCTTGGTGTCCCCGCCCGGACCCCCACAGGAGTGACGAACTGCGCGCCACCTCCCTTTATATAAGGTGCAACTGCACCACTTGACTACGAGAACTAAAAGTTCAAGCAGCCTTAACCTCCCTATGAAGGCTTCCAAAAAGATGGTATATTGGCTTTCACGGCCGGTGAATTAAAACTCAGCAATTCTTCTAGGTTTGTGTCGTGTCTTGTGTGGGGTTTCGCCTAGGACACCAAGCTAGGCTCATCGGCGGGCTCTTGGTGTCCCCGCCCGGACCCCCACAGGAGTGACGAACTGCGCGCCACCTCCCTTTATATAAGGTGCAACTGCACCACTTGACTACGAGAACTAAAAGTTCAAGCAGCCTTAACCTCCCTATGAAGGCTTCCAAAAAGATGGTATATTGGCTTTCACGGCCGGTGAATTAAAACTCAGCAATTCTTCTAGGTTTGTGCCGTGTCTTGTGTGGGGTTTCGCCTAGGACACCAAGCTAGGCTCATATAAAGGGAGGTGGCGCGCAGTTCGTCACTCCTGTGGGGGTCCGGGCGGGGACACCAAGAGCCCGCCGATGAGCCTAGCTTGGTGTCCTAGGCGAAACCTCACACAAGACACGGCACAAACCTAGAAGAATTGCTGAGTTTTAATTCACCGGCCGTGAAAGCCAATATACCATCTTTTTGGAAGCCTTCATAGGGAGGTTAAGGCTGCTTGAACTTTTAGTTCTCGTAGTCAAGTGGTGCAGTTGCACCTTATATAAAGGGAGGTGGCGCGCAGTTCGTCACTCCTGTGGGGGTCCGGGCGGGGACACCAAGAGCCCGCCGATGAGCCTAGCTTGGTGTCCTAGGCGAAACCCCACACAAGACACGGCACAAACCTAGAAGAATTGCTGAGTTTTAATTCACCGGCCGTGAAAGCCAATATACCATCTTTTTGGAAGCCTTCATAGGGAGGTTAAGGCTGCTTGAACTTTTAGTTCTCGTAGTCAAGTGGTGCAGTTGCACCTTATATAAAGGGAGGTGGCGCGCAGTTCGTCACTCCTGTGGGGGTCCGGGCGGGGACACCAAGAGCCCGCCGATGAGCCTAGCTTGGTGTCCTAGGCGAAACCCCACACAAGACACGACACAAACCTAGAAGAATTGCTGAGTTTTAATTCACCGGCCGTGAAAGCCAATATACCATCTTTTTGGAAGCCTTCATAGGGAGGTTAAGGCTGCTTGAACTTTTAGTTCTCGTAGTCAAGTGGTGCAGTTGCACCTTATATAAAGGGAGGTGGCCCGCAGTTCGTCACTCCTGTGGGGGTCCGGGCGGGGACACCAAGAGCCCGCCGATGAGCCTAGCTTGGTGTCCTAGGCGAAACCCCACACAAGACACGGCACAAACCTAGAAGAATTGCTGAGTTTTAATTCACCGGCCGTGAAAGCCAATATACCATCTTCTTGCGTAAATCATTGCAAGATTTAAATACGAAGAAAAATAAATGTGTTGGTCATCTGCAGAAAAATAGTTTGTTCCAATTAGCTAGGCATAATATAATTCAAATGTGGCTTACATATCTTGATGGTCTTGAAGCGTAGTGAATCTGGTCTGTACCAGATTTATCCATAGACATGCCCTATCGGACAAGCATGTATAATCCTTGTATCGGCTGCCATTATATACCCACAATCCGTCTAACAAAACATAGTGGTAGTATCTCTTGACGTTTGAAGTAACTGTTGATCCATTTTAATATTGGCTTCTGTTAAAGCCATAACAGTTTGCTTAAATGGGGTCAGATCTAAGTGATCTATTCTTAGATATGTCAGTTGTAACATAACTCACGGTAATCTTTTCAATACAAGAAAACACTGACAGTCGAATCAATCAACGGCTGTTCTGAAGATCGTTCCCTGGGCATGGCTTCACACCATCTACCATGCGCGAAGCAACATGTAGTTTCCCTGCGTTGGCTAATGAACACCACCGTGATAAACTGGTCTTCAATGTACTGATAAATCGGAGTGGTTATTAAGTTACAAATATGAAAACTGACTGAATTGGACTTAAATATCCAAGTATTAGGTTATTACTGGTCTGTGACAAAGTACTAATTCTAGACAAAGTCTAGCATATGTCCATGTAGAAATAAAAATATTTCACAGTGTCTGTAGAAAAATATCAATCACCTAGTGATTCTCCTTGCCGGAAACTTACTAAGTTCCACTCGTAGCGCAGCACTTTTGTGACTATCACAACTTTGAAAATAACTTCGGCGTAGATCCGGCAACCATGTGCCTTGGCTCAGCGTAGCGGCACCTTGCTAGGCAAGTGCTTGTGTTGAAGTGAGCTAATGATGCCCGAGCCAGCCGGCTTTTATTCAAAACGATCAGGGTCACACTGCATGAGCTGATATCTGGAAATCCTCATATCTCGGGTATCCCTGGTCCGATTTACTTGATACTAATTGCATTCTCTTTCATTTGGCCGTGCCAGTAATCTGATCCAAGTCTCAAGTCTCTACTCCATGGTTAACTATTTAATCAATAAATAGCCTCGACCTCTGCTATTACTCGCTACGTCACTTGACATGCTCTTAGCGGTATATTCTTTCCAATTCCTTCTCGAAGCAATGTAGCGCGATATTCAAATATCTCAACTTTCAAAAGCGGCTGTAGCCTTTCCCTTGATATCTAGGTGTCTGAATCTTGGAATACCCATTCCTAGAGTTTGGCACATCCACCCCACACCTAGCAAAAAATAAAAATTGATTTTTTTATTTTTCCTATCTACACATTATATCATCTGGTTCTTGAATAATAAATCTTCAAATTCGATGCATTATAAGTTCCCACGATGTTACCAGTTCGTGTATTAGCGATTTCATAGCTTCCATTGTTGTTTACTTCCACAATACGATAGGGTCCAGCGTAAAGGCTTGCAAACTTCGAGTACACTCGATTTTGCACGTCAGATGGTGTAGGTCTTTTCACTAAAACAAGAGTTCCTACGCGCAAGGGTCTGCGAAAACGCTTTCCTCTCACTCTGCGCTCTCTTTTCTCAGCTTGGCTCCTCAACTTGTCTAAAGCTAGAGTTTCCCTCATCTGACGACTTGGTTCAATCTCAGGTGGAATAGAGATGATTCGATCCCATAATCTTGTTGGGTTAATTCCATGATGAAGCAACATGGGAATCTGTCCAGTACTCTCATGAATTGTAGAGTTGATGGATTCGGATGCTAAAGAGAGAACATCCATCCATTTCCAATGCTCATTTGGACAATATAGGCGGCAAAATTTTGCTATTTCAGCCATCACGCGTTCTGCTGGATTGCTCTCTGGATGTCTGATAGAACAAAACAATTGTCTAATCCCAAGATTATTCATGACGGTTCGAAATTCTAAAGATGTAAATTGAGGTCCACGATCTGATAAAAGGAATTCCGGTTTGCCTGCTTCCGGAATTACGTTGTCTCTAATTCTCTTCGCACAATATTTTGCGTTTGCTTCTGAATCGGATGTAACATAGAGTATTTGCTGAAAACATCCATGGTCATCAGAATATATCGGTTACTTCTTTTAGACTTTCGGAGAGGACCATATAAATCAGTCGCGAAGATTTCACAAGGCTTAGAAGGAATAATAGGCCTTGGTAATTCTCTCAGTAATCTAGAATTATGTTTACTCCTTTGGCATAAGTCACATTCTCGAATAGTGTTCCTGACAGTTTGTCGCATTCGCTCCCACGAAAATTTCTCTTGAATCATGTTGACCGTCTTATCTACTCCAGCATGACCTGCGATTCGATGTGCCATCCAGATGATGGGTTTTTGCATTCGTGGAGGTATCACTACTCTCAGCTTCGTATGGTCAGGATCTGCAAACTTGTAGATTAAACCATCTAACATCATAAAATCTCTTGAAATTCTTTCAGTTTCCACAAAATCATCATCATTTGGATCCATGTCTCCCTGTAGAAAACGAAAAATATTTCTGAAACGTCGGTCTCTCCTCTGGGATAAATGCAACAACATTAACCTTCTCAAGGTATCCTCATCCTCTTGCGTCAGGTTAACTTGAAAAACCTTAGATGTAGACTCCACTGCTCTACTCAATAAATCAGCTCCAACGTTCAACTTTCCAGGAGTGTGTTCAATAACTAGGTTGAATTGTTGAATAAAAAGTGACCATCTAGTTATCCTATCACTGGCAAAGTTTGTTCTCAAGATAAACTCCAATGCATGGTGATCAGTCCTCACAATTACTGAATGTCCAATTAACATTTTCTTCCACGACTCCAACGCGAATATTACAGCAAGTGCTTCTAACTCTGTGGTGTAATAATTCCTTTCTGATGGACGAAGTTTCCTGCTAATGAACGCCAGGTAACGTCTCTTGTGGTCTTCATCTTCTTGAAGAAGAATAGCTCCAATCCCTACGGTGAATGCATCAGAGTCTATGATGAAATTCTTGGTAAAGTCAGGATACTCCAATTTCACGCTGTTTACCAATAACCTCTTGGCATCTTGAAATGATTGTTCACAATCTTCATCCCATTTCCATTGGTTTCCTTTCTTTAATAATTCCTGCAATGGAGCTACCGTCTTAGCGAAGTTTGGACAATGCCCTGCAAAGAATTGGCATGTCCCGAGAAAACTGCGGACATTCTTCACTCTAGTAGGTCTAGGGAAATTTGCAATTGCCTGTATCTTCGTCTCATTGGGACGGTATCCTTCTCCATCCAAAATGTGACCCAAAAATTGTATTTCCTTCCGAAAGAACTGACATTTTCGAAGGTTTACTTTAAAGTTCGCTTTTCTCAAATCTGCGAATAACATCTGAAGATGTAACAAATGTTCCTCCTTAGTCTCAGATGCAATTAAGATATCATCTATGTAACGAATTGCTATCTCTTTTACTTCAGGACTCAAATTTTGTTCCAGTGCTCTGATCAAAACAGATCCAGATGTTTTGACTCCAAATGGTAGACGGTGGAATACATATGTCTGCTGGTCAAACATAAATCCTGTAAACTTCTTGGAATCTTCACTAAGCCTAATGTGATGGTAGGACGAAGTGAGATCAATGTTAGAGAACCAGACCTTGCCTTGGAATTTCCTTAACAGTTCCCTAATGATTGGTGGTCTGTCATACTCTGGCAGTAATCTTGAATTCAAATTTCGCGCATCTAAACATAGTCTCAGACTTCCATCTTGCTTAGACACTACTGCTAATGGATTGACATAAGATGTAGTGTACTTTTCAATCACATTGTTGCTTTCCATCTCCTTGATAAGCACTTTTAGCCTCTCTCGATGCTTTTCCGCAACCGGATACAATTTAGCATGAAAAGGTGCATCATCATTTACACGAATACGATATTCAAAATCTTTAATTTCACCAGGTTTAATATCAAAAATATCGTGATACTCTTCCAAAATTTTCCCTAGCTCTGGGGACTCCTCCTCAGTGTAGACTTCTCTTCCTTCAGCTTCATGAAAAATCAGAGATCATTGAGCATCTCCCTCGATGCCTTCCTCTTCTTTTCCCTCGAAGTTAGTCTCTTCGGTATTCTTGAATCTGATCGTCTCTGTCTTCATGTCTATCACTGCTTGATATTTCTGAATGAAATCTGCTCCCAATATCATGTCAAAAGCCATGTCCTTCATTACTACAAACACATGTCGGAAATCATGTCCTCCAATCGTAATACATAAGTATAATTGTGTTTTACACAGAGATATTTTACTGGGTATTATTCCTTGGATCTTAATTCCTGATACTGGAATCTCCTCTAAATTCTCTTTGAGCTTCCACAGAATATAAAGCTTCTCACTCACAAGACAAAGCATAGCCCCAGTATCAATCAAAGTATCGACAGGCATACCGAATACTTCGCATGATATGATTGGCATTCTAATTCTTGTACCCATTTCTTTCCGTTCGTCATTCTGTTGAATTAAGTCATCATCCTCTGCTTGCCGTTTAATAATTCTGGAAGTGAAAGTGTTCAAAATTCTATCTTCTACTGTGAATTCGAAGTTTTTTTTTCGTTTCCATTCCCCCGGGATTGTTGTGTTCCCGATGAACCTAGTTCATTGGGCCTCTGCTCCAAAAACTGCAAGTTATCTTAGTGTCTCGCTTCCAAGTTCTTCCTCGTCTCCTTGTTGAACTCTTCATTGGACTGACGAGTATCCACATTCCCTCTGTTATTGTAGTTGTTTCTACCATAGTATCTTCTTTCCTGGTACTTTCCTTGATTATCCCGTGGCCTTCTCCATCGAGTATTATATCGATTTCCACCATCCGGTCTCGCATAAGGCTTATAACTGTATCTGTTACTGTACTGATTAATTCCTCTTTTATTGGGATCTTCCCTCGGCGTACACAGCGTTGTTATTCTTTCCTCCCTTCTGATGGAAGAATTGAGCGTTCGTATGATCCAGCTTCTGTAATACCTCGTCAAATTGCTCCATATTATAGATGTCAGCAGCGATCAAAGTCCTTTGGACGTCTGCTGGAAACTGACGTATCAATGCAGTAATTAATTCGTTATCTGGCATCGGCGGATCTAAATGTTGCAGTTTAGAAAGCTGTCCAGAAAAGTACGTAGAGTATCGAGTAGGTTGTGACGTCGAGAATCTCTTCGAATATAATTCTGCTCTGACTTGCTGTTGGGTTTCCGGGGACCAAAACTTTTTCAATAACCCACGAGAAAACTCCTCAAAAGTGGTTAAAGTGGATCTAAAAGCCCTAAACCAAAGAAGCGCAGGACCTTCCAAAAACTTCCCTATCACTCGGATCTGTCTTTCTTTAGGGATCATGGAATCTTTCAGGTAATCCCCTGCTTCTCTCAAAAATTCCACGGGTGTCACAGAATCTCGCCCTGAAAATTTAGAAGGCTTATCCTCTACATTCTTGAATACAGTTATGGGGTTGGATTGAAATACTGTCCTGACCTCATCCTGTCTTTGACTGTCAATTTCTCTAGCTGCTCCTAGATTTATCTGTATCTGTTCTTTTCCCCTTACACTTGGCATTTTCAACAGATGGTCATACTGTTTCTCGTCCTTGATTTGGGTTTTCATAGCCTCAAGTTCCTTATGGTTTTCTTCTGCCATTTTCTTAATTGCTTCAGTTTCTTTACAATTCTCCTTGACATCAGTGGATATCTGGTTCATAACAGCCTCAGGACTTTTCAATGACCCTGTCATATCTGATATGTCCTTCTGAGTTGCTTGGATATCTTTGGAAATTTCTTGAATATGGGATGACAAAGATTCCCTAACCTCCTTGATTCCCTCTTGGTTCTCCAGCTTGAGTGTGTCTTTAATTTCATTGACAACTGTGGTTTTAATTTCAGTTTGTAACTCATTAATCACACCTTCTCCTATTTCTCCCATTACAAGTTCTTTGAATTGTTCTGTCAACCGTTGAACAACTAGAATTCCCATCTCATTACTCTCTTTCTTCACTCTGACTTCTAGGTTGATCATGTCTTCACCAACTTTCCTAAGACCATGTTCTATCCTATCAGCTAAGCTTTGAGATCTAAGATCGGCATCGCGAAATTTATCGTCCATTAAACTTGCGTTAGTAGCTAATGAAGTTTCGAGCTCATGTGTTTTTTCGCATAATTTATTCATTTTACTCTCAAGTGTCATTTTCAAAATTTCAGAATTCTCTTTAAATTTACTTTCCATAGAATTAAATTTACTATTTAAATTTTCTTTCAAGTTACCTTTTAACCTGTTTACTAAAGAATCAGAATTTTCTTTAAGTTTATTTTCTAAAGAATCAGAACTTTCTTTAAGTTTATTTTCTAAAGAATCAGAATTTTCTTTAAGTTTATCATTCAAATTTTCTTTAAGTTTATTTTCTAAAGAATCATAATTTTCTTTAAGTTTATCGTTTAAACTTTCTTTAAGTTTATTTTCTAAAGAAGCAGAATTTTCTTTAAGTTTCCTTTCCAAAGCCTCAGTATTTTCTTTCATAATGGCTGCTACACGCAGTCCAGCTTCTTTTGAACTCTCCTCCAAACTCCTCATCATCCTCATCATTTCTTCCATAATTTTCAATTATTATTCAAAACTTAGGGGTATACAATATTGGCAAACACAAGCTTATAACTAGAACAAGAAATATGAATAGCTAATTGGAACACTCTAATAAAATGAGATTTGTCCTAATGTCGACGTGATGGAAAAACAAAATTCTCTAATTTTACGAATTACATTTACCACAATATCACAAGAAAAATATGCAAGTTCTCAAATATCCTCCACCTGGATTCTAATAATGCGTATGTCCAGTCATCGAACGTTTACTACTGAATTTACTTGACGCCCTAATGGTTAAGCCATTATCAAAAATAATCAAACCCATTCTAATTATTAACCAAGTTAAATTTTTAATTTTCCCCACTAATTGGGTTTCCTACTAATTTATTCATCCAAACCAGACATCTCTCAACTCCCAAAATATTTCTATAAAAATTATCACAATTTAAATCGGCATGCGATTGACCATGTCTAACTCGAGACCCACGTTCGAAGCCATTTCTCTCTCTATCTTATTTTATGTGCCCGTTTAGACCGGAGTCCGCACGACCACATATGCATTTTACCAATAATCAGTCAGCACGAGAGTCAAAATATCCCGGAGCGCCAGATGGGTTAAAGCTAATCGCAAAAACGACATCAAATGAAAAAAATGCTTTACTGATTTTTGGCTCAATGCAACAATAAGGATAGAAGGAGATTCAACTGGGCGTAACACATCACGTAAAATTATCTCATTTTATTTTGAAGTTAAAATTGACTGCAAAAATGCTCAAAGCAGCATCACTCACGTGTGGCGACCCACACTCCTATTTACACAATATACAGAAATTTTCCAAACACATTTGACAATTATTTTTTGGAAACACAAGTCTGATTGTTAGTCCTGTAGACTGTGTTCCAAAATTATTTATGATTAAATCCAGTTCAAATTTAATTGTCTCTACTGGAAATATCGTAGTTCACTGTTTGAATTTTTACATAATATTAACACTCGTAGAATAAATGTTCATAGAATTTTTAACTTTCACTTATTTTTCCAGTTTCAAAAACATATTGTCGAAAAATATTATTATTCTGAATCAACACAAATTATTTACACATATTAATAACATCTGAAAAGTATTTGACCTTGAGCATAGCATCGAAGAACTGTGCGAAGCACAACAAAAAATAATTGTTCTTCTGACATTAAACATTCGAGAAGTGACTCGATTATGAACTTCAAGTTCCTAACAAAATACATGATTTCTGAATCATCAACTTGATCAATAAATTGTTGAACCATTCAACTATTCAATTTTACACTTGGAATCATTATTATAAAAAATATTTATATTCATGGCCATTTTTAGTAATTTTCTCAACTTGCAATTCTTCGACAGAATGCGGAAATAAGAATTGTAGCTTCATAATAAATTCATTTAGTTCATGGCACTAGGATTGAAAATATCCTTCAAATTATTCGTGGTTAAAGAATTATTTTTAATTGGCAGTGGCCCATTCTATTATTTGTGTAAGAACACAATATTACAACAACAACGGCAAAGGTCTTCCTCTGAAGAAGAATAAACTACTATCATGACAAATCCGGGTTCTAGCAAAATCAAAGTCTAAATGGAATCCGTAAACAAGGTTGAAATAAGAACTGATGGTTTTAAGAAATAACCTTCGGGTCATTCATACGACGAAATGTGTAGTTCCAATACTCCATCTATAAACCTGAGCCATCGAACCTGCTATTTGATTGATGCTCGAAAAAACCTCTTCATTCCTGCGACTTAAACATGCGCACCTGGGAATGGCATTTCAACTACTCCACACATAAATTTTCTTCCCCAAATTTATACAATAAATCAAGCCTCTGCTTGTTATCAACACTGGAAGATTAATAAACTTACAAGTTTATTTTATTTTACCATTCAGTTCAACCCGTGAATTTACCATACTTATGAAAATCTTTATTTCACTTTCGAGTGTATTTACGTCATGATTTTATATAAATACAAAAATATCCTATTTGATACAAATATCATTTGCTTCCCGTTTCATGCCTCTCCGTGTTATCTGAAAAATATACTTTGCTCATGGCAAATATCAACTGTTCAACCAGAACTGAAATGTTGGTTGAATGCGGGCTTGCGCTAACCACTCTCCTTCGGAAAATCTCCTGTTCCAAACTAGAAATGATTAAACTACTTCATAGGCTCTCTCTCAATACATATGATTATTATAAAATATAATGTCCAAGAATTATTTAGAAAAATTATAAAAATTATTATTATTATTATTAGTGGATTATTATTATTATTATTATTTGTATTATTTTAAATATATTTAATTATCATCTCATTATGTGAGAATCCACATGTTCGAACCTTCGAATATGGAAAAAATATCCATTCCTCAACAAAAAAAATAATTTAACTTTTACAGTTACATCGACGGTGTTCCGTGTCTTCCCAAAAATACGAAATATTCAAATAAATCTTCGTTATGCTCGGTCATCGATCCTAAACTGTTCTGAGTGCTGAAAATACTCAGAATAACTCTAACAAGTCGTGCGTAAATCTTTGCAAGATTTAAATACGAAGAAAAATAAATGTGTTGGTCATCTGCAGAAAAATAGTTTGTTCCAATTAGCTAGGCATAATATAATTCAAATGTGGCTTACATTTCTTGATGGTCTTGAAGCGTAGTGAATGATGGTCTTGAAGCGTAGTGAATCTGGTCTGTACCAGATTTATCCATAGACATGCCGTATCGGACAAGCATGTATAATCCTTGTATCGGCCGCCATTATATACCCACAATCCGTCTAACAAGACATAGTGGTAGTATCTCTTGACGTTTGAAGTAACTGTTGATCCATTTTAATATTGGCTTCTGTTAAAGCCGTAACAGTTTGCTTAAATGGGGTCAGATCTAAGTGATCTATTCTTAGATATGTCAGTTGTAACATAACTCACGGTAATCTTTTCAATACAAGAAAACACTGACAGTCTAACCAATCAACGGCTGTTCTGAAGATCGTTCCCTGGGCATGGCTTCACACCATCTACCATGCGCGAAGCAACATGTAGTTTCCCTGCGTTGGCTAATGAACACCACCGTGATAGACTGGTCTTCAATGTACTGATAGATCGGAGTGGTTATTAAGTTACAAATATGAAAACTGACTGAATTGGACTTAAATATCCAAGTATTAGGTTATTACTGGTCAGAGACAAAGTACTAATTCTAGACAAAGTCTAGCATATGTCCATGTAGAAATAAAAATATTTCACAGTGTCTGTAGAAAAATATCAATCACCTAGTGATTCTCCTTGCCGGAAACTTACTAAGTTCCACTCGTAGCGCAGCACTTTTGTGACTATCACAACTTTGAAAATAACTTCTGCGTAGATCCGGCAACCATGTGCCTTGGCTCAGCGTAGCGGCACCTTGCTAGGCAAGTGCTTGTGTTGAAGTGAGCTAATGATGCCTGAGCCAGCCGGCTTTTATTCAAAACGATCAGGGTCACGCTGCATCAGCTGATATCTGGAAATCCTCATATCTCGGGTATCCCTGGTCCGATTTACTTGATACTAATTGCATTCTCTTTCATTTGGCCGTGCCAGTAATCTGATCCAAGTCTCAAGTCTCTACTCCATGGTTAACTATTTAATCAATAAATAGCCTCGACCTCTGCTATTACTCGCTACGTCACTTGACATGCTCTTAGCGGTATATTCTTTCCAATTCCTTCTCGAAGCAATGTAGCGCGATATTCAAATATCTCAACTTTCAAAAGCGGCTGTAGCCTTTCCCTTGATATCTAGGTGTCTGAATCTTGGAATACCCATTCCTAGAGTTGGGCACAGTATCTCTGTATATTTCATTTTCCTTTTGTTTTGTTTTCCTCTTTTGATTTTCGCCGTATTACATAACTTAATGATATTCCCCCTTTTCTTCCCCTTCTTCCTACCTCCGTGAAATCTCTCTTCCCTTTGTTTTACTCCCCTCACTCCTCCCCCATCCCTCAGGTATGTTTACAATAACATCATGAAAAGCTTCGCGTCTCGTTAATGTTCGATTTTTGAATTTTTGCAAGTTTGGCGTTTCTCTCTGGCTTTTGTAAGTTTCATTTTATTTTATTCCATGTTCGTATCTTTTCGTTAGATTCATTGTTGTTGAGCTGTACTCAGTTTCTGTCGTGCTTATTATATTTAAAGTTTTTGAATTCTTTATTCTTGGTATTGGGTTTCTTTTGTATTATCGATTTTATCTTAGCTTACCTTTTTCTTTGTTTTAAGTAACTTGTTTATTTCGTGTACACGCTCTTCCTTTTATCTTTAATACATTTTTATATTTTAAGTAATATAGCTCCCTTGTCTTTTCATTTCTTATATTTAAGTTCCCCTTCCTTATCTTTTTCACGATTTCGTCAATCTTGTCTTTGTGATGTAACAAAGGCACGATCAACACGCCTCTGGGATTTCTTAAATTAATTTTATGAAATTCTTTTTTTTTGCACTTTTGATTATTGCATTAAGCAATTATTTGTTCCCATTTGGTTTTTTGGAAACCATCTTTTGCTCGCTCCGAAAACCTTGGGCCCAGCACCGGGTCGAGCAAGACGTCTTTTCCCCCCGTCCATTTGCGACCTCGTTGATTTTATCTTCCACTGCTACTCTGACGCGCATTATTTTTATTATTATTTACCTAGACCTGTAGTGGCGCACCATTTAGCAACTACATGGCCGACCTCTCCCTGTGTCGTCATACACAGTCTCAGGGCATGGCGGCCATCTTGCGCATTAGCCCATGCACCAGCAATGACAGTCCCCTCCATAAGAATAACATAGGGCTGGTTGCGCGCGGCAGCCATCTTGCGCATTAGCACCTGCGCCAGAACCGCTCTTTTATTCCTACTTGTATGTACTATACCCTGTTAAATAAAACTCATTATTGAGTGACAAACACGGTATCATCATAATTTGGAGGTGGGAAATTATTACCCCGTTGTTCATTTAAGAAACCATACTGTCGGGTATGGGCAGTGGGATAATAATCTCCCACCCCATATTTCATAGAATGGAATTCACACCTATAAAACTGTTGCATACTCCTACTCATCTATCACCTTCAATTACAAATGTGCCAAAAAATACCCCCAGTCTCTTAAAAGTGGGAGATAGAAAATTAAATGAAAATAAATACAAGATAACGCAGTCTCATAAGAATAAGGAATGGCTCAGGCGGCAGCACGCCGGCCTCTCACCGCTGGGTCCGTGGTTCAAATCCCGATCACTCCATGTGAGATCTGTGCTGGACAAAACGGAGGCAGACGGGTTTTTCTCCGGGTACTCCAGTTTTCCCTGTCACAATTTCATTCCAGCAACACTCTCCACTATCATTTCATTTCATTTCACCTGTCATCCATTTAATCATTGCCCCAGAGGAGTGCGTCAGGCCTCGGCAGCCGGCACAATTCATATCCTCGCCGCTAGATGGGGGCTTCATTCATTCCATTCCTGACCCGGTCGGAGACTGGAAGCAGGCTGTGGATTTTCATTCATGACATAGTGTAGTCATATAGGATGTGTAGTTCCTAAAGCTAACAAATCTCTGTTGTTTGTTATGATGGTATTAGAATGAAGTAGTACCTCTGCCAACGAATTAGGACCTGGTCACTTGTAAGATCTATTCTGTAACACGTATCGGCGGTTTGGGATCAATATCAAGTAAGCATCTTATTTGAATTGGAATTGAAACAAAGAACGGCAACTAGATTTTTGCTCAATGACTTTAATTCTAGGAGCGGTGTGACCCGTATGTCAAAGAAACTTGGAAGTTAATCACTCGAGGCTAGGATAGCGAAATATAGACTCATCCCTATGTACAACACGTATACAAATCAACCAGCATGCGGTAAACTTAGCAAACGTATGGAAAAGCCTACCTTAATGAGTAGGGGTTGTCATTCCTTCAAAGTTAAGTTTCAATCACAGCGTACAAATTATGGTTCATATTCTCTCGCAAAACCGTGCCATGGATAACTGGAACTATCGAGATGCTGCAGTCTAAGAGCCTTTCCCCAGTCATATAGATGTGTTTAAGAAAAGACTGACGATTTGTGTAAGTAATCTTGTTATTGTTTTGTATAATCGTCTACTACGCTGCGTGTTATGTGCACCGAAATTGGCCAGCGGGGCTCAGACCTACAGTTGGTAGAGAATGAATGGAGGAGGAGGAAGGTATTGGATAGGGTCACTTCTGCTGTGGGAGACGCAATGCTGTTACAGTAGAAGCCGATGTGAACATTTCCTTAGTAACGAGCAAAGTGGACATTCCTCCCCTCTCGCCTCCGCTGCAGCACATGGACTCTCCCGCATACGAAACTCTTTCTGAGGCGCTGAGTTTATTAAAAACCAACTCTCTTAGCAGAGCTTATTTTCCTTATAATAACTTAAGTTGTCTTAGGTGACGTATGATAGAAACAATGAGTAAGAAGACGAAATTACGGGTGTCCTTCAATCCCATCAAGCAACTCTCAGCCATAGATCATTTTTTCTTGCGTAAAATCAAAAGTGGAGTAGGAGAAATTAGCAGTTTATTGCTGAAATATCCTTACGACACGTAGCCTCGAAATTCAGAAGGTAACCGCGATCTACAGATAGCGTAAAGGCCAAGACAAGCTGAAGCTCATCTCCATCGCTGGAAATAAAGGTATAAGTCCTTCATCAACCTACAAACAGTGCTATCACTGAATTTAGGTAAATCTTCTTTACTATTTACTGCGCATGTCCATTTCTCGAGGGTTGGAATTTCATATTAATGAAAGTAAGTGTTCTTTCTAAGTCGTCAAAAATCTTAATTCTGTGATGTACGAGCTCTCTTCCCTAGTGTCGTCAGTCGACTTCTCGCTGGATACTTGCATTCCGCATGAAATTTAAATTTAGCGCGCAGCGAGTCAACATTGCACGTTGATACGTTCGACATGTACGCAGATTATCATCATTCATTCCAGTTTGCACTTTGATTGTCATCCCTCGACTTCTAAAATTCTGTATACTTTTATTACCTTTATAACGTTTATTTTTGATCCATGCTTCACAACTGCAATTTAAACACGTTTTGTGTGCTCTTAGAAGCCTTTTTGACAGTTCTTTCATAGTAACAGTGTTGCAAATCTTTGGTCGAATTCACAAAGTTTATATCGTATGAACTAAGAAAAGTCAAATGCTTGATTTGTATATTTTCCAAAAAGTAAGCTACAGAATTTAGTGCCATTTGATAACGATTACTATAATAGCCCATCAACCTCCTCCATGGCTTGAATAGGTTACGAGAAATGAAATAATATTATTTAAACATTCTAAACTGATGCCACCTCGAATTTTTTAACACAATTGATCATGAGATCTATCGACTCTGACCTCTGAAAAATGATTTGCTCTCATATTTTTCAATTGTCTTGGATGATTAGATCCACAGAAAGGTCATTTGACAGTTATAAATCCTTTGAGAGCAGAGTTATTTATTTTTGTTCTCGTGATTTTAACAATTACGCATGCATATACTTGTCTAATAGTTCTCTATCTCACTACAATATTTCAGTTTCATTGCTTGAATAGTTTTAGAAATATTGTGAACCAGTGTTCATTATACCAATCTATATTTCAATCACTTCTTAAGACAGGAGAATTAAGTATGTGATTTTAAAGAGTTTGCACAGCAGCTAATTTTAAGTCATCAAACAATTAAATTATATTAGATATCAATATATTCAGCCTTGTATGAAGATAAAACTCGTTGTGATTCAGATTTCCTGGATGATTAATTCGTGAGAAATATCCATATAAATAGATAAACTTGCGTCACCGCCATGTTACTTTTATTCTCACGAGGCTAATTAAAGTTTCATAGGTGAACATACAAAAATGGCCTCTATCAACTTACAAAATTTCAGTTCGTTGGCTGTAATAGATTCGCAGATATTGAGAACTAGCAAATTATTTCGGATAATCACCATACTGGTTAATTCTATGTGTAAACCAGAAAGTTATGCACCAGTGGATGATGATTAATGCTTTGGTTCATCGTACAAACTTTCACTGAGTAGGGCACAAAGAAAACTTAATCATACACTTTCCCACAGCCACCATTTTGTAATCTTGTATATATATATTAAAACAATTGAATTATGTTATATGCCAGTGGATTAATCTTGTATATTAATTTACCGCTCAGATTTACTACGTTCAGCAGATTAAATCGCTAATGAATTCTAAATAACGTAGAATTGCCTGGCTGCCCTTATCTTATCACCAAGCAAACTTTTCAGGTGATATCAGAATTAATGCAAAACTAAAATATTGGAATGCAGCCGAAACAAATCAGAAACCCCTATGCACGTCAAATTAGCAGGTGAAAGCTAATGGAAGTAGGAGACTTCTGTTACTTAGGAAGCAAAATAACCAGTGATGAACAAAGCAAAGAGAATATCAAAAGCAGGTTGGCACAGGCATTTCTACAGGAAAGGAATCTGTTGACATCAAAAAGCATAGATTTAAGTAGTAGGAAGTAATATTTGAAAGCCTTTGTCAGGAGCGTGCCATAACTCCATATCCATGAACTAGATATCACAGGTGATGATTCGGCTACTCTTCTGGTATGGAACAGTTAGAGTCAGAGCAATTTGACGCCGTAGACAAAGAGGCACTGCCCTTAACGATATACGGCAAACCATTCTGAGCATAGGACGTTTCAAAATCACAGGCGCACTAAGCTATTAAGCAGTACTTGTTTGCAATTATAAAGTATTCACTGTCGGAAAGGACACTTTCCTGTGAAGGGAACGAGTAGTTCATCAATAATCAATAGACGTTCTTTGAAACACATTGAAGCATCCCCTTTAGAGAGACCCATTGAATATTATATTAATCATGAAGTATGCTTACAGAAAAGCCAGTTGAATATAGCGCAACTATAAAGGGTCGAACGGACCCCGCTTGCCCGGTTAAGTACCGTACACTAGACCGAAATGTGTACTCTCAATTGCAGGCCTAATTGAGGGCTTAAATTGCAAAAACATTTTGGCATTGTTTAACTCATAAAAATGAACAAATTAATGGAATATCTGTCGTTGAATGGCGAAAGAAACCTTAAAGCCGCTAGTCAAAATTAACGTCAACAGGTTCCAGCAGACGAAGATATGGGTTATTAAAAAGTGATATATATTTCAAACGGAGAGGACGTGTGTCTATGATCCTGGTACTATCGACTTATAAGTACATTTCGTTGTAGATCAGTGCGATAACGCTTGGGAATATGGATAGGCTACTGGTATCAAAATAATATGGGAGATGATTTTGTTCAGTTGACAGTCTTTCAACTGGTTGCCGTTATAAGATATTCACGTTAAAATTTTGGATTATGTGAAAATACTATCAAATATACCGGTAATATATTCTTGCTAAGTCGGGCATTTCTGCAGATGGATATTAATAGATGTTATCATTTCTCCAAATTTCAAAATTGATATACTCATGGTTTATAGATTTTTTTTAAATTGACGCCTCGTCTACTGACGCAATTTAGGGTATTTCTCATGTGGGGAAAATCAACACAGCTCCAACCCTTTAATGTACTGGTGTGAAAGACTTGAAAATGTGACCACTATCGGGATCGAACCCGCGTCTCTTGTGGCACGGCCAGGCACGCTAGGTCCTTGCACTAATGTTGTTATGATCACATTAGTCTAAAATAAAGCAAGTAATATCAGTGATAAAAAATAATTTAATTAACTTAGCAGCATTATAAAAAAGAACATTATGCAGTCATAAATTTGCACAAAACACTGGACAGGTAAAATGATTGTTACGCTGCCCTGTTCATTGAAACTCTAAGACAGCATCTCCATCTATGTCTCTTGCAAGTATTTGGGATCTGCAGGTGTTAGTTAAGCTTCCCAGTTGACCTCAAAGGTTTCAATACCTGATGAAAGGAACTCTCCTCACCTCGTGGTGTAGCGACTAGGTCCAGGTTCGATTCCCGGCTCTGACAAGAAATATAATTGAGATTTGAGGAATGGAACGAGAGCATTCCGCCTCGTGACGTATATCTGGGCAGGATTCGATTCCCACATCAGATATCTCGGAAATGGTTTCCCACTTCTACTCCTGGTAGATGCCTGGATGGTTCCTAGCTTAAGGCCACGGCAGGCCCCTTCCGCATCCTCCCCTTAATTACATTACACACACTTATATAGCAATCACAATAACACAGGTTATCAGACAAATTGCCACATACACTCAAGTACACGGGGCTGAGTGATTCGAAATCAAAGCCCCTTTAATGAAACTATAAGTCTCTACTAGATTTTGCCTTTAAATAAGGTTTCACTTACGTAGTACAACAACGTAAGGTTTACAGCTGAATTTTCTTTAGTTTTAGCCAATTCATTTTGCAACAATTGACATTCTTTTCACGATTCACGATAACCTTTTCTAGTGCAACTGAACTGAAGACTCGTTGTTGCTGAAACTTGCAATATAACCTGCTTTGTAAATCGTATTGTGTTTTGATGACATGTTTTACAGCGGAGGTAATAGGCCTACTGAAGTGCCCATTGCAGATTTTTAGTGATAGTCAATTCACAATTTTTAACTGTCGAAGATACAGAGCTGTGGCTATTTAACTAGAAAAAGCCTTATGACCACAATATAAGTTACGAGGTACCCTCATGTTAGTTGGAGTCGATAATGAATTTCGTTTCAACTGCGTGGTTTGTAACGCAAGAAAATCTTGGTGATTTTCGGATTCCGAATGGCTGATTCCTGTATGCTATTATTGGCGATTTGCAATACCTGTACGGTAATCTAAGTACAATTTCTCGTGCCTAATTAAGCGTGTTGATAGATTTTTACTGTCGGTACTTCATTGTGTGACAAAATAATATGGAATCTACTCACCGCAAATCAAGTTTGTGTATAGCCTACGCTACATAATGTATTAGGAGACCTAAGGTTACTGTAAGATCTTTTATTTCCTTGCTGTTTAAGCAGCCACAATTACTTATTAATTTTATCATTCAATCGCAATGATAACAACTTATTCGACCAGCGTCATGATCGTATTTGTTTTACGGTTGTTGACAAACATAAACCCGCCCCTGATCACTGCGCACTTCCTCATCTAATTTGTGAATGATTGGCGTAGCCTACTGGTATAAGTATGGTCATTAATTAATTCTTCAGTGTTCTTTTTTGGTGTTCTAGTTTCCTGAACACAATGGAGGATCAACTATTTATTAAAAGTGAGCCAGACTGGTTGACACATACAGTTGAAGTCTCTAACAGTGTGAGTTGCATTTTGATTCGTATATGGTGTAACATTGCATTCTTAGTGATGTGCATGACAAGTGAGGTTTAGTGACTTAACACACTACTTAATGTTAAATGGCCCGCTAACGTTTAGTAACGTAACTTAGTACTCATACTGTGTGTGCATATTTTTGATTGGGTCATACTTGTGTTACTTCGCAGGAGACAACTGTCCTGTTGCCCTCAGATAACTTGAAAGACGAGGCTGCTGATATATTTGACGATGAAAGAATACCAGTTAAGGAGGAACATGAACTACAGGTAATTATCGGTCCTGCGTTATTTCTTTTGTAATATCGTAGCACCGAACGAAAGTAGAACAAGCGATAACATCCTCTATAGTACATGAATTGGCCAAACGCCTTATCAACCGACGAGAAATAAATCAGGGCATGAAGTTTAAATAGATGTTTCCTCCTCGGCTTTCTGTGACCCACCCAGCCATCCCAAATAGGATCACAACTTATATAACCAAAATTCCAGCTGTGACTGCCATTGTTCACATCAATCAACATCAAAATAGTACTGCCAACCTTGCCCTAACGGTACTATGTCGTACCAACTCCTGACCTTTCTAACCTTCGTTTCGTCCAATCCAATGGTTTTTGACAATGGTTACAGCCTAACACGTCCCGATTATTAATTTTAATTAAACAGTCATTTTGATCCACCTTTCCTCAAGCGACAGTGATATTGTATCCTACACGTTCGCAACAATTTTTGCGCCTCGGTATGTGTCGATGGAGTGCGCCTTGTTGACAGTTGAAGGAGATGCAAGCGCTGTCGGAACATCGCAGCCGTTTTTTTAAAGTGCAATAAATAACACATGTTTACACACTTATATGAAGTGCAGTAGTGACCAGGGTTCCTAATATCAGTACGTAATATCGCCCACAAGATGAAACAAGGACACAAGGTATGTAAAAGTCACATTCATGCCTGATGCAAGTGTATACGCCGCGGTCTACTGTCCTTCAGAATTAATGAATAATCTTCACCACATCTTTATTCGTCATTTTCTTGAAAACGTGACCACCAAGGGAACAAACACAAAATCAGGCATTCAGGCAATTGTTGTTGTTTGAGTCTTCAGTCTTTTGACTGGTTTTATGCAGCGCTCAATGCCTCCCTGTCTTGAGCTAATCGTTTCATCTCTACATAGCTACCACGCCCTACATCCGAAGCAATCTGTTTAACATATTTTAACCTTGGTCTACCCCTACAGTTCTTGTCCTCAACCCTTCCTTCCTTAACTAAGCTTGCTATTCCTGGGTGTCTTAGTATGTGTCCTACTAACCTATCTCTTCTCTTCATTAGCAGTTGCCAGAAACTTCTCTCCTCTCCCACTCGTCTTAATACCTCATCGTTTATCACCCTATCGACCCATCTGATCTTCATCATCCTCCTGTAACACCACATTTCAAATGCTTCAATTCTCCTCTTTTCTTCTGCACCAATAGTCCAAGTTTCACTTCCATAGAGCGCCTCGCTCCAGACAAAGGCTTTCAAAAATGACTTCCTAATACCCAAATCTATATTCGATGTTAACAGATTCCTTTTTTGTAGAAAGGCTTTCCTTGCCTGAGCCAACCTACCTTTTATATCCTCTTTGCTTCGTCAATCACTGGTTATTTTGCTTCCTAAATAACAGAAGTCTCCTACTTCTTTTAGTTTTTGACTAGCCAATTTGATGTCCATAGAGGTTTCTGATTTATTTCGGCTGCATTCCAATATTTTTGTTTTACATTTATTAATTTTCATCATGTATTCATTCCATAAGACGGAGTCCATACCATTCAAAAACTCATTCAAATCCTCAGGCGTGTCGGTCAAGATGACGATGTCATCAGCAAATCTCAGAGGCAATTGTGCTAAGCAATAAAACGACTAATGTACTTCGCCTCTGGTAGTTCAATTGTCAACTCTTGATGGACAGGACCAGTTTGTAGAGTGCCATGTTCTCTAGAATAATTTGTATAAATTCTTGTTTAAGACAGCTTAAATAGGTGCAGATGACGTCGTAGTTCCGCCCCTTAAAACCTCCATAACTAACTTACTAACAGGTAAAGTGCATACAATAACCTGAATATCGACTTACCACGACGACATTAATAGGAAGTTGCTTGAGACCCACATGAACTGAGAGAGAGACCGTTATTGTTTCTGTTTACTTGTGTCGGGATCCACTTTTCCATTATTCTTCCTTTGATCACCCCTAGTTTAGCTCTCCCTCAAATTTGATCCCATTTATAGGTACCGTAATCATCATTTTTTTGCAAATTAATTGACAGTTCTCTTTAGTACCTGTAAAATATCACTTTAGGTATCAGACCTCTTCCTAACCTTCTTGGTATAATATTGTAATTGCTTAGCACAACTGCCTGGAATATAATGTATTCTGACATATTCCACTTGCCATAAAATTTAACTAAAAGGGCGGTGATCATGAAGACATGTTTTCCCCCAACGTGAATGGTTTTATTTGGCTACGACGTGATTTAGAACCAGTGATATCACGAACAATTTCTCCATGATGCAATGCTTCTACACTTATTCTAATGTGTTAAATAATTGCACTGCTTTTAATCTGATACTGATGTCTTTCCTATTGCACTTGTTAATATTTTTACACAACACAGCCGCCTGCTCCTCGTCAACTATTAGATGCTATTATTACTGCAATCTGGCCGCCATGGCCTTCAATAACGAAGTTACACTGCACACAGTTTTATAGAATAATACTTCTCCTCTTTAGCTCTGATATTAAACTTTGCAATTTGCAGCACGACGACTTACCATGCGGTGTACAATTCGCAAGTGTTTCATTAATTCTCCAAAAAGTGTGAAATATTCGACGCGTTACTAGCGAATTCCGCACTGGAAAATAAATGCTCTCCACCGTATCATAAATGATTTCAATAAATGTTTACAGCTTCCAGTACCATGTGGTCCAATGCAAAAATCTCCGCACTCACGCTGTTTAGCGTTCGACAAGTACTGTACAGTAATAAGTAAGCATTTCAGGCTTCTTACCTCTGTGACCAGTCAGGTTGCTCTACACCATGTCCTTCTACATCATCATTCCAAGTATTTGTTATTCGCGCCGATAACCTAGATGTTAGGCCCCTTAACGCAACAATTACCAAGACTATATGTGTTATTCCCATGTAGAATAATGCCTAATATCATGCAGTAAATTTCAAACTTAGTTTAGTGTGTTGTTTGTGTCTACTGTTATTTAAATATTTGTTTCCATCTCTTGAGTCTGATGAAGTTCACAGCTCACTCGATCCTTCCACAGCCCTCTCATGCATCTTTCTCCCTGTAAGAGCTCAGGTCGCAATCTCTGCGAACAATTTGATGTTTCGTGGTCTAACGTTGAATTCAGATATAGGCGCGCTTAATGGTCAAGTGAACGGGGGAATATGTCGTGCTTATATTGATCCGAGATACCTCTGAGTCGAAAACCAAATCAACCTTCGTGATATACCTTCACCAGTAAACACATGGATTTGAGCTGGGCCCACACGAGACCGTTACTCTCAGGTTTTCGGTGTGGTTATGGAGCTAGTCCAATCACATGCTAATTAATAAACAGAAGGTTCAAAATCAACTACAAATAACCACACTTTTTAAGATAAAAATTCGTGTCCATGAGTGATTTATTCACCAAAGATCCCTAGCTTTCTCTGTATTGGGGATCTGGTGGTTAGTCCACAAGCTAACTAAAAAATAAACACTCCTGAAAATGAATTCCATCTTACATTATGGTCCGAATATCCCCTTCAGGGGTCCTATATTCCGAAACGTCATTAAAATACTAGCTAAGAAATGGTGCAAAAATATTTCCTACGCAAATACAAATGTGTATTATTCATCAGATCTAGTTGCATAGCTCCTATCTTCGGCAATAGATGCCTAATCCCCTGTCGTTCCACAACGTTCAGTAACATCCGACAAAGAAACCGGAAAAAAACAAGTAGTTCCGTGAAGAACTATACAGCCTATTTTCATATATCCTACTTATGTTAATTGCCTCTATCAACATACAAAATTTCAGTTTGATTGCTGTAATAGATTCGTAGATATTGAGAACCGACTAAATATAGTGGATGGTCGCCATGTTGGAGTTTTACATATGTAGGTCTTAGAGTTATGTACTGTTACATGAAGATTATTGTGTACGTGTATTATTCAAACTTCAATCGCATGATTAGGACACGAGAAGTAAAAACGAGATTTTAAAATTTCGCACAGCTGCCATCTTGTGGTTATGGAAACAATTGAAAAAGAAATAGATGCCAGTGGATTAACATTTGTATAAGGATTTACTGTACCAAGTGTCACTGCACTCGGATGGTTAAATTGCGAGAAACGACCATGTGAATATTTATATTTCGCGTCGCCGCCATGTTGGATTTGTGATCACCAGGTTATTGAAAGTCCTATAGGTGAACTTATGTTCATTGCTCCTATGAACATGAAAAAAATCAGTTTGATTGCTCTAATAGATTCGTAGATATTGTGATCCATCTAAATATTTCGGATGGTCGCCATGTTGCATTGTTATATGTATAGGCCATAGAGTCATGTACCATTAAAAGAAAATTGTTGCGTAGGTTCATTATTCAAACTTTCACTTCGATCGCATGATTACGACACAAGAAATAAAATCTTAATTTTTAAATTCACACAGCTGACATATTGAGGTTATGTATACAATTGAACGAAATTCGATAGCACTGCATTACAATGTGTATAAACATTTCCTGTACCAAGTTTCACTGCGTTTGGATCTTTAAATCGCGAGAAAGTTCTATTTAATATTTTCAACATCGCTTGGCCGCCATATTCGTTTTGTAGTTAACCGGTTTTTGAAAGTCTTATGGGTGAACTTCCAGTAGTGCCCTTTATCTCCGTACATAATTTCAGGGTGATACCGCTTATAGTTTCAGAGATAAAGAATGCCGGTGAAATATTTCGCACAACCGCCATCTTGAGGTTATGTAAACAGTTGAACGAAGTTAGATGTCGGTGTATTACAATGTGTATAAACATATACTGTACCAAGTTTTGTTCCGTTTGTTTTTTTAAATCAAGAGAACCGTCTATTTAAATGTCGCATATTCGCTTGGCCGCCATGTTGGTTTTGTGTTTACCAGATTTTCAAAAGTCACATAGGTGAACTTCTAGTAGTTCCCTTTATCACCGTAAAATATTCCAGGATGATATCTGTAATATTTTGGGAGATATTGAATGCTGGTGAAATATTTCGCACAGCCGCCATGTTGGCTTGGTTAGCCGTAACAAAATTTGAAGGTAACTGTTGGGGTCGTCCGGAATAGTGCTTTGAACTTAACGAGTTTCATTGAAATCGCTCCTGCCGTTTAGAAGTTATTAGGGGGGCACACACACCATCACACACGCACACACGGACAGACACACGGATAAAAGGTGATCTCATAAGCCTATTTTTCCATAAATTAGAATAGACTAATAATAAGTTACGATGTAACCATATCCACCATTTATATTAATTTAAATAATTCCAGCTTGCTAAATCCTGTACAAAATATCTTACAAAACGTCGTGTCTGAAACTCATTCCTAAGCTGTACAAGAAACAAATGACATAGAAGAAAAATATGTAAAAGAATAAACATGATCTCGACTGGGTTGTCGCATTATTGACAGCTCATCTGTTACTTCAGAAAGTCGTCTCACAATCAGTGAAGTCTCATATTTCTTATCAAGGTCTTGTATGTCACATGGTGTTTGGATGGTATTCAAAATGATGGAACACTCTCTATGATTTATTTCCACCAATGTAAAGGAACGTGTTTGTAAAACAAGTAATTTCTCTGCAGGATGATACTGATCTCACTGAGGATATCAAGATAGAGGAATTTTCGATACCAGAGCTTGTTCCAAGAAGGGAAGAAATTGAAAGTCCTTCTTTAGTGAGCGATGGAGATTTGAAAGAGGTAAGTACCTTTTGGGTTACTACTTGTTGCACGTTATAAGGGACATCACCTGATCGCCATCTTCCTCTCACCATTGCAATTAAGGGAATAACAAATTGTATATTCAGACCGTACTGATGACAGATGGAAGCTTTCTGTTGTTAGGTTGGGTTCGGTACAGAAGGTACAAGTCGTGTAGAATATTGCCTACCGCTGGATTAATAATAATAATAATGATAATAATAATAACTATGACACATGAAATTTGCTTCCACGAAATTGTTCTTGAAATGATACGGGGGAGGAAATGTTATAAATATCCCTTCTGATCCTGTTCTCACTACTACAATACATGAGAAATCATCGGTGACAACTGCTATTTATTTATATGTGGGAGAATGATAAACACATCATATCATTTACCGTGCATTAATATCAATTATCATATGACTATTAAACACCTTATACATTTAGTATTAGTACTAATATTGCCAGATGAGTCTACAGGAACAAATAAACCCTGAATACTGAATATCAAGTCAATCAATATCCTACCAAACGAACGTATCTCTTCTATCACCGATTATATCAAACGCTCATCTAAATCAAAAGTCGACAAACCTGTAGAGATAGGCATGGCACAAAAACAAACTAATGAAAAACCTTACTCGAAATACTTGATTGTTCGGATTATTTACATTAGTCTTGACTCGAACCTGTGACCCTTCACTCTAAAATGGTGGAATCAGCATGTGTGGATAGACCGATAAACCAGGATCTCATAATCTATAAATGGGTTTTAAAATAATGTTCCCGTCGAATATAAGACAAAAATGAAAATTCTACCTCGAATAAATTCAATATTCACCAATTCTACATTCGTTTTCAAATAACTCACCCTTCCAGTGAACTTTACTGAACAATTAAAATCGAAACTGCAAATCCACAAATCTTATCTGAACTGGAAACACGTGGGGGAAAATACTTCCCTTGGTAACAGTCAGCTGATCCGCTATTAACGACCACTCAAATATTGAACTTACTAACGCCTCAGTAAGCCTCAAATATCAAACTCAATATCTATCACCAACACATCTGTTCTCTTCAGGATGACAAGTGTGATTCATTTCTCGCTGAGGCTCCAAGATCACATGTATCTCCGTTGATCAATCAAAACGCCATTATATGTGGTTATGCATATCATTTGTGTATCTAAGTGAAAACCCAACTCACTCGAACCTCAAAATAAACAATTTGGCTCCCATGGCCTTGCAGATAGAGTCTCTCACTGGCCTATGTCAAATACTCACATATTATAGGTTTACCTGCCTCGAAGAACATCATTATGCCTCGATGATTATCACAAACTATGGGCGGTAAGTGATTACACCTGTCGCCACTTGTCGATATACACTTACCACATGGCTTAACTTAAAATGCCCTGGCGCAGTCAGCTGGCATTTGAGGGTGCGCAAATGCGAGGGAGCCGTGTCAGTAGATATACTGGCACGTTAAAGATCCCCTTCGGGGCAAAATTCCGGCACCTCGGCGTCTCTAAAAGCCAGTGTAGTTAAAAGGGATGTAAAACCAATAACATTATTATAACTTAAAATGGCACATTATTCATAACGCACTCATATGGCATGCGAAATACTCACACATTATAAACCTTACATTTCAAATCACTAATATTCCTCTTCAAATAGAAAAACGTGATCAATCTCACTGATCATTTCCTGCATGTATATTCAAAGGCTTTCTCGGGGTGAATGTCCTGAGAGTCTCAACATTACTAATAATATTCTATCACTGGTCATGTAATCATATATTCTCACTCCATCCTGACGTCTATTCGTGATTTCAAACTCAATATGCATGGTTATGTTTCAACATACACTTCATCTAATGAACAGGTGACCAGAAATAAATACCCTATGATCTAAAGGTTCCTTTCCGAGGCCTGTTCCTGTTTTGAAAGCAAATATTATATCCACTACTGGCTTGCTAGGCCTATCGTAGCTTCACCAGAGCCCCGTCAGCCGTCACTTTTCAGGGTTCCCATAGAGCCTTCACAGCTACCGTAGCGGTCCCGGGGCACACAAAGTCCCCACTGTACTTCACCCCTACAGGCAATCCCCTACTTCATGCCGTTGCCCGTCTCCCACCACGTGGAGGAGGGGTTGGCATTGTGGGAGGCGAGGACTGGACCAGAGTGACAGCGGAGAGGTGGTGGGAAGAAAGGACGAAGTGGCGAGGCTTATGTTCCAAACAGACCCAGCCTGGGGCTGAAAACTGTACAAGATGATGATGATGATGATGATGATGATCTAAAGGGTAATTTTCCTTACTTCTAACCATTCGTGATACGATGTTTCTACTGAATAAGACACCTCCAAATCGCTACTTTTGCCTATCACAAATATCAAAAAGTAAGGACAAAAAGTATCCTAACTGGACTATGTTATATTTACATTCACAAATCCTCTTCCATAAACTGCAAATGACAAAGAATATAGCCAGAGAGGATAACTTATCATATTTCCATCCCCCTCCGTAGTTTATGGTGACGGGCCCTTTCCATAACGACTAATTCATAATTATAAAGTAGGCACTCATTTCAATGATGTCTTAAATCTTGCTCACATAAATGTTGTGTACACATTACAATTTATTTCACAGTAATTATTTTCGATTACGTTGCCAATTAGTATGATACGCAAACTATGGGCTCCACCATTTATACACTCTCTAGCCACTCCGGTCATGTCCAATGTCGTTAGTTCTCCTCGCGCATTGATATTGTGTCTATATTCTACACATAATATTGTGTTTACATAATAAATGACTTCAAAATTCTCACATTTATTTGTATAGTTCCCTTCAATTACCCTATTTTCCATAGAATCATTATATTTGTCTAATTCGTGCTCTGAATGGGCGTGTCTTCGCTGTTCTATGACACTCCCCACGGATTTCTGTAGGCTGGAGATTCATCGAATCGGCACTTACCAAGGAGTGGTCGGTACGCAACTCTGCTGTCCTGGCCTTCATCCTATGTATTGGTGATCTATTTTGCCAGTCTTCCTTGTCAACATTTATTGTGAAATTCTTCGTCTCTTTTTCCAGTGAAAACTTTGCTTGTAATTTAAACTTCTTCACGTAAATTGTTATCGAGCATAGTCTTGATTAAAACGTTGCCAACTATCAACTCTAGAATTTTATCAAGTATGTGGCCTAGGTCTTAAATCATAGACTAACGGGCACAATACGTTCCTGCCAATTACTGAGATAACTAAAATTGATTTATAAATATGAAGTTCAATGGGTATGTATATCCACCCCAAACTGGGAGATATGCCCCAAACACATTGAAGAGAAATGATAGGTGCAGACAGTTGGCCTTTCATGTTCACCGTCGATATATCAGCTTCACTTTTATTTGTATGTTAACACTGACAAATCTTTATTACTGTATTTTACATTTCGTATAACGTATTAAGATGAGTGTAAGTATTTCTACCCTTATTATTCCCGTTTCCACAGTGTTGGGAAGGAGATTGAGAGAGTTCCTAAGGGGCAACGGTTTTTTCTTACTGCCGGAGTTTATGAGAACAAAATTATTGTATAGAAGTGACGCTCCCAGCAAACGTTAACATGTTTGTGTTTGTTGGTGTCTACTCTTTGATGTTTTTGTTCTTTGCCGTCAGTGATCCATCATGTGTGATATTTCTCGATATGTACGTTGATGTTTTTTGTTTTGTTTGTATGTTGATGTTTTTAGATTAAATCCACTTTGTTACCTCTATTTACTGTTTAATCAGAATGAAAGATGGTGAGGAGTCGGTAAGAAGTGTCCACGCCCTATTACGACATACAATCCCGCATTCGCCTGTATTTAAAAATGAGAAAATAAACTTAAGCGTTTCATAGAAAGCCGACGGTGGGTTTCAAATCATGAAGTTTTGTGATATTTTAAATAAGCTCAGCTCCTTTCCTCAAGCCATTTCTTATGATACCGACTACATTTATCAGAGCTTTTGAAATTGACAGTGAAACTATTGAAATATAAGTCAACGTCACTGCAGTTAGAACTGCTCCAGGCATTCTTTTGTCTGGTGAACTCTACCGGTGATTCCGCAGGGAGATAGAAACACTGGCTCATATCCTTTTATACTTTCCAGTTTTGCAACGATGAAATCCCGGCACCATGAAATCACGCCCTGCATTGTTGGCAGAAAAGTTTACAACGCCCAAGAACAAGTCGGTGTCATATAATATATCGCAGTTCATGGTGGCTGGAGCTGACTGCCCACAAGATCAAGAATGGTTTCCTAATAAATCCAACTGGGAGGTTTAATCACCGCCTCGATCAGCCTTATGGAGGAAACACATGATGCCTTATCGCATTACATTTCACTTTCGTTGGCAGACCGGACAAATGGAAAGTTTATTTCTAGAAAATTAATGCTGTTTCGTAGTACCGCAGTGACTCTAATAACTGTTGTTGATATATAATGTAAATACAGTCAGCCTACTGCTTGCTGTAGACGCATTATGTAGTGGCAAAATGTATGTTAAATAGTCTACACAACACTCTATCCAGTTGTGCTTACTGCAATTGGCTTACTCAAAGGGTGTGCAAATCTAACAAGAGGTTGGATTAGCCCCTTATAGTCTTACTGCTAGAAATTGCTTATTACATATTACTTCATCAGCCCTTAAACCTATTTCTTCCTTTATTGCACTGCTCACCACATTTTCTATCACACATAGATTTAACAGACATATAAAGGAAGGATAGATTTTTTAAGATAAGGCCTGCATAATGCAGTAAGATACGCTGGAGAATACGAAAGTAGGGGCAGATTACCTCGGTGTTCCGCCCCTTTAAGCCTCAATAACGTACTAACTAAAACAAGATAGTAATTTCAGTCAGTGGAATATCTAATATATCCTCACTTCAAGTTGAGCTGAGCTGTAAAGTTACATTATTTGTTATTAATTTTGTAGAAGCGTAAGATAATATCTCAGAAATTAATGACTCATTTCTGTCGCTAGGTTATAAAAGAAGAAACCCATGATGACGAGAGGGATCCAAATACAAATCATCCAAATGAGTAAGTAGACATCAAAATATGGAAAGATATTGTTTTTTGTGAGTACAAACTAAAAATGATGGCTTTGGATAAGTTATCCTCTTTTTATATCTGTTTTGCAACATATTAATTTGTGTTTCTGTCTGACATAAGTGGATAATGTTATTAAGTTTTTATTTAGCAGCCCCAAATCGCACCATTCTCATTCAGAGTTTTCACTGTTGAAAGTATTTCTGTATATATGTGGTATCCAGTATTAAAGTTTATGAGAGAATGGGAACTGTTTTTGATGTGTGGAAAACCCTATAACTTCTTGCAGTGACCAGAAAATATGTGTGATGTGAGTTTTTAAAGGAAAAACCACTAAGTTACTTTGAACTTCCCCTATTGTGTTCCTGTATCCAGGGGATTTGTATTCAATCCCATAACTGTCTTCTGTTACTGATTAAGCCAAATATGTGAGTGTAAAGAGATTCCTTCTCACCCGATGGTTCTACTTGTAGCAACCATATGAATGGTCAATCACAAGTAATCTAAGCCACAAAATAAAATAATGCATTATCTCTCTCTCTCTCTATTCGTTTAGTCGATTCCGACTCTCCGTGACCCCATGTACTAAACTACGCCAATTTCTTCTGTCCTGCACTGCCTATCGAAGATTTTCCAAGCTGGAACTTAGTGCTTCTGTGATGCCATCCATCCATCTCATTCTTTGCCTCTCTCTTCCTCTTGTTCCTTCTATCTTCCCCAGCATTAAGGTCTTCTCTAACTAATTATGTCTTCTCAAGATGTGTCCAAAGTAGCCCAGTTTTTGTTTCAGGATCAAGCCCTCCAAGGAACACGCTGATTTAATTTGCTGTAAAACTGGCTTATAGGTTCTCTTCGCAGTCCATGGAACTCTATGAACTTTTCTCCAACACCATAATTCGAAGGAATCTATTCTACAGCGTTCAGCTTTTCTTATGGTCCAGGTATCACATCCGTACATCACAACTGGAAAAACCATAGCCCTTACTATACGGATCTTTGTTGTTAAGGTTAGGTCTCTACTCCTTAAGATATTGTCCAGATTTGAAAATGCCTGTCTACCAAGTAGCAATCGTCTTTTGATCTCATGACTGCAGTCACCATCGGCAGAAATCTGTGAGCCAAGATAGTTAAAAACAGAGACTATCTCCATTTTTTCTCCTCCTACTTGCCATGAATTGACAGTTGTAGTTGTCATAATTTTTGTTTTCTTGACATTCAACATTAGTCCAGCCTTTGAACTTCCCTCTTTCATTTTCAGTAAGAGATTTTTTAAATCTTCTTCAGTTTCAGCCATCAGGATTGTATCATCTGCATATCTCAGGTTGTTTATATTTAACCCAGCTATTTTGATTCCTGTTTCTTCTGCATCTAACCCCACATTCCTCATAATGTGTTCTGCATACAGATTGAAAAGGTAAGGTGACAATTTACAGCCTTGCCGTACTCCTTTTTGAATCTTAACCCATTTAGTTGTTCCATATATGGTTGTCACTGTAGCTTCTTGATCAGAGTATAAGTTCCGGATGAGGTTAATGGTATGTTCTGGTACTCCCATGTATTTTAGTACTTTCCATAACCCATTATGATCAACACAGTCAAATGCTTTAGCATAATCAATAAAACAAAAATATACATCTTTCTGGAATTCTCTTGCCTTCTCCATTATCCATCGTACGTTGGCGATTTGATCTCTGGTCCCTCTTCCTTTATGAAATCCAGCTTGTTCTTCAGGTAGCTTTCGGTCTACATACTGGCGTAGTCTATTTAGTAGGATTTTAAGCATGACTTTGCTAGCATGTGAGATAAGTGCTATTGTTCGGTGATTCGTGCATTCTTTAGAATTTCCCTTCTTAGGAATTGGGATGAATACTGAACTTTTCCAGTCTTTTGGCCATTGTTGGGTTTTCCATATTTGCTGACATATGGAATGTAAAATTTTCACTGCACTATCTCCAACTTCTTTGAACATTTCTATCGGAAATCAATCATATCCACTTGCTTTGTTTTAGCAATATTCTCTAGGGCCCATTTGACTTCAGTTTCCAAAATATCTGGTTCTGGTTCGAAGGGCACATGAACTTCATTATCCATAATACATGGTTCTTTCTTATACAGATCTTCTACATATTCCATCCATCTTTCCTTAATGTCCTCTGCTTCTGTTAGATCTCTGCCATTTTTATCTTTTACCATCCCAAATTTTGCCTGAAATTTTCCTCTGATATCCCTAATTTTCTTGTAAAGTTCCCTCGTCTTTCCCATTCTGTTATTTTCCTCAACTTCCTTACATTGATTAGTTATAAAAATATTCTTATCTCTTCTAGCTAATCTTCTAAACTCTGCATTAAACTCAAACATTGCTGATCTGTCCCCTTTAATTTTTGCATTCCTTCGTTCTTCTGCAATTTGCAGTGCCTCATTCTATAACCATTTGGCCTTCTTCTTATTCTTTTCCTTGTGAATGTATTTTTCTGCTTCCTGCTTAACAGCAGTAGATACTTCTGTCCACAATTCTTCAGGGGTTTTGTCTCCAATCTGCAATGTATTAAATCTGTTCCTGACTTCAACTGTATAATCACAAGGAATTCTTCCCAGGTCAAATCTGTATGATGAGGCAGTTCTAGCCGTTTTCCTCAACATCAACCGGAATTTTGCAATTAATAATTCATGATCTGATCCGCAGTCAGCGCCTGGTCTTGTTGTAGTAGATTGAATAGCACTTTTCCACCTACTATTACAAATTATGTAATCAATTTGATTCCGGTATTGGCCATCTGGTGAAGTCCAAGTGTATAGACGTCTTTTGGGTAACTGGAATAGTGTGTTGGTAATAATCAGTGAATTATCTAGGCAGAATTCTAGGAGTCTCTGTCCTGCTTCATTTGTTGTACCAAGACCAAATTGTCCTGTTACACCATCTACTATTTGATTTCCCACTTTAGCATTATACAGAACAATATAATCAAGTATATACAGACAATGAATTGAAATACGGTTGGTACAATTCAAAAACCCTCATGACAATAAAACCATTACTCTCTTTTTCAGTACGGTACTGAATTTCTGTTGTAATACAGAACCCCAGCCATTCTATAAGTGTTTTTTTGTTGTTTCCCCACTTCTACTCTAAGCAATTGCTGGGATGATACATAAATTCTGATCACGGCCACCTCCTACCCAAACCTTTGCCCCAATTACAAATACACTAGTTTAGCCATCACAATGACGCAGGTTATGGTATGTGTACAAGGGGATCGATGACCATGATATCGTAAAGTACTTAAATGAATCCTCATTAAACAACGAGAATGCACTGTATATACTCACCTGGGTGTGACCAGCGCCTTGCACATTTGCGCCTGCGCACTACTTCATGCGAAACATGGACAACAAAGAGGATAAAATGTTTTGGTCATAATTTAGGCCTGCAATATTTTACCGCTCTATTACAAAGGCAATATATTTAATGTAGGTTTAGTATTTTTCTTTTAAATTGTGATCCTAACGAACAGCCGAAAGAAAGTTAAGGCTTCATTGTTTGTGAAGTAGTCAGATGATAATATTGATGAATGATGGTGGCTCAATAGAATAGAAAGGAAATAATCTTATCCGTTCAAAGCAAAGAATTGTTATATGATTAAATGCACCATGCAGTATTGTCACATGGAGATCCTATTCCCTACATAAAAATGTGCTGGTATATGGGCACATGTAATAAAAAAAATCTCTTTGAAGAGCGTTGGTAAATTTTACAGCTGTTTTGCCTTTAAATATGTACATAATTGCGGCCTAAGTTTTTGACTGGTAAAGGGAAAGGTTAATTCACCACCTTTGCTTTATAAAAGTTCACTAATAATCCTTTTTCATGTTACAAGACGAAAAGAACCTGTTAAAAATAATATACGCAGCTACGCCTATAACGTCAAAGACCAAACATTCGAACCCTATTACCATACCTAAGCATATGTTAGACGGTGCTCAAGACATTTGTGAACGTAATTTTGTGCTTAGAATCCGGATAAGATAAGAAGATGGCACTCAATTTATTTCTTGAACTAAAATTGAAAGAAGTCCAAACGAACCCAGTGTTATTGCGTACGCCTTTATTCGCTCATCACTTGGTGAAATTGGCCCGGGTCTAAAACCTTTAGAACAATGCTAAAGCACTCCGTGTAGAATTGCTTGATTTGACGGAGATAGTCAACAACCGATGTTATTTGTCGAAGGGAACGATAATCCCCATATATATTATAATTTTCAAAGTTGTGTGAGTGTGTGTTTGTTACTTCTTCACACTAAAACGGCAGGACGGATTTGGATGAAATTTGAAATGGAGATAGCTAATACCCTGGATTAACGCATAGGCTGCCTGCCATCCATTGGAGACCTCTCCATTCCCTGCAATTAGGCCCTTTGGCACAAATCTACACCGTTTTACCGATCTGAACCAAATTGTGTACACTTACCCTTTTGGAACCCAAGGAGTAACACTTTCTACTTGAAATTTGGACAGACCACTCCATTCTCTGCATTTTTGTCCTCCGGCTCAAATCGAGACTGTTTCACCGTTCTGAGCCAAATTATACGTGCTTACCCTTTGGAACCAGACGAGAAACTCTATCTACTTTAAAGTTCGGACAACCCTCACCATTTCCTGCAAGGCACTTTGGAACGAATCTTCACCGTTTAACTGAACAGAACCAAATTTTACGCACTTATCTTTTGGGACATTCCGGATTACACTGTCTAATAGAAATTTGGACAGCCCTCTTTTTCCCCAGATTTAAGTCGTGTGGACGAATCATAACATTTGTCCAAAGACCCGTCTACTCTCATTTTAAGCTTCGCAATGCATGAAACATAATTCACGACTTAAAATTTGGATCAGTTCGGTGAAATGGTGTAGTTTTATATAAATAGGGCTCATATTAAGCCTCGTATGGCAAGAAACAGAAAACTGGACGTATGATTTGGCCATGTTGCTGAAACGGTGTAGATTTGCAGACATACCAGACAAATGGGCTCGATAACCATGATCTATGACTCTAATACCACCCTGTCGGAAGCATTTCGGTGTTGCAGTAGGGGTCCAGAGATGCTGGGAATTGGGGCGTTACTGTAAGAATATTCAAATGATTCTATTGATGGCTGGCAATGAGGGCTGAATCACGTCACTCCTACCCGTGTTCTTACGCTGCTTACAAATTGCAGTCAAGGGGAGTAATAAGTGCAAAAAGATTTCTTAGGCCTCTTAAAACAGTTATAGAGAAAATATTACACCTCTGTATAAGTGCGATTGGGTTGGCGTAGTACATTCGGGTTATCAGATGCAATAAGTGTTCGTTCTTTAAAATTTTCTTGATGTACACTGATCATTATCTTACAGCACTATGTGGCACTATTGCTCTCTATTTTTAACAGCCAATGATAATAGGCAGCGTCTTTTATTTCATTGATACTAAATTCCATGTGTCAGTACTGTAGTTAGTAAATACCTGTTTCCCTGTTCATTGTTATCATTATCATTAGGGGACAATGTCTTGGATATTACGTCCATTATGTTACTCATCGCCACCACAAACATATTTTAACGTATTTCTTGGTGTTACTGTGTAAGGTTGATGTGTCAGCTCAGTAGTAGCATTCATTATCATCCATAAAACAAATACATAAATCCACCGGGCGAAGCCGGGTACTTCTGCTTGTAATAATAATAATATGGCGGTGCGGAGGATAGAACCACTTCGTATCGCTGCCAGTTAGCGATTGCCCGCTCGCAGCAAAGAGTTGTGATTTAGTGTGTTGGTGTGAAGCGTGTAGTCCGCGCTTTATATCGCCAGGTAGTGTGACAGCCGTGAGGATTAACCCTTGGCGCAGCAATGTGGGAAATTTGAATCCACCTTGGGCAAACATTTTTGCCACTGTTGCTGCTGGATTCAAGATTGAAGGTTCAAAATTGGTATTGGCAACGCGAAATTATAAGCAGCACTTGGAAAAATAAAGTCAGCGCTAGTAGATTATGGCAGTGTAGGAAGAATATTGAGCAGATTAATCGTTTGCAACAGCCCCTGGGCCGTCCACATCCCGCTGAACCCTTTCATCCGGCCCGCCTGATCTTTCTTTTGTAATCTGTAATTCTGAAGTAAGCATTTTTCCAACCCGCGACAATGCAGTGCACACATATTCTCTCTGGGCTTGTTAATTCTGTTAAGAGAAGACTTGGCGCCGACCACCTTGCATTCTTTGTGGATATTACATGTCACTTGAATAAGTTGAATTCAAAGCTGCAAACACAAGGCCAATTGGCGCATGAACTTACGGACATGTGAAAACTTATCACAGGGAACTGAATGTATGGGGAAATCAAATGTGAAACTCAATATTACCTATCACTTTCAAACTCTGTCCGGGGAATTCTACGCAGACTCGTTGGCAGATGTGCATGAAGATGTCAGATTTAGCAACTTGAGAAAGGAGGAAGTGAATTAGAGTATTCTCTCATCACCATGCTGCAGTGACGTGATTAGTGTTCCTGAAAATTTACGTGTGAAACTTACTGAACTTAAGGGGGATGTGGCTTTGAAAGGAGTATTTAAGGACACATGATTACGAGAATTTTATATCAACCTTTCCATGCAAGGAGTACCCTAACTTAAGGAGGATGGCATTGTTTGGCAGCACGCATCTAAGAGAGCAACTCTTCTCGTGCATGGAGCGGATTTAGTTAAATCCAAAGGGAGGGGAAGGACAACTGATCTCTGCCTTGATAACAGCCTCCGCGTTGGAACATCCAGTGTACCAACGCACATTGAGACACTGGTTCAAAACACGAAGGGCCAAGTTTCCCATTAAAATAGGAAGTAAATTCATATGCATTTTCTAAAGTAAATTAAATTTTAAATGTTCCTCTTTGTGTTTTTGTGATGGTAATTTGTAATGCACGAGTTTCTCCATTAAATGTGGCTACTACGTTCTTGTGAATATATTATGCATTGTTAAGTAAGGCCCGCGACGTCTGTAAATCCTCTGTGTTTGGCCAACCTTGTGCTCCGAGTTGCACGTGCCTGGTGTAGATAGTGGTCCAACCTGAGGCTGTTGCGGACTCATGAACCCTTCAACAAGGTGGCGATGTGTCCGGAACATTTTAACGGCGGAATGTGGTTGCAGTCGAAGTGGACGGAAACCTAGGTAATGACAGCACGAAGCAGCGCAGCTGTAACTGGAGACAAGGCAAATCCAAGGTGCAAACTGCAGAACAGAGGTCTTGCACAATAACATGGTTTGTGCCAGCAAGAAGTCGACTGAGAGTTGGCAGCGCGCAGGTTTGCCTAGTGAGGGCTCTGGGAGTCCAGCAGACCACCGCCCCTAGCTCCGGACTGAGCGGCTGCTTGTCGCCCGCAGACTCCGGGGAAATAGCAGCAGAGCTTTTAGAATATAACTACAGAAGCCAGCAACCTATAAAATCTCCATATATCACGGCTTACCACATTCTCGCATAATAATTTACCACCAGAGAGACGAAATTCCGCTGTGGTAGCCTCTCGTGTCCTCTTGCCGTACCCATGCAGAGAACCTCATATTCTGCACTTACCGGAATATTCTTGTAAAATATATCATACTGACACTCTGTCATTACTCAACTCGCGTATAATTATCCATACTGAACTGTTATGTCACCCTCGACTGACTCGCTGATTTATTGCATCCAACGTTGTTGACTGAATGCACTGTTGTACACTAGTCACTGAATTGCGCAGCTTTCCGGATACTCAAAACTATAGACGTTACTAAACTTAACCAGTATCTTGTTGGTTTTTCTCGAGAGTCCAACGCTATCTCTTGAGCACCTCTGTGAAGATTCTCGACGGTCAAACCTCCTGTCGTTAGTACCTCTTGCACTTGCCGTCAACCCGCAAGCAAATGGCCTCAGTCACGTGGTGAGCAAAAGGAGGGATTGAAGACTTTAGTGAACGGATGTACGAAAAAAAGGTGTATTCTCCACCATGTTAGAGTGTCTTGAAACTTCTATTGAGATGCAAATATCAATGTGGAGCATTGCTCATTTGACAGTGATGTGGCAGGTTCCATGTAAGTCTGTCTTTATTAAAGTTAAACCATAGCGTGTAGAAGAGAAAGTGTGGAGACTCCCGACTCTGCGCATCTTTAGTATGGGCAGTTGCTGCGTCCGCCGACAGTGGTGGGCTGATGCTGGCTGGAGACACTTTCTAAGCGCTCGCGAGTTTGAAACACAGAAATGCTGCCGTATTTAGTCCTTATTTCTTGGTATTGAAACGTGTATAATATCAATGTTTCGGACAACGTGCAGCTTTAAGTTACATGGGTCAGTATACATTATATTTACTGTATTTATGATTTTTACACATTTAGTTACATTATGATCCCAATCAGATTGTTTTATTTCCTTACTAGCTGAACCCGGCACGCGTTGCAACGCCAATTAAAGAAAGTGTTGGCGTTGTAATTTTGTTTCTTTTTTTCATCTTCTGCTAACTGCCTCCAAACTATCGTAAAATGGATTAACTAAATTTGAAACATTCATGGGAACATCCACAAAAAATTCACCAAAGTTTCATTGCAATCGGATGAATGGCATATGAATACATACGACATTTCATTTATACGATTCGTGTGCGGTCACCCATTTGTTGAATCAACTCGTTCGCTACCTTCTGTGAAGTGCATGTACTAAAAGAGAAACCCATCCTGGAGTGTACACAACAATTCTTCAAAGTTTCATCGAAATCGGATGAATGTTATATGAACGCATTCAGGACTTTGTTGAAACGATTCGCGTGCCGTCGCCTATTAGATGAATTTACTCGTGCGCTACCTATTGTAAAATGCTTGTACTAAGCCAGAAACCTTCCCTGGAATGTACACAACATCTCACCCAAGTTTCATAGCTATCGGTCAAATGGTATATGAACGCATACGGGCCTTTGTTGAAACGCTTCGCACGTCCTCGCTCATTTGTTGAATCTACTCGTGCTCTACCAATATTGTAAAATCGATTTACTAAGTTGAAGACCTTCCTGGCGTGTACACAACAACAAATCAAAATTTCATCGCAATCGGATGAATGGCATATAAACGCATACGGGAGTTTGTTTAAACGATTCGCGTGCTGTCACTCATTTTTTGAATCTACTCATGCGCTACCTATTTTAAAACAGATCTAATAAGCATGAAACCTTCCCTGGAGTGTACTCAACGATTCACCAAAGTTTCATCGCAATTAGAAGGTGGTATTCTATATGAACGCATGTAGGAATTTCTTGAAACGAAACGCACCAATTTTGTTGAAGCTACTCACGCACTATCTAATGTAAATTGGGTTTACTATGCCTATAACGTTCCCGGGACTGAGCAAAAAATCACCAAAATTTGATCGCAATTTGATGAATTGTGTAAGAACGCAACGCCATCACTCATTTGTTTAAATTACTCGCGCTATATATTGTAAATTGGATCAACTACGCCTATAAATATCCCGGGAGTGTGCACAACAACTCATCAAAGTTTCATCGCAATCGATGAATGGTATATCAACGCATACAGGATTTTGTTGAAACGCTTCACGCGTCGTTACTCAATTGTTGCTTCTACTTGTGCTGTACCCGGCATGCGTTGCAATGCCAATCAAAGAAAGTGTTGGCATTGTAACTTTATTTGTTGAAGTGTTTTTGGATTCCCAATATTTTTTTTTTCCGTTAACCACCTCTAAACTAATGTAAAATTGGTTAACTATCTCAAAATAATCATGGGATCGTGCTCAACAGCTCACCAAAGTTTCATCGCAACGAAATGAATGGTAAATGAACGCATACGGGACTTTCTTGAAACGATTCAAGCGCCGTCACCGTTTTGTTGAATATACTCGTACGCTACGCATTGTAAAATGGATTTACTATGTCGAAAACCTTCCCTGGCGTGTACACAACAACTCATGAAAGTTTCATCGCAATAGGATGTATGGCATATGAACGCATACGAGATTTTGTTTCAACGATTTGCGCGCCATCACTTATTTGTTGAATCTACTTGTGCGCCACCCTTTGTAAAATGGATTTACTAATTCATACACCTTCGCAGAACTGTACTCGACTCACCAAAGTTTTATCATAATCGGATGAATGGTATATGAACGCTTACGAGACTTGGTTGAAACGATACTCGCGCCGTCTCTCATTAATTGAATATACTCGTGCGCTACCAATTGTAAAATGGATTTACTAAATCAGAAATCTTTGCGGGAGTGGAAACAACATTTCTACAAATTTCATTGCAATCGCATGATAGGTACATGAACGCATACAGATTTTTTTTAGGATACGCGTGCCTTAACTCATTTGTTGAATCTACTCGTGCGCTACCTATCGTAAAAGTGATTTACTAAGTCAGAAACCTTTCTAGAGTATGCACAACAATTCAACCAAAGTTTCATAGCAAACGGATGAATGGTTTATGAACGCATACGGGACTTCGTTTAAGCGATTGGCGTGCCGTCGCACATTTGTTGAATCTACTTGTGCGATACATATTAGAAAGTGGATGTACTATGCCAGATACCTTCCGTGAAGTGTACACAACATCTCACCCTAGTTTCATCGCTATCGTATGAATGGTATATGAACGCATACGGGACTTTGTTGAAACGCTTGGCGCGTCTTCGCTCATTTGTTGAATCTACTTGTGCGCTACCTATTGTAAAATGGATTTACTAAGCCTGAAACTTTTCCTGGAGTGTACACAACAACTCACCCAAGTTAAGTCGCTATCAGACGAATGATATATGAACACATACGGGACTGTGTTGAAACACTTCACGCGTCGTCGCTCATTTGGTTAATCTACTTGTGCGATACCTACTGTAAAGTGGATTTACTAACCCAGAAACCTTCCCTGAAGTGTACAGAACATCTCACCCAAGTTTCATCGAAATGGAATAAATGTTATATGAACGCATGTGGGACTTTCTTGAAACAAACGCACGCCATTTTGTTGAAGCCATTCGCGCGCCATCTATTGTAAATTGGATTTACTACGCCTATAACTTTTCCTGGACTGTGCACAACAACTCACAAAAATGTGATCGCAATTGGATGAATTGTGTCTGAACGCATCGCCATTACGCATTTGTTTATACTACTCGCGCGCTATCTATTGTGAAATTGATTAACTATGCCTATGAACATTCCGAAAGTATGTACAAGAACTCACCAACATTTGATCGCCATCGGATGAATGGTTTATGAACGCATAAAAGACGAACAGACAGACATTCCTTTTTTATATATATACTAGCTGTACCCGAAATGCGTTGCAATGCCAATCAAAGAAAGTGTTGGCGTTGAAACTTTGTTTGTTGAAGTGCTTTTGGATTCCCAATATTTATTCATTTTCCGTTAACTATTATAAAATTGACTTACTATCTCAAAAAAAAAATCACGGGAGCGTGCTCAACAACTCACCAAAATTTCATCGCAATGAAATGAATGGTACAGTATATGAACGCATTCGGGACTTTGTTGAAACGATTCAAGCGCCGTGACCCATTTGTTGAATACACTCGTACGCTACTTATTGTAAAATGGATTTACTAATTCGAAAACCTTCCCTGGCTTGTACACAACAACTGATGAACGTTTCATCGCAAACCGATGAATGGCATATGAACGCTTACGGGATTTTGTTTGGACGATTCACGCGCCTTCACTCATTTGTTGAATCTACTTGTGCGCCACCCATTGAAAAACGGATTTACTAATTCATACACCTTCGCAGGACTGTACTCAACTCACCAACGTTTTATCACAATCGGATGATTGGTATATGAACGCATACGGGACTTGGTTGAAACGATTCACGCGCTGTCGCTCATTAGTTGAATCCACTCGTGCGCTACCAATTGTAAAATGGATTTAAAATCAGAAATCTTTGCGGGAGTGGAAACAACATTTCTCTATATTTCATTGCAATCGCATGAATGGTTTATGAACGCATACGACTTCTTTAAAATGAAACGCGCGCCGTTACTCATTTGTTCAATCTACTCGTGCGCTACCTATTGTAAAAAGGATTTACTAAGTCAGAAACCTTTCCTGGAGTGTGCACAACAATTCAACCAAAGATTCATAGCAATCGGATGAATGGTATTTGAACGCTATGGGACTTTGTTTATGCGATTCGCGTGCCATCGATCATTTGATGAATCTACTTGTTCGATACCTATTGTAAAATGGATGTACTCAGCCAGAAACCTTCCCTAAAGTGTACAAAACATCTCACCCAAGTTTCATCGCTATCAGACGAATAGTATATGAACGCATACGGGACTTTGTTGAAACGCTTCGCGAGTCGTCGCTCATTTGTTGAATCTACTTGTGCGCTACCTATTATAACATGGATTTACTAAGCCAGAAACCTTACCTGAAGTGTACAGAACATCTCACCCAAGTTTCATCGAAATGGAATAAATGGTATATGAACGCATGTGGAACTTTCTTGAAACAAACGCACGCCATTTTGTTGAAGCTATTCGCGCGCCATCTATTGTAAATTGGTTTACTACGCCTATAACTTTTCCGGGACTGCGCACAACAACTCTCCAAAATTTGATCGCAATCGGATGAATTGTGTCTGAATGCATCGCCATTACGCATTTGTTTATACTACTCGCGCGCTATCTACTGTGAAATTGATTAACTATGCCTATGAACATCCCGAAAGTATGTATCAGAACACACCAGCATTTGATCGCAATCGGATGAATGGTTTATGAACGCATAAAAGACGAACAGACAGGTATTCCTTTTTATATATATATACTAGCTGTACCCGGCATGCATTGCAATGCCAATCAAAGAAAGTGTTGGCGTTGTAACTTTGTTTGTTGAAGTGTTTTTGGATTCCCAATATTTTTTTCTTTTCCGTTAACCACCTCTAAACTATTGTAAAATTGATTTACTATCTCAAAAAAATCATGGGAGCGTGCTCAACAACTCACCAATGTTTCATCGCAATGAAATGAACGGTATATGAACACATACGGGACTTTGTTGAAACACGTCGCGCGTCGTCGGTCATTTGTTTAATCTACTTGTGCGATACCTATTGTAAAGTGGATTTACTAACCCAGAAACCTTCCCTGAAATGTTCACAACTTCTCACCCAAGTTTCATCGCTATCAGACGAATAGTATATGAACGTATACGGGACTTTGTTGAAACGCTTCGCGCGTCGTCGCTCTTTTGTTGATTCTGCTCGTGCGTTAGCAGGGGGACGGTGATGCTTCTAAGCCACAAGGTGCTCAAAAAGTTAGTACACACTTCTTGCATATTCATATCTCTCAAACGCATGGTCCGATCTTGACAAATGAGGTGTCGTTGGACTCGGGCTGACGGGGGCTTTGCTATGGACTACTCATTTAAACCCCTAAATAAAACCTACCCCTACTCGGGGGTGAAATTGTAATTTTTTAGTGAAAGTCTCTTTCCAAATGCGACATGTATAACCTGCGCTGCTAAAATGAACTTAAACGTTGTTGCTCATATAGTGCATGCGTTTTTCTGGCTGCCGCTATGGATTAACATTTTTGTTTTTGTTTTATACGCATACGCACTGGTGATTTTTGTAAGAGGGCGAGATCTTTGAAAAAAAATGATTGATAAGAAGGGGTTTTGGTGGTGAGGAGAGAACCAGATAGTCGCCTACTTTCCTACGAAGTTAGTCGATATCTCTCGAACGCAAGGTCGGATTTGGACGTGTGACGTGTCAAATCGCTTGTCTCGAAGCCCTATACATGTTATTAATAGGTTAAAGTTTTGAGAATGAGGGAAGCAGGCTTTTTTGGGGTAAAACCGAGATTTTAGACTTTTTCTGATATTTCACGAATGCATGGTCGGATTTGGTCCTATGACGTGTCAAATGGCTTGTCTCGAAACCCTCTTTATTTTTGTAATAGGTTAAAGCTTTTGAGAATGTGGGAAACAGAATTTTTTGTTGTAAAACTGTGATTTTAGACTTTCTGTTATATCTCACAAACCAATAACGCCAGAGACATATACGAGGAGTCGTAGGACTCGGGCTGACGCCCCTTTCCTTCCCTTTTTCGAATATAGTATTTATGTTTTAAAAAATGTGAAAGGGCCTAACGACACTTATGTTGAAAACATTTCAGTTTTTAAAACTTTTCTTAAATTTGTCTAAAATGTTCATGACGAGAGGTTGTAGATAGAAAGAGACGATACCACTGGACACGTGTTTCAACGAAGCTATTACTGGCCACGGTGGTGATATACCAATACAGTATTCGCTATTTCGATGAGACGGCGGGTCGAGGGTTCGTTTTCTGATTTTTCCTATGATGGAATTCCTAATTCCTAAACCCCCTGAAGGGGGTCTTTAACGTGTAAACGATTATGAGTGACATGACAAATGATAATTCCTTGATCCGATGAAGTTGGCTTTAGATAGAACAAACATAACTTGGTTATATGTTGCTTGAAGTGAGTATAGAAAACAAACTTGCTGGGGCAGACTGACAGGATGTGAATGTTATTTGAGCTTATTGGATTGCATTGACTTGACTTGACAACAGGGCAATGAAAAAAGCACAGAGATGCTGAGGACACTTGAAGGTCAAACGATATGGCAACCATGGTGGGAGGGGGAAGCGAGGATGATGTCGCCGATCATGTTCAATGTTCTATGGATGAATTTATATTTTGCGAAGCATTGTTCGGAGAGGGTCATGTGACGACTTGTTTTAAGGGTATTTATTTTTTCGATGTTTCCTATGGTGGACTCATTGATTGAAATAATCCAAAACTGCTAGGGCATGGCCTTGAGATTTTATAAACCGATAATGGGATTTTGACATACAAGATTCACTCAGAACTTGACATGATGTCATTCTTTTTATGGCTTATGAATTACCCCAAAAAAGACCCAAAACAACAAGATCATGGACTTTTGCTTTTCTTAATATATTGCAAACCCATAATGTAAGATGTTTACTGTGAGTGACGAAATCTAGCTAGGTAAAGAAAGAATTATTGTAGGATATATGTATGGTGACTGACACGTCTTTGACCATTGGAACTTGTTTTCAGAACTGACTGTAGTACATATGGAGTATAGGTTGTAATCATGGATTGACAAACGGTGCACACAAAATTCAATTTATCGATTCAAGAATTAAGAGTAGACTATCATTAATTAATTGGTTAAAGAGTGTGGCTAAAAATAAAAAAATGGTGACTACATTAAACTAAACTGAACCAAGTCGAATCAAACCCAACTGAACCAAACCAAGCCTAAAGCAAACCAAACCTAATCAAGAACAAGCCAAGGGCTTAAGTGTAAAACTTGTGGGGGAATGCAGTCATTGGCAATGTCCAAAGGAAGGGATAACGCTCTACCTTTAGAGGGTAAGGTAAAGCTAGCGCATGGTGCTAATGCATATTCCCAAGTACATGAACCACACACACACAACTATCCTATGCTGTTTTTATGAGTTAACTGTTAAAACTTACTCAGTGGTTACTGAGCAAGATGGTCGCTACACACAACAAGCTTTAAATACTTGAGGCTAATAATCTATACACACACGCATGTTCTAAACTAAACTGTCTTGCTGGTAGTGCTCACACAGTAGGCAAATGACAGAAATGCTTGGCTAACAGAAATACAATAATTTTCGTTTGTCTAATGTTACCAGCTAACCATTACATGCTATAGTGGTGAGCACATGTGCCTCTTGCACTGGAGATCGTAACTTGATTTCTAGCTCTAAGGCCTAGAATGAATCAAACTAAGAAAGAAGGGTATGGTGACGCAGTGGTTAAACTGTTAGCCTTTCACTAAGGTAGACTAGGGTTTGATTTTAGGTTAATATACATGTCATAAACAAACAACCAAACAAACAAACAAACAAACAAACAAAAAAGCAGAGATAATGTTTAAAACTGATTACACTTGTCTCTTTTCAAATTATTACTTAGATTGCAAATACAAAGGTGGACTGGGTTTGATATACAGTTAATGCTGCCTATCGCATACTAGCCTGTAAGAAAGCCAAACAAGCAAAAGGCGTAGGTAGAGCAGTGGTAAAATCGCTATGTGTAGAGAACTACCTAACGGTTTTATGAACTGGCAATGGTATGTCGCATAAACAGTGCAGGATACAATCCAGCAACCATAATTTTTATCTTGTGGAGCAGAGAAAACATATATATAGAGAGAGATATAGAAAGCTTGTGTATGTATGGGTAGCATTGATTGTTTGACCAGAGAAAATACGATGAGGTAGGGTGGGGAGAGGGATAATTAACACTTATATATGAATGAATGGTAAATAGTATTTTTGTTTTTTTCAATAGTTTTGTTTTTCAAATGCAGTGGTAGATAGCCGTTATTTTGTAAAACATTCTTACTTGCAGTAGTAATAAGACTCTATGGTTCCGCTAACACATAGATAGACTGTATTATTGCCATGGTCAAGCACTCACATTAAGGCCATTTACAAAATCATAAAATGAAAAATAAAAAATCTTGTTTTGGAAATATCGTTTTTCAACATACACAAAATAAATATATAAAAATTTGTAAACAGCAAAATGGAAAATCCATTATCAAGCACTCACATTAAGATCATTTACAAAACCATAAAATGAAAAATAAAAAAATCTTGTTTTGGAAATATCGTTTTTTTCAACATACACAAAATAAATATATAAAAAATTTGTAAACAGCAAAATGGATAATCCATGTTTCCATATAGACAAAATTTAAAAACCTTAAACGGACATTTAAGAAAATATATGCAAATGGGAAATTGACAAATGTGTAAATATGAAAATGGAAAAATCCATGTTTCCATATCATGAAATTGAAAAACATCAAACTGTCATTAAAAAAATGCAATTGGAAAATTGACAAATTGCAATGTGTGAAATGTGAAATTGAACAAATGGCTATCATTATTTAAAAAAAAGAACATGGTGCTCTATGGTTGAGGTGTGAATCAAACCCTCTCTACTTATTTGGACCACCCGAGACTGAGTAGACTAGTTTTAGTTGTCATACCGCTTTTAAAAGTTTGTGTTAAATCTAGGAATTGAACCCAAGAGCTTGTAGGGGAGATCCAAGGTATAATATGTTAAACAGATAGCCTTGAATGTAGGGTGTGGTAGCTATATAGAGATGAGACGTTTCGCTCGGGGGAGGGAGGCATGGAGATCTGCATCAAACCAGTCAAAAGACTGACGACTCAAACAACAACATGTAGAGCTCACCAAAATAATGTTGTGTAACGGTAAATGTTAGTCAACGAACAGTAATGCATTACTAAAACCCATGACACGATACCTAAGAGCTTTTCTAAAATTATTTTAAAATGCCTTTAACCCTATATTAAACACCCAGTTCACAAGACTCATAACTGCAATGTTATTGTCAAACAAAACAAAATCTATATTTCAAAACAAACAAGTGGTTTAGTGAATGTATACTGGAAAAAGTTTTATAAACACTCAAGTCCACAAAAATAATTAAATTAGTAACTGTCAGGTTGACCGAGTGGTTATGGTGTTTGACTTAAGTTAAAATTTTCTGTACAAGAAAGCAAGGGTTCGAATCCCTTACCTCATGTAACTATTGCCTCAACATGGCTTGACCACACTGTATTATTGTGTACTCGGTACACAAACCATAGATAGAGTGTATTGTTTAAGGTCACTCTCTTTGCGAACATAGTCAGAGACTGTTGATGGTTAACAATTGCATTAATAGTGGGACATAGGGATAGCAATTAAGAAAAACAGACAATACACATACACTATTTTTATTTATTTAATGTTAGTACTTGTACAATAGTTATATACAAACTACAACTCTCTTTTGTCTATAACTATCTAGTCCTTTTCGATCCACTTGCATATCAAGGGCAGATGACTTTGTAGTTCAGCCCCTTAAAACAACAACAACACTACTTCTTGCATAGTCTGTGATGTTGATGACTCTTGAGGCGTGGAAGATGGATACAACATAACTTTTACAACAGGGGTTAAACGTTGCTCAACAAACAATGCACTATTTTGAGTAGCAACATCTTTCTCTTGTACTAACATTTTAGCATTCTGATGATTTTTTGTCAACACCATCAGTGTTTTGTCTGGAGCACTACATTGATGATCACTCACACTTAAAACCACACCATTTCTACTTTTCATATTGCCTCGACATTTTGTTGACCTCTGTTTTGAGCATTGCCAGAATATTATTCCTTTTACATTTTGTCGTCTATAGTTATAAGAGTAGCCTTTATAGAGTACACGTTGTTTACCTCGGTTAGTTGTAGTAAGTTCCAAAGTAGTAACTAACCTGTTAGTATGATTTGCACACTACAAAGGTTATCTCTGTTCTGGTAATAGAATTATTTAGCGTTGGCTTTTATATTTAATATGTACAGTTTAAAGTGATAGAAAAGTGGTAGAAACGTGGTAGCAAAGTAGTAGACAATTGGTAACATAGTGGTAGAAAAGTGGTAGCAAAGTGGTAGAAAAGTGGTAGAAAAGTGGCAGAAAAGTAGTAGAAAAGTGGTAGCAAAGTGGCAGAAAAGTGGCAGAAAAGTAGTAGAAAAGTGGTAGCAAAGTGGTAGAAAAGTGGTAGCAAACTAGGAAAGTGGTAGCAAAGTGGTAGAAAATATTACATGTATTGTTAAGAAATAGTTTAAGCGGTTACATGGATTCATTACACTATAATTTTAGCATTACGAAGCTCATTTTCTATATCTAAAAGTTCTTCCTCATATTTAGTATGACCAGCCTGTTTACAGGTATGCAAGTACTGAAGCCGCTGGATTAGCTTACTGGGATTGTTCCAGTAAACACATTTAACAAATGATTTTTTTGGGTGTAAACCATTATCATCATCATCATCATCATTATCATCATAATCATCATCATCATCATGGTTATCATCATCAATATAATTATCATCAATATAATCATCACTATTACTATCTAATCCTTTTTGTTCATCTTGCAATGCAACAATCTTTGGCATAGTTTGTGTTGTCTTTGATAGTGTTAGAGGTTTCTTAGACGTTAACGACTGTCCTAACATGTCTTTTTCAGGAGATAATAAATGCTCTTTAACAAACAAAGCACTATCTTGAGCCACACTATTTTTTCTTGGTCTTTAACTTTACTAGAGATTAGTTTATGCTTAACAGTTGACATGGAAGTATCAACGACTAGCTATGGTAAGCCATGTGCTTACTATAAAGGATATGCATATATTGTAAAAAGAACTAATAAAAATGGAACTGTAATTTGGTGCTGTTCGAAACAACGATCTAAAAAGTGTCGAGGAATGATTAAGACAAAAGGCTCCAACATACTTATTTCAATCGATCATCATTGTAAATCTCAAAATAATACTCATTTAAATGGACAAAATACTCTAACCAAGGTAAAAAAGCAAGACCAAGAAAAAAATAGTGTGGCTCAAGATAGTGCTTTGTTTGTTAAAGAGCATTTATTATCTCCTGAAAAAGGCATGTTAGGACAGTCGTTAACGTCTAAGAAACCTCTAACATTATCAAAGACAACACAAACTATGCCAAAGATTGTTGCATTGCAAGATGAACAAAAAGGATTAGATAGTAATAGTGATGATGATTATATTGATGATAATTATATTGATGATGATAACCATGATGATGATGATGATGATGATGATAATGGTTTACACCCAAAAAAATCATTTGTTAAATTTGTTTACTGGAACAATCCCAGTAAGCTAATCCAGCGGCTTCAGTACTTGCTTACCTGTAAACCGGCTGGTCATACTAAATATGAGGAAGAACTTTTAGATATAGAAAATGAGCTTCGTAATGCTAAAATTATAGTGTAATGAATCCATGTAACCGCTTAAACTATTTCTTAACAATACATGTAATATTTTCTACCACTTTGCTACCACTTTTCTAGTTTGCTACCACTTTTCTACCACTTTGCTACCACTTTTCTACTACTTTTCTGCCACTTTTCTACCACTTTGCTACCACTTTTCTACTACTTTTCTGCCACTTCTCTACCACTTTTTTACCACTTTGCTACCACTTTTCTACCACTATGTTACCAATTGTCTACTACTTTGCTACCACGTTTCTACCACTTTTCTATCACTTTAAACTGTACATATTAAATATAAAAGCCAACGCTAAATAATTCTATTACCAGAACAGAGATAACCTTTGTAGTGTGCAAATCATACTAACAGGTTAGTTACTACTTTGGAACTTACTACAACTAACCGAGGTAAACAACGTGTACTCTACAAAGGCTACTCTTATAACTATAGACGACAAAATGTAAAAGGAATAATATTCTGGCAATGCTCAAAACAGAGGTCAACAAAATGTCGAGGCAATATGAAAAGTAGAAATGGTGTGGTTTTAAGTGTGAGTGATCATCAATGTAGTGCTCCAGACAAAACACTGATGGTGTTGACAAAAAATCATCAGAATGCTAAAATGTTAGTACAAGAGAAAGATGTTGCTACACAAAATAGTGCATTGTTTGTTGAGCAACGTTTAACCCCTGTTGTAAAAGTTATGTTGTATCCATCTTCCACGCCTCAAGAGTCATCAACATCACAGACTATGCAAGAAGTAGTGTTGTTGTTGTTTTAAGGGGCTGAACTACAAAGTCATCTGCCCTTGATATGCAAGTGGATCGAAAAGGACTAGATAGTTATAGACAAAAGAGAGTTGTAGTTTGTATATAACTATTGTACAAGTACTTACATTAAATAAATAAAAATAGTGTATGTGTATTGTCTGTTTTTCTTAATTGCTATCCCTATGTCCCACTATTAATGCAATTGTTAACCATCAACAGTCTCTGACTATGTTCGCAAAGGGAGTGACCTTAAACAATACACTCTATCTATGGTTTGTGTACCGAGTACACAATAATACAGTGTGGTCAAGCCATGTTGAGGCAATAGTTACATGAGGTAAGGGATTCGAACCCTTGCTTTCTTGTACAGAAAATTTTAACTTAAGTCAAACACCATAACCACTCGGTCAACCTGACAGTTACTAATTTAATTATTTTTGTGGACTTGAGTGTTTATAAAACTTTTTCCAGTATACATTCACTAAACCACTTGTTTGTTTTGAAATATAGATTTTGTTTTGTTTGACAATAACATTGCAGTTATGAGTCTTGTGAACTGGGTGTTTAATATAGGGTTAAAGGCATTTTAAAATAATTTTAGAAAAGCTCTTAGGTATCGTGTCATGGGTTTTAGTAATGCATTACTGTTCGTTGACTAACATTTACCGTTACACAACATTATTTTGGTGAGCTCTACATGTTGTTGTTTGAGTCGTCAGTCTTTTGACTGGTTTGATGCAGATCTCCATGCCTCCCTCCCCCGAGCGAAACGTCTCATCTCTATATAGCTACCACACCCTAAATTCAAGGCTATCTGTTTAACATATTATACCTTGGATCTCCCCTACAAGCTCTTGGGTTCAATTCCTAGATTTAACACAAACTTTTAAAAGCGGTATGACAACTAAAACTAGTCTACTCAGTCTCGGGTGGTCCAAATAAGTAGAGAGGGTTTGATTCACACCTCAACCATAGAGCACCATGTTCTTTTTTTTAAATAATGATAGCCATTTGTTCAATTTCAAATTTCACACATTGCAATTTGTCAATTTTTCCATTTGCATTTTTTTTAAATGACAGTTTGATGTTTTTCAATTTCATGATATGGAAACATGGATTTTTCCATTTTCATATTTACACATTTGTCAATTTCCCATTTGCATATATTTTCTTAAATGTCCGTTTAAGGTTTTTAAATTTTGTCTATATGGAAACATGGATTATCCATTTTGCTGTTTACAAATTTTTTATATATTTATTTTGTGTATGTAGAAAAAAACGATATTTCCAAAACAAGATTTTTTTATTTTTCATTTTATGGTTTTGTAAATGATCTTAATGTGAGTGCTTGATCATGGATTTTCCATTTTGCTGTTTACAAATTTTTATATATTTATTTTGTGTATGTTGAAAAACGATATTTCCAAAACAAGATTTTTTATTTTTCATTTTATGATTTTGTAAATGACCTTAATGTGAGTGCTTGACCATGGCAATAATACAGTCTATCTATGTGTTAGCGGAACCATATAGTCTTATTACTACTGCAAGTAAGAATGTTTTACAAAATAACGGCTATCTACCACTGCATTTGAAAAACAAAACTATTGAAAAAAAAAAATACTATTTACCATTCATTCATATATAAGTGTTAATTCTCCCTATCCCCATCCTACCTCATCGTATTTTCTCTGGTCAAACAATCAATGCTACCCATACATACACAAGCTTTCTATATCTCTCTCTCTATATATGTTTTCTCTGCTCCACAAGATAAAAATTATGGTTGCTGGATTGTATCCTGCACTGTTTATGCGACATACCATTGCCAGTTCATAAAACCGTTAGGTAGTTCTCTACACATAGCGATTTTACCACTGCTCTACCTACGCCTTTTGCTTGTTTGGCTTTCTTACAGGCTAGTATGCGATAGGCAGCATTAACTGTATATCAAACCCAGTCCACCTTTGTATTTGCAATCTAAGTAATAATTTGAAAAGAGACAAGTGTAATCAGTTTTAAACATTATCTCTGCTTTTTTGTTTGTTTGTTTGTTTGTTTGGTTGTTTGTTTATGACATGTATATCAACCTAAAATCAAACCCTAGTCTACCTTAGTGAAAGGCTAACAGTTTAACCACTGCGTCACCATACCCTTCTTTCTTAGTTTGATTCATTCTAGGCCTTAGAGCTAGAAATCAAGTTACGATCTCCAGTGCAAGAGGCACATGTGCTCACCACTATAGCATGTAATGGTTAGCTGGTAACATTAGACAAACGAAAATTATTGTATTTCTATTAGCCAAGCATTTCTGTCATTTGCCGACTGTGTGAGCACTACCAGCAAGACAGTTTAGTTTAGAACATGCGTGTGTGTATAGATTATTAGCCTCAAGTATTTAAAGCTTGTTGTGTGTAGCGACCATCTTGCTCAGTAACCACTGAGTAAGTTTTAACAGTTAACTCATAAAAACAGCATAGGATAGTTGTGTGTGTGTGGTTCATGTACTTGGGAATATGCATTAGCACCATGCGCTAGCTTTACCTTACCCTCTAGAGGTAGAGCGTTATCCCTTCCTTTGGACATTGCCAATGACTGCATTCCCCCACAAGTTTTACACTTAAGCCCTTGGCTTGTTCTTGATTAGGTTTGGTTTGCTTTAGGCTTGGTTTGGTTCAGTTGGGTTTGATTCGACTTGGTTCAGTTTAGTTTAATGTAGTCACCATTTTTTTATTTTTAGCCACACTCTTTAACCAATTAATTAATGATAGTCTACTCTTAATTCTTGAATCGATAAATTGAATTTTGTGTGCACCGTTTGTCAATCCATGTCTACAACCTATACTCCATATGTACTACAGTCAGTTCTGAAAACAAGTTCCAATGGTCAAAGACGTGTCAGTCACCATACATATATCCTACAATAATTCTTTCTTTACCTAGCTAGAATTCGTCACTCACAGTAAACATCTTACATTATGGGTTTGCAATATATTAAGAAAAGCAAAAGTCCATGATCTTGTTGTTTTGGGTCTTTTTTGGGGAAATTCATAAGCCATAAAAAGAATGACATCATGTCAAGTTCTGAGTGAATCTTGTATGTCAAAATCCCATTATCGGTTTATAAAATCTCAAGGCCATGCCTTAGGAGTTTTGGATTATTTCAATCAATGAGTCCACCATAGGAAACATCGAAAAAATAAATACCCTTAAAACAAGTCGTCACATGACCCTCTCCGAACAATGCTTCGCAAAATATAAATTCATCCATTGAACATTGAACATGATCGGCGACATCATCCTCGCTTCCCCCTCCCACCATGTTTGCCATATCGTTTGTCCTTCAAGTGTCCTCAGCATCTCTGTGCTTTTTTCCATTGCCCTGTTGTCAAGTCAAGTCAATGCATTCCAATAAGCTCAAATAACATTCACATCCTGTCAGTCTGCCCCAGCAAGTTTGTTTTCTATACTCATTTCAAGCGACATATAACCAAGTTATGTTTGTTCTATCTAAAGCCAACTTCATCGGATCAAGGAATTATCATTTGTCATGTCACTCATAATCGTTTACACGTTAAAGGCCCCCTTCAGGGGGTTTAGGAATTAGGAATTCCATCATAGGAAAAATCAGAAAACGAACCTTCGACCCGCCGTCTCATCGAAATAGCGAATACTGTATTGGTATATCACCACCGTGGCCAGTAATAGCTTCGTTGAAACACGTGTCCAGTGGTATCGTCTCTTTCTATCTACAACCACTCGTCGTGAACATTTTAGACAAATTTAAGAAAAGTTTTAAAAACTGAAATGTTTTCAACATAAGTGTCGTTAGGCCCTTTCACATTTTTTAAAACATAAATACTATATTCGAAAGGGGGGAGGAAAGGGGCGTCACCCCGAGTCCTACGACTCCTCGTATACGTCTCTGGCGTTATTGGTTTGTGAGATATAACAGAAAGTCTAAAATCACAGTTTTACAACAAAAAATTCTGTTTCCCTCATTCTCAAAAACTTTAACCTATTACAAAAATAAAGAGGGTTTCGAGACAAGCCATTTGACACGTCATAGGACCAAATCCGACCATGCATTCGTGAAATATCAGAAAAAGTCTAAAATCTAAAATCATGGTTTTACCCCCAAAAAGCCTGTTTCCCTCATTCTCAAAACTTTAACCTATTAATAACATGTATAGGGCTTCGAGACAAGCGATTTGACACGTCACATGTCCAAATCCGACCTTGCGTTCGAGAGATATCGACAAACTTCGTAGGAAAGTAGGCGACTATCTGGTTCTCTCCTCACCACCAAAACCCCTTCTTATCAATCATTTTGTTTCAAAGAGCTCGCCCTCTTACAAAAATCACCAGTGCGCATGCGTATAAAACAAAAACAAAAATGTTAATCCATAGCAGCAGCCAGAAAAACGCATGCACTATATGAGCAACAACGTTTTAGTTCATTTTAGCAGCGCAGGTTATACATGTCGCATTTGGAAAGAGACTTTCACTAAAAAATTACAATTTTACCCCCTAGTAGGGGTAGGTTTTATTTAGGGGTTGAAATGAGTAGTCCATAGCAAAGCCCCCGTCAGCCCGAGTCCAACGACACCTCATTTGTCAAAATCGGACCATGCGTTTGAGAGATATGAATAAGCAAAATGTGTGTACTAACTTTTTGAGCATCTTGTGGCTTAGAAGCACCACCATCCCCCTACTTGCGTTACCTATTATAACACGGATTTACTAAGCCAGAAACCTTGCCTGTAGTGTACACAATCTCTCACCCAAGTTTCATCGCTATCGGACGAATGGTATGTGAACGCATACAGGACTTTGTTGAAACGCTTCGCCCGTCGTCGCTCATTTGTCGAATCTACTCGTGCACTACCTATTGTTAAGTGGATTTACTAAGCCAGAAACCTTCCCGGAAGTGTAACCAACATCTCACCCAAGTTTCATGCGCTATCAGACGATTAGTATATGAACGCATACGGGACTTTGTTGAAACGCTTCGCGCGTCGTCGCTCATTTGTTCAATCTACTCGTGCGCTACCTATTATAACATGGATTTACTAAGCCAGAAACCTTGCCTGTTGTGTACACGATCTCTCATCCAAGTTTCATGGCTATCGGACGAATGGTATGTGAACGCATACAGGATTTTTTTGAAACGCTTCGCCCGTCGTCGCTCACTTGTTGAATCTACACTTGCGCTACCTATTGTTAAGTGGATTTACTAAGCCAGAAACCTTACCTGTAGTGTACAGAACATCTCACCCAAGTTTCATCGCAATGGTATGAATGGTATATGCACGCATGTGGGACTTGCTTGAAACAAACGCACGCCATTTTGTTGAAGCTACTCGCGCGCTATCTATTGTAAATTGGATTTACTACGCCTATAACTTTTCCGGGTCTGTGAACAATAAGTGACCAAAATTTGATCGCAATCGAACGAATGGTTTATGAACGCATAAAAGACGAACAGACAGACATTCATTTATATATGACGTAACCTGATGTTTGATAATTAACTCAACGGACGTCATCGCTTTATATACTCAGTGCGGATAACTTTATATTTGGGTCATATTGTCTAATACTGCGTAGTGGAAGCTGACAACTGAAAAGTAATATTCAACTGCTGGTTTTCATACCGTTCGCCTTCAGCGCCAGCCGACGCTAGAGCCTCCTAGTGGCTGGACCATACAAACTGCACAATTCACGTCACTTTCTCTTCTGTACGATATGGTTTTACTAACGTTGGCGGTGAAGTATGTGTGTTAATAGTAGAACTTTGACATGATACGTAATTGCTTAGTTTTTAATACATTATTCTGAAAGGGAGAAACAATACATACCTTGCTTTACTTGTCCCTCGGATGGTGACGACATTTTTAACAATCTGTGCACTGCTGCAAGGCTGCAAGCAACGGGAAACTAGAGCCGTATCGTTCTTGCCGACGAGACCAGGAGGAATAAGAAGCTCTTAAATTGACTTCGTTATGGTCATGCTGATTTTCCCAATTCTGGCTTTTGATTGCAAAACAAACTTTGTGGCCAACATATACTCTGACGACAATCCGGTTGTTGTGATTTATATGGTACAAGGAGGATCTACAATGTGAACTTTTAAAAATAAGACGACAATATATTTAGATGGATATTTTGGGTGTAAGCAAAGACACAGTTGGTCGTCAATCAGGGTATATTATAATTAATGTATGAAACACTAAAGAGCATGAACGCACGAAATATATGGTTCAAAGCATAATACAGGCTACTGAAATTTGAGGTAACCAAAAGGTGAAAGCAGCCAAAGAATAATGTTTGAAAGAGAAATGTGCAAAGACTTGCTCATCATGTATCGGTTAGCATAGGTGTCTGTCAATACGGAAGTTGGGATTCGATTTCTGGCTCTGCCATGAATTGTAATTCTGGTTGGAGGGCTGGATCGGCGTACACTCAGCCTGTTGGAGCATATTTCAGAAGAGGTGGGTTGGATTCCCTCTCCAGCCTTCCACAAAGTTATGTTTCCGTGTCTCCCACTTCTTCTCCAGGCAAACGAGATTTAATATTATGATGTGATTTTGATCGGCCTCTAGAAGGCCTATATCTTTAAGAACCAGCAGACATTGGTGATATCCCTGAGTTGCTAAGTTGCATAGGGGCACAGGATCTCATCAGTTTATTTCTCTTATAATTAAGGTGAATTTCTTGACAGGCATATCGAGAGTGACAAAAGTTTGTTTTCAGGAAGTACAACATCATTCCCAAATCAAGCATAGTAGGAGCTGACAGATGGGAATACTATAATACATGGATTCGATGATCCCTGCTTCTAAATTTCTGACTCGAGTAATTTACAAGATAATGTCAGTTCAGCCCAGTTATGCGGAGATCCGTTTTATTCAGCAGAAGCGTAGGATTAAGGGAATCTTCCCTACGTATTGGACTGATGTCGGAAGGTAGAATAAAGAAAGAGAAGGGAACGTTCTTGGCATTTTTAGACTTAGATAAGACTCTTAATTTCTTTCATTGGAGTAAATTATTTGTCTTTTTAAATAGGATTGGAATAAAATCGGGCGATAAGAGGGTGTATACAATCAATACTGAAACCAGTTGGCAGTTATTACGTTCGTAGTACTGCATCTTTTTACTCGTGCCTTTCAATCTATTCATTTAGCAATTAATGAAGGAAACGAGAACGAAATGGATGGTAGGAATAAAGGATCAAGCGAAAGGTATGTCGATTTATATATTTACTAACGACAGTCATATTAGCTTTCGGAATGAATGTTATTCTAATCAGTATAAACTTGTAAACGAGAAAATAATTTGTGATAAAAACAATGTATATTAAACAGAAATAATGAAAAACAGCCAAAAGAAGTGAAACATCGGAAGCAATTGGAAGAGTACAATCGCTACCACAGAGAATATGTAGTAAGAGTAAGTGAGAGTTGCTTCAAACGGGAAGAAAATTTTGATTAACAAACAGTGTAAACAATGATAAAGGAATGTTGTAAAAATCTACTAATTCAGTAGTGATATCAATATGAAGGGTCTCTAAACTTCTAAAATAAGATTAGTGTGAGGGAAGGGGTAACCCTTGGCCAAATACAAGATTGACAGTTGTTACAAATAGAATCAAGCCCAAAGCTTATATGAAGAAAAATGATTGTTGTGCTCGAGAAGAATTTAATCTCACACACGGACAAAAGGTGATCTCATAAATGAAAATAGGCTAAAATGGGAGGACATCTCTTGGATAGAACTTCATATTTACCAAAATAAATACGACTACGATTATTTAATATACTTAATGCTATCCTGGCATTATGACAGATTTTAGAAAGAAGACTGGAAGTTAATCGAAAAACCTATATAGTATTCATTGATATAGAAAAGGCATTTGATAATGTTAATTGGAAAACCTTATTTCTTACATTGGCCAAAGTCGGGATTGACTGGAAAGACAGGTGACTTATTCTGAACTTATATAAAAATCAAACTACAGAAATAACAGTTAATGGCAATAAAAGAGAAGCACAAATATGAAGAGGTGTAAGGCAGGGTTGTCCTCTATCACCATATCTCTTTAATATCTATATAGAAGCTGCAGTAAATGCATTAAAAGAGAAAACAAAAGGATTAAAATTTAATGGAGTACAGGTTCATGGCATTCGCTTTGCAGATGATATTGCACTTTTAGCAAACTCTACATGTGAAATGAATAGAATGTTAAACATTTTTCAGAAATCCTTAGGAAAATTCGGGCTAAGAGTTAATTCTCGGAAGACAAAATTAATGGTGGTTGATAAAAAGAAACAACCAATTTTAGCTAATATAATGTTAAATGATAGTGCCATTGAACAAGTAACGGAATTTCGCTATTTGGGAAGTGTGATTAATTATGACAACAGATGCATCTCAGAAATTAAGAAAAGAATAGTGTTGGCGAAGAAAGCCTTTCAAAATAAGAAGAATTTGCTGCTCAATGAGCACCTCAACTTGAAGATAAGGAAGTCATTTCTCAAGACCTTTGTTTGGAGTGTGTTGACCTATGGTTGTGAAACATGGACACTGGGGAAAAGAGAATAATCAAAACTTGAGGCAGCTGAAATGTGGTTTTGGAGACGAAAGACCCGAACAAGCTGGGTGGAAAGAAAGAGACATGAGCTTGTTCTGAACCAAATTCAGGAGAATCGATGCCTGTTGAACAACATCAAGAAAAGGAAATCAAAATTCATGGGACACGTACTCAGACATGACACTCTCCTCCAGGTCATTTATGAAGGAAAAATTTTGGGGAAGAAACCAAGGGGACGACCAAGACAATCGTATCTCAAAAACATTGTCAAGGAAATGGAATGTGAATCGTATGTCAATATGAAGAGAACTGCTGAAGACCGTAAGAAATGGCTGCAACGACAAGGCTTTTAGCCTTTAGAAGCTAATGATGATGAATTTAAATCTGTTAGTAGAGGGTGAAAAGGGGAGGAAGGGAAATTAGGGTTTCTGTTTGTGTATGGATACCCAGATTATTTTTTGGCGCGATGCAGTTTTTTGTTTTGAAGTTGTGGATTGAGTTTCTCTTTAAAAATGCCACTGATCAACATGGTGAATTATTTCCGGGTTGAGAATTTGTATAGTTTCAAAGCTATTCCAATCTTGAACATTGATGTAATTATTGACTTTGACGGATTGCTTTTGTTGTTGTTGTTGTTGTTGTTGTTGTTGTTGTTGTTTTATTCTTCAGTGCTTTGACTGGTTAGATGAAGCTCTCCATGGCTCCGTATCCTGAGCTAATCGTTTCATCTCTAGATAGCTACCACACCCTACATCTGAGGCAATCTGTTTAACATATTCTAACCTTTTTCTACACCTACAGTTCCTGTCCTCAACCCTTCCTTCCATATTTAAGCTAGCTATCCCTCGGTGTCTAAGTACGTGTCCTACCAACCTATCTCATCTCTTCATTTGTAGTCGCCAGATTTTTCCCTCCTCTCCCACTCGTCTTATTACATCTTCATTTGATACCCTATCTACCCATCTGATCATCACTCTCCTGTAACACCACATTTCAAACGCTTCAATTCTCCTCTTTTTCTTCTGCACCAATAGTCCAAGTTTCACTTCCATTTAGTGCCACGCTCCAGGCAAAGGCTTTCAGAAATGACAGATTATACATGAAACGAGAGTAAATCCTCCGTTGCGCCTAGTTAATAGTTGTACTTCTACAATGAGCATTGATTCGCTCGATGGTGAAATTGATGTTTGACATCAAGTAAATGATACCTTGCCGGCAAGATAAAAAATATAGCAGATTTGGTTACTTGCAAGTATGATAAGAGCTTCATAGCTAGGTTAAAATAGTAATAATAATAATATTATTGGTTTTACGTTCCTTTCAACTACTCTGGTTTTTAGAGTCGCCAAGGCTAAAATAGTAACTTATCTTTGCATGTTGGTTGGCTCACTGGCTTTGCTGATAGAGCAAATATCACTACATGCCTTTAACAAAATATCGGATGAGTGTCGTCAGTCCCTTGCAGATAGACCAAGCAGGCTGCCCTTAGAAGAGTGACAAGTGAGAAGGCTCCCGACTAGCGAGGTGATCGAGGGGTGGGGGGGGGGGGGGGGGGTGGGAGGGAGGGAAATAGGAGGAGGACAACAGGGTCACAAACTTAGAAAACATAAATCTTTGAAGGACACAAATTTGTTTTCTTTACCCCGAGTCCAAATAATGTAAAAGTGTGTAGGTTGCAATCTATAGAGGCCGAGTCGAAATTCCATGCGTCATAAGTAGTCGGTGACAACGAGTTCTCACGTTGACCGCAGGAGATGAGAGAGTTCAGCTAAGTGCCGCGTGAGGGCACATTAAGGAGAAGTTTGATTATTTTGTTGAAAGAAGGGTAATGAATCTCGTTCACTAAAACACACTAAACACAGGCATGAGCAAAAGCCCAAGGAGAGAGCGAAAACACACAGAAATCTCTGTTGGTGGTTTTCACGGAATTAAAAGATAAGACAGAGTGATAAACTAGAAAACCCAAATCAAACTACGCAAGGTGTATATTCAAGGGATATACAACATCGATTGTCAGATGAAGCGCTAAAGAAAGTTGGTACCTCCTGGTACTTATGAAGCAATATGGACCAAGCTACTGAGATACATAAAAGACGGGTTGACATATGGTACCAACATATATAGATGCAGCAAATGGGAAGGGAAAATGGAGCAATTGAATGTGGTGTTATTGGAGAATGTTGGAGATTGGGCGGCTAGAGAGAGTAAGAAATGAGCGGTAATGAGAAGAATGGGGTTAGATAATTCTGGTGAGTGGTATTGAAAGGAAGAGATTAGTAAGGTTCATATTTAGGCACCATTGATAGAAAATTTTCAGTAGTAATGGAATCAGGAGTAAAGGACCTGAAGTATAGGCAGAATATGTAAAATATATTGCTACGGTTGTAGGGTTTAGTGGCAATGTAAAGACGAATTATTTTTCTTAACAATGGGAGAAATGGAGTGCAACATTAAACTCTAACATCAACGACAACATTTTAGCCGCTTTGCGAGAGTTCCGCTCAATTATGCGCAAGAAGAGACGCTATTACAAAAATATGTTCATCGGTGATCCGTAGGTCAGCAGATATGCGAAGGGTGTAAACATAAAAATCTTGTCCTATATCGCATCTTGCATGCAGAACTCCAACGGCTTTGGTTCGGCTAAGAAACAATCCCTACTCACTAGTGGTCACACAGCTATGGTACTATATTTTCTTTGAAATATGAATTCCATTGCAAACATTCAGACTGAATGAAGAGCATATTATTGAGCAATGAAAACGGAATCAGATCCCGATAAGATTTAGTTCTTGGTAGCGATATTAATAAAAATTTCCCCGATAATAATTTCACTACTTTGATCTCTATACTCTGTCTGGAATTATTTCACTTCACATAGGCTAATAATGTACCATACTTCAAATTGTTAGTACTGACTTTTTCAGGCTGATATGTCCAGATACGTTGAATCCGGCTGCAATGAAGATATATGAAGTTGGGAAAAGTGGAAGACAATATACTAACACTGCCTCTACAGAAAAATGTATCAAACAAAATTTGAAAAAATATTCATGTAGCATAAATGAAACTAAATTTAATCTTAGACGAAATTTGAACACACACCTGCTGATCCATAGCGGCGACAAGCCGCATTCATGTAACGTATGCGATTCCAAATTTACTCGGAGACGAAATTTGAAACAACACATGCTTCTCCATAGCGGCGTTAAGCCGCATTCATGTAACGTATGCGATGCCAGATTTACCTGGACAGGTCATTTGAAACGACACATGCTAATCCATAGCGGCGAGAAGCCGCATTCATGTAGCGTATGCGATGCCAAATTTACTCACAGATGCAATTTGAAACAACACATTCTAACCCATAGTGGCTACAAGCCGCATTCATGTAGCGTATGCGATGCCAAATTTACTCACAGATGCAATTTGAAACAACACAGGCTAACCCATAGCGGCTACAAGCCGCATTCATGTAGCGTATGCGATGCCAAATTTACTCGGAGACTAGATTTGAAACAACACATGCCAATCCATAGCGGCGAAAAGCCGCATTCATGTAGCGTATGCGATGTCATATTTAAGCGGAGAGGAGAATTGAAACAACACATGCTAATCCATAGCGGCAAGAAGCCGCATTCATGTAGTGTATGCGATGCCAAATTTACTCGGACAATTGATTTGAAACATCACCTGCTAACCCATAGCGGTGAGAAGCCGCATTCATGTGCCGTGTGCGAAGCCAAATTTACTCAAAGAAGGTATGTGAAAACACACATTTTAATTCATAGTGTCGATAAGCCATATTCATGTGCCATGTGTGCAGCTAAATTCAGGCATAAAGGAAGTTTGAAGTCACACTTCCTTATCCATACAGGAGAGACGCCATATTCCTGTAGCCTGTGCGATGCCAAATTTACTCAAGGACGACATTTGAAGAAACACTTGCTAAGCCACAGCCACGATAAGCTTGACTAAGGTACCAATTGCGAAGAAGTTACTCTCAAAAGAAGATTTATGAACAAACATCCTAATAGAAAGACTGAAAGGGAAGGATGTAATCGATAGATTCAAGAAGAGTATAAAGGAAGGACTAATGAAAAACCCTGAACAAACTTCAATTGCAGACGAATGGACACTTCTGAAGAATGAAATAACAAAATCCGCAGACGAAAACATTCGTAGGAAAGAAAGAATAGGCAGAAAACCGTGGATCACTCAGGATATACTAGAATTGATGGATGAAAGGCGGAAACACAAGAATGTAAGAGATGAAAAGGGGAAAGCAGAATACAGACGTCTAAGAAATGAGTTTAACAAGAAATGCAAGGTAGCGAAAGAAGAATGGTTGAAAGACAAAAGTGCAGGTATAGAAACTTGTCTGAAATCAGGAAAAGTAGATACATCTTATCGAAGGATTAAGAATACATTTGGGAAAAAGAAGACTAAGTGCTGTAATATTAAGGACACACAGGGAAAGCCTCTAACAGATAGGGAAGAAAGGATTGAGAGATGAAAATTTTACATAGAGTGTTTGTATAAGGTAAAGGAGATTGAGAATCATGTAATGGAAAGGGAGGAGGAAATTGATGAGGATGCAAAATGAGATTTAATATTGAGATCAGAATTTGACAGAGCATTGGAAGTCATAAGGACAGGAGGGTTCAGGTCAAGCATTTCAACATTTTTTTGTCTTATTTTGAAGAGCGCTCCTTCCTGAACAAGAATTTATATATAATTTATATGTATATCTATTTGAATTCGCAGAGATATTACGAATAATGTGTAACCACCCCCTTTTTAAATGTAATTACTGTCTAGTTACTAATTGTACGAGAATGGAATGCGTTAGCGCGTTTCAAGTTTGGTACCATGAAAACGTCCTGCCTGTCTGAACAATAGACTGCACATGAGCGTATCCATGGAAATCACGTGTGTTTGTTATGGTTTGATGTAAAATAGGCTACTTGATTTGTATTGTCTGGAACGTGTTTCATAGTTTGTGGTGTTTGAAAAGTGTAAACATGCCCAGAATTGAGAAGTTTAGTAGAAAACAATATCATCAATGTAATAGATACCGATCCAGGCCAGAGATCGCGAATTCGATTATTCCACTTAGTATTTGGGAGGGGAATCGAACTCCGACATTGAAGGTCGTTACGGATGACTTTTCGCCTATCCGAAGTAAGAAACGTTTTCATACAATTTATATCGACGCAAAGCAGTGCAGATCAGGGTTATACGTAGCAATTCTGAATTTATGACAGTAGGCTTCCTGGGAGGGGAATTGAACTCTGGACCCTCAAGCGCGCTACAGATGACTTTTCGCATATCCGAAGAAAGAAACGGTTTGATACAATTTATATCAACGCAAAGCTGTGCAGATCCAGGTTATACGCAGCAAATTCGAATTTATGACTTAGCACCTGGGAGGGGAATCGAACTCTCGACCCTCCATGGCCCTACGGATGACTTTTTGCATATCCGAAGTAAGAAACGTTTTCATACAATTTATAACAACGCAATGCCGTACAGAGCCGGGATTTACGTAGCAAATTCGAATTTATGACTCACTGTAGTACCTGGGAGGAGAATCGTACTCTCGACCCTCAAGGGGGGTGCGGGTGACTTTTTGCATATCCTATGTAAGAAACGTTTCCATAAAATTTATATCAACGCAATACCGTACCATTCCGGGTTATTCATCGCAAATTCGAATTTATGACTTGGTACCTGTGAGGGGAATCTTACCCTCGACCCTCAAGGACGTTAAGTGTGGGTGCAAAAATAATAGTATATTCATGACCAGCACACTCGATTTACCCATAATTTATGTAAGAAAATCACATTTCGAGAAAAAAGATCCGTACCACCTAACCTCATTAAGTGCCGAAGAATGGAATGTTCTAATACATGGGTGTGTGAAACACAAACCTTAACTGAAGTTTTCTCAAAACACATTTTTTTCACATTTAGGTGCGCATAGCTGCTAAACTATTTTAGCTAGAGATATGACATTTAGCACACTCATTTGTGACTATACTGTGGCACTGAAACTCTAGAATTTTTAATTGTGCTATTTATAAAATATTATATGTTGCTAAAAATATATATTTTGTGATCAAAATTTCAATTAAGCAGTGAATGGTTAAATATTTATCAAATGTAAAAATTCTAGAGTTTCATATAGCTATGAATGTATTTAATGTGTGGAAAAAAATGTGGATGCTGTGGTATGAATACTTTAGCAGGAACATGTACCAACATAATTACATGTTTTAATAAGATCTTGAAAAATTACACAATTTTAAAAAATTCCTTAGAGAAAATGAGTAGTCTAATTCCAATAGAATTCAATTCATTGGAATCAACAGGGCTTGGACTCAACATGGTAAAGGTTTTGCATTTATGCCTGTAATAATATGGCAGACACAGCGAGAACTGTTATGGTAGGTTTTTGTATTATTTCATGGTGCGCTCAGAACCTTCTGTCCTTAAGGGACACTGGGACAGAGTTTTCTAATTCCTGTAAATATTTAGCTACAATCTTGATATTTCGTTTGCTGGTATTATGCGATGGTATAAACATGTGTGCCAAATTTGATCAATGAAGCTTTACTAGCTGCATAGAAATTAATTATTTTCCAATATTTATATGCAAATTATTCAAAATGTCAATCGCGTTAAAGTAATGAAGATAGCACAATTTATTTTTATTTTCCTAGTACCTTAATCTTATAAAAATAAAATAGTTCATCGAATTTGAGATCCCATTGTTAACTATGAAGATATAATTTTTTTCCCCAATGAAGTTTATTTCTTGTAATGTTATTGAAATTTGAAGTTTTTTTTGACAGCTAAACCAGAACTCCAATCCAAAAAGTAATGCACACGTTTGTTGATAAAGTACTAAGGAACATGCATGTTAATTTACAAGAAAATTGCAATACAACTGTAACGCGTACTAGATGTTATACATCAGAAAATGTGAAACTGAGAATACTGCATTTTTCTAAAAACATGCATATATTTTAATATTTCCACTCAACTTACCCATTAGAACTCTCCTGCAACATAAGTAACTCCTTCCGTCTTCTGTTTTGCAGCCTCCTTCTTCATCTTTGTGACCTTGGTCACAAATAACTTCACAAACACAATAAAGTACTCGCCTAGCGTCCAATAACTTGTTTATAAACAGAGGTAGACCATGCTTACATTTCTTAAGTCAACACAAATATCAAATAAAGATAAATTGTGCATCTACTGTCATTCTATAAGCGACTACAAACTCTCATGAAATTAGAAAATACAATATAAATGCAAATTTTCATCATGTGGGCCGTTTGAGATATTTATTTATTTATTTATTTATTTATTTATTTTCAAACATTTGAAGTATTTGTAATGCTTACGTAGTAAATAGCGTCAATATTCATTGGTAGATAGTAGCACAATGTGGAGCCAGTAGTACAGAGGGAATTTCAAATCCGTATTCAAACTACTCCGATATAAATGCGTGCACATGATAATGTACCATGAGAAAGGGGCGTTTAAATGGCAGTGCGGCCGGCATTTGAACGTCTCGCCGTGCCGCAAAAAATTGCGAAATGTGGAAAATGATACCGCTAATTGATCCGTTATGGTCAGGGGTACAATAATATGTCGAAATCGAAAATTTGAATTTTGTTTACAAAATATGCTTAAAACTCAGTCCCAGTGTCGTCCTTAAGCAGGAACAAAGCACCAGGTATAGATGATATACCGATTGAGTTACTACGCTGCACAGGAGATGAAGGTCTGATCAGGTTATTTCACTTGGTGTGTAGGATTTATTAGACAGGTGAGGTACCCTCTGATTTCGAGAAGAATGTGATCATCCTTATTTCCGAAAAAAGTAGGAGCTGACAGATGTGAGGATTACCGTACAATCAGTTTGATAACTCATGATTCAAAGATCCTTTCTAGATTACTTTACAAGACGATGGAAAGCCAGATAGAAGCGGAAGTGGGTGAAGACCAGTTTGGTTTCAGGAGAAATCTAGGAACAAGGGAAGCTGTACTAAATCTCAGGCTGATTTTGGAACGTAGAATAAGGAAAGATAAGAAAACGTTCATGGCATTTATAGACTTAGAAAAGGCTTTTGATAACGTTCATTGGACTATATTGTTTGACATTTTGAAAATGATTGGAATTAAGAATAGGGATAGGAGGGTGATCTACAATCTATACAGAAACCTGACAGCAGTCATTCAAGCTGATGGACATGAGAGAGAAGCTGGTAATCAGAAAGGTGTAAGGCAAGGCTGCAACTTATCACTCATACTTTCCAATCTTTACATTGAACAAGCAATGAAGGAAATTAGAGAGAAATTTAAAGTGGGAGTGAAGATTCAAGGAGAAATAATTTTAACTCTGAGATTTGCTGATGACATCGTTATCTTGGCCGACACGTCTGAGGATTTGAATGAGTTTTTGAATGGTATTGACTCCGTTTTGAAGAAAGAATTCATGATGGAAATTAATAAATGTAAAACAAAAATATTGGAATGCAGCCACAATAAATCAGAAAGCACTATGAACATCAAATTGGCAAGGGAAAAATTAAAGGAACTAGGAGACTTCTGTTACTTAGGATGAAAAATAACCAGTGATGGACGAAGCAAAGAGGATATAAAAAGTAGGTTGGTTCAGGCAAGGAAAGCATTTCTACAGAAAAGGAATCTGTTGACATCGAATATAGATTTGGTATTAGGAAGACATTTTTAAAAACCTTTGTCTGGAGCGTCGTACTCTATGGAAGTAAAACTTGGACTATTGGTGCAGCAGAAAAGAGGAGAATTGAAGCATTTGAAATGTGGTGTTACAGGAGAATGATGAAGATCAGATGGGTAGATAGGGTTACAAAGGAAGAGGTATTAAGACGAGTGAAAGAGGGGAGATGTTTCTGGCAACTGCTAAGGAAGAGAAGAGATAGGTTGGTTGGACACATAATAAGACACCCAGGAATAGCAAGCTTAGTTATGGAAGGAAGGGTCGAGGACAAGAACTGTAGGGGTAGACGAAGGTAAGAGTATGTTAAACAGATTGCCTCGGATGTTGGGTGTGGTAGCAATGAAGAGATGGAACAATTAGCTCAGGACAGGGAGGCATGGAGTGCTGCATCAAACCAGTCAAAAGATTCAAGACTCAAACAACACATCCTAAACAATAAAGGACAAAAGCAATTCATGTAGAAAATGCGAAGTGAACAAAGCTCATAGGGGACATTTGAAGACACATTTTCTAATAATAAGCATATTCAGGAGCAAATGATATCCGAAGCATCACATACACTCACCGGCAAAGAAAGCGAAATTTCAGACCAAACCTTGTATTAATCAAGTACACCGACATTACAACAATATGGTAAAGTATCATAAGTTAATTACCCTAATTAGCACAATAATGCACAGACATTGTTCAAGACACAACAGGGCACAATTACGAATTTGGAAATGTTGAAACCCGGAATCCATCGTACTGTCCTCCGACCTGTTGCACTGTATGTTATGATTACGAATGTTGTAGACAAACCGTTATGTTCACAAAAATACGCGGCACGAGAATTCACAGCAATAAACCTTAAGACAGCCGTTTGTGGTTATTATTGACCAAAGGCGGGAAACGGTAACATTGGTGTTGTGATTATCACAATCAACCATGTTTATCAATTGTTGCGCTGAAACATCTCAAATGAGTTAATTAATATTCACGGCACTTTGCCGTATCGCTGCAAACTCACAGCATTCAATGTATACCTGGTTTGAAACGGTCAAACATTGAGTTTTTGTCTGATATTCGCAGTGTTTCTCATTTTATGCCGGTGAGTGTATTTACTCGTGAAGTGGTTTCCTACTTACCAAATTCCTCTGTACATTAGCCCTTTTCTCTTTACTACCTCTTCATTTGTTACTCTACCCACCCATCTGATATTCATCATTCTCCTTAACACCCCACTTCTGGAGCATCTTTCTCTCATTTTCTGCTGCGGCGACTGTCCAAGTTTCAATTCGTTAGAGTGCCACTACGCAGATAATTCAAAACTGATTCTTTAGAAGCTTAATTCTATATTTAATATCATCGCAATTATTTTATGTTCTTCAGCTTGTATAACTACCGTCTGATTTCTGTACAGATTGAAGATTATTACATTATTCAAATCCTTTTAAGTTTGTCGAACAACTTACTCAAAACAGCGTTATTTTAAGTCTTTCCACAGACTCAAATGCCACGAACATTCTTTTATGTTTACTTATTCCACCTTCCAAGTTCATTCTGACATACTACGGATTCCTTAGATCCGAAGTTTATCCTCAGACAATGTTCATCTTCACCAAAGGAAAGGAGCGGAACCCTTGAAAATATCGGTGGAACGTTGGGAGATATCATGTCTGGACCACGGCCTACAAGCCCGAAAAACTTGTACTTAATTATGAACGCCTAAGCTGTTATATTAACCAGTGGTTGTTGGGATTTATTCAAAATGGACAAAACAACAAAATGTCCTTTCCATCACAATAAAATATAATAATGATGTCTAACTCGGCATAAAATAAAATAATATGTAATATAGACCTCTGTCTGTTAAATTATAATGGTCTCTGAGTAATCTATTACTCCACTGAGCTCTCATCTGCACATAAATTCTGTACATCGGAATTGTACATCACATTTACATTCCCATAATTTTAAGCTGCATTAACTTGTTATACATCGTGTGGTTCTGGTTAACTCATTTGAAATAATTAAATGTAGAACGTAACTCTCTACATAACTTCCCCCATTTAATACATGACGTTCCTCTGCTTTGGACTTCAGTTCCAAATCAATTTTTATTTAAATTTAAATAAGGAGAAAAAATTACAAAAGTATTTACATTTATTAAAAATGGCGTCCAGCACGATATATTTCTATAATCTGCTTCAGATCTACAGATCCTCTCCTCATCTACGCTTTCTCTATCACTCCTACAAACACAAAAAAACTAACTGGGTTTGTGAGCATAAAATACTGTGTCGTATCAATGTGAACTATCGTAACGAACGATTAAGTTAATTACAGTTCCAAATACTGTATGTTACATTCATTAATAAATTCGATAGGTATGAAAACTATGCAAGACTGACTCATTTACAAAAATAATAATCATTCTAGGTGCGTGGCATTGGACCTTCACTTCCTCACCTGAATATCTATACATTCAAAAATATTAATAACTTCTCTGGCATACTTAGATCACTTTGCCTTGTAGCAGTAACTATATACTTCCAATTAATATGAACACGCTTAACTGTGCGTCTCAAATACGCTTACCTTTCCTCTACTACATTTCTTTCACTTCACGTCATTGCACGGAATATCAAAATCCTAATTACCATCTCAAATACACTCTCCCAGTGTAAAAGAATCAGTGACTTTATTAAATACACACCGCTATGTATAGTATCTTTCAAGTAACAACTTCACATCTTGTCCATCGCTTATACATCGTGCAATATTATTCCTCTACTTGTTCCAAATCCAAACTTTAATTAACTCTGTACAGCTTATTATACATCCTGTACTTCCAAATATTCGCTCTTATTTCCTTTAAGTCCAAACATCAACTTGGTTTCAATAATATACACTTTCTGAGTCTAAAATCTGCATGTCTTCTCTGTGTAATAAAAATACTAACATATTCTCCCTTTCTCTTTTCAATAAAACTGAATTATAAATTCATATTAAACATTTTTGTCTTCTTAAAACTATAGGTCATGTATAACCTCTTCTTATCTTTATTTCATAAACGTGACTACCACACTGTCTAATTCATGTACTTTCAATTGAGTTTCTATCTGTAATATTTCTTTATAGTATTTTCATGAGCTTAATAATGCTCTAATTCTCATAAAAAGGCTTTACAATGTTTGTGTAATGTTTTCAAAATCATTCTTGACATTTGCGTGGTTTCATAGTATATTCAACAATAATGTGTATTATATCAATATTCATTATAATGACAAACTTGACTAAGACATAGTTGTCAATGACGAACATGGAAAATTGTTATAAACAATTTTATCGTAGCATATATGACAATACGTATAGATTAACCTGTATTAATCAAAGTATAATAACAAAGCATTTGAACGAAGCATTTTAAACGAAACATTTTTAACGAAGCATTTCGAACGAAGCATTCCACTCTATATAAAACGGATTTATTTAAAATCGTAAGTTTCTGACATGAAAATCTAATTTATAAACAAGAAATCCTAAAATGAAGCATCTATTACCTCAAAAACGAAACTCGTTTACGTATACGAATTTACTGTGAATTTACATAAAAATAGAAACATGGGTTATAAATAAACATGTATATAAAAATATTTTGGTCAGCACTGAATTCCCTCAAAACATGACTAGCTACTAAATATATAACAAAGCACTTGTCTACCTTGGTCTGCGTTGAATTTGACATAACCTGCGTTGTTGTAGTGAGAAATGTGGTTACATCCTCCTGGCTCGTGCCTGCATTCCAATGAAGCGTGTGGCATTCCATCCATGTGCGCGCTCGCTTGCCTGCATAACGGTGTCATGCGTGCACAGCTGATCGACTGCCTCCCTGCTGATAGTGGTTCGTACGGTTGAACTGCACATCATAGCGCCTAACTTCTTTCTTCTCAGCCTGACACGGCTTGGATTCGCGTACGGTTCATGGTCAGACGACCTAGTCGAATGTCTCTTCAGTCGTCCGCTCTCTGGTAGTTTAGGATGGAAATACATGAATGGAGAGTGCTTGTTATAAGAATTCTATGTTGGTAAAGGAATCTTATGTTTCAGTAGCATTGTTAGTGAATTCTGTGTGCTGCGGATGGTATTGAAGTTTAGATCCATGGTTTCTATGGTTCACTCTGGATGTCACACATATCAATGTAGACTAACTCATGTTACTTAGTGCATCTTTACAATCTCAATAGAATGATTGCAGTGACTATGTCCCCTCTGACTGCCTTGAAAAATCATGTTGACTACTTCTGAAGTAATATAGTTGAAGTATATTTCTCGTCGAATACTTTCTTCGTATTTCCGTAATATCTTAGTTGTATATCAATGCTGTAGTAATTGTATATATGACGTTGTATTTCAGTAGCTTGTAGTAATGTTCTTTATATATTGCTGTACTATTTGCGTTTAAAATAAACTGCTTATTAGAGTTGCAGTTATTCGAAGTCTCTTCTGTTATATTCTGCAGTATATTATTTCACGGGAGCTCAACCTCAAGTTGGCTGCTAACGATGGATCTCCTCCGGTCAAACTCTCTATCTCCCTTCAGTGACAAATCTAGTCAATCTTCTGTAGAAATATATATCTGGAGACGTCTTACCTCGACCAAACAATAATGAAGAGTGATCCCGCTTCCTCGCTCGCTGTTGCCTTCTGGTCTGTTCTCGCGCTAAAAATGGCGTTGCTACCTCACTCTTGTTCGTAATATCAGTATTATGCTAATACCTTCTATATCGCCATGAGTCTTAAATTTCGTTTCGACAGAAAAAAATTATCTTCTTATTCTCTATCATCTGATGTATGATAATTGTTTATAATGATCATTTCAAATTAAATGATATTTTTTTTTCTTTCAGACGTATAAACAATTTCATTGTTATTTGCGGTCAAAAGGTGACTTGGGCCGTCTATTTCCCTCTCCCTCATACGGTCACGTGTCTATCTCAAGTCTCTTGCAGTCGCGAGTTCGCTGCATAGAACCGGTTTCTGATCGTCAAAACTGATAAAATGGTCATATTCCTGTATCATTCTCAAGTCCTCTTCCCTTGGTTAAAATAATCTCGACGTGAACTTTTTCATTCTGGCTTCAAATAAAGGCCTTTATATTCTGTCATAACTCAACAAATGTTATCTTATACACAACAGAATGCTATTGTCAGAGAAAAGTAACTCGTATTGTGACTTCAATTGCATGCGTAAACTTGTCGCGCGTCACAGTTCGAATCTTGCCTGGTGCAATTCTATTGACTTTCATAAATTCGAGTTCAGTACCAGCGATACACCATGGCGCTCAGTAGCTAAGGTGGCTAAATCAAGCATTGCTGAAGTAACTCCAGGAAAGATGTTAGGTAGAATGTTCGAATCCCGAGCTACTAGATATTTTTTTAATTGACGTCGTTTATAGTGGATTTAGTATGTGTGCATATCCACCTGTTTCAACGAGTGATTTTTTATTTGGTCATGAAAAGGCCTTTTTTCTCTGATGCTACTTAGTGACGTTGGACGACGGCATAACGATCTGTAGATCAAATGCAAGATACTCTGTATATTCAGGGTAGAAAGTCTTCGAAATGTTAAACACCTCGGTTTAAATGGAAAATGGGACTGACTCAAGCCGCCGCACGTGTCAAGTCTAAGCCCATAGTAACACTGGGTTGTAAATCAATCCCCATTCTTACGCTGTGTCATGTCAGAGCCCTCTATAACCCCGAGAAAAAACACAGCCCGTATTCATACGTTTTTCAAATATTAAATAGTATTAATTGATCCACTTGGGAAATACCGTAATGTAGAGTTCATTAGACTGGTAACATGACTTTTCTCACTAAATATACGCTGAGAGAAACTGACGTTAGTAGAAAAGAAGTTAACATGAGCCTGCTGAAATAATTTTCAGGTTGGACTATTTTTGTACAAACAAAATGAAGTGTCATAATGTCAGTAATTGAGGTCCGTATTGTACCCGGTACCTAGTGGAGGCTATCGGCTACGCCAGCAGACATTAAGCCGTAGTTGAGTTTTTGGGAAGAGTTATGAAAAGATAGCGCTCAGATCGAGTCAAGAGGAATGTCAAGATGACGTAGAAGGTCTAGGATTAAAAACGCACTGACAGCAGTTAAGCAGATGGAATTATGGATGGAAATATGGAGTGTTATTAAGATCTATATGGAACATGGTATTTAAACATCTCAGAAGAGAAGATATAACATGCATTATATATGGTAATAATTTGAAAGGAAGTCAGATAACCCTTAAGTTATTATATAACTTAATAGCCGAGATGATCGGGGTTCGAGATTATATTTGTGACGCAAGACCACAGAGGTGGGGAGAACGTCACGTGACTGCGCCAGGGAGGTGCAGGTCAATGCAGTCCAGAGACAGTCAGTCGAGCTCTGTAAGCAGAGGAGTTGAGTACAGTTAGCAAGAGAGTGGAGTACAGCGAGCAACGCAGTCGAATTCAGAGAGCGAGTTGAGTAGGACATGCACCGAGCGTATGGTAGAAGTCGCGCGGTGAGCAGCTTTTGTCACGGAAAGTGAAAGTGACAGTTTCACTTCACTAAGCAGCGAACGAAAAGTAGGTCAGTGAGCCAGGCAGACACCCGCAGTAGGCAGCGTGAAGACCGGTTACAGAACCAGCTGTACGGGCCAAGCAAGCATGAGAAGGCCGGGGTTTAGAACAGTACGGTAAAACGAGTAGTTGGAGAACTTTATTTCAAGCTGTATTTTGGAAACGCAGAACAGCATAGCAGAGCGACATGGCGAGGCCAGCTTTAGGCGGAGACTATTCTAGAACATTGCAGTAGAGACGAGCGGGTTATTTCCAATTTTATACGCAAGCATTATAATAGAAGCTGAACTTCATTACAACATTGAGTTGGAACTTATATTCTTTAATCGAATTGTGCAGGCAGATAGTTACGAGATACTGCAACTGTGAACTTTAAATGAACATAGTTTTTCAATGACATTACGACTATGCATTTCATAACGCATTCCAAATAACATTAACGATTTTAGGCAAATGGAATGTTACTAGCATATGCACTTATAAACTTTGGCACGTGCATTAATGCAATTCTTTCTTATGAAGTGTTATGAATTACCGAGTACGAACACAGATACAGGGTGGTTCATAAACTTAGACACTCTCATATAAAATTTTATTTTCTGAAAGTGAGACTTAGCAGTTATTGGAGATTGAACTTTCAACACTCAAACCGAACATTGTATGGAACAGTGGCGTAACGTAGAAGAGGAATGTGGGGTCCGCTGTTTCTATGAACTTTTTCGTAAGGATTTGGACAGTATCCGCTATGGATAACCAGCAGTTCATCATGTCGGAGTAAACGCAGACAGAGACGCGATGGCACCACAGAGCGATGGATTCGATTCCTGAAGAGGAGGAGGTCCACCAGCTGATTCACTTGGGATTTGAAGGCAATCGTCATTGCGTGGGTGGAATGATATTCACGCCGATCTTTCGAGAAATTCATTACATAAGGAAAATCGACGATCTTTGAAATTTAATAACAGCTGATTATGAGAAGGTATTGTAAGAGTTATAACTTCCTGATATGATTATTTCATGAATACTGGGCACACAAGTATATTTTTCTAATAGGAGTGATACGATTATTTAGACATGGCTTTGACTTTATATGCTTCGAATTTTGCTAGAATATGGCTTGACCATATGATATGGCAGGCATCATTATACGATATTCTCACCATTGGTTGGCTTTATTAAGCAGATGTTAGGTCTTTTAGACATTTTTCCAGCAAGGATAGTTTTCATGAATAGTTTTTTTGTGTGACGGTTATTTCGAACTCGTGATTTGCAATTGATTATCTAAGTTACTTCGTCAGTTCATTGCATACTAGCGAGTGTGTATTATTCATCAGTAGGGATTTTTTTTCCATTGGATTGTTTGGAGATATTAAGATGTTATTCACCTTAGTGAATGAATATCGCTTTTATATGACAACTAGAGACTTGTTGATTCATATCTGGTACATTCACTCATTTAGTCTTCGAGATGGGGTATTTCGTATTTATACGATTGTATGGTGGTTACTCATCTTACCATCGCTCAGGGCACTATCATGTTAGTCGACGGGGCGAGGTCTTTCGTATTTATAGGATTGGACGGTGGGTCCTCATCTTACTTGCCATTGAGGGACTCATTTTTATCATCCGAGTGTACATGAGATTGTAAGAGAATCAAACAAGGAACTACTAGTCACATATCAGTCGAAATTTTGTTAAATAAAGTGAAGATAAATGTCAGCAGTGTTACATTTGTAATTCTAGTTTGCCAATCCAATATTTGTTGCTATACTCTTTTGAGAGTACTTTCAGTTTAACAGCTGGTACAGCTGATGCTTTTGATGATTTTTATAATTTTGTTTGATACCTTTGAGAAGGATTTAAAGTAATTGAATCTTGTAAGATGAATCATTAATGGTCAGATTTATTTTAAGGCAGATCAGTATTGCAGATTTTGATATGAGAGATTATAGCACATTGGTGTTTTTCTGTGATGTGAATTATGAGAATTGTAAGAGAATTTATGCTATTTGAAAGCAGATCTTGAATTACTAAGGTAATATTTTTCTAATTGTTTAAGAAGTTGTCTAGATGTGATCAGAGTAATTACAGTTATTGGAGATTGTGTGCGTTGATAGTTTGAAGCCAGTTATATATTTTTTGTAGATCATGCAACATGGTTAAGTGAAGTCTGTGATAGGCATTTTGTGGAAGTTGCCAAGTGATAGTTGCAATATTGCTAATGTATTTTGAGGCAGACATGAGGTTGTCGAACCCAGTCTAGCGTAATTGTTGAGATTCATGCTGTATGTGCTGAATATTTATGGAGTTTTGTGGAATAATTGTGATATTCAAATGTGATATTTGAAGAAGTGAGGATATATGATGTCGTTGTGGATAGTCAGATCCATCGTGATGTCGTGAAGGCAATAATATTTTTTGGCATGATAATTAAATACGAGATATAACTTGGAAGTGATAAAACTGTAAGACAACGTTCTATAACCCATATTAAACAATTTGTTAGGAAATTAAACAAATAAATAAAGTTGATAAAGCAAGATTTCCTGAGAATAATAATTAATGAAATAATAGTCTGAAATGTTAGCATATTAATGATCTGACCTAATGAAATAAAAATCAGAATGACTAGATGAAATAATAAAAATCTAAATAACCAGAAGAATAAAATTTGAATAAGTTAATAAATTAAATTTTGGAATAAATCAATGAATTAAATAAACGGATGAATTAAAGATTGGATAAATAGACTGATTTAAATAAATTAATAGATGATTGGATAGATGATGAATAACTGAATTAGAAGGTGATAATTAATTAAAGAAGCTGATGATTAATGAATTTATAAGGAATTAAATAACTTTAATTGAGAGATGATTTGAAGAAATTGCAACTTGAGTTGATGAATTAAACAATTTATATTGATGATTTAAGATGATTTAATCTGAAGAAGATGATAAAATAAGAGTGTGTGAATAATTAGAAAGTATAATGAAGTAATGATAATAATTTTCATTTAAATGATTTGATGGTGATGAGTTGATGATTCTGACAGGAATATGTTGAATTTTGAGATAAGAATTAATGTGAGAAATATTTAACTTTGATGATGATGATGATGACCAATGAGCAGTGGATTTTCTGTAATTCACAAACAAGCAATTATTAATGACAATGTAAATAGTGTAAATTAATTATTCGATGTTTAGGAGCATTTTTCTAACATGTTTAACATTTAAATTATGCCATGCAATCCATAAATTACGTGATATTAAAATATGTGATTATAATGTGTATGTTTAGACAGATTAATTATTTTCAAATCCACATTCATGATGTTAATTAAAGAGAAATTAGGTCTCAGGTATCACGAATGTCAGTGACGAAAGACATAGTGCTACAGTGATCCTGAGAACCCAAGAGAACTTTAGAGATTTTTCACGTTTTATGTGGATGAAATATTTTTGATTAGAAAGGAGATGGTTCGATTTTTGGACAATGACAATTTAACGTTGGCATTCGACCATGCTCTCAGGTAGGATGAATATTTAAAATGTCTCTCTGACTATCAAAGTGAAATAAATTTGCTTTTATCTTAGTTGTGATCTGATGATGGTGTGATTTTCCTTTTTCTTTCCTTGTCTTCATTAAGGCTTAACCGGAAAGGATGTGGTTTGCTAGGAGTTCAGATTCCTGTCAGAATCATCAACTCATCACCATCAAATCATTTAAATGAAAATTATTATCATTACTTCATTATACTTTCTAATTATTCACACACCCTTATTTTATCATCTTCTTCAGATTAAATCATCTTAAATCATCAATATAAATTGTTTAATTCATCAACTCAAGTTGCAATTTCTTCAAATCATCTCTCAGTTAAATTTATTTAATTCCTTATAAATTCATTAATCATCAGCTTCTTTAATTAATTATCACCTTCTGATTCAGTTATTCATCATCTATCCAATCATCTATTAATTTATTTAAATCAGTTTATTTATCCAATCTTTAATTCATCCGTTTATTTAATTCATTGATTTATTCCAAAATTTAATTTATTAACTTATTCAAATTTTATTCTTCTGGTTATTTAGATTTTTATTATTTCATCTAGTCATTCTGATTTTTATTTCATTAGGTCAGATCATTAATATGCTAAAATTTCAGATTATTATTTCATTAATTATTATTCTCAGAAAATCTTGCATTATCAACTTTATTTATTTGATTAATTTCCTAACAAATTGTTTAATATGGGTTATAGAACGTTGTCTTACAGTTTTATCACTTCCAAGTTATATCTCGTATTTAATTATCATGCCAAAAAATATTATTGCCTTCACGACATCACGTTGGATCTGACTATCCACAACTACATCATATATCCTCACTTCTTCAAATATCACATTTGAATATCACAATTATTCCTCAAAACTCCATAAATATTCAGCACATACAGCATGAATCTCAACAATTACGCTAGACTGGTTTCGACAACCTCATGTCTGCCTCAAAATACATTAGCAATATTGCAACTATCACTTGGCAACTTCCACAAAATGCCTATCACAGACTTCACTTAACCATGTTGCATGATCTACAAAAAATATATAACTGGCTTCAAACTATCAACGCACACAATCTCCAATAACTGTAATTACTCTGATCACGTCTATACAACTTCTTAAACAATTAGAAAAAATATTACCTTAGTAATTCAAGATCTGCTTTCAAATAGCATAAATTCTCTTACAATTCTCATAATTCACATCACAGAAAAACACCAATGTGCTATAATCTCTCATATCAAAATCTGCAATACTGATCTGCCTTAAAATAAATCTGACCATTAATGATTCATCTTACAAGATTCAATTACTTTAAATCCTTCTCAAAAGTATCAAACACAATTATAAAAATCATCAAAAGCATCAGCTGTACCAGCTGTTAAACTGAAAGTACTCTCAAAAGAGTATAGCAACAAATATTGGATTGGCAAACTAGAATTACAAATGTAACCCTGCTGACATTTATCTTTACTTTATTTAACAAAATTTCGACTGATTTGTGACTAGTAGTTCCTTGTTTGATTCTCTTACAATCTCATGTACACTCGGATGATAAAAATGAGTCCCTCAATGGCAAGTAAGATGAGTAACCACCTTACTCATCGTATAAATACGAAAGACCTCGCCCCGGCGACTAACATGATAGTGCCCTGAGCGATGGGTAAGATGAGTAACCAACATACAATCGTATAAATACGAAAGACCCCATCTCGAAGACTAAATGAGTGAATGTACCAGATATGAATCAACAAGTCTCTAGTTGTCATATAAAAGCGATATTCATTCACTAAGGTGAATAACATCTTAATATCTCCAAACAATCCAATGGAAAAAAAATTCCTACTGATGAATAATACACACTCGCTAGTATGCAATGAACTGACGAAGTAATTTAGATAATCAATTGCAAATCACGAGTTCGAAATACCCGTCACACAAAAAAAACTATTCATGAAAACTATCCTTGCTGGAAAAATGTCTAAAAGACCTAACATCTGCTTAATAAAGCCAACCAATGGTGAGAATATCGTATAATGATGCCTGCCATATCATATGGTCACGCCATATTCTAGCAAAATTCGAAGCATATAAAGTCAAAGCCATGTCTAAATAATCGTATCACTCCTAATAGAAAAATATACATGTGTGCCCAGTATTCATGAAATAATCATATCAGGAAGTTATAACTCTTACAGTACCGTCTCATAATCAGCTGTTATTAAATTTCAATGATCGTCGATTTTCCTTATGTAATGAATTTCTCGAAAGATCGGCGTGAATATCATTCCACCCACGCAATGACGATTGCCTTCAAATCCCAAGTGAATCAGCTGGTGGACCTCCTCCTCTTCAGGAATCGAATCCATCGCTCTGTGGTGCCATCGCGTCTCTGTCTGGGTTTACTCCGATATGATGAACTGCTGGTTATCCATAGCGGATACTGTCCAAATCCTTACGAAAAAGTTCATAGAAACAGCGGACCCCACATTCCTCTTCTACGTTACGCCACTGTTCCATACAATGTTCGGTTTGAGTGTTGAAAGTTCAATCTCCAATAACTGCTAAGTCTCACTTTCAGAAAGTAAAATTTTATATGAGAGTGTCTAAGTTTATGAACCACCCTGTATCTGTGTTCGTACTCGGTAATTCATAACACTTCATAAGAAAGAATTGCATTAATGCACGTGCCAAAGTTTATAAGTGCATATGCTAGTAACATTCCATTTGCCTAAAATCGTTAATGTTATTTGGAATGCGTTATGAAATGCATAGTCGTAATGTCATTGAAAAACTATGTTCATTTAAAGTTCACAGTTGCAGTATCTCGTAACTATCTGCCTGCACAATTCGATTAAAGAATATAAGTTCCAACTCAATGTTGTAATGAAGTTCAGCTTCTATTATAATGCTTGCGTATAAAATTGGAAATAACCCGCTCGTCTCTACTTTAATGTTCTAGAATAGTCTCCGCCTAAAGCCGGTCTCGCCATGTCGCTCTGCTATGCTGTTCTGCGTTTCCAAAATACAACTTGAAATAAAGTTCTCCAACTACTCGTTTTACCGTACTGTTCTAAACCCCGGCCTTCTCATGCTTGCTTGGCCCGTACAGCTGGGTCTGTAACCGGTCTTCACGCTGCCTACTGCGGGTGTCTGCCTGGCTCACTGACCTACTTTTCGTTCGCTGCTTAGTGAAGTGAAACTGTCACTTTCACTTTCCGTGACAAAAGCTGCTCACCGCGCGACTTCTACCATACGCTCGGCGCATGTCCTACTTAGCTCGCTCTCTGAATTCGACTGCGTTGCTCGCTGTACTCCACTCTCTTGCTAACTGTACTCAACTCCTCTGCTTACAGAGCTCGACTGATTGTCTCTGGACTGCATTGACCTGCACCTCCCTGGCGCAGTCACGTGACGTTCTCCCCACCTCTCTGGTCTTGCGTCACAAATATAATCTCGAACCCCAATCATATCGGCTATTATGTTATATAATAACTTAAGGGTTATCTGACTTCCTTTCAAATTATTACCATATATAATGCATGTTATATCTTCTCTTCTGAGATGTTTAAATACCATGTTCCATATAGATCTTAATAAAGCTTCATATTTCCATCCATAATTCCATCTGCTTAACTGCTGTCAGTGCCTTCTTAATCCTAGACCTTCTACGTCATTTTGACATTCCTCTTGACTCGATCTGAGCGCTATCTTCTCATAACTCTTCCCAAAAACTCAACTACGGCTTAATGTCTGCTGGCGTAGCCGATAGCCTCAACTAGGTATCGGGTACAGTATTGATTAACTATATATTAAAAATAAATAAAGGGATTCTGCCTTTTCAATACATATATTAAACCCACTCATAGGTACATGTTTCGAAGGTTGTTAACTTCCTCTTCCTCAGCCTGTACAATAAATATCATAGATTAATTACCTTTATAAGTACATAAGTGACATGAATACAGAGTATGAAATAAATAATGCATATTTGTTGTACCTTCGAAACATGTACCTGTGAGTGGGTTTAATATATGTATTGAAAAGGCAGAATCCCTTTATTTATTTCTAATATAAAATGAAGTGTGTTAATATGCTTGGGGAATTGATTTTCAAATCTTTATCATCTACTCGAGACCAACTTAAATCATCCTGGAAGTGGTTTTCCGTGGCAACCGTCTTCTTCTCCTGATAATATGCCACGAGAATATCACACGATTCGTAATTCTCATTACTCCATGACAAAATGTTGTTTCCGCTACTTATGATGCTCAGGTGAATAGCGCATGCGATCGAGCTGGCGGTGACTGCACATTTTAATTCCATCACAACAAGAGTAAAGAACATATGCCTGTCGACTAAGGAAAGGATTTGAACCCATAAGAACTTTTTAGATTAAAAAGAAGTCAAGTGTCCAGCGCAAAAAGTTGTCACTTTCTATCTTTGCGTAGTGTGCAAGCATCCGTGGCTGAAATGGTAACGCATTGGACTGCCGATGGAAAGACTTGGGGTTCGATACCTGTAAGGGGGAGAGGTTAATAATTTGTTTTCGTTGCGTGTTTTCGTATGTGTCGACCGCTTTACCAATGTCTTACAACAGAAATGATAGAACATGTCTCAGATGCCATAATTATTGAGATGGGGCACTAGTAATATTGCGAGTAGATGCATTTTCAGGTTGGATTCCATGAACGTTACACATATTGTTCGAATCTGATAATACACGAGACATCTAAATATAGACACTTGAAATAGAGTTGTGTTTTTTGGAATATAATAACAAAGTAATACCAAGGGAATATCTCGGCATCACATATACTGGCAATCCGAATCTCCTTCGGTATGTTCTTGTTTTTTCATTTGAGGGGTTAGAACATCGCGGTCATTAAGCCCCGTGTACTTGGATGTGGTTGTGCATAAGTTCGTTGACAACCTCTGTTATATCGGTGTCTATATTATTGTGTGTATTAGCAATTAAGGTGAGGATTGGGAAAGAGGCAAGTTAGAAACCATTCCGGCATTTGCCTGGTTTAGACGTTGGAAACCACCAAAAACCACTTCCAGGCTGACTTAGGAGGGAATCGAACCAACCTCTTCTCAGTTTTGCCCCACGAGGCTTAGTGTACCCCATTCCACCCCTCAGATGAGCATTAAATTTCTTATCAGAGACCGGAATCGAACCCAGACTTCTGGAGTGACACTTCGATATATTCTTTTAATATCCATGTCAGATTTGTTAACTTTCTGCCATTACAGGTTACGTGGCATAACCTGCTGATTCGATCGTATTCTCTTTATAAATCAGCAAAATTGAACGTACTCTTCACAGGAATACATCGTACTTTAATGTGGCAATGTGACTTAAAAGGTTGGCTCAATATTACATCCCCACTAAAATGGAGCACCGGCTGTCTTTCAACAAAAAATTGAAGTACCATTCTAACCGACTCAGCCACAACTGCAACGTGGAAACCACGCGCTGCACGTGCACTAGTTACAGTGGGCATCCCACCTCAAACGTTATTATCCATGTCAAAGTCTTCAGTCATGGTTTGTGATTTTGATTTTACATTCTACTATAACAGATCACGGAGCGTAACGGTTAATTCGATCGTACTTGGTGTATGTGTGCTCTTTCAAGGAGCAATAAATCACATGTTAGTAGAATGGTCCTTAGTTTTTGGCGCGGAAATTTTCATGGTGGTGGTTTTTTCTTTGCTTTACCGATGGCTCAAATACATTGCTGTCACACTGGCAGAGCTCAGAGCAATATCGGCCTTCGGGAGAAATGTAATGTTAGTTGTGTTTCATAAAACTAATTAATAAGGGGCTAATGAGCCACTCTGTATTTAAGATATATCTTTCTATTTTATATAGGCGGGATTTTCTTTGCCGTGCGGAACTCTCTTTTAAACGAGTTTTATGTAATCTTCGCAGCTCTCGACTTCATTTCTGTCGTTTCCAATGTTAGCATTGTTTATACAATTCATTATATCCCTGTACAATTTATCAGCCTCTCTTTTAATATATTATTTTCTTCGTCTTTCATGTTGAAGGGGTTGCCTAAATGCTGTATAGCTGGTAGCCTATATTTTCCTATATATTGATACGTAAAATACCTCGTAAATTTCAGTTCAACTCTCTCCTTGTGACTATCATTTAAGTTCACAAAATACTAGTTCAATTCCTCGTTGACTAAATTAATGAAGTATAACAAATCGCGACCTGAGAACAAAATGGTTCTAACTGCATTTTTGGGAGAAATTTAGTTATTGTTATACAGCGATTGATTGCTACTACTTCTATTTCATTTGTGAGTTTTATAAACCTATCTTAATTATTATCGGAGTTATGAGCAGAATAAGAAGGTTCTATCTGCATCTTCCATTATGCCGACAACACTAACGGTCATAACTAATTTAAGTCTTAATGATATTATTTATTAATGCAGCCAATGGCCATGTATTTTTTTTAATTTATTTATTTATTTATTTATCGTATGGCGTATACATGAGCTACAGATCTATATTTACACTATTTACATAGTTAATCGCTTGTGGCGTCCCCAGGAAAAATTCTCTTTTATCTCCGTCGAAACGGCTCAGTGGGCATTCTTGGGTGATGTGCTTCACAGTTTGCCTCTCAGCACCACAGTCGCAACAAGATGATGACTTTTTCCTCCATTTGTATAGCAGATCTGCACACACACCATGGTTAGTTCGGATCCGGTTTAGCTTGGACCATACTTTCCGAGGTTGTTCAAAGCCAGGTACCTTCTGTGAGATGCATGGCATTTCCAAAGACTCTGCTGGGGCGAATTGTCTCCATTCATTAGACCATTTCTCAGTAAGGTTGAAATTACTCATTGCCAGGTTCTCCGCCGTGCAGATGGGTGGATGTCTTGACTTCAGTCTATCTATATGTAGATGGTGGATATCCTCATGAATGGGCAGTCTTTGATTAATCTGGATCTTCTTGTATTCATTCATCAAAGCATTGCATCTGCGGAGGTGGGGTGGGGGAATATGGCTTAATACAGGCAGCCACTGAATAGGAGTTGATCTGATCGTGCCTGTGATCATTCTAATTGTGTCATTTAATTTAAAATCTATTCTCTTCACATGAGGGCTGTTTATCCAGACAGGGGCACAATACTCTGCAGTAGAGTAAACCAGGCCAAGAGCTGAGCAACGTAAAGTAGTTGCACTTGCACCCCAAGTAGTTCCACATAGTTTTCGAATGATGTTGTTGCGTGTCTGAATCTTGGCAGCACTCTTTCTCAAGTGTTCTTGGAACGACAGTGTTCTATCGAGTGTAACACCCAGATATTTGGGGTGTCTATTGTGGCGGAGAAGGGTGTTATCGAAGTATACCTTGAGATCCCTTGAAGCCATTCGATTGTTCAGATGAAAACAAGAAACTTCTGTTTTACTCATGCTTGGTTGGAGTCTCCATTTTCGGAAGTAGTTTCCTAAAACAGCGAGATATTTTGTCAGCGTTTCCTCTATCTCCTCGAAGCATAGGTCGTTAGTGGCAAGTGCCCAATCATCTGCATAACCAAATTTCTTGGATTTTGTGGGGGGTATATCTGAAATATATAAATTGAACAGAAGTGGGGCAAGCACTGATCCTTGTGGAAGTCCATTGTTTAGTTTGCTGGATCTGCTGATTTCACTTCCCATGACTACGCGAAATGTTCTGTTACTCAGCATGTTGTTTATAAGGTGAGCCAGACTCCTGCATGGAATCTCTTTAAGGAGTTTACTGATAACGCCTTCTCTCCACACTGTGTCGTATGCTGCCTTTAGGTCTACAAATGCTACCGAAGTCTTTAGTCTTTGTTGGAATCCTGATTCGATGAAGGTAGTTAATGACAGGACTTGATCGGCACAACTTCTTTGTGGTCTGAATCCTGCTTGTTCAATAGGGATCGTATCGAACACTTTTGTAGCAATTATATTCATGATTAGTCTTTCTAGTAGCTTATAGCATGCACTGAGCAATGCTATTGGTCTATAGCTCTCTGGTGTTTCACTAGGCTTTCCTGGTTTTAGGATTGCAATGACTTTACTCATTTTAAATAAGCGAGGTAAGTTGCCTGTTCGAAGAATGTAAGTTAGAAACCTAGATAACCATAGTTTCGTATTTTCTCCACTATTAATCAGAAACTCAGGGTGAATCCCATCAAATCCCGGTGCTTTACCAGATTTCATATCTTCTAAAGCTTCATCGATATCGTGAACACTAAATGGTCTAGTGTATACCGAATGAAGGGGGCTTGTGGCCTTGAGACTGGTTAATTGCTTTTTGATATTTCTTGTATGATTTCTGTCTCTCGGTGTCCTAGACAAAGCAACTATATGAGCAGCAATTTGGTTTGGAGTAACTGCAGGATTTTTACGAACAATGGGAGTGGCCCCACCAAGCTTCCGTAACAATGACCATGCCTTTCTGCTCGATTCTCTGAAATTCATAGATGTTACAGTTTCAATCCATCTTTCTCTTCGGGCATTATCAAGATTATGAAGCAGTTCATCCCCGATTTCTTGTTCGCCACTGGAAAGGAGCTCTTGGTATAGCTTTTCATTGTCATCAGTCCATCCAGGAATGTATTCCTTTCTGTAACCTCTAGGAATGTGTCATTTTGCTGTGGCAATTACAGCACCCACAAATCTCTCATAGTTGTTACTTGTTGGCGGTATCCATCTGACACATTTATCAAGGTCACTCGAGAACGCTTTCCAGTCTGCTTTCCTGAAGTTCCATCGTGGGCGAGGATAAGAAGTTACCAGAGGTATCTGCATTCCAACCTCAAGACGCACAGGACGATGTTGACTACGTGGGAAATCTTGAAGTACTTTCCGTGAAGTAAACAGAGGTTGATTATTTTGATCACTGGAAACAAAACATAGGTCTGGGTTGAACTCCTTTTTCCATGCGGCAGATCTAAATGTACCTCTATCTTTTGCATCAAATATAAGATGAATGTCATGTTCCTCGACCCAATTCATGAGAGTGTCTCCATTAGAATCGGTGGCACTATAATTCCATTCTACATGGTGACTGTTGAAATCTCCCACATAGATGGCTGGATGGTTTTTTACCTGAATCATCTGGGAGGGCCACGGAGAAAGTGGAGGCTTGTAGATGTTTGTAATGATGACATCTCCAACTTTGATGACAACAGTGTGAATGTCATATTTAGAGCTAGATGTGAGCAATGAAGCATTTTCAATGGTGCTGCGAACATATGTAGCAGTGCCATATGCATGGTGGTATGTCGCACCTACGATATCATATCCTGATATTTGCCCATTGGTTTGTAATTGATGTTCGTCCACCACATGCGTTTCCTGAATAGCAACCACATCGATGTTTTCATCTCGTAGGATTTTTGACAAGTAGTGGCATTTGGATTTACTTATGCCTTCTATATTTAGATGAAGAACTTGAAGTGTAGGCCCGAAGGTCTTTGCCTGTTGGTTCTGAAAAGAACCATTTGAATGATTTTTCATTTTCATGTACAATAGCCAGGAGATCGCTAAGATAGTCTGGCAGCCTGATCACTGTTGCTCGTTTAGCACCACCCAGAGAGCACGTGTAGAGTAATTTCAGGTTAAGGCCTACGGACGTGAGCAACTCCACTCCCCAATGGCCATGTAATTTACTTTTCAGGACGAGTCGGGGAAGGGATTATGAAAGTAAAACGGCCGTGGAGCTATTGTAAGGAACCGCCCCGGCATTTGCCTGGTAGTGTAAATGGGAAACCACGAAAATCATTTTCGGGACGGCCGAGTTGGGACTCAAAACCACGCTCTCCTGATGCCAGCGAGACACGAAGTAACGCGTTAGGGCTCTCGACCACTGCGGCCGGTTTATTAAAGTCTTGGAACAATGTAAGGACACATCTAACAATAGCCTATAAATCAGCAAGAAGTTGAAAACACCTCCGGTACACGTTGCTCTGCTAAGGTATTGTTGGCCAACCTGTCTGTACGCACGTATTCTGTTTCTGTGCGACAGTTGGGAGGGAACCAGTGTTACATATTGAGGAATACGAAATGTTATAACAAATTACGTCAAAAATCTGGTGAAACATAGAAGTCAAGAAGGAAAAGCAGTTTTAAATACAGTTTCTTCCTGGGAAATGAGCAAGTTACTGTGTGCAAACCGTTTTCTTTGAAAACATGGCATTAAGCCCAAAAAAATGGTATACAATGCATCAAGGCGAAATATCCACCACTTTCTGGAACGTCTATGTTTGATGGCCGAGGTTAAAAAACTAAGGACAAAAAATCTAATGACATGAAAGATAAAGTTCAGGCTCATATCGAATCATTCCCTAAAGCTGTGTCCCATTACAAACAGCAATAGAGGGCATCTCTATCCTACTTCAAATGTCACAAAAATGTACGACATATAACGCCAGCAGTGTGTACATGGAAGTAAAACATTTGTTAAATTATATCAATGTACCACCAAATTTTCAACCAAGAATTTACGGTAATTTAGATTTTCTGCACCCATAATCTGACTGATGTAACCTGTGTGAGTAGTATCAGATAAAGAAAACGGAGACCAGTGTTTGTGAAGGGTTACTTCTAAAATATGCTCATCATGTTGAGTATTGAAGGAATGAGTAAAGAGAGGGAAGCTGACCGGAAATTGAAGGGCAGTGATACTGCGGTAGTTTGCTTTAACTTAGAGAATGTAATAACAATGTCCAAAGCGAATATCGGTACATTCTTCCATAAACGGAAAATAAAACTGTATGATATGACTGCGCATGTTTCTCTTTGTAAAGAAGTGTTTTGTGCTATCTGGCCGGAAAGGGACACTGGCCCCTTTGGAAAATGGCATGGGTAGTTCAATTTTAAAAATATATGTATGATTATAGCTTCAAATCCGGATTTAAAACACATCGTAACATGGAGTGATAGTTGCGTGCCTGTGAACAGAAACCAGATGATATCCATCTCAGATATAAAGTGTGCAAATAAAATATTGTACTCCAGGACATTCTGCAGTTCAAGAAGTGGACAATGTTCATACTCTAGGCTAGGGCACCCCTCAGCCAGCCCATACACCGGATTGAGTTTCTTGACAGGACAGGGATTGAACCCGGAACTTCGGGGAGGATAGAACATAATTAATCACAATGAAACACAACATACCTGTAACGGCATAAAAAGCTATCTGTATCTAATCTGACAGAATCGCTGATTTTCAGAATTGAAAGAACGAATGGCTTAGCTAACTGTGCAAATAAAAGTTTTTCACTGTAATAATTACAATACTGGCTGAGTATAAGGAGGTAAATCAACACATAAAGGCATAGAAAATCCTACAATAACTTTCAGCTATATTGTAACCCAAATATTAAAGCTGATCTCGTGTTAAATTACCTTTAGTGTAGATAGAACCCTTTTTATTCTCAGGTAGAGAGATACTCTTATCAAGCCTATAGTTCCACCAGCATTCTGAACTGTATATTCTTCAATCTGTTGCATCTTAGGGCAAAATCTCCTTTAATTTGCGTGGTTGAACTTCCCCAGAACTTGATTGTTGTCAATTCAAACAATCTTATAACAATTATTGTTGTAAACTGTATGAACTCTGAACGGCTCAATAAAGAGTTATTTGAATTTCAAACGTACCTTGAGTGGTAGGTTCGATCCTGTTGGTTTACGTACTAAAACGAGCTCGCATTCCTCCAATTGTAAGCTGTACCGTTTTCCTCGGACTCGCTTTAATCTCTTATCTGCTTGCTTGTTCAGGTGATCTCCAGCTAATTCAATGCTTCGTTCCATCGGCGGTTCAATATCTAATGTAATTTGTTAAATCCCATCCCGTGGTCGTTTAGGTTTCTGGTCAAAATGGAGAGTGGTAGGAATATCATTGGAGCTATCGTGTCTTGTGTCATTTTAACAAAATTTAATTAGCGTCACAACCTTAGTCCAATTTTGCTGGCCTTCAGAACAATACAGGCGACAGACTTCCTAATCTCTGACATCAGTCGCTCTCTAGGATTCGATTCAGGGTATCTTATAGATCTAAATATATGGCTGATACCTAGTCTTTCCATGGAATCATGAAACTCAACTGAAGTATTTTGACTTCCATGGTCCATTAATAAAATTTCAGGATTCCCTGGTCTTAGAATAATGCTCTTCTCAAGTTGTCTTAGAACTGATTTATATGTAGCTTTTGCGTAGGATTCAAAATTACGAGCATGCATTCATCACTTTTAATGCCTCTACTCCTGCTGCAATTAAATATCTGTGCACATCCGTCAATGCTCTTATCGACACTCTCGTATAATAATCTCTACTATTATCTTACATTGCCTCATATTACTCACGTCAATCTCTGTTGTTTCTTTTCTATCACATCCAATTGACTTCAGAACAAACGATTAAGTCAAATCATTTCATAAAAAAGGTCACAACTTTGATTGAATAGATTTATAATAATAATGTTCCGTAAAACATCCTTCCTCCATCCACATTTAATATCAATTATTGCGGTATTACATTAGATCATAAACTGTGATCAGCTGTTACTTACATAGAGTATCATATTACTTTCCAAATCGCTAATAACATCTCATAAATTATATAGACTTCCCCAAGTCTTACTCAAACTGTACCAAAATCGCACATGCTTCCTCTGACATATGACCCAAAATCTTCAATATACTAGAGCAATATTCTTTATAACAATTCAAATTCCGTCGTATTGTTGCCGTGAACAATAAGAGTCTTTAACATAACAATTCTTAACATAACAGTTGACAAAACCGTCAATACTGTTTACTTACTCCTCGTTCTCACGTCAATACCATATGATTTCAATAATCAGTTGTTCTCATCAGTCAGTTGTTCCTACTTTAACAATGCTGTGGTTCGTTTCTTTTAAAATACCACATGCTATGATATCATCATTACAATCGTTGATATTGAAAATCTGCCCATTGGCATCACACGTAATAATAATACATTGCTTGTCTCTTCTCTCTGATCAATCTTCAATAAGAAGTACACCTACTTCTTGCGTTACAACAAATGAATTACAACAAATGCATTGTTAGGGTTGTCAAAATGTCGTAAACCAACGACATAATTGTATATAAACGAATACTGCCTCGTCATTATCCTGTTAAAATGTTCCTCATTGACTGTTGGAATAAATCCAATTCAAATCTAAATATCAGAAAACTTCACAAATCCTGATATCAAAATCCAACAAATATCGCTAATTAAATTCTAATATGATCGAATAACACAATATTCGGACTTAACTATATCTAAATATTGTCTATAAAATTTCCCATTCGTCGAATAAAATAGAAATGTAACTAAAATTGAATAACGTCACTAAAAATCCTAAAATATTAAAATTCAGAAAAACGTGAAATTTCCTGCCTGACCTTCGCGAGGACAATGACGTTGCTGTCTAACAGGGAGCAGTCACGAAGACCAAGATTAACGGCCTAGGGGACCCGACGCGCTGACCACGCTTAACCTCATAATCTGCTTACCAAATTGCTTGACAGCGGTTGGTTGGTAGTCCTGCGGAATTCAAGGGCTCTAGAGTCACGGGATTTTCTTTATGTCGTGCCACATTACATTCTACTCCATAATTTAGCTTCAAAGAAGATACATAGAGGAGTCTCTTTATAGATCCAATAATTTTTGATGGGTGGTTCTCAGAAAATCAAAGTCGAGTGCATATTCTCAGATAAAATTACCGTAACGTCAAGTATCCATCAGGTTAGCGTGTTCGGACCCTTGTTACTTTTGGCGTCTATAAATGACTTACAAACTGGTATTCACAGTGACTGTCGATTGTTTTCAGATGATATATCGTGTGAAACATAGTTCACTAACCCTGTATAAGTCCTTGGGATAAAAACTTCCCATCGTGTATTTATAGAACGGTGTTGGGAAGAGAAAATTCTCACCCCTTTCATTTTAAGCAGCTCCACATTCATCCACAAGCTAGCTGCACAGAAATATAGAAAACCTATTAATTTGATGTAAACTGTCATCAGAATCCAAAGGTGGGAAGCATATATCCCAGTGGTCTCCACAGTGCACGTGCTCGCCAGTTCGGTTGTGTTGAGTGAATGCTATGCATTGTTTTACAGAAGAAGGTGCCTTTATTGAAGATAAGAGATTTGTAAACGTCGGTGTATAATTGAAAAATAATGTTAATAATGATTTTGGTCACTTGAGTATATATATTTCAGCTAGAAAGGAAATAATTATCCTGTTGAGGGAGTCTGCCATAGAATTGAAGATTTTAAAAATTAATTTGCTCTGTTTTTTAGTAAAAACTATTTTGAAATTATTGAATTATATTCGAATATACCAACTTTTAACATTGCAAAATCACTTTTATTTTTGTGCAGTTTTCGCAAAGATGTTATAGGTCACTGACCTTGTGTTGCGTGGGAGTTACGTCTTTTTAAATTATAGAGCGTGATGGGTGTTTTGTACGTACTCTATCCTGATAAATAAACCTCATTATTGAGTGATAAACTCAGTATCATCAAAATTAAGAGGTGGGAAATTATTACCCCGTTGTTCATTAAGGAAAACATACTCTCGGGTATGGGCAGTGGGATAATAATCTCCCACCCCATATTTCATAAAATGGAATTCACACCTGTAAAACTGTTGCATACTCCTACTCATCTATCACCCCCAATTACAAATGTGCAACTATATACATACCCCCAGTCTTCTGCCCTATAAAGGGAGCAATGCATGAAGACCTGAACCAGCTCTATAAGTGGGAGATGGAAAATTAAATTAAAATAAAGACAAGAAAACGTAGTCTCATAAGAACAAGGAAAGGACGAAGGTAAGAAATTCAGTTTAACATTCGGTCGGAAATACTTGTAAAAAGGATTCATTCAAAATATTTGGTCGATCACGTAAAGAATGATATGACATAGTGTAGTCATGTAGGATGTGTAGTTTCTAAAGTTCACTTATCTCTGGTTTTTTGTAATGATAGTATAAGATTGAAGTAGTACCTCTGCCAATTAACTAGGAATTTGTCACTCGTAAGATCTATACTGTAACACTTATCGGCGGTTTGGGATCAATATCAAGTAGGGATCTTAAATGAATTGGAATTGAAACGAAGAAAGGCCACTAGATTTGTGCTCAATGACTTTAATTCTAGGAGCAGTGTGACCCGCATATCAAAGAAACTTGGGTGTTAATCACTTGAGGCTAGGATAACAAAATATAGACGCATCTTTATGTACAAGGCGTACTGTATACAAATCAACCGCATGCGGTAAACTTACACAACGTATGAAATGCCTACCTTAATGAGTAGGGGTAATCATTCTTTCAAAGTTAAGTTTCAATCACAGCGTACAAATTACGGTTCATATTCTCTCGCAAACCGTGCCATTTATAACTGGAACTCTCCACATGCTGCAGTCTAAGAGATTTTTCCCAATCATATAGGTGTGTTTAAGAAAAGACTGACGAGTTGTGTAAATAATCTTGTTATTGTTATGTATAATCGTCTGCTACGCTACTTGTTATGTGCACCAGCGGGGCTCAGACCTCCAGTTGCTAGACAATGAATGGAGAAGGAGGAAGGTGTTGGATAGGGTCACTTCTGCTGTGGGAGACGCAATGCTCTTACAGTAGGAGCCGATGTGAACATTTCCTTAGCAACGAGCAAAGTGGACATTCCTCCCCTCTCGCCCCCGCTGCAGCACACGGACTCTCCCGCATACGAAACTCTTTTGGAGGCGCTGAATTTATTAAAAACGAACTCTCTTATCAGAGCTTATTTTCCTTATAATAACTTGAATTGTCTTAGGTGACGTATGATATAAACAATAAGTAAGAAGACGAAATTACGGGTGTCCTTCAATCCCATCAAGCAACTCTCAGCCGTAGATCATCTTTCCTTGGGTAAAATCAAAAGTCGAGTAGGAGAAATTAGCAGCTTATTGCTGAAATATCCCTGAAGGTTTACGACACGTAGCCTCGAAATTCAAAAGGTAACCACGATTTATGGACATTTTAAATGCCAATGCAAGCTGAAGCTCATTTCCATCGCTTGAAATAGAGGTATAAGTCCTTCATCAACCTACGAACAGTACTATCACTAAATTTAGTTAAATCTACTTTACTATTTACTGCGCGTGTCCATTTCATGAGGTTTGGAATTTCGTTTTTATGAATGTAAGTGTTCTTTCTAAGAATTCAAAATCTGAATTCTGTGATGTACGAACTCTCTTCCCTTGTGTCGTCAGTCGACTTCTCGCTGGAGAGTTGCATTCCCCATACAATTTAAATTCAGCGCGCAGCGAGTCAACATTACACGTTGATACGGTCAACATCTACGCAGATTTTCATAATTTATTCCAGTTTACACTTTGATTGTCATTCCTCAACTTCTAAAATTCTGTATAATTTTATTACCTTTAAAACGTTTATTTTAGATCCATGCTTCATAACTGCAATTTAAACACGTTGTGTGCTCATAGAAGCCATTTCTACAGTTCTTTCATAGTAACAGTGTTGCAAATCTTTGGTCTAATTCGTTATAAAATGTAATTTCTCAGTAACTCTTTAGAATCAATAGTTTGAGCTCAAACAAAGTTTATATCGAGTGAAATAAAGAAAAGTCAAATGCATGACTTCTATATTTTACGAAAAGTAAGCTACAGAATTTAGTGCCATTTGATAACGATTATTATAATAGCCCATCAATCTCCTCCATGGCTTGAATAGGTTACGAGAAATGAAATAATAATATTAACTGATGCCATCTCGATTTTTTAAATTTATTTTTTATTTTTTTATTTTTTAACAGAATTGATCATGAGATCAATGCGGCTTCGGTGGCGTAGTTGGTAGCATGCTGAACTGCTGTGCCCAAGATAGCGGGTTCAAACCCGGCCGAAATCGTCGGATTTTTAAGAGCGTTAAAAATCCTTCAGTATGCCTTCCTTTGGAGGGAAAGTAAAGCCGGCGGTCCCATGTCATAGATTTATGGCATGAAAACGATCCTCCCACAGACTAATCTTGTGTGAAGCTAAATTTTAGGTTAGATTCCGTCAGGACCCAGGATCAAAGTTCCAACGTTCACCGCTATGTATCATTGATATCTGGTAGCGAAAGTTGGAAATACTTGAAATTGGACTGAACTTGTAGCTCACCCTAAGGGTGTCCGCTGGAAGCAGCTACAGACTCAGGCGAGCCGAACATGTCCTTGGACACTCCCGGCACTAAAGGCCATACGATAAATAAATAAATAAATAAATAAATAAATAAATGAAAATCCACAGCCTGCTTCCAGTCTCCGACCGGGTCAGGAATGGAATGAATGAAGCCCCCATCTAGCGGCGAGGATATGGACTGTGCCGGCTGCCGAGGCCTGACGCACTCCTCTGGGGCAATGATTAAATGAATGACAGATGAAATGAAATGATAGTGGAGAGTGTTGCTGGAATGAAATTTTGACAGGGAAAACCGGAGTACCCGGAGAAAAACCTGTCTGCCTCCGTTTTGTCCAGCACAGATCTCACATGGAGTGACCGGGATTTGAACCACGGACCCAGCGGTGAGAGGCTGGCGTGCTGCCGCCTAAGCCACGGAGGCTTCAAATAAATAAATAAATAAATAAATAAATAAATAAATAAATAAATAAATAAATAATGAGATCTATCTACTCTGCCCTCTGAAAAATGATATGCTCTCATCTGTTTCAAATATCTCGGATGATTAGATCACCAGAAAGGTCATTTGACAATTAAAAATTCCTTTGAGAGCAGAGTTATTTACTTTTGTTGTCATGATTTTAACAGTTACGCATGCCTAATAGTTCTCTATCATCCTACAAAATTTCAGTTTCATTGCTTGAATAGTTTTAGAAATATTGTGAACCAGTGTTCATTATACCAATCTACATTTCTATCACTCCTTAAGACAGGAGAATTAAATATGGGATTTTGAAGAGTTTGCACAGTCACCAATTTTAAGCCTTCATACAAATTAAATGATATTAAATGTCAATATATTCAGCCTTGTATGAAGATACACCTCGTTGTGATTCAGATTTCCTGGATGATAAATTCGTGAGAAATATCCATATAAATAGATAAATTTTGCGTCGCCGCCGTGTTACTTTTATGCTCACGGGGCAAATGAAAGTTTCATAGGTGGACTTACATAAATGGCCACTATCAACTTCAATTTCAGTTCGTTTGCTGTATTAGATTCGTAGATAATGAGAACCGGCAAATTATTTCGGATGATCACCATATTGGTTTATTCTATATGTAAACCAGAGAGTTATGCACCAGTAGATGAAGATTTTTGCTTTGGTTCATCAAACAAACTTTCACTAAGATTGCCCGATTAGGACACAAAGAAAACTTAATTTAAACATTCTCAAAGCCGCCATCATTGAATTATGTTAGATTAATCTTGTATAATAATTCACCGCGCTCAGATTTACTACGTTCAGCAGATTAAATCGCTAATAAACTCTAAATATCATGGAATTGCTTGGCTGCCCTGTTGGGTCTGTAAGTAACAGGTTCTTTATATTCACTTATCATGGAATTATCTGTCACCATACAAACAGTTAAGGTGATATCAGAATTAATGTGGTATTAAAATATTGGAATGCAGCCGAAACAAATCAGAAACCCCTATGGACGTCAAATTGGCAGGTGAAAAGCTAATGGAAGTAGGAGACTTCTGTTACTTAGGAAGCAAAATAACCAGTGATGAACAAAGCAAGGAGGATATCAAAAGTAGGTTGGCACAGGCATTTCTAGAGAAAAGGAATCTCGTGACATCAAAAAGTATAGATTTAAGTACCGGTAGTAGGAAGTAATTTTTGAAAGCCTTTGTCAGGAGCGTGCCATAACTCCATATCCATGAACTAGATATCACAGGTGATGATTCGGCTACTCTTCTGGTATGGAACAGTTAGAGTCAGTACAATTCGACGCCGTAGACAAAGAGGCACTGCTCTTACCGATATAGGGCAAACTATTCTGAGCATAGGACGTTTTAAAATAACAGGCGCACTAAGCTATTAAGCAGTACTTGTTTGCAATTATATAATATTCACTGTCGGAGAAGATACTTTCCTGTGAAGGGAACGAGTAGTTCATCAATAATCAATAGAATTTCTTTGAAGCACATTGAAGCATACCCCTATAGAGAGACCCATGGAATAATATATTAATCATGAATTATGCTTACAAAAAGCCGGTTGAATGTTGCCCAACTATAAAGGGTCAAACGAACCCCACTTGCCCGGTTAAGTACCCTACACGAGACCAAAATTTGTACTTTGAATCGCAGGCCTATTTGAGGGCTTAAATTGCAAAAACATTTTTGTCATTGTTTAACTCATAAAAATGAACAAATCAATGGACTTTCTGTTGAATGGCGAAAATTAACGGCAGCAGGGGCCAGCAGACCAAGATAAATGTTATAAAAAAGGGTTATATATATTTCAAACGGAGAGGACGTGTGTCTATGAGCCTGGTACTATCGACTTATAAGTACATTTCGTTGTAGAACAGTGCGATATCTCTTGGGAATATGGATAGGCTACTGGTATCAAAATAATATGGGAGATGATTTTGTTCAGTTGGCAGTCTTTGAACTGGTTGCCGTTATAAGATATTCACGTTAAAATTTTGGATGGTGTGTAAATACTCTCAAATATAACGGTAATATAATCTTGCTAAGTCGGGCATTTATGCAGATGGATATTAATAGATATTATCATTTCTCCAAATTTCAGAATTGATATACTCATGGCTTATAGATTTTTTAAATTGGCGCCTAGTCTACTGATACAATTTAGGGTATTTCTCATGTGGGGAAAATCAACACAGCTCCAACCCATTAACGTACTGGGGAGTAAGATTTGAAAATGTGACCATAATCGGGATCGAACCCGCGTCTCTTGTGGCATGGCCAGGCACGCTAGGTCCTTGCACGAATGTTGTAATGATTACAATAGTCTAAAATAAAGCAAGTAATATCAATGATAAAAATTTATTTAATTAACAACATTATATAAAAAAGAATATTATGCAGCCATAATTTTCACAAAACACTGGACAGGTAAAATGATTGTTACGCTGCCCTGTTCATTGAAACTCTAAGTCAGCATCTCCATCTATGTCTCTTGCAAGTGTTTGGGATCTGCAGGTGTTAGTTAGGCTTCCCAGTTGGCCTCAAAGGTTTCAATAACGGTACCTGATGAAAGGAACTCTTCCCACCTCGTGGTGTAGCGACTAGGTCCGGGTTCGATTTCCGGCACTGACAAGAAATATAATTGTGAATTGAGGATTGGATCGAGTGCATTCCGTCTCGTGACGTTTATCGGAGCAGGGTTTGATTCCCACCTCAGATATCACGGAAATGGTTTCCCTCTTCTACTCCTAGCGGATGGTTCCTAGGCTAAGGCCACGGCTGCCCCCTTCCATATCAGTAGTATAGGCGTAGGTATGGGACAGCCAATTAAGTGTGGTCCAAAGTGACCATTAAAATTCTATTAAAAAATAATGGATAAAGTGACCTTAAACTTCTTGAAAAAATTTGTCCAAAGAAAATATGGTTATCTTAACCATTACATTTTTTCAGATAAATTATGGTTAGGACTAACCATAATTTGAATTACTTTTTATGGCTAAAGATAACCATAAAAAGTACCTATAATTTCATATGAAATTATGGCTACAACCAACCATAAAACACTATCAAATTTATGCTTAAAATTAACCATTAAATGTTCACCAACTTTTAAAGTAATATGGCTACTACTAACCATAAAACGTAATAAAAAATATTGATAGTAATGATGGTTAAAACTAACCATAAAACACTATTTAATTTGTGGTTACCATTATCCATAAAAATTAACCATAAAAATAATAAAAAGTTATGGATAACGTATCCATAAAATTACCAATGTTATTTTTTAAATTATGGTTAAAACTAACCATAAAACTGACTCTAAAAAGTAATTTTGAAAAGTAATTCTAAAATTATGGTTAAAATTAACCATAAAAGTAATTAAAAATAGGATAGTGGCTAAAGCTAGACATTTTTAAAATTATGGATAAAGCTAAGGCTAGAATTTTTAAAGAATTATGGATAGCATAATGGTTAAAACAAGGCTAAAATTATCAGTAACATTTTTAGAAATTAGGGATAGAATAATGGTTAAAATAATGACTAAAATTACCAGTAACTTTTTAAAAGATTATGGATAAAACAAGGGCTAAAGTTAAGGCTAAAATTTCTAATACCTGTTTTAGAAACAATGGAAAGAATAATGGCTAAATTTAAGGCTAAAATTATTAGTAACTTTTTAACGAATTAAGGATAGAATAATGGTTAAAACAAGGGTGTAAATTCTAGTGACTTTTTAAAGAAATATGATATAGAACAATTGTTTGAAAGCGGAAAATCTTGTTCTAGATTTATCTTATGGTAATAACAACTTTAATAGAATCATAGACTATGATATATTTCTGGTGACGACTCACTGCTATTTAAGCGTTAAAGGGTCACAGTTAACAAAATTTTTGCAAAACTCCGGCATTTCGGAGAAACCCCCAGGGGTGTTTCGAAGCCAGCGCTGGTTTTTAATTTCTCTTCGTTGTTACCCCCTGGGGATTTTTTCTTTGTTCTTTGTTCTCCTTCTCTCGCTCCTTGAGTGGCCACTCTTTTTTACTTTGCATCTCTCAGGCTCCCTTATGTGCCTGGAGAGCATTTGCTCCTTACTCCTCTTTCTCTCTCTCCATTAATGACTCAGTTATTTTTTGAAAGGATTGAGTGGGATTCGAGCCATAGAAAACGGGGCGCCTCCGCTTCTAAGTGAACAAATCACAACAAACCAAACACTTAGCCTCCTGAGCTACGAGGAAAGCGATTAAAAAGCGCGTTTGCGGCTTTATGTGGTGCAATTTCTTACGACAAGTACACTACGAAGAGCTTTTATTGTTTGCTAATAGATTGCGCTACACATACATACTACGTAGTTTCTTGTTTTGCTACTAGTACTTCCGGTTTAACAAGACTAACAGCTGGGTTCTAAGTAATATTTAATTTAGCACATCACTTGCATGCGAGCGAGCGGACGGAACTGAGAGAGTGATAGCAAGGTTATCTTATCGACTAAGAGTGTATCAAGGCAAACGGAGTTTCCTGGTCAAGTTCACTGATAACTTATTTTTAACTTCTTCCTTCTTCTTCCGCACTGTGCTCAACCGAAACTATTAGTTTGTCCACTTGTTCTTCTAATTCATCTAAGGCATTACCAATTTCCATGAAATCACTGTCATTACTAACGCGTTCTAAGATCGTCAGTTGCAAATTTTGCAGCTTGAGGTAGTAATCGAAGACTATTTTCTTAATACACTCAGGCACATTATTTACTTTGGTGGGTGCATTTGAAACACAACCCCCTTTTAAAATATTTGTCAGGCTGCAAGGCATTATATTATATTCAGGTTCCATATTTATTAACTGTTTTTTATATCTATAAATAACAAAATTTTGCAGACTTAATTGCCTTTTCACCTAAAATAGCATTTTCTTAATTCTTAGCTTTTAAGTTCAATTGAACTTAAAAACTAAACTCTTACTAATTTATTAAAATGAATAACAACTACTATTCTTTCGCACTGTGGTCAGCCGAAACTATTAGTTTCTTTACTTGCTCTTCTAATTCCATTAATGCCTCACCAATTTCTACACAGTCACTTTCATCACTAACGCGTGCTAAGATCGTTAGTTGCAAATTTTGCAGCTTGAGGTAGTAATCGAAGACTATTTTCTTAATACACTCAGGCACATTATTTACGTCGACGCAACGGACGATAACGGCGTATTCAGGTTCCATATTTATTAACTGTTTTTATATCTATAAATAACAAAATTTTGCAGACTTAATTGCCTTTTCACCTAAAATAGCATTTTCTTAATTCTTAGCTTTTAAGTTCAATTGAACTTAAAAACTAAACTCTTACTAATTTATTAAAATGAATAACAACTACTCTCATACTTCACCTGAACATTATAAAAATTTTGTTATTGAGAAACTGATTATTGGTCAATTAGCGGATAACAAAAAAAATGGTTCTATTTCAACATTTTTAACATATGAAGGGTTATTAAAGGTTATTTATAGCTCTAGAGGAAATCCTGTAGTTCAAAAATTTAGAAAATGGGCAACTAAGGTTGTTTATACCTCTCATTTGGGAACAACTGAACAACGCCAAGAATTGTCCCGTAGTGTACTCAGAGGTGCAAACCCAGAATCTATAAGTGATGTCTTAGGTTGTTCTGTAACCTCCACTCCATGTATATATGCATTTAATTTAGGTTGCGTAAAAGACCTTAAAAAATCAGATATTTTTAAAGATAAATTACAGCCATATTCTGATAAAGATTATGTTTTAAAATATGGAAAGTCCATAGATTTAAAAAGACGTTCTGGGGAACATAAAAGGTTATTTTCTCCATTTAAAAGTTTTCAGTAACTATTCCATGCTTAGCATCATAGGTTAAATTCTTTTTACCGTACATAATTACATAAGCAAGCGTATTTTCAGGTATATTGGCATTAAATGTTGCTACCAATTTCATACTGGTTTTCTGAGGAGTTACTACATTTCTACGTCGACTTATATTGATAACATAAATAGGATAAGAAGCAATGAACTCTGTGGGGGTTACAACAACATTATACTTTAGCTCAGTTATACGCTTAAAGTCCCTAAAAGCATAATAGGCATTTAGATAAGTATTAGGAGGATTAATATTCCACATTTCTTCCGGAAACATTTCGTTTCTTCCGTTTTTCATGTAAATATTTTGAAGCTGAACATGATCAAATTTGGAACTATTCATATCTTGGTTACCTTTTCTATTAGTTTGAAACACAACAAAAATAAAATATGGCAGATCAAACTCCATTGAATTGTAGTAATTAGTAATATCTATTTCAAAATTCTTTTTACCACTTAGGCCTGAAATTTCTTGAGTTTGAAGATCAAAGAATGATATAGGTATTCGTGGTTCTTTTTGTATTTTTTCTCTCAGTTCAAGCTCATAATTTGGTTCGTATTTAACAACAGGAACTTTTATCTCCATTGACTTTACGGTAACTTTTCCTTCCTCCGGGAGAGTTCCAGGTGCATTGCCCCCATCGGGATTCTTAGTCCACCATTTATACAAAGCATCGTTCGCATTTTGACTCCATGTAAATGTAACAGTTAAATCTCCTTCCCACATAATCTCTTTAAAATCCTTAAAAAAGCCACCAAGAAGGCTTAAAGGGTAGCTTAACTCATTTGATTTTTTCTGCAATTTACCATTATTAAGAAAATTACCTGAATATATCATTTTATCACTATAAGAGGCTGTTAAATTAAACAGAACCGTTGAAGATATATTTGGATGGTCAATTCGATAGATAGTGTGTCCTCGTTTTTTCACGGTTACAGTGCTCCAAAATTGAGTGGGGTAATTGTCAATTAGCTTTACATTTGACTTTCCTTCATAGTTAGTGTAATCAGTTCCATCAGCATGAGTTACATCGAAAGTAATATACAGGTGCGCATTATTATCAATCCAACCATCACCAACTTTAATATCTATTTCCACGTCCTTGTTTGGCAAATTTAAATTGTTTTTAGTCTTTTCATTTACAGGAAAAGACTGCCACTGGTAACTTTCTACTTTGTTCATTTATTATAAGAAAAATAATAGAAAATTAAATGAAGAGGAAATAATTAACTCATCTCTAAAATTACAGTAACTGTTGCGCCGTTGAAATCTATTACTTCGTCATTCTCATTGGTCACAGTAATTTTTAAATTCTGAATTTTATCGAAAACTGGGCAAAATATAGAATAATTCGGCTCATAAATTATTGGAGCACTACATTCTAGGGCTGGTTTAAATGATGCAATAATATTCGTTTCACGGTGAAAATGCTCAGAGTCTTTTACAAACATTCCATCCGCTAAATTGAAATGAACGCGGATATTTTCGAACGGAATTATTTTAGGTAAGTTCCGAGCAAGTGTTTTGGTTTTTGGTTCTACAATTTGATTATTAAAACCTAAAACTGAACCAATACTTTCTTCTTGGTCAAAATATATTTTATAATCACTAATTATTTCCAATCTGTTTAGAATTTTATTTTGTTCAATACTAATCTTAGGTTCTTGACTTTGAATAGCTTTTTGTAAATTTTCTACATTATATTGACCTGGTGGAATAAACATTTCAGTTATCGTACCTGATACTTTTTCATAGTGTACTTTATTGTATTTTGTTGTAATATTTGGTGTTAGGAAGGTTGAGTAAAACCCTATTAATCCAACTTTTCTAAATTCATCTCGCAATGGAACATTTAACCTTTTCTCTAAAACCGAAGTTTTACCACTTAGTTCAAAAATTCTCTTCATTTATTAATTCATTCATTAATTAATAAAATAAACGAAAATGAGTAAACGAAATGTAGATTGGGACCCACAAGTAAGACTTGTAGAAAAGCAAGTAAAGAACAAACATGGCAAATTATTACCGAATTCCATTCGTTGTGCTATAATAGGCCCCAGTAATTGTGGTAAAACAACCTTAATGATTGACAATTATATTTTGGCACCTGGATGGTTAAACTGGGAAAAAATAAACAACCTTTACATCTTCTCTAAAAGTTTAGATCAATCTAAGTATCAACAGTTTATGGAAAAATGTAATAAAATCGAAGAGAAGTTAGGAAAGTCCATTGCACAATTTATTCATGACGATGAAAGCATAATGCCCCTGGATAAATGTGAAGATAGGTCAGTTGTAATTTTCGACGATTTCATACTGGAAAACCAAGACATAGTTCGAGAATATTTTACACGAGGAAGACATAAAGGGATTGACTGTTTTTACTTAGCTCAAACGTATTCAAAAATACCAAAACAATTAGTTCGTGATAACTTAAATTTCTTAAACATATTTAGGCAAGATAATACCAATTTAAATCATATTTATCAAGAATTTGTTGGTGGCGATATGAAATTTGAAGACTTTAAGAATATTTGCAGCAAATGTTGGAACGAGGAGTTTGGTTTTATTACTATTGATATGAATCGCAAAGCTAACGATGGTAAATATAGGAATAAAATTAAAACGTTTCTAAATGTTGGGTAACTACTCCAGGGGTATTGGCAGGTTTTGGGTTGAATATTCTAACACCAACATCGTCAGCGTACAACGTACAGCATCAATGCCAACGTACAGCGTACAACGTACAGCGTCAATGTCAGCGTCAAATGTCAAACGTCAATGTTAGCATCAAACGTTATTTTTTAAAATTTCACCTATAATAAAGATGTTTGCGAAATACGATCAAAAGGTAGTTCAACAAGCAAGAAGGAATAGGAAGAAATTTGAAGAATTAAAAGACGAATTTCGAATATGGAAGAAGCAGCCTATAACGGAATACGAGAAGTATAAAAAAGAAGATCAACCTGTTATTGATGCTGTTAATGTTTTAGGCAACAAGTTAAATGACATCGGTGAAAATGTTATTAAAGCTATAGAAGAAAATAGAGAAGTGGAGAAGCAATTAATTCCTTACAAAATTGACTATAAAGAAGACTTTCCTTTAGATTCCGAAGGTTCCTATTTCTTGGATGAATATGATGTCACTGATGAGCAAAAAGATGCTTTAAAATCGGCAAGAAAGGTCAGAAAGAATTTAGAGTCGCAACTTCAGAAAGAAAAGGGGAGGAGTTTATTTCAAGAGGCCGATGAAGAGTATGATAAAAGTGAAGAAAATGTTAAGAGGAAAGGCATAACTGATTATTCTACGGTCCACTTAGGGGTAATAATTTCAAAATATTTACCTACAATTAGTGACCCTAAATTTGGAATAAGGTATGATAAGAACTATCAGGGTTACTATATAGGTGACTCAAAAGTTGAATTCAGTAATGACGATATTATAATTAAGGGTAAGAATTTTAAAGCTACAAAGGGTTTAATGCTATTTTTAACCTTAAATGATATACCTAACGATAATGAGTATACAGACGAAGACCGCAGCACATATGAGACTATTTTAAAAATTACAAATGATATGTATCAAAACAATGACCAAAATAGCACTAAACCTAAAAGTAGTGTTGGCAAAAAATATAATATGTTGATAAAGGATATATGGCTTTCAGAAAAAGTTAATAGAAAAGAAAGAGCTGCATCTCTAACCACTCCTCCTAAATCAGGATTTGGTTTTGTAAAAAAATATTCAAAAGCACCGATTGAATATGTGTGGTTGGATGATGTAAGGGAATTAATAGACAGATTAATGGTAATTCATGGCGAAGAAAATGCTGGAAACAACGTCTATCACAATGAAAAGGTTGGAATAACGAAGATGCTTACGAGTAAATTTAATGACTTCATTGTTAATAATCATAAAGGTATTCCATATCTAATTAGGTTTTTAAATAACATTCCCCATACATTCTGGGAATCTGAAAAACATGGAAAAGGATTAGTTAATTGGATGATTAATAAAATAGGTGAAAATAATATTGACTTAACACTCCCGGGATATAAATTTTGTGGTCCTGGTAATCCATTAGACAAGCCACTAGCCGAAGGAGTTCAGGGTTCTAACCCATTAGACGAAGCATGTAAATTACATGATATAGCATACCGCGACCATACAAAATTAGAGCACAGACATCAAGCAGATAAAGAATTACAAAAGGCTGCAAAAGAGAGAATATTCAGTAAAGATGCTAACTTGAGTGAGAGAATAGCAGCTACAGCCGTTACTGGAATAATGTATGGAAAAAGAAAAATGGGAATGGGGTTAGATGAAAATGGTTGGGGCGTTTGAGTATAAATTTGTAAAATTTTTGTTTATGATTTTTTTCATTAAATAAATGAAAGGATTTAGTATTGATTACAACGTTTTCCAAAAAGGGAAACTAAAACCCAAAGCTATTAAAATAAAACTCTTCAACGAAGATCTGAAAAAGCATGACTATCTAGATGAGTACTTGACAGATACACAAAAGAAGCAGAAAGCAAGAAAAATTCAAAAAGGTGGTAGCTTACTTATAAGTTTGTCCATTCCAATTGTAAAGAAAATATTCGAATATCTCAGTAGGAAGAAAGAAGGTTCTGGAATTAATGAACACCAAGGAGGATTTTTGCCATTAATATTAGCTGCATTGGGTGCCATTGGTTCGCTGGCAGGTGGCGCTGCAGCCATTACAAGCGCTGTTCATAAAAAGCAAAAAGAAGATGCGGAATTGGCTGAACAAATTAGACATAATCTGGTGATCGAAAAAAAGACTGGACAAGGTTGTTTGGGAATAACTAAAATTAAAAAAAAGAGAAATTTCATCGATATTGAGTGATATACTTTCCAACTATAAGCACCCTTTAAGTAATTTCGATATTCTTAAAATAATACACGAAATGAACATAAAGCATTTTCGAAATGTTTTTATGATTGATGAACTGCCTACAAAACCTAATGATTGTGAATCAGGAATTGTAAACTTGGATACGTCGGATCATGCAGGTACTCATTGGATTTGTTACTTTAAAAAGGGTAATCAAAATTTCGTCTTTGACTCGTTCGGTGGAGATGTTCCTGAAAAACTAGTAAATTATTTGGGAGCTAGCAACCTATTTTATAACGCCGAAAGAATTCAAATGTTTGATGAATATATATGTGGTCATTTATGTGTCCTTGTTTTAAAGTTGTTTTCGAATTTGGGTTCCCCTAATCTCGCTCATTTTAACGAAATTATAGATTTAATAAATGGACATATTTGGAAATAAAATTATAAACGGAGAGAGTAGTTCATTAAATATTAAAGCTATCACAAAGGATGATTTAGAAAAACGATTTTCGAGGCTAGTTACAGTTCTAAATAAACGCCTTAGTGAGCTTTTTTCTGTTTCAAAAACATGGATTGATTTTCAGGGAAAGAGGATAGCGAATATTGAAGATCCAATCAACAATAAAGATGTCGTTAATAAGCAATATCTCTTAGAAAAGCTCAAACCACTTACTACTGAAGGGGATTTTCCTAAAGATAACTACTTCACGAAAGAAGAAATAGAAAAATTGTTCTCGGAATATGCCACTACTTGTCTTGCACCAGTATCAACATTAACAGAAAAGGTTGACAACTTAGAAAGAAAGGTGTTTGATAGGATAATATTACAAAAGGACCTTTTTGCAGAGAAAGATAAAATTAAGCATATTTTTACATACAACGCAACGATTAGGAAAATATTTGTTCGTATCGTAGACCCAGATAAAGTATTTACTTCATATACAGATGACGCTATTAAAACAGTATTAGACGTTTATATTGCACGTTCCAAAGAAGAAAAAATTATGGTAGATACTAGTAAGCCCTTCAACGTTAAATCTGGTGATGCTTTATGCTTTAAAAATAAAATGGGCAGCGTAATTTTAAAACTTCCAATAAATGTTAGTGTGACGATGTTTGGTGAAGTAATACTTGATGCATATGAACCTCATCCTGATGAATCGGTCGAATAACACTAATGTTAAAATTTTTTAGTTTTTAATGGAGAAAATATCCATTAAAAACAGTCTAATGTAACAGGTTTTTATACAACATCTCTATTGTTCCTTTAAGAAGATCAGGAGTAAATGGAATATTGAAATGGTTTCCCGAATAGCTAATTTTTATTTGTTCTTTCATAAGCACATACAACCTTACGCTATTAGGATCATTATATTTTTCATAAACTATCTCACAATCGGGGTGCCGCCTGCATATTTTTTGATTGCTTGATTCACCTGTTGTCTCTGCGCCCTTATTGCATAGTACCTGTACTTTTCGTTTGGTTCATGCTTATCTATAATAAGCAGACAATTATTCTTACTAGTTTTAAGTGCAAGAGGTGTGGCTAATGGGGTAAGAGATTCGTTTTCTGCTTCCTTTATTTGAAGTTTCTGCATTAACCCAACTAATTGGTTCTTATATTCTTCTTTAATTTTGTATTCTCCATACTTTCGAATTGATGGAAGGACTTCTTTCGTTACCCAATTCTTAAATGTTTTAGCTTCCTCTTTTTTAGATGATAAAATAAGCGAATACAAACCAGATTCATTAATAAATATGGTTTGAGGATGTATATTTTTTAACCCCGCCGTTTTGGCGGGGTTATTTAAGGTATCGAATGTACCTTTGTCTTCAATTGCAACGTGTTTTCGAATTGCTTTATCTGTATCTCTATACTCCAATATTAAAGCAATATCTTTAGCTTTAAACCATGAATCGTTATTTTCATCAATAGCAATAACCACTTGTTTGCTATTATAGACAAGTTTGCTGTTTAGAATATCGGTATTTGATTCCATTTATTAACTAATTAATTAATTAAAATATAAATATAAAAAGTTAATTTCCTCAACAAAGGGTAGACCCTTGTTTCTTGTAAGTTAGTTTGCGTTCTTTAATGTTGGGTGTCTGAGTAAACCAATGCTTATTTTATAATTAATTTTAATTAATTAATTAGTTAATAAATGAATAATCACATTTGGTGTTTAAAGTGCAAAACGTTTACTCAAACACTGCATCCTCACACCCTTTCGACAAAAAATGGTCGAACTAGAATCGAAGGTTTATGTTCCGAGTGTGGGAGTAAGAAAATCAGGTTTGAAAAAAAAAAGTTAATGAGAGTGTAGAAATAAGAGGTTCAACCCAAATTAGGGAACCACCCGTTAGCATTCGGGAGGAAATTATAAACGAAATTCATAAACCCATGAGGAAGATTTTTCCGAGAAGGAGGGTTTCAACTCACGGCATTGATGACATTTGGCAAGCAGATTTGGTAGAAATGGACTCTGGAAAAATAAAGGGGATATCGAAGCTTAATAAAGGCTACAAGTATTTGTTAACAGTCATTGATGTATTTTCAAAGTATGCCTGGGGTGTTCCATTCAAAGATAAAACGGGTAAAAGTGTTGCTGAAGCGTTTGATGGTATTTTAAAAAACAGACAACCCAAAAATCTTCAAACAGACAACGGTAAAGAATTTTACAATAAAGAATTTTCAAAATTGATGAAAACATTTAATATCAATCATTATTCGACTTTTACTGAAGTAAAAGCTTCAGTTGTAGAACGATTCAATAGGACCTTAAAAGAGAAAATGTGGAAGCAGTTTGATATTCAAGGAAACTACTGCTGGGTTGGCATTTTACCAAAGTTAATTAATGGCTACAATAATACGACGCACACAACTATAAATATAAAGCCAAAAAACGTAAACAAAGCTAATGAAGAACATTTGTTGAAAACTGTTTACACTGTAAGCGTAGGAGCGGAAGAAAAAGCGAAATTTAAAGTTGGCGATCATGTCAGAATTAGTAAATTAAAGGTATATTCGAAAAAGGATACACAGGAAATTGGTCGGCTGAAATATTTCAAATAAAAGATATCGTTTATTCCGACCCTATTACGTACAAATTGAAAGATGTAAATGCGGAAGAAATAAAGGGGAACTTTTATGAGCAAGAATTACAGAAAACAAAGTATCCAGAGGCATATCTTGTTGAAAAAGTTTTAAGAAAGAAAGGAAATCGGGTATATGTCAAATGGTTGGGTTTTGATAATTCTCACAATAGCTGGGTTAATAAAGAAAATGTTATATTATAATATTTCTGTATAAATAAATGGACGCCCGAGTAAAGCGAATAACCCTTTCTTTCTTCCTGTTTTTACTACATCCTACTGAAAATGTAGAAGTATTTATAAATCAGTTGTCTGAGGATAGTATAGATTATCTTTTTGAACTTAATGGTGATGACATAGATAGCTGTTACAATTTTCATAAAGCTACAAAAGAATCCTTAATTTTACGTTAATTTGGGTATTTGATTTTAATGGTTACTAACCATTAAAACCATAAATTTTAAGTAGAAAATGTATCGGGGTATGGGCCTTTTTAAGAAAATTCAAGATTGTGCGCTTTGTTACAACCATTAACTTCTTTTGTGCCGTGGTATACCATTTTCAACCCTGTCATTTTCTGCATTCCATCTTCCCAATTTAGTACCTTCGCATATCTATAGGGTAATATAACCTTCAATTTACTATCAAGTTCTAAAAAAGTTTTATTTCCAAATTTTGTATTTATATCTCCTGCATCCGTTATAAGATAATCGTTTCCCATTTCTAACTCACTGAGATTCTTAAACGGTTTTTGTTCGTTGATGCTATTGAGCTTCTCAAGAAATTGTTTCTTTTCCATTTATTATATACAAAAAATTTAAAAAAATTATATAAATATTTTACTATCATTTCTCTCGACCCGAAAGAGTAATGTCTTATAATAATGTCTTATAATTATTTTTATTAAAAAAAATGAAATTTTTAATTAAAAAAAGTTATATAATAAATGGACCTAAAACAAAATATTAAGCACCGAACCGGTGCAACTGTAAAGGAACTAAGGGTTCTGGCAACGGAACTCAAACTAAAAGGAGTATACAAGATGAAGAAGGCTGCTCTTCTTAAAGCTGTAAGCAGTGCTTGGAGTAATGCCGGAGATAGTGCTTTGTTTACGTATCAAGAATCAGAGCTGCCTAAGAAGAGCGTTCGTGAACTAAAACAAGTCGCCAGAGAAAACAAAATTAAGGGCTACTCAGTAATTAATTCAAAGAAAGGGTTGCTAAATTTGATAGCGGAAGAAAAGGAACGTTTGGACAAAATCAGGCATTTTGGATTCGATCAAGACCTCTTTGAAATTAAAAAGGAACCAAAACCTGTTCAATCTAAGGACTTAAATATTGTGAAGCAAAAATTGGGCCAAATTTTTCCTTTTAAGAAAAAAATATTTAATGAAACAGTAGCTAAAAAGTCACCTTTCGAAATTCATCAAGGTAATCGTACTGTGCTGCACAAAAAGTTTAACGTATGGCAGACAGCTTATACTATACACATAAAAGATTTGCAAGGAAAACCAATAGAACAAATGAAAGCGGTCAGAAAAGGTGTGCATGCAGCCATAAAAGAAGTAAGAAAACTAACTGATTTTAAGCCAGGTGATCAAATGAAAGTAGTTGCAGAAAATAATGATTTTAACCATATGATTTCGTCAAAAAAGAAAATAAAAGTCAATGCTTCACATCTACTTGACCAAATTGAAAGAATAATAACATCTAATGAAAATGTAGATATAAATAATACCACCTTTTACTTCGAGGTCTACAAAATACCCAGAGGCAAAGGTGCAAAGGGTAAGAAAATAGTCAATATTGCTAAAGATGTTATGGCTAAAAGAAGCATAAACAAAATAACCAACACCGATAACCTGTGCGGGCCAAGAGCAATAATCACAGCCCTAACCTATGAAACTAGAAAGATACTAGACAGGAAATTAACTGATAATGAAATTTCCTATTGTAACCCCCCAACATTAACGGCACTGGCAAGCAGCACGTCGGTTACTCGATAGCCAACGCTTTGCTTACCAGAATGGGACGAGTACGGGAAACGTGGATGGGCCAACTTACCTGTATTCAGGGGTCCGGGTCACTTCCGCAGCAACATCACCTCCAGATGACATGTCCCAACAGAAGAGCTCCAAAGGAGTGGAAGGACGATGGAGAAGGGGACAACACACACAGGCTATCGTACAAACATCCCCCAAAAACCAACGGAACTGCCGTCGGTGAAATAATGCCACAACCAAAGAATTAAAAAAAACAATAGGTTTAATATTAAAAATTTAAAGAACCTTCACCCAAACTGAACATGCATCAATCCACACAAAATTTACAAGAAGGCCAGATAGCGCCTAACATGCTTGCTTGCAAAAGCCAAGAAGAGGTAAGACTTAATTTAAAATAAAATAAAATTTAACAGCCCAAAGGTTAAAATAGAATTTACATGCACAACACAATGAGAACGGGGTTGATAAATTGCAAGGAAATGCAATCACGATCCGACATGCAGATGTTGAGGCCATGCCAAAAAAATTAAGGATTGAATTTAAATTAAACTTTAAAATAAAAAAATAAATTGGATAGAAAATAAATAAATAAATGATATGCACGCCGGCGGAAAACACAAGGACATTACCAAAAATCACGAAATTAACATTAACAAGATTACATTAAAAAAGATTAAGTTAATTCACAACACATCTGCTATTGAGACCCGCGCCAAATGGACTGACAACGAGACCACAATGCATCACGGTAAACAAAAGGTATGGCCACACCAAAAACATGCCAGGTCGAAATTACGGCAAACAATAAATAAGATTAAATTTAAACAGTAGAAGAAGGAAATGAACGGTGGAAAAAAAACAATTACATCAAAAACTATTAATGCAAGTCGTTTTAAAACTGGACGGATCTTACATGGATTAAAAAAAAATACAAACCCAAGCTTGCCAAAGGAAAATAAATAATAATTTAAACGTGAAATAACTTAATAAATGTGCCTCCAGAAGGTAAACAAAAATAAATAAGAAACTTAATATATATAGGGAAACGTTATTAAAACGAAAAAGAAATGTTTGGCCTACAAGCGAGAGCACAACAGAAGATCAACATTCGTACACGGCCAACTTGGAGATCCCAAAATAAAATAATTAAATAAATTAAATTTAAAAAAAAACGTACCTTACATCCTTCTCTGTGGAGACACAAAAATAATAAAATAATTAACACATAATTTTATGTTATTACATGTGCTTCACAAAAAATGGCAAACCCCGGCACATGCGTTGTTTGGGTCACAATCACAGGTCACATTCCACACGTCCACTTCACGGCGAAAAGATGAAAATTCATAGCCCGAAGAGAACAGGCAATTCCTTTTTCTAGAATATATATATATTTTGTAGAGAATGAGGGCTTAAAGCCCCCATTAGTGGAGACACCTTCCACGACCAGATAGCTTGATGTTTACTGCACGACCTCTAATGGACTCCACAAAAATGGCGGAGAATCGCTCGTCATTTATCGAACTGTCTTCATGTAAATAAATATTGTCCAATCACGAAGTGACACATCAAAACAACAATGTCATTAATAAGTTAATAATTTGGCGGTATCAAGAATACACACCGTTCTTTGTTTTATGACGTAGAATCATAATTGTCTTTCAATTATGTCATGCGTATATAGAGTTTATAAGGCGAAGCCCACACCACCTATTGGGGAGAAACAGGAACTATTTGTATCTTTGCAAAGTCCGACTGCAGCTACCATCTTGTGGTGACAGACGGTACTGAGCGACCAAGCGGTCATTTCAAGTGAGCAAATACATGTTTGCAAGCGTAGGGACGTGCCCTTACACGTATCACCTATATTAGGAAAGGACGGAGTTTGCAGGAAGAATTAGCAAAAGAGTTATGCACAAGATTCGGAATAAACTGTGAAAATGGGTTTAGTTTAGACGATATTAGAAGTGTTGCATATCTCATGGGTGTTCGGATTAAGGTTGTTTCGGTTGCCCATTTTAACAAAGTAATCCATTCCTCAGGTGTAAATGACGCGATAACAATTTATTTGTACTTGCATAACGACCATTATGATTCCATTAATAATATACGAGGCTTTTATGGAAGTTCATATTACTGCAAAAAATGTGATATACCTTACGATCATCAGGACAAGCACTCGTGTAAAAAAGATAAAAGTAATGTGTGCAATTTGTGCTTAGGTCGAAAACATGATTTCCCAGAAGTTATGCGACCCCGAGTATACTGTAAAAAGTGCAATAGATATTGTTTTGGTAAAGATTGCATTGATAACCATGAGAGAGTGTGTGAGGTTGTCTACAAGTGCAAAAAGTGTAATAAGATATGTAACAGAAGTGATAAGCACAATTGTGGGTACTCTAAGTGTTGGAATTGTAATGATATCGTGAAAAGAGAAGAGCACCAATGTTATATGCAAGGAAAGAAAAACCGTGGGGGATACTGTATGGAAGATTGTATTTGCAATGGAAAGGCTGATAAGCGATATAAATGGTGCACTTACACGGAAAACTACTACTTTTTCGATTACGAAGCTGAACAAGATACCGGAGTACACGTCCCAAACTTTGTATCCGTTTATGACTTTAATGGTGTTAGGCGGGCTTTCCTAAAAAATGACGAATTTTGTCAGTGGCTAATATCAGACAACCACAAAGGTTTTACGTGTATAGCACACAATGCAAAAGGTTATGATGCGCATTTTATTTTACAATATTGCGTCAATAATGGCATTAAGCCTAAAACTATTTATCAAGGGTCTAAGATTATGGAGCTCAAAATACCCACCCTAAGGCTTAGAATAATTGACAGCATAAACTTTATCCAAGGAAGCCTCACATCCTTTCCCAAAACATTTGGATTAAAAGAACTAAAAAAGGGGTATTTTCCACACTTTTTCAACAAGAAAGAAAATCAAAATTACGTAGGGTCCATCCCAGCTACTAAATACTATGGTGTTGATACAATGAAACCTGATGCTAGAAAAGTATTCTTAGAATGGCACGCTGAGAAAGTGAAAGAAAACTACGTGTTTGACTTTAAGAAAGAATTAGCCGAATATTGTCATTCAGATGTCGATATATTACGGCGAGGTTGCCTCGCCTTTAGACAGTCATTTTTAGAAATAGCCAATATAGACCCTTTCCAATACATAACTATTGCCAGTGTTCGTATGGCTATTTACAGGTCAAAATTCCTTGAAAAAGACACAATTGCAGTAGTTAAGGAGCAGAAAAAAGAGATGTTCAGTAAGGAGTCTATAGCATGGTTAAGTTCGTTCCCTAATGTTCGACACGCATTAAACGGTGGGGAAGTTACCATTTGTAGAGCCAAAGTCGATGGGTACGACTACAAGACTAAAACCGTGTATCAGTATCATGGTTGTTTTTGGCATGGTTGTCCCGACTGCTACTCAGGCGATACCATTAACAATGTAAACAATGAAACTATGGATGACTTGCTTACAAAAACTATAGAGCGAACACAAGCTCTTAAAAATGCCGGGTACAAGGTTGTTGAAATGTGGAGCTGTAAATGGAAAAATTCTAAACGCTACAAAAGGAGTCTAAATAAAACCATAGATGTTGTGGAACCTTTAAACCCCAGAGACGCATTCTTTGGTGGTAGGACAAACGCATCAAAGTTGAAAGTTTCTAGAAAAAAGCTGAGATATATAGATATATGCAGTTTATACCCAACAGTCATGTTTTATGACTGGTACCCTGTAGGTCACCCTACTAAAATATTTATGCCAGAAAAATACAATACCGACTGGTTTGGTTTAGTTAAATGTAAAGTTCTTCCTCCAAGAGGCCTTTATCATCCAGTGCTTCCGGTAAAGCTAGATAAGCTGATGTTCTCTCTGTGCGCGAAGTGTGCAGAAGAAAAGGTCGGCCGCTGTAATCATAGTAATGAAGAGAGGGCGCTTTTTGGAACTTGGACTACAATCGAACTTAATAAGGCTCTTGAGAAAGGCTACAAAATACAGGAAATTTACGAAGTATGGCATTTTGAAGAGAAAAGTAATGAGCTTTTCAGGGACTACATTAAAACCTTTATGAAAATTAAGCTAGAAACTAGTCCTTGGGATGGTGATTACAAATCAAAAGAAAAATATGCAAGGGTTATAAAAGAAAAGCAAGGCATCGAGCTTGATATAGATAATATAACTCCTAATTCAGGTAAGCGAGCTGTTGCTAAAATATGCTTAAATTCTCTTTGGGGAAAGTTCGGTCAGAGGCAAAACATGTCACAAACAGAGTTCATTGATGACCCTAAGAGGTGGTACAAATTGTTATTAGATGATAAGATAGAAATAACTAATGTTATGTACATCAATGAGGAAGTAATTGAGGTAACATACCACTACAATGATTTCTATGTAGAAAATGACACAAATACGAACATATTTGTGGCAGCTTTCACCACTTCCAATGCTAGAATAAGATTATACGATATGCTTGATAGATTAGGAAAGGCAGTAGTTTATTATGACACTGATAGTATTGTTTACATAGATGATGGAACAAACACCGTAGAGACCGGTTGTATGCTTGGTGAATGGACTGACGAATTTGGCAAAGATGATCATGGTACTGATTGGATAAGCACAGGTCCTAAGAGTTATGCGTACGAAACATATAAAGACAAACAGGTTACCAAAATCAAAGGATTTACTCTCAACCACGAAAATGCCAAAAAAAACTTAACATAAAGACAATGACTGACTTAATACAAGGTTCTAATAATAAGGTTGTTATAAGCAATAACATAATAACAAGAAATAAAAAAACAAAAAGCCTTGTAAATAAAAATATTGCCAAAAAATTTAAAGTCGACTACGACAAGCGTATGATCCAGAAAGAAGAAGACAACATAATTGATACACTTCCTTGGGGATACTAAATATAATAGTGTATATATTATTTTATAGCTGTTTAAATTGTAGATAACACCAGTTTATAGAAATGATAACGATTAATAAATGTCTGCTCCAAAAAGTATAATATTTGATAACAAACCATACTATTCGGCTGATGAGCTTAAACTGTTTGATCCACTTTTCTTTAAAAGATGTGGATCAAGTGTTCGAGGTATTGTTAAAAAATATTCAATACCCGATAATGAATATAAATATGTTGATCATATTAAAGGTAATAATCCACCTTTAAGTAATAGTAAAGTATTAAGGGCTAAACTGATTCTTAGCGAATCTTGGGTTAAACAAAATGTTCCTAAAATTAATACCACTATATCTTATACATATGATCTTTTACCACCATTAATTCAGCTTGAAGATTTTGAAAAATTTATGGATGATGAAGGCAATATTTTTAATGTTGAAACCAGAGACGAAAGAAATGAGGATAAAATATTTTTTAAGGTTAAAGATATCTCTAAAATATTTGATATGCCAAACTTAATATCTGTTTTAAGACATAAAGATAAAGGTTATATTTCACCTGCGCATTATAAAAATGTTGTTATTGACCAATTGACCAATGATCAATTGGTGGATAACAAAAAAAATGGTTCTATTTCAACATTTTTAACATTCGAAGGGTTATTAAAGGTTATTTATAGCTCTAGAGGAAATCCTATAGTTCAGAAATTTAGAAAATGGGCAAAAAAGGTTGTTTATACCTCTCATTTAGGAACAATTGAACAACGACAAGAAATGTCCCGTAGTACACTCAGAGGTGCAAACCCAGAATCTATAAGTGATGTCTTAGGTTGTTCTGTAACCTCTACTCCATGTATATATGCATTTAATTTAGGTTGTGTAAAAGACCTTAAAAAATCAGATATTTTTAAATATATATTACAACCATATTCTAATAAAGATTATGTTTTAAAATATGGAAAGTCCATAGATTTAAAAAGACGTTCTGGGGAACATAAAAGGTTATTTTCTCCATTAAAAATTAAATTAACTAAATACGCTTATATTGATCCGCAATATATTACTAAAGCAGAATAAAAAGTCACTAGAATTTACACCCTTGTTTTAACCATTATTTTAACCTTAATTCGTTAAAAAGTTACTAATAATTTTAGCCTTAAATTTAGCCATTATTCTTTCCATTGTTTCTAAAACAGGTATTAGAAATTTTAGCCTTAACTTTAGCCCTTGTTTTATCCATAATCTTTTAAAAAGTTACTGGTAATTTTAGTCATTATTTTAACCATTATTCTATCCCTAATTTCTAAAAATGTTACTGATAATTTTAGCCTTGTTTTAACCATTATGCTATCCATAATTCTTTAAAAATTCTAGCCTTAGCTTTATCCATAATTTTAAAAATGTCTAGCTTTAGCCACTATCCTATTTTTAATTACTTTTATGGTTAATTTTAACCATAATTTTAGAATTACTTTTCAAAATTACTTTTTAGAGTCAGTTTTATGGTTAGTTTTAACCATAATTTAAAAAATAACATTGGTAATTTTATGGATACGTTATCCATAACTTTTTATTATTTTTATGGTTAATTTTTATGGATAATGGTAACCACAAATTAAATAGTGTTTTATGGTTAGTTTTAACCATCATTACTATCAATATTTTTTATTACGTTTTATGGTTAGTAGTAGCCATATTACTTTAAAAGTTGGTGAACATTTAATGGTTAATTTTAAGCATAAATTTGATAGTGTTTTATGGTTGGTTGTAGCCATAATTTCATATGAAATTATAGGTACTTTTTATGGTTATCTTTAGCCATAAAAAGTAATTCAAATTATGGTTAGTCCTAACCATAATTTATCTGAAAAAATGTAATGGTTAAGATAACCATATTTTCTTTGGACAAATTTTTTCAAGAAGTTTAAGGTCACTTTATCCATTATTTTTTAATAGAATTTTAATGGTCACTTTGGACCACACTTAATTGGCTGTCCCATACCTACGCCTATACTACTCATATCCTCCCTTGAATTACCAGTACACACACTTATAGAGCAGTCACAATAACACAGGTTATCAGACAAAAGCCACATACACTCAAGTACACGGGGCTGAGTAATACGAAGTCAAAGCCTCTTTAATAAAACTATAATTCTTGACTGGATTTTGCCTTTAAATTAGGTTTAACTTAAATGGATCAACAACGTGACGTTTAGGCCTACAGTTGAATTTCCTTTAGTTTTAGCCAGTTCTTTTTGCAACGATTGACATTCCTCTTGCGATTCACGATAACCTTTTCTAGTGCTACTAAACTGACGCCTCGTTCTTGTGGAAGCTTGGGATATAACCTGCTTTATAATTCGTATTGTGTTTTACAGCGGAGGTAATACTGAAGTGCCCAATGCAGATTTTTAGTGACAGACAATTCACAATTTTTAATTGTCGAAGATACTGAGGTGTGGCTATTTAACTAGGAACAGCCTTATGACGACAATATAAGTTACATCACTGCCTTCTGGATCGCAACACTCCTGGTTGCTTTAAACTGCCTGCCCATTCGACGATTACAGCATTGGTTTGAGCGTACAACCTCGTTTCCAAATAAAGGCGCTAGGAAGCAGCACCAAGGCACTGTGGCAGACATAAGTTTTGTATTGATGTTAATGGAGCGGTTGTGTTTGGAATGTATTCTGAATGATTTTGTAATGCTGTACTGCTGCGTGCCCTTTTGTAAATCAGAACAGGGCAAGTTAGAATACCGGGGAATCTCATTTCATGAGATACCATCGGACAATTCACTGCGTGGGATGTGGTTACGTGCAATTTCCAGAGAAGGTGACGCAGGGGAAGCAAATAAACAAATAAATAAATACATACATACCGGTACATGAATGAATGATTGAGTAAATACGTGAGACAAATATGTAAGTAGGTAAATATGTAAGTAGGTAAATATGCAAGTAAATAAATAATTTAAGAAATATGTAAATAAATAAATAAGTGAATAAATAAGCAATAAATAAGTGAACAAATAAATAAGAAAATAAATAATTAAATAAATAAATGTGTAAGTAAATAAGTAAATAAATACGTGAATAAATAAGCAAATTAATAGGTAAATAAATAATTAAACAAATAAATAAGGAAATAAATAATTAAATAAATAAGTTAAAAAAATAAGATAATAAATAATTAAATAAATAAGTAAACAAATAAATAATAAAAATAAATAATTAAATAAATAAATGTGTAAGTGAATAAATATGTAAAAAAATAAGTGAATAAATAAGCAAATAAATAAGTAAGTAAATAATTGAACAAATAAATAAGAAAATAAATAATTAAATAAATAAGTAAAAAATAATTAAGAAAATAAATAATTAAATAAATGTGTAAGTAAATAAGTAAATAAATATGAAAGTAAATAAACAAATAAGTAAATAAATAAGTAAATCAATAGATAAGAAAATAAATAAGTTAATAAATAATTAAATAGATAAATACGTAAGTAAATAAAGAAGTAAATAAAAATAAGTAAATAAATACATATGTAAGTAAATGAGTAAATAAATATATACGTGAATAAATAAATAAGTAAACAAATAAATAAGAAAATAAATAATTAAATACATAAATATGTAAGTAAATAAACAAATAAGTAAGTAAATAAGTAAGTAAATAAATAAGCAAATAAATAAGAAAATACATAATTAATTAAATAAACATGTAAGTAAATAAACAAAGAAGTAAATAAATACGTAAATAAGCAAATAAATAAAGAAATAAGAAAATAAATATATAAAATTGTAAGTAAATAAATAAGTAAAAAAATAAACAATCTGTCCAAAAAATCTGTAAAAATGTATAATACAGCCATCACAATAAGACGGGTTATCAGACAAATTCACCTCACACCCAAGTACATGGGGCAACATGACCACGATGTCGCAAAGCCCCTAAATAAATCATCATCCCATTTTTCGGGGGCCGGAGGCATTTCTTTTCCCTGTCTTTTATTGTCCTTATTCTTTTCTTTCAATCTCGCCAAGTATGTAAGTTAGATTTAAGCCAGTTAGAAGTAGTTATATTTTTATTATCGTCTGCATAATTACGGGAAAATGAGCTAAACATTACGCCCCTTAAAAACAATCGCCTCCACCACATGTTTTTTTGCTTTCCTTTATACTGAAAATTTGCCCGTAAGTATGTGTCTGAATACTTTTAGATGTTAGAATAACAAAGGAACTAACTTGGTGTAATGTTTTCACGTCCGTCAATTTCGATATTAAGCCTCCAAACATAACAATACTTCGTTTCAGGTATCTTCCCCTTTAAAAAGCCGCGGCAATCTCAGTGCCTTGGTGCTGCACCTAGCGGTGAATTAATGCATATATCTTGCACGCCCGTGAGTGTCGAATGGGCAGGCAGTTTAAAGCAACCAAGAGTGTTGCGATCCAGCCGGCAGTGAGTTACATGTTACCCTCATGTCAGTTGGAGTCGATAAGGATTCTCGCTTGCACTGCATGGTTTGTAACACAAGGAGATCTTGGTAATGTGTGTGTTCCGAATGGCTGTATGCTACTAGTGCCGATTTACAATACCTGTACAGTAAACTAAGTTCTATTTCACGTGCCTAATTAAGTGTAGTGATAGACTTACACCGTGCGTACTTTATTGTCTGCCAAAATAATATTTCATCTACTCACCGCAAATCAAGTTTTTGTGTTCATAGGAATTTTTATTTCCCTGCTCTTTAAGCAGCCACAATTCCTCATTCATTTTATCAATTCAGTCGCAATGATAACAACTTATTCGACCAGCGTCATGGTCGTATTTGTTTTACTGTTGTTGACAAACATATAACCGCTCCTTATCACTGTGCACTTCCTCATCTGATTTATTGTATAGTAGAATGATTTGGCGTAGCCTACTAGTAGGCCTATAGGTAAGGTCTTTAATTAATTCTTCAGTGCTTTCCTTGTGTTCTAGTTTCCTGAAAACAATGGAGGAACAACTATTTATTAAAAGTGAGCCAGACTGGTTGACTCATACAGTTGAAGTCTCTAACAATGTGAGTTGCAATTTGTTTCCTATATGCATTCTTAGTGATGTGCATGACAAGTGAGGTTTAGTGACTTAAGACACTACTTAATGGTAAATGGCGCGCTAACGTTTAGTAACGTAACTCAGTACTCATATTGTGTGTGCATAATTTTAATTGGGTCATACTTTTGTTATTTCGCAGGAGAAAATTGTCCTGTTGCCCTCGGATAACTTGAAAAACGAGCCTGCTGACATATTTGACGATGAGAGGATAGCAGTTAAGGAGGAACATGAACTACAGGTAATTATCGGTTCTGCGTTATTTCTCTAGTAATAATATGAATGATTTTTAGAATGAATATTGTGTGGAAGATTGGAATACTTAGTTTATTTTCTATAGGAACACCGCCACGGCAAAGAAAGCTCGTTACCGGCAAAACAATGTTAGGATTCTAACTTAGGCGTAAGCAAACATAGCCTATTTCTAATGAATAATCATCACCACGTCTTATTTACTAATTGTTGAGAGTAGGTACCCCTCCCTTTTCATAACATTCACAAGGCAGAATATTGAAAATATATGGGATGGCTGGGCGGGTCTCAGGCTGTGGAGGAGTAAACATCTCCAGATATTTTCCCGACTATTAAATAAGGTAATTTGCTTTACTTCAGTAGTTTGAGATTTTTAAAGAAATAAGCACCTTCTGTACATTTTTTTTACCGCGAAATATCTTTAACGAAACGCACATGCACTAATAAAGCAACCCGAAGTCACCGATCGCACACTTCAACGGCAAACCTGATCCATGGCTTGCTCCAATTCTGCAGGTGTCCTCTCGCTGCGAGTCGAGTACAGGACATTTACCAAGTAATGAAAGTGATCGCTTTTAAAATATATACTAGCGGTAGTTTAAAACAAGTAATTGATAGGACAATATAGAGTTTATACTAGCGGTAGTGTAAAGCAAGTGATAGGTCGGACAATATAGAGTTTATACTAGCGGTAGTGTAAAGCAAGTGATAGATGGGACAATACAGAGTTTATACTAGCGGTAGTGTAAAGCAAGTGATAGATGGGACAATATAGAGTTTATACTAGCGGTAGTGTATAGCAAGTGATAGGGGGGACAATATAGAGTTTATACTAGCGGTAGTGTAAAGCGAGTGATAGGGGGGACAATATAGAGTTTATGCTAGCGGTAGTGTATAGCAAGTGATAGGGGGGACAATATAGAGTTTATACTAGAGGTAGTGTAAAGCGAGTGATAGAGGGGACAATATAGAGTTTATACTAGCGGTAGTGTAAAGCGAGTGATAGAAGGGACAATATAGAGTTTATACTAGCGGTAGTGTAAAGCAAGTGATAGGGGGGACAATATAGTGTTTATACTAGCGGTAGTGTAAAGCAAGTGATAGGGGGGACAATATAGGGTTTATACTAGCGGTAGTGTAAAGCGAGTGATTGATGGGACAATATAAGGTTTATACTAGCGGTAGTGTAAAGCTAGTGATAGATGGGACAATATAGAGTTTATACTAGCCGTAGTATAAACTAGACGCAGATAAGGCAGATTAAAAATACTTGGTGGCAACAGAAGGCTCAGGAACTGCAGAGACTATCGGATGCTCGAGACTTGAGGAACTTCTATGCAGTACTCAAGGAAATATATGGACCATCTCGCTCATCATCAGGTACACTGAAAAGCGCTGATAATTCTACTACCTTTACTGATAGTCAAGAAATCTTGGAACGCTGGAAGGAGCACTTCTCCAATCTCCTAAATCGTCCATCAGAAGCTGCTGAAGACTTTTTCTGTGATGTGCCGCAACAACCTGAACAACTGTGGTTGGCAGTACCTCCTACTTATCATGAATTCAGTGCAGCTCTCACCCAATTGAAACCCAGAAAAGCACCTGGCCCAGATAACATCCCTCTGGAACTAATTCAAGCCGGAGGTCATTCCCTCAAAACAAGAATTTTCATCCTTATCCTCAGAATTTGGGAATCAAGAAAGGTACCTGGAGACCTAAAGAATGCCACTATCGTCACTATCTTTAAAAAGGGTGATCGCAGTGTTTGTGGCAACTACCGTGGTATATCACTGCTATCAATTGTGGGGAAGATTCTTGCAAGAATTCTACTTAACCGCCTCAAGGTTATCTCTGAGAGGATCCTCCCAGAGTCACAATGCGGATTTAGAACTTCCAGAAGCACAATTGACTTGATTTTCTGTGTGAGACAGCTACAAGAAAAATGTAGAGAACAACAGAATCCACTCTTCTTAGTCTTTTATGACTTGGAAAAGGCATTTGATTCGGTTCCAAGACCAGCCATGTGGGCAGTGCTGAAGCGGTTTGGTTGCCCTCAGCGTTTTGTAGATCTAATCAAAGCTCTCCATGATGGCATGACAGGTCAGGTTTGCCATCAGAATAAGATGTCCGATGAATTTCCCATTACCCATGGACTGAAACAAGGATGTGTACTGGCTCCAACGCTTTTTGCGCTATACTTGGCTGCAATGCTTTATGATTCACCCACAAACATCCCAGGTGTGGAGATCAAGTATCGTTTTGATGGAGGGCTTTTCAACCTAACTCGTCTCCGCTCCTTGAGGAAAACTCAGGTTACTAAGGTTACTAACATGTTGTATGCAGATGATGCTGCGTCACCAACTCTCACACCAGAAGAGCTGCAAGAGTCAGTTAACTGTTACAAAAGTGCATGTGATCGCTTTGGTCTTACCATAAATGTCAATAAGACTAAAGTCTTGGCACAACCTTCACCAGGCACACCTCTTCCTCAGTTCAATATCTCCATTTCAAATTTGCCATTAGAACAGGTTGACCACTTCTCGTACCTGGGCAGTACCATTTCTGTGAGCTGTACCTGTGAGCAGGATGTGGATAAGAGAATTGGCGCAGCCCATGCAGCATATGGACGATTAGCGCACCGGGTCTTCATGAATAAAGATCTATCCATGAGTACAAAGCTTATGGTGTACAAAGCAGTAGTCATTTCTACATTGTTGTATGGCTGTGAAACGTGGACCCTTTACCGACGTGATCTTAGGAAGCTTGAGCGTTTCCACCTACAAAAACTTCGATCAATCCTGAGGATTAAATGGGAAGACCGCATTACCAATATTGCTGTTCTGGAAAAGGCTCAAATCAACAGCATAGAATCATCCATAATAGGTCACCAATTTAGATGGATTGGTCATGTCCATCGGATGGATGATGTGAGATTACCTCGTCAAATGCTATATGGTGAGTTATGCTATGGCACCAGACCTCATGGTGGTCCTAAGAGGCGCTACAAGGACCAATTTAAGCAGACCCTGAAATTGACAGGTCTTGATTCACAAACCTGGGAAATGCTGGCTGAAAACCGCTCAACTTGGCGCCGTACCATCTCGGATACTGTAAAGACGTTTGAAAGGGATCGACGCATACATGAAGAGGCCAAGCGTCAAGCTAGGAAACTTCGAGCAGCCCAACCACGTCCTCCTCCAGCAATACTATGCGACTTGTGTGGTCGCTTGTTCCATGCCAGGATTGGACTCTTTAGTCACCGTAAACACATCCACAAACTGGACTGAAGGAAGAAGATTTATACTCGGATTCGAGTTAAAGCCGATGATGAGTGTAAAACAAGTGATAGATGGGACAATATAGAGTTTATACTAGCCGTAGTGTAAAGCGAGGGATAGGGGGGACAATATAGAGTTTATACTAGCCGTAGGGTAAAGCAAGTGATAGATGGGACATTATAGGGTTTATACTAGCGGTAGTGTAAAGCGAGTGATAGGGGGGACAATATAGAGTTTATACTAGCGGTAGTGTAAAGCAAGTGATAGGGGGGACAATATAGAGTTTATACTAGCGGTAGTGTTAAGCAAGTGATAGATGGGACAATATAGGTTTTATACTAGCGGTAGTGTAAAGCGAGTGATAGATGGGACAATATAGGGTTTATACTAGCGGTAGTGTAAAGCGAGTGATAGATGGGACAATATAGAGTTTATACTAGCGGTAGTGTAAAGCTAGTGATAGGTGGGACAATATAGAGTTTATACTAGCGGTAGTGTAAAGCTAGTGATAGGTGGGAAAATATAGAGTTTATACTACCGGTAGTGTAAAGCAAGTGATAGATGGGACAATACAGAGTTTATACTAGCGGTAGTGTAAAGCTAGTGATAGGTGGGACAATATAGAGTTTATACTAGCGGTACTTTAAAGCGAGTGATAGATGGGACAATATAGAGTTTTTACTAGCGGTAGTGTAAAGCAAGTGATAGGGGGTACAATATAGAGTTTATACTAGAGGTAGTGTAAAGCGAGTGATAGATGTGACAATATAGAGTTTATACTAGCGGTAGTGTAAAGCGAGTGATAGATGGGACAATATAGAGTTTATACTAGCGGTAGTGTAAAGGAAGTGATAGGGGGTACAGTATAGAGTTTATACTAGCGGTAGTGTAAAGCGAGTGATAGATGGGACAATATACAGTTTATACTAGCGGTAGTGTAAAGCAAGTGATAGGGGGTACAATATAGAGTTTATATTAGCGGTAGTGTAAAGCGAGTGATAGATGTGACAATATAGAGTTTATACTAGCGGTAGTGTAAAGCGAGTGATAGATGGGACAATATAGAGTTTATACTAGCGGTAGTGTAAAGGAAGTGATAGGGGGTACAGTATAGAGTTTATACTAGCGGTAGTGTAAAGCGAGTGATAGATGGGACAATATACAGTTTATACTAGCGGTAGTGTAAAGCAAGTGATAGGGGGTACAATATAGAGTTTATATTAGCGGTAGTGTAAAGCGAGTGATAGATGTGACAATATAGAGTTTATACTAGCGGTAGTGTAAAGCGAGTGATAGATGGGACAATATAGAGTTTATACTAGAGGTAGTGTAAAGCAAGTGATAGGGGGGACAATATAGAGTTTCAAGTAAAGAAATGTCTCGGGGAGGGGTGGGGGTGTTAAACCCTAACCCGCCCCCCCCCCCCCTTTCAAGGCTCCACTGCTTACCGCGACTAAATTAATAGGTAATTGCTTCAGACCCACATGACCTGAGTAGAAATCCTTAATTTTTTCTGTTAAATTGTTTCCGGCACCTCTTTTCCATTTCTTCATTTGACCACCCCTAGTCAGCTCTCCCCCAATTCTGATCCCGAAAGTTATGGGTACCGTAATCATTTTTTTCTTACCCAAGTTGACAGTTCTCTTTAGTACCTAATAAATTACCGCATTTCTTAAGGGTCAGACCTCTTCCTAACGTTCATGGTATAATGGTCTAATTACTTTTCACAACTGCCTGGAATATAAGGTATTCTGATATATTCCACTTGCCATAAAAAGGAACCAAAAGGGCGGTAATCATGAAGACACGTATTCCTCCAACGTGATTTGTTTTAGTTGGCTACGACGTGATTAAAACCAGTGATATCACGAACATATTCTCCATGATGCACTGCTTCTACACTTTTTTAATGTGTTCGATAATTGCAATGCTTTTAATCTGTTACTGATTTCTTCCCTAATGCACTTGTTAAAATGTTTACACAACACAACCGCCTCCTCCTCGTCAACTAAACTGCCGGAAAAAGAAATTAGGCCACCTGAAAAGACGACGTGGATTTTGATCCGATGACGGCAGATGCCACCTCGGGGTAGTAGATGTACTGATAAGGGTTTCAACGTCGTCCGGCAACAGATAGCGAGCTACCACCGCACAGATACGAGGGTTTGTGAGCCCAGAAGTGTCAACAGAAACTGTTGCGAAACGTTCACTTGCAGTGGAACTACGGGCACGCACACCTCTAGCCCGTCTTCCACTCACGCCACAACAACGACGTACACGGCTCGACTGGTGCCGTCAGAGGATCACTTGGAAGATGGAATGGCGCGCCATGGTCTTCAGAGATGAAAGTAGATTTTGCCTGCACGGAAGTGACGGTCGTTGGCGTGTTCGACGTAGACCTGGTGAGCGCTATCTCGTAGAGGGCATTCGTCCAAGACACACTGGCCACACCTCCAGGCCTTATGGTATGGGGTGCGATAAGCTACAACTCTCGTCCACCTTTGGTGTATGTGGAGGGAACGCTAACCAGCGCTCGGTACGTGCAGGATGTTGTTAGATCCGTTCGTTTGCCGTTCTTGCAACAGGAAGGGGATGTGTTGTTCTAACAGGATAATGCTCGCCCACACACTGCCCGTGCAACTCTACGTGCAATGCCAGACGTTCATCAAATTTCCTGGCCAGCACGATCGTCAGACTTGTTGCCAATCGAGCACGTGTGGGACATGATGGACCGACAAGTGACTCGTGTGACTCGTCCACCCACATTCCTTACAGAACTGTGTTAACAGGTCGAATAGGCGTGGAATAACGTATCCCAAGACAGTATTCGCTATCTGTATGATCGACTGGATGCAAGAGTCAGTGCCTGCATTGCCGCCCGTGGAGGCTACACCTCGTACTAATATGGGTGCTTCAGCATGGGTCGATACTTGGTATCTCTGAACCATTGATCTGTATATTTAGTCATTTCATGTACTCCATATGCACTGTTGCCAAAATAAATCTTGTGTGAATTGGTAACCTCTAAAAGGATGACCTTTTTTTTTCCAGCAGTATATTAGATGATCTATTTACTGCAATCTGGCCGCCATGGCCTTCAATAACGAAGTTACACTGCACACAGTTTTATAGAATATAATTTCTCCTCTTTATCTCAGATATTAAACTTTGCAATTTGCAGCACGATGTTACACAGCACGACGACTGACCATGCGGTGAACAGTTCGCATGTGTTTCACTAATTCACCAAAAACTGTGTGAAATATTCGACACGTGAATAGCGTATGCCGCACTGGCAAATAGATGTTTTCCACCGTATTATAAATGATATCAATAAATGTTTACAGCTTTCAGTACCACGCGGTCCAATGCACAAATCTCCGCACTCACGCTGTTTAGCGTTCGACAAGTACTGTACAGTAATAAGTACGCGTTTCCGGCTTCTTCCCTCTGCGACCAGTCAGGTTGTTCCTTCACCATGTCCTGCTACATCATTCCAAATATTTGTTACTGGCGCCGATAACCTAGATGTTTGGCCCCTTAAAGCAACAATTATCACCACCAAGTGTATTATTCCCACATTGAATAATGTCTAATTTCATGCAGTAAATTTCCAACTCAGTTTATTCTGTTGTTTGTGTCATCTGTTATTTAAATATTTGTTTCCATCTCTTGAGTCTGATTAAGTTCACAGCTCACTCAATCCTTCCACAGCCCTCTCATGCATTTTCTCCATGTAATAGCTCTGCTCAAATCTCTGCGCATAATTTGATGTTAGATAGTCTGACGTAGAATTCAGACATAGGCGCTTAATGATTAAGTGAACGGGGTGAAGATGTTGAGCCCATATTGATCCGAGATACCTCTGATTCGAAAGCCAAATCCACCTTCGTGAGATCCCTTCACCAGCAAACACACGTGGATTTGAGCTAGTCCCAACACGAGACCGTTACTCTCAGGTTTTGGGTGTGGTTATGAAGCTAGTCCAAGCACATGCTACTTAATAAACAGAAGGTTCAAAATCTACTACAAATAACCACACATTTTAAGATAAAAACTCGTGTCCTTGAGTGATTTATTCACCAAAGATCCCTAGCTTACTCTGTATTGGGGATCTGGTGGTTAGTCCACAAGCTAACTAGAAAATAAACACTCCTGAAAATTAATTTCATCTAATATTACTGTCCGAATATCACCTCCAGAAATCCTATATTCTGAAACGTTATTATAATACAAGCTAAGAAATAGTTCCAATGCAAATATAAATGTCAATTCAGATCTAGTTACATTCCTCCTATCTTCGGCAGTAGATGCATAATCCCCTGTCGTTCCACAACGATCAGTAACATCTGACAAAGAAACCAGAATAAAAATAATAAATTACGATGGAACCACATCCAGCATTTAAATTAATTAATTTAAATCCCGTTAGCCAAACCCTGTACAATGTATCCTACAAAACGTCGCGTCTGAAACTCATTCCTTAGCTGTAAAAGAAGCAAATGACATACAAGGAAAATATGTTCAAGAATAAACATGATCTCGACTGGGTTGTCGTATTTGTTGACAGCATCTGTTCCTTCAGAAAGTCGTCTCACAATCAGTGAAGTCTCATAATTCTTATCTAGGTCTTGTATGTCATATTGTGTTTGGATGGTATTCAAAATGATGGAACACTGTGTATGATTTATTTCCACCTATGTAAAGGAATGTGTTTGTTAAACAAGTAATTTCTCTGCAGGATGATACTGATCTGACTGAGGATATCAAGATAGAGGAATTTTCGATACCAGAGCTTGTTCCAAGAAGGGATGAAATAGAACGTCCTCCTTTAGCGAGTGAAGGAGATTTGAAAGAGGTAAGAAGTACTTTTTGTACCTTATATGAGACATCACCTGATCGCCATCTTCCTCTCATCATTGCAATTAAGGGAATACAAAATTGTGTATTCAGACCGTACTGATGACAGATGGAAGCTTTCTGTTATTAGGTTGGGTTTCGTACAGAAGGTACAAGTCGTGTAGAAGATTGCCGTCAGCTGACTAAATAAAAACGATAATAATAATTATGACACATGAAATTTGCTTCCACGAAATTGTATTTGAAATGATACGGGGGAGGAAATGTGCTAAATATTCCTTCAGATCCTCTCCTCACTACTACAATACATGAGAAATGATTGTTGACAACTGCTATTTATTTATATGGGGGAGAATGGCAAACACATAATATCATTTATCGTGCATTAATCTCAAATATAAAAATGTGACGATTAACCATCTTATACACTTAGTATTAGTACAAATACTGCAAGATGAGTACCAGAACAAACAAAATCTGAATACTGAATATCAGATCAATAAATGTCCTATCAAACGAACGTATCACTTCTATCACCGATTATTTCAAACTCTCATCAAAATCAAACGTCGTCAAACCTGTAGGGAAAGGCATGGCACAAAATCAAATTAATGAAACATCTTACTCGAAATACTTGAGTGTTCTGATTATTTACATGAGCCCCGACTTGAATCTGTGTCCCTTCACTCTACAATGGTGGACTCAGCATGTGTGGATAGACCGATGACCAGGATCTCATAATCTGTAAAAGGGTTTTAAAATAACGTTCCCGTCGAATATAAGACAAAAAAAAAAAAAAAAACAGGAAAGTCTACCTCGAAATAAATGCGAAATTCTAAATTCGTTTTCAAATAACGTACCCTTCCAGTGTACTATACTGAACAATGAAAATTGAAACTGCAAATCCACAAATCTTATCTGAACTGGAAACACATAGGGGAGCATACTTCCCTTGCTAACAGTCAGCTGATCCGATGTTAACGACCACTCAAGTATTGAACTTACTAACGCCTCAGTAAGCCTCAAATATCAAACTCAATATCTATCACCAACACATCAGATCACTTAAGGATGATAAGTGTAATTCATTTCTCGCTGAGGCTCCAAGATCACATATATCTCCGTTGAACAATCAAAATGCCATTGTATGTGGTTATGCATTTCATTTGTATATTTAAGTGAAAAGTACGGATAGGAGCAGAAAGGTGGCGTCCAAGGCCTTTCATGTTCCCCGTCGATATATATCAGCTTCACTTTTATTTGTATGTTAACACTGAAAAATCTGTATTAGTATATTTTACATTTCTTATAATTGATTAAGTTGTGTGTAAGTATTTCCACCCTTATTATTCCCGTTTCCACAGTGTTGTGAAGGAGATGAGAGAGTTCCTATGGTGCAACGGTTCTTTCCTAGAGCCGGAGTTTATGAGAACAAACTTCTTGCGTAGAAGTGACGCTCCCAGTAAACGTTAACATGTATCTGTTTTTTGGGGTTTCCTGTTGGATGTGCTTGTTCTTTGCCGTCAGTGATTCAACATGTGTGATATTTCTCAATATGTACGTTGTTGTTTTAGATTAAACCCTCCTTGTTACCTGTTGTTGTTGTTTGAGTCTTCAGTCTTTTGATTGGATTGATGCAGCACTCCAAGTCTCCCTGTTCTGTGCTAATCGTTTCATCTCTACATAGCTACCACACCCTACATCCGAGGCAATCTGGTTAACATATTCTAACCTTGGTCTACCCCTACAGTTCTTGTCCTCAACCCTTTCCTCCATCACTAAGCTTGCTATTTCTGGGTGTCTTAGTATGTGTCCTACTAATCTATCTCTTCTCTTCATTAGCAGGCGCCAGAAATATCTCTCCTCTCCCACTCGTCTTAATACCTCTTCGTTTGTAACCCTATCTACCCATCTGATCTTCATCATTCTCCTGCAACACCACATTTCAAATGCTTGAATTCTCCTCTTTTCTGCTGCACCAATAGTCCAAGTTTCACTTCCATAGAGCGCCACGCTCCAGACAAAGGCTTTCAAAAATGACTTCCTAATACCTAATTGTATGTTCGATCTCAACAGATTCCTTTTTTGTAGAAATGCTTTCCTTGCCTGAGCCAAACTACTTTTTATATCCTCTTTGTTTCGTCCATCACAGGTTATTTTACTTCCTAAGTAACAGAAGTCTCATACTTCCTTCAGCTTTTCACCTGACAATTTGATGTACATAGAGGTTTCTGATTTTTTTCGGCTGCATTTCAGTATTTTTGTTTTACATTTATTAATTTTCATCATGTATTCTTTGAAGACGGAGTCCATACCATTCAAAAACTCAGGCGTGTCATCAGCAATTATTTCTCCTTGAATCTTCACTCCCACTTAAAATTTTTCTACAATTTCCTTCATTCGTTGTTCAATATAAAGATTGAAAATTATGGGTGATAAGTTGCAGCCTTGCCTTACACCTTTCTGAATACCAGCTTCTCGCTCCTGTCCTTCAGCTCGAATGACTGCTGTCTGGTTTCTGTATAGATTGTATATCACCCTCCTATCCCTGTACTTTATTCCAATAGATTTCAAAATGTCGAACAATTTAGTCCAATCAACGTTATCAAAAGCCTTTTCTGAGTCTACAAATGCCCTGAACGTTCTCTTATCTTTCCTTATTCTACCTTCCCAAATCAGCCTAAGACTTAGTACAGCTTCCCTTGTTCCTTCATTTCTTCGGATACCAAACTGATCTTCACCCAACTCCGTTTCTATATGGCTTTCCATCCTCTTGTAAATTATTCTAGACAGGATCTTTGAAGCATGAGTAATCAAGCTGATTGTACGGTAATCTTCACATCTGTCAACTCCTACTTTCTTTGGTATAGGGATAATAACATTCTTCTTGAAATCAGGGGGTACCTCACCTGTCTATGAGACACACCTACACACCAAGTGAAATAACCTGATCAGACCTTCATCTCCTATGCAGCGTAGCAACTCAATCGGTATATCATCTATGCCTGGTGCTTTGTTCCTGCTTAAGAATTCCATGTTTTCAGTCCTGCAAAACTATCTTTTGGGCATCTTCTCCATATCATGCCATTAAAACTTCCTTTTTGGTTTTGTGTTTTGCCATGGAGACAACGCCTTAGCATGGCTGGAATAGTCAACTTGGAGTACACTGGCTTGACAGCTTCAAGTACATTGTCAGGTAGTCCATTTTTAGGCTCATATTTATCCAGTGTGCCAGTTGCCACTGCATTTTGGAAGGAACACCAACTGCCTTCACCTTAGGGACATTTACCATGGAGTTCCTCATTCCTGCCTGCTGCTAAATGATATAGGGAAGTCCTTATGGATTCACTGGTTTCAATGGAACTTCTTTACAGGCCTCCTTTTAGTTCTTCTGTTACCCATGGTTATAACAACATTGCACAACAATATTCAAGATAAACAAATTACAATTGCTCAAAAACTTTCTAAAAGTATATCAATATAAATCGTAGGCCTACAAAATGCAAGGGTGCTCAAAACATCAAAACATTCACAGCTGCTGATTCAAATAATTAAAAACAATTCTCATAGATAGCAGCACAGGGTTACTATGAAGTGAACTCTATATTATACATGAGTAATTAGAAAGAAAACAACAGTCACAGATGATCAGCATGAGCAGAAGGCAAAGAAAGGGGTCGTGGCTCAGTGTGCAGCATTTTACATAAATGCTAATATCTCAAAAAGTAGTGAAGGTAGTGTTATATAATTTACACCAAATTGAATCTAATAAAATAGCGAATCCAGGCAATGTAAAATTCAGAATAAAAAAAAAACGACTTTTTGACCATTTCTGGGTGTACACAAATAAAGTATTGAAGAAAGTGGAAGGAGCAAATAATAATATAGTATTCTTGCATCCACAATCCACCATAAGGGTTGTGTCTACAACTATGCCTAAACAAATTAACAGTATAAGTTGTAACTACAGGACATGGACATACGGATGTAGCAAGCTAATATCGTAAATACGGTAAACGCAAGCTAGGAGTATGGGTAAATAGTTATACACGCCCCCTGCGACGCTACCAAATACTGCTGACCAGTGACCTGGTTAGAGAACCTACAAATACGGGAGGCTTCCAGGCACCCGGCCTTTTTTTTTGTCACCGCACTCTCTCTGAGTGCAGCATGGCGCTGCCCTAAGCCCGGTCTCAACGCCGCTACCCCATGGAGAGCTGAACGAGGTAGGGTGAGTGTGTCGGTCTAATTCCTTTTTCATCCGCTTATTTTATTTCACCCCTCTAACCCTCATCAGTAGTAATAAACCCTTCTTTCACAGTCAAGGGATTTATCTTTATATTTCACTCAGTTACTTATAAAACCCTCCCCCCTTAGCTTGTAGTTAAGAAGGAAGATTGTAGTTTTACCTGACCGTTAATCTCGAGATCATAAGCCACGGGGAACGCTTGTAGTTAGGTCAAGATCCAGTGTTTCCCGCTGCTGCATGCTGTCAAGCAGTACGGTGAAGACGACTAGCAAGGGCTTGACTTACTAAGGCTCCCCAGGTTAGTCTGGTGAGTATGTCCCCGCAGCTCTTCGTAAAACACCATGATTATACGTCCTAGTAAATCTCCAAAAATGCTAAGGAGGCCAACTAATCAACACCCCTTTCAAATGGTGGTTGGGTACCAATCAAATCCCCAACAGTATATAAATCAACCCAAATGTGTGCCAATGCTGATGATGTAGTATTGATAGCGAGAAGACTAGACTATTTAAAGGAGATGTTTGAAGAGATGAAGAAGGAAGGGGAAAAAATGGGTCTAAATGTGAACGCGGCCAAAACAAAGTACCACACCTACTCTGTTGAAAGAAGAAGAAACTGTGATAATTTAATAATAGACTCCTGCACATTTCAAAATTAAAATTTTGAGTATTTGGGTGTTCTAGTTAATAAAAAAAAACAAAGTGAGTGAAGAAATGAATACAGTAGAAGGATCATTAATGGCAACAGAGCCTATTTTGCCAATAAAACTCATTAAGTCGCAATTGTTGTTGCATAAAACAAAACTCAAAATTTACAAGACCTTGATCAGACCAGTGCTAACTTATGGCTCAGAAACATGGAATATGTTGGTTCAGGATTGCAATAATTGTTTGAGAGGAAAATAATACGGAGAATTTATGGTGCTGCTATTGGACAGAGGAGATTGGAGGATACGAACTAATAGGGAAATAGATGAAATCCTCAATAGGAAGACATTGTTCGATATATAAAGTCACAAATACTACGAAAGGATGGAAGACAAAAGAACACCAAAGATTATATACGAGGTACGTCCAGAAAGTAAGTTCCGTTTGGTAATAACATTCAATTGTGTACAGATACAGAAAAATTATTTATTGCACAAAATTCTACAACCCTTAAACTACTTTTCCACATAACTGCCGAAATGTTGCAGGCATTTGTCGTAGCGTGGCACGAGGTTTTGTATACCTTCTGCATAGACGTGTGCCGCCTGTGTCTTCAACTAGTTGTACGTTCCGCTGCAGCGCAGTTCCGCATATGCACGGTAGACGCTCTGTTCAAGGAGAAGAAACGTGCGCCATTTGGAGAGCGCTGTCAGCCACGTACGCGTTTTTGTGCATGTTTACTCGTACAATGTCGGTGTTGATTGAAAATCCCGCCGCTTGTGAAATCAGATCTGTGATTTGTTTTCTGAATGCTAGGAAAGTGAAACCAATTGAAATTTATCGGCAAATTTGCGAAGTTTATGGACAAAATGCGATGAGTGATTCAATGGTGAGAAGATAGGTCTGACAGTTCAATGAAGGACGTAGTGAAGTGCACGATGAAGAACGAAGTGGGCGTCCATCTTTGGTTACAGAAGAACTGGTTCACGCGATTGATGACAAGATCCGGGAAAACCGCAGGTTTACAATTAGTGCTCTCGCTATAAAATTTCCCCAAATCTCACGATCACTAATTCATGAAATTGTTACCGAAAAACTGAACTTTGGTAAACTTTGCCGACGTTGGGTACCAAAGATTCTTACGGAGCAACGCAAAACAAAACTTCAGTTTTTGACCCGTTACAATGAAGGCGGCGAAGAATTTCTGACACAGATAGTCACAGGAGTTGAAACTTGGGTTTCTTACGACACCCCTGAAAGTAAGCGGCAATCAATGGAATGGAGGCACACTTCATCCCCAGCAAACGTTAAGCTGAAACAAATCTTGACACCTCGGAAAATGATGTGCACAGTATTCTGGGACTGGAAAGGCATCTTACTCATTGATTTCTTACCGCGTGGTCAATCAACGCAGATGCTTACTGCGAGACACTTAGGAAATTGCGCCGCGCAATACAGGATACGCGCCTAGGGTTGCTGTCAAAAGGTGTTGTTTTTTCACGACAACGCACGACCACACACTGCAAATGTGACGAAAAACCTCCTACAAGGATTTGGCTGGGACGTGTTTGACAACCCTCCGTACAGCCCTGACCTCGCTCCTAGCGACTTTCATCTGTTCACACATCTCAAGTCTTTCCTTGTCGGTCAACACTTCAGCAATGACGACGAGCTGAAAGAAGATGTTTCCAACTGGTTGAAGACACAGGCGGCAAACTTCTATGAAGAAGGTATCCAAAAACTTGTGCCACGCTATGACAAATGCCTGCAAAAGTTCGGCAGTTATGTGGAAAAGTAGATTAAGAGGTATAGAATGTTGTGCAATAAATATTTTTTTCTGTATCTGTACACAATTTAATTTTATTACCAAATGATGATAATTGTTGGTTTAAGGGGCCTAACATCTAGGCTATCGGCCAATTTTATTACCAAACGGAACTTACTTTCTAGACGTGCCTCGTATATAAAGCCAGAATGGAGACAGGGGAATCGATGGAAAGATGAAGTGGAGTTGGACTTGCAAACAATGAACGTACGATCCTGGAGAACAGCTGTCCATGATCGAGATCGGTGGAAATCTGTGGTTGGCGAGGCCAAAGCTCACACCGGGCTGTAGTGCCAGATTAGAGCATTATTCTCCATTTTAGGTCCGTATTGAATTTATTCACTAACAAAACTATTAATAATTTCCGTCTCTTCAATACAATGCAAGCACATCCAAACCCCCTGGCCTGACCCGCCTCCCCGATTAGAGAACCACTCTCCATTCTAGGTCCGTATTGAATATATTCACTAACAGAACTATTAATATAGGGAATATATTCAATACGGACCCAAAATGGAGAACAATGCTCCAATCAATGAGGCAAGTCAAGCCAAAAGGCCTAGACATGCACACTTTGCATTGAAAAGACTGAAATTATTAATAGTTTTGTTACTGTAGTGCCAGATAAAGAAGGAAGAAGAAGATGATATCTAGACCATATAAATATGCCAGCAGACGAGGCTTATAATGGTGGTTCATTATAATATACTTTCTTTTCTCCCACCTGACTAGGGCACAAGAAATAAAAAGATGATTTTAAAATTATATACAGCCACCATTATGAAATTCTCATAATAAATTAATTAACTTAGGCACCAATATATTGTCTTGAATAAAGATTTACTGTGCCATTTCACTGCACTCAAGATGGTTAAGTTGAAAGAGAAAAAAACAACATTTAACTCTTCCCGAGTGGATGCTTCTATGACTCTGAGCGGATTTTCTTTTCAAAAATAAGTCTTGTATAAAAATTTACTGTGGCAAGTTTCACTGCACTCGGTTAAATTGAAAGGAAAAAAAATTTAACCCTTCCCAAGCGGATGCTTTTATGGCTCTGAGCGGATTTTCTTTTCAAAAATTCACAATATGAAGATTATATTTTTCATGCACTAAATTTAATTATAATTCGCATATATTTCGCTTACCTGTTAATACTTGAAGTTTGAGCAGCATCTGAAGGTTGTAAAGTTAATTATTAATTAATCAATTAAGTGTGGAGCACTTCAAACCATCACTCAAATCCAAAGCAGACACTATATCTTCATCATTCCATAGCCTTTTCCGTGACATTATGATATCACCAAATAAACACTACAAGAAGGCACTCACTTCACCAACTATGCAATGACGCGTGCGTTCATCTGAAGCAACAGCTGCCTGCCGGTATTTGTGAAGTCAAAGAGGTCTCTATTGGTGACATAATTATCAAACATGTGTCTGCATAGTGGTGCCATCTCCTGGGTTAAACATTAACTATTTTGACGAAAAAAAAAACCGGCACCAGATTTAAATGTAGAAATTTTCCGGATATATCCGTATTCCAATCGGAAAGGGTTACATATTTAAAATTTGCATTGCCGCTATGTTGATTTTTTGATCGGGATACTGAAAGACACATAAGTGAACTTACATGGCCACTAGGAAAGTGTAAAATTTCATTTTGATTGCTGTAATACATTCATATATATTGAGAACCAGTAAAATAAATCTCATGACCACCATGTTGGATTGGTCTACATGTAGCCCATCGAGTTATGTGCCAGTAGATGAGGATTATTGCATTTGTTCACAATACAAACTTCACCAATTCAATACCATCAGTAGGACACAAGAAATAAAAGCAAGGTTAAAATTTTGCACAGCCGATATCTTGAGTTTTTCAAAACAATTAAACTGAACTAGATGCTATACTCTGATTTACAAAAGATGAACGGTGAAAGCTGTCATCCGCTTGAAGGGTGAGGTGATGAGTGGAGACGAGAGGGGTAACAGTCTCCATAGCAACAGCGAGCAGTGTTGCAATGTATGCCGACACAGCAGTGAGCACATGGTTTGACGCCTTGACTCGTCACTGTCATTAGTATTATCCCGTGTATCTATTAAAGTGCATTTGCTTATTCTTTCGTAGGCTACAGTAAGCGTCATCGTTCTGTGTTTGTTGGAGGCATGTGTATATACAGATTTTGAGTTTATTTCTTTTATTCGTATCATCGTGTCTATTTTCTTTGCGTATAAATGGCATCGGTACGTGCTCGCAGAAGGTCCAGGATCCATTCTCCGCGACGTAGAACAACTTCAGGCCGTGGTGTGACTCTCCATAGCCAAGCAAGGGAGATAGTATGTGCTGAGAGGAATTTTATGGAGGAAGAAGAGGAAAGTATGCACTTATGGGAGGAACCTCTGATTCCATTTGTTCAGGAGAGGAAAAGACCTGCAAAGGCTCTTGGTGTGAGTGAAACCACTGTGTACCGAGTGACGAAAGAGAAGTTTCCGTCTGATGATGCTGGCCCGTCTAAACTATCAACTCCAGGGAAGAAGAGGCAGAGGGAAGGGGTGGTCACCAATTTAGATGGCTTTCAACAAAATGCTGTTAGACGGGATATTATATTAGGAAAGAAATTCCAACATGTCGCAAACTTCTTGTTTCGCTCTGAGATGCAGAATTATTTCAAGGAAGCCTTTCTACACAGAATAAAGTACTGCATGATCTGGGATCTAAATATAAGAAAATTAATGGCAGGAAGGTGATCATGGAGAGGCCAGATATTGTGTCTATGAGGTGTCAGTTCCTAAGTGAAATTAAGTACAAAAATGTTACGGATGTTGTGTGGTTGGATGAAACGTGGTCAATACTGGTCACACAGTGTCTAAGAGTTGGAGTGACGACTCAGTTCAGGGGATAATGAAGGGCCGTCAGGCAGAGGGGATAGATTTATTATTCTACAGGCCGGGTCATCACATGGCTTTGTTAATAATGTGCTTTTGCTCTTTAGGTCGAAAATAACTGGTGAATACCATGAAGACATGGACCACAACCAGTTTTTAAAATAGTTCCAGGAACAATTCTTACTCAACATCCCTGAACATAGTGATATTTTAATGGACGATGCTTTGTACGACACAGTGCAGATTGACAAAGCTCCGACAACTTCAAGTACGAAGCCGCGAATGTTGGAATGGCTCGGCTGCCATTGTGTACGATGCGACAGCTCTATGACGAAGGGAATCCCTCTCAACCTTATACGACTGCACAAGCCTAAACCCATGTACCACGTGGATGAACTGGAAAGAGCGTATGGCCATGAAATCATCCGGCTGCCTCCATATCATTGCCACTTCAATCCTATAGAAATTATATGGGGTCAAGTAGTGAAGGGTTACATAGCATGGCATAATAAAAATTTCACTCTCCGTGAGGTTGAGAAGCTTACCGTTGAGGCTATCAGGGAAGTGACTTCAGAAAACTGGAAGCGTGTAGTGTTAAAAGAGCAATAAGAACTGGATGAGGCCACGAAACGTGAATGTATACTCGATGATGGGGTAGATCGGTTCATCATTTCCCTGGGAAGCGATTCAGACACAAGTGACGAAGAGGGGGCTATGAAAGGAATAGAACCCATAATTAGTAGCAGCGAAAGCGATTAGGTAAGTTTCATTATTTATTATTATTATTTTTATTTATTTTTATTGTTTTATATATATAATTCGTTGAGGCCATCTAGGACCACGTTACGTTTTGCTACACTAGGCAATTTGCTTCGCCTTCCTCTGAGCCCAGAATTCCCCCATTCTCTGTGAGTGCGCTCCGCTGTCCAGGTGGTACCTTGTCTTCTTTTCGGGTTCGGTGTCTCGTCTCGGCTTAGCCCATTAGTCAGTATCTTTTTGCTGAAGAGATCTCTATTGAACGAGTCGTCGGGTTTTACATGCAGCATTTTGAGATCGTCTTTGGTATTCATAAACCAGGGCATTGTGGTTTTGGGTTTGGAGTCAAAGAAATGAAAAATCTGTTTAGTCAGCATGTTTCCGTCCATTCGTTTGAGATGACCGTAATATCGTGCCCACCTCTTACGGATAGTTTCTGAAAATCTCTTTATTTCACTGTAAGACTTCTTTGTTGGATTTTTTAAATAATGGATGCCATTCTTGTAATTTGATCCCATTATACCACTAACAGTTTTGCGCTCTTTTTTCTCCAGTTCTTCAAGGAGTCCATTATTAGCATTTAGTGACAGGGTTTCGGCTGCATACATAACTATTGGCTTCAGAACAATTTCATAACGTAGTTTAGTATTTTTGGACAGGCATTTATTGTTGTATATTAAGCGTGATGTTTGATAGGCTATTTCAAGTTTGCGTACTCGTCCCTTGAGTGCTTCTTTGTCCAGTCCACTTTCATGATAATCTCTCCCAAGTACTTAAATTTTTCCTCTCTGTTGATCTTCCCGTATTTTGTCTGCAGTTTTGCTGGGGCATCTTTGATGTAAGTCAATACTTCCGTTTTTACGAATGATACCTGCAAGCCAGTTTGTTTAGCGATTTCTTTTAAAAGGTTGATTTGCATCCTAGCAGTTTCTACGTCGTTCGACAGAATGGCGATGTCATCAGCGAATGCTAGACAGTCGACTATGATCCCCTTGGATTTTGTTCCCATTCTCAGAGGGCTATACTCAGCTTCTAGTTATTTTGTTCGCCAGGTACGAAATACATTTTCGAGAACGCAGTTGAAAAGCATTGGAGAGAGCCTGTCACCTTGTCTGACTCCCGTTTTGACCTCAAAGGAATCCGACAGACATCCCAGGAACTTTACTTTGGATTTTGTTTTAGTTATGGTGGCTCTAATTAATGCCAGCAGTTTCAGTCAACCCCAAATTCGTTGAGGCTGTTCAACAGAACTTTGCGGTCTAATGAATCGTAAGCCTTCTTAAAGTCCACAAAGACTGACACGTACGGTTTGGACCTGAGATTGCAGTATCTAATGATCGTTTTGAGGCTGTGGATCTGTTCGGCAGTTGAACGACCCTTTCTGAAGCCCCTTGGTATTCTCCTATTTGATGTTTGACTTCGGCTTCTAATCGCTCCAGGATAGCAAGTGAGAGAATTTTGTATGTTACCGGTAGGAGGGATATTCCTCTGTAGTTGTAGAGGTTTTCCATGCTGCCTTTCGTATGTAATGGATGGATCAAGTCCATTTTCCAATCTTCTGGTAGAATTTCTTTTTTCTAAATTTGTTCTATTTGCTTCTGCATGATTTCAACTGCTTCTTCAGGAGCATATTTCCAAAGTTCTGCAACTACATAATCTTCTACGGGCGATTTGTTGTTTTTAGTCGAGCAATGTGACTCTTGATTGAGTCTTTGTTGGGCGGTCTCGATTCTGGGCATCTGCGAATGGGTTCCTTGGTCTTGATGGGATTTTTGAGTTGATCGCGATTTAGTAAGTTATTAAAGTTATCAGCTAGGATGGTACAATTTTCTTCATTTGAGGTCGCCAGTGTACCGTCCTTCCGCTGAAAGCATAACGACGGAGGTTTATAACCCGTAAGTTTTCTTTTGAACGTTCCGTAGTACTCTCTGGTGTTGTTTCTTTTAGAGTCTTGGTCGATTATATCAATAAGTGACTTTTCATATTTACGTTTCTCAGCTCGGATCACTTTAGCTGTCTGGGCTTGTTGGGCTTTGTAGGTTTCCCAATGAGTTTGCAATTTTGTTGAGTAATATTGTTTCCATGCATCGAGCCTTTCGTGAGAACTGAAACACAGGTATGATTCCACCAGGCATGTTTGGCGTTTCTCCGTCATTGTTTATGTTCGAATTATTAACTTTCAGCTTTTTCGACGCTTGGGTGGATGTTAAATAGTTCGTTATTTTCTTCATGCTTCGAAACTAAGCACACGCACCAAAATAACAACTTTATGAAGACTGCGTGCTTCCATAAAAAAAAACATTACCCTCGCCCTATTATTTACATCAACATCTAAATACATCCAAATACAGCTACATAATTTCAAACCCCAATTCCACATACAATCACATCTACATACTCATTTAAACTCCTATAACCTTAACAAACCCAAATAACCTCACACATAAACTAATACAACCCCTATAAATATACCAACCCAATCAAAATGCGCAATTCTGCACACAATACAAATCACAAACTATAAAGCCGCCAAAAACCCACAACTCAAAATCCTTTAATACCAAACCTTTAAAAAATAACTTCACGTCAAACTGCCATATAAATAAATATATCTACAAATATATATTCCCTAACATCCCCACATTTTACCCCTTTGTTTTACACCTCGCACTTATATTATCAAACATCAAATTCATTAATACTACTTTAAACAATAATTGTGCTTCGCTTTAAAAATACGCATTAAAGCCATTAGTCTCTACCTCATTAATCTTTCTACTTATTTAATTATTTAATAAAATCCTACTCCATAAATCTTACCCAAATAAAAATCTCCAATATTAATTATTAAAAAAACTAAACCATCACTTAGCGCATCACCACAATAAACTAAATAGCGCCACAATACTTTAAATTATTATTCATTAAACAACCCTTTCACCGCCATCACACCCCCAAGCTATCCAATCAATCAAAATACCTAAAAGCTCTCCCTAGAGCTACGTCTACGCCCCTAAACAGCTCAGTCTCATACCACACGCTCAACATTAATCCAAACCTCCCTTAACATCATTTTACCCACCCACCCTACCTCTATGTAGTGAATAATCAGAATGAAATAAGGTGGGGAGTTGGTAAGAAGTATATTCGGCCTATTGAGACTTACAATCCCGCATTCGCCTGGAATAACAAAAGAGTAAATATATTAAACCGTTTCATAGCCGGCGGTCGGTTTCAAACCCAGTTGTCTTCAGAGCGGGGAAGTACCCTGACCACATGGCCTGGATCTCGAAGTTTATTGATATTTTAAATAAGCTCAGCTCCTTTCCTCAAGCCATATTTTATCATGCCGACTACATCTATGATAGATTTTGAAATAGGCGATGAGTAGGAGCAGTCACCACATCTTAAAATCATGCCCTGCATTGTTGTCAGAAGGAAGGTTATAACGTCCAAAAACAAGTCGGCATCATATCATATGTCACAGTTCAAGGTGGCTGGAGATTATTGCCTACTAGATCAAGAAAGGATTCGTAATAAATCTAACCAGGAGATTTATACTCCATCTCGGCCAGTCTTTAGAAGGAAACACATGATGGCTTATCGCATTACATTTTACCTTTACTTAATGCTGTTTCCCAGTATTACATTAACTCTAATAACCGAGTCAGGGATGAAATGAATAAAGACGCGAGGTCGTGATCTGTGCCGGATGCCCAAGCCTGTCGCACTCCTCAGGGGAAATGATTAAATGATTGACAGATGAAATGATAGTGGAGAGTGCTGGAATGATAGTTTGACAGGGAAAACTACCCGGAGGGAATCCTGTCTACTCCCGCTTTGTCCAGCACAAATCTCACAAGGAGTGACCATGAATTGAACCATGGACCCAGCGGTGAGAGGCCGGCGTTTTGCCGCCTAAGCCCCGGAGGCTGCTGTTGATATATAATGTAAATACAGTAAGCCCAGGAATTTTAGGTTTTCACCTTGAAAATTTTTTAGTTAAGCTGAAAATTGGTACAGTTGTCCTATTCAATGTTCTTAACAACATATTAAAAGTCCCCGGTCTTCCCGTGTCGGCTTCCTGGATTTCCAGCCGTCGAAACTCCTGGAATGCTGGAGAAGTAGGTGGTGTCGCTGGAATGCGCATTGTAAGCGAACGATTTGGCTTACAGTGCTCTAACATGGCTTAAATTAAAGCAGAAAAAATAAGCGATAAGTTAATTTATGGCTTGGCATGTTGGCGATACTTCCGGTCTAACAGGAAAAGAGAAAAATGCCGCGAAATTTAAAAAAGTGACACGTTTTTCTTTTTTGACGTTTGTTGGCAAACTATCACGAATATCGCAGACACGTCTGGTATAAAAGTTGTGGCCGAGAAAATAAGCTTTAATTTGATGTATTTATAATCGATGTCCGAATAATAGTTTCCGAGCTATAGCGGTGTAAACAAATGATTGTTACGTCATTCTCTTCTCCGTCTGCGCTACACACACACTGCGACCGGGACGCGCTCTGATTTTGCAATATTACATCCGACAGGAGCTTCCTTTCTCTATGATAAATGAAGTGCTTCCCCTCTTTTCAAGATATTTCATGCTTAAACCCACCCCTCTCAAAAATCCCCCCCCCCCCCAATGATTTTTTTTTCAAAATTTTTTGAGTGTTTTTAATGAAAATCACCTTTTGTACATCTGCTCCCGATAGTGAAAATAATTCGATTTCGCATTTTGAGTCCACCCCCCACCCCCCAATCGACATCTCTTCATTCTATAAGGTGTTCTCGGTGCGGTTTTTTACGTGCTTTATTGAGCTAGGTAAACAAAATTAATGTTTTAATATGTAAAATATGTAACCATTTGTGACTTGGCGATCATAAATTATTATTTTAATGCCATTTTTAGGAGAGCAAATATCTTAAGTAAAAAGTAGTGCGAATATCGGAGTAGATATTTCTGCTTAAAGCTAATACAGTTTATAATGTATTATTTATCAAATAATTCAAATATTTTTGTAAGAAACCAATTTGTAAACAAAAGAGAATGTGAATTTTATCACAGCAAAGTAAAATGGTGTAACAACATACTGAAAATAATATATACTTGCAAATATGTTCGCAGTGAATGAATGCTGCCGGCATGCGTCGGACGTTGGCGGCAAAGTGGCCAAATCGAACGAAGCAGTAACTGTCTGTCTTGCGATAGTCCTTCCATACAGATGCACACGAAGCTCGTTTAGAGAATTGAGGCCCTTTCCGTTGAACAACTCCAGAACAAATTTTTCTCCAGCTATCTTGATATCTTCCTTGGATGCGCCAGGCTGATTGAAAACTTCGACATTTTTCCGAAGATCTTCGTTGTTTTTGAGAATGCCCCATGGACGCTTCTTCCCTTTGCTAAAATAGCCGAGGTTGTGTCACATCCACTCACGGCATGTGCAAATAGCACACAACTTTTCATCTCGCCGGTATCTTCCTGAATGTTTGTGATAGGGAAAATATTTCCAAGAGATTTTGAGTTTCCAGGAATGTAAACATGGATGTTGTTGTTCTCTCTTGCTTTTGCCAGCCACATGCATAGGACATCAATGCCTGACGTTATAACAGTTATTGCATGATCTTCGGCTTCTAGAGACAACGCTACGTCGACAATTAGTGTATCTGCGTCCCCTGTCGCCTGACGAACAGCAACTCCGGCATTTCTAAGCACCTTTGTCAACGTAGAGATGAACCGTCCCTTGTTTTTGGTGTTACTTAGAAAGTCTGCCTGAGAAGTGATTGTGTTGGAATCGAAGACGATGTCTATGGACGTCCGCTTCCCCGCACGGCGTGCTTGCTCCTGGTTCTTCGTGCATGGAGTCTGATCGTAGTTGCCAAACACAATGGTAACGTTTGAAGGATAGTGCTTGCTTATGTACAACTTGTAGGACTGAATTATATCACCGAACGTTGCAGGTCTTGGCCATACAACGGTATGCAAAAGCAGCCCTCCATTAATGACTACTTTGCGTTGTTCTTCAAAATCTTTGGGGGCTTCTGAAGATTTGAAAAGGTGTTGAAGTGCTGACATGGCTGTTTTCTCAATAAGGATGAATCGAAGAGAGCTGGAGGCGTCGGTGCAAGCTCGTACTTCAAGAATTCCACGATATCCGCTTCCGATTTCATCACACATATGGTTCGCATGAAAAGTTAGTGCGGGTTGACCGGGACGATGTCATCACGAATTTTTAGTTGGCACCCAACAACTGACAAAGGGACTACGTGGCTTTTTCTTGCGAGCTTGAGACCCTCAAAACTTTTCCCCACCATTTGTTGTACACCAACTTGTCGAGCCTTGTCGCAGTTGACGCTGTTGTCTGCAACTACGCCAGTGGAAATCGACTGAAGACTTTCTTTCTTTAAATCCCACGGAGAGCGATCTTCTACCCACAAGCGAAACACTTCTGCGTGGCGGTTCTCCAGCTTCCGCCACGAGTTTCTCAATTCAACGTTCTGTTCCGATGATTTTGTCTTTATACCAGACACAATTTCTATAGCTTCACAGATCGGGATGCACAGTGAAAACGCCGAGACAAAGTGAGCCAGCGCGCTATCGTCCACTCCTCGTCCTCTTGTTAAACCTCCACGTGATTTCATAGGCCGCATAAGATCCTGTTCTATGGCCATATCTGACCATATTCCAGCCCAAAAATCATGCGAGCGTTGGACGGAAAAGTACCCGTTCTTCGTGAAGTTGATGTATTCGTCCAAGGGCATCTTCTGATCTAACTTAAGCATTTGATGCAGGTACAAGTAGGCTGACTTAGCGTTGTGAATATGCCCTGCAGCGTGTAGGGTATGGCAACTTCTTCGATACGCAGGACAAATGGAGGTTCCAATTTGATGTTCTTTCTGCCCGAAATAACAGCCGAACGATTTCCACTTGCCTGTATAATCATGTAGAATATTGTTGATATGACATAAAGTGAGTGATTTATACGTTCATTCATAAAAGCTGTCAGGTAGAACTGTTGAGGGCCAAGACACTTGTAAGTGACCTGTGAGACTGAAATGGGACAAGAGGTTGGATTAGCCCCTTATAGTCTTACTGCTAGAAATTGCTTATTACATATTATTTCTTCAGCCCTTAAACCTATTAGCCCCTTTATTGCACTGTTCACCACATTTTCTATCACACTTAGATTTACTAGACCTATAAAAGAAGGATCGCTTTCTTAACATAAGGTTTGTTTAATGCAGTAAGATACGCTGGAGAATGAGAAAGTAGGTGCAGATGACCTCCGTGTTCCGCCCTTTAAAGCCTCAATAACTTACTAACTAAAACAAGAAAGTAATTTCAGTCAGTGGAATAGCTAATAATATATCCTCACTTCAAGTTGAGCTGTGCTGTAAAGTTACATAATTTGTTAGTAATCTTGTAGAAGCATAAGATAATGATTCATTTTTGTCGCTAGGTTATAAAAGAAGAGACCCATGATGACGAGAGGCAAGCAAATAGAAATCATCCAAATGAGTAAGTAGACAACAAAATAAGGAATATATTGCTTTTTTTTATGAAAACTAAAAATGTTGGCTTTCAATAAGTTATACTCTTTTTATATTTGTCATTGAACATATTTATTCCTGTTATTGTCTGACGTAAGTGGATAATGATATTAAGTTTTTATTTAGCAGCCCAAAACTAACCATTCTCATTCAGAGTTTTCACTGTTGAACGTATTTCAGTGTATATATTGTATCCACTATGAATGTTTATGAGGTGATGAATATTGCACTTATAAGCTATTTGTGATGGGAACTGTTTCTGATGTGTGGAAAACCCTAACACTTGTGGCAGTGACCAGAAAATATCGTGTCTTTTGAGTTTGTAAGGGAAACCCCACTACTTTGAACTTCCCCTATTGTGTTCCTGTATCCAGGGGATTTGTTTTCAATTTCATGGCTGTCTTGTGTTCCTGATTAACCCAAAGCTGTGAATGTAAAGAGATTCCTTCTCACCCGATGGTTCTACATGTAGCAACAACATCAAACGTCAATCACAAGTAATCTAAGCCACAAAATAAAACAATAAATGGTACAGAAAACTATAATCAAGTATATACAAACCGTGTTTTGAAATACCGGTGGTACAATACAGAAGCACTCATGACAATAAAACCATTACTCTCCTTTTCAGTACGGTACAAAATCTCTGTTGTAATACAATATACTGAACCTTGTGTGGCAGAACCCCAGCCATTCTAAAAGTGGTTTGTCTTTGTTTACCCACTTCTACTCCAAGCAATTGCTGGGATGGTACCTAAATTGAGGTCACGGCCGCCTCCTACCCAAACCTTTGCCCCAATTTAAAATACACTAGGTTAGCCATCACAATGACACAGGTTATGGGATATGTATAAGGGGTACTATGACCATGATATCGTAAAGCAATTAAATGAATCATCATTAAACAACAAGAATGTATTGTATATACTCATCTACAAATCAAAACCTGGCCACCTGGGTGTGACCATCACCTTGCACATGCAGTGCTCCAAATTTACGTTTTCGTACTATTTCATACGAATCATGGACAACAAAGAGTGTACATAGTCCTTGTCAAAATTTTGGCCTGCAACATTTTACCGCTTAAATATGGTTGCCATATTTAAGCGGTAAATATATTACAAAGATAATATATTAAATTTAGCTTGATTTTTTTTTCTTTAAAATTGTGATTCTAATGAACAGCCGAAAGAAAGTTAAGGCTTCATGGTTTGTGAAGTAGTCAGAAGATAATATTGATGAATGATGGTGGCTCTATAGAATAGATAGGAAAGCAAAGTATTGTTATATGATGACATGCACCATGCACTGTTGTCACATGGGGATCCTATTCTCTATATGGGCACATGTAAGAAATAAACTAATTATGTGTTTTATCGAGGAGCACTGATAAGTTTTACAGCTGTTCTACCCTTAAATATCTACATAATGGCTGCCAAAGAATAATGTTTAAAAGAGAAATGTACAAAGACTTGCTCATCATGTATCGGTTAGCATAGTTGTCTGCCGCTTCGGAAGTTGGGATTCGATTTATGGCTCTGACATGAATTGTAATTCTGGTTGGAGGGCTGGATTGGGGTACAATCAGCCAGTTCAGGCAAATTCGAGAAGAGGTGGGTTCGATTCCGTCTCCATCAATCCAGAAAGTTGTTTTTCCGCGTCTCCCACTTCTTCTCCAGGCAAACGAGATTTAATATTGGGATCTGATTTTGATTGGCCACTATATGGCCTATGTATTTGAGAACCAACAGACATAGGTGATATCCCTGAGTTGATACGTTGCATAGAGGCACAGGATCTCATCAGTTTATTGGATTTTTGACAGGCATAACGAGGGTGACAATAGGTTGTTTTCTGGAAGTATAACATTATTCCTAAACCTAGCAAAGTAGGAACAGGCAGATGGGAAGATTATCATACAATGAATTTCATGATTCATGCTTCTAAATTTCTGACTTGAGTAATTTACAAGATAATGTAATGACAGCCCAGTTGGGCGAAGACCAGTTTTATTCAGCCGAAGCGTAGGATTAAGGGTATCTTCACTACGTTTTGGACTGATGTCGCAAGGTAGAATAAAGGAAGAGAACGGATCGTTCGTGGCATTTTAAGACTTAGATAAGACTGTTGATTTTCTTTGATTGGAGTAAATTATTTGACATTTTTAAAAGGATTGGAATAAAACCCACCTATAGGAGGTGTATATAATCAAAACTGAAACCAGTTGGCAGATCTTACATTCGTAGTACTGCTTCTTTTTACTCGTACCTTTCAATCTATTCATTTAGCAAGTAATGAAGGAAACGAGAATGAAATGGATAGTAGGAATAAAGGATCGATTCATATATTTACTAACAACAGTCATATTAGTTTGTGGAATTGAATGTTATTCTAACCAGTATAAACTTATTGCCGAGAAAAGAATTTGTGATAAGATCAATGTATATAAACAGAAATAATGAAATACAGGCGAAAGAAGTGAAACATCAGAAGCAATTGGAAGAGTACAATCGCCACCACAGAGAAGATGTAGTAAGAATAAGGAAGCGGGTTAGGAAGAGAAATCAGAAGAGTTGCTTCAAACGGGAAAGACCCAAAACAAGAGAATTTTGATTAACAAACAGTGTAAACAATGATAAAAGAATATTGTAAAGATTTAGTAGTGATATCAATATTAAGAGTCTCTAAACTTCTCAAAGCAGAGTAGTGTGAGGGAAGGGACAACCCATGGCCAATTACAAGCATTGACAGTTGTTACAAATATAATCAAGCTCAAAGGTTATATGAAGAAAAATGATTGTGGTCGAAATGAAAAACTAATTCTCTGACATGAAATGCACTAATAAAATATTTAGTGAGATTAGACACAGGCTTGATTACGAAAACACAACGGATTTGACCAATTAGACAGTTAGATACGAAGATACAAAATCTCCACGATGTGTCAAGTTATTGATTTTGTCAGATTGTTGTTGTTGGTTCAGTCTTCAATCTATTCACTGGTTTGATGCAGCAATCCATGCCTCCGTGTCCTGAGCAAATCGCTTCAACTCTACATAGCTACCACACCCTACATCCGAGGCAATGCGTTTAACCTATTCTAACCTTTGTCTACCCCTGCAGTTCTTGTCCTCGACCCTTCCTTCCATAACTAAGCTTGCTATCACTGGGTGTCTTAGTACGTGTCCTACCAACCTGTCTCATCACTTCATTAGCAGACGACAGATTTTTCGCTCCTCTCCCACTGGTCTTATAAACTCTTCATTTCTTACCCTATCTACCCATGTGATCTTCATCATTCACCTGTAATACCACATTTCAAACGCTGCTATTCTCCTCTTTTCTTCTGCACCAATAGTCCAAGTTTCACTTACATGTAGTGCCACGCTCCAGACAAAGGCTTTCAATAATGACAGATTATACATGAAAAGAGAGTAAATCCTCCGTTGCATCTAGTTAATAGTTGTACTTCTACATTGAGCATAGGTTCCCTCGGTGGTGAAATTGATGTTTGATATCAAGTAAATGATACCTTGCCGGCAAGATAAACAAGTAGCTTCGTTAAGAAATATACAGCCTATTTTTATATATCCTAATTATGTTAAATGCCACTATCAAGATACAAAATTTCAGTTTGATTGCTGTAATAGATTCGTAGATATTGAGAACCGACTAAATATTTCGGATGGTCGCTATGTTGGATTTTATATATGTAGGTCCTAGAGTTATGTACTGTTACATGAAGATTATTGTGTACGTGTAGCATTCAAACTTCAGTCGCATGATTATGACACAAGAAGTAACAAGGATATTTTAAAATTTCGCACTGCTGCCATCTTGTGGTTATGGAAACAATTGAAATAAATTAGATGCTAGTGGATTAACATTCGTATAAGGATTTATTGTACCAAGTTTCACTGCACTCGGATGGTTAAATTGCGAGAAACGTCCATGTGAATATTTATACTTCGCGTCGCCGCCATATTGGATTTGTGATCACCAGGTTATTTAAAGTCCTATAGGTGAACTTAAGGTCATAGCCCCTATGAACATAAAACATTCCGTTTGATTGCTATAATAGATTCGTAAATATTCAGAGCCGTCTAAATATTTCGGATGGTCGCCATGTTAGATTGTTAAATGTAGAGACCATAGAGTCATGGTGGGTAGATTATAGGTTAGGGAATAACCCACCCACCAAGGGAAGATGATGAAGAGAAGGAAGTAGATTTGGGATTTGAAAAGAAGGATAGAAGAATAGGAGGAGAGTCCCACAAAAGTAATAAGTTTAGGGTTAAACACACTTAAAGGTGGTTGCCACTGCAAATATGTGCTCGGATACCTAAAATGGCTACGAGCTTGGTCGAGGCTAACGGGAGCCGCAGATAAGGCTTGGGCAGTTTGCCAGAGAGAACCTGTAGTGTATTTCCTCCCAAGCACGAATGAAAGTACTATAGGGAAGGGGGATGATCTGGCCAGACAGATAGTAAAAGCTTTATTAAGCATTAACGAGGGCATAAACCTAGGAGGAGCTAGGAAAGCCAGGATCCTGCCTAACTGTAGTATCAGAGAAATGATGAATCCAAAAACAAATATTTAATTTATTTAACAATGCAGGAAGTTTGAGGCAATTAACAATTATGAAATATAAATTTGATAAACATGGTTCATTTGAACCTTTTAACAAATAGGGTCGCAGACCTCTTGACATCAAACAGTTGCTCCAGGCAATTGACAATTTTTAAGGTTTTTTAACCGTGTATTAAAATCTTGGTAAGATTTCATAAATAGGCAAATGGAATAATTAAAGTTTTAACATTTACAGGAGTACAAGCAGTGTACTTATATGAAACCTTCGAAAGAACATTCTAACGAGAATAACAACTTCGAAGATAACAAACTGTAAAACATAAAGAAAAAGGAAGTTCCTACAACTTCTTATACTTATACAGAGTTAATATATGAGAATTATACAAAGAGAGCAGGTCACTTACTGTGAAACCTGGAGAAAGTGAAAAGGAAATTTCTAGACTTCCTATGTTTAATTGGGAATCACGAGAAAAATGGGACAGTTTCCATTTCGTGAAACCTGAACATGACTCTCTCAAGAGTGTAGAGAATTGTTTTCCCTATGTATAGGAAAGGGACAACGTGATTTAAAACTTGTATCACACAAGCAATTATGCAGAATTTAATTAATGTTAAACTAGCAAAGTTGGAAGGGCACTTCGTGAGTAACACCTTATAGAAAGTTACAATTTCATAAATAATGGTTGTTAGTAGAAGGTTAAGGAAAGATCATTGGGATATAGGAACAATGTTCATGGCCGTATTTAATATAACCGGACGATCGCGACGCGGTAGAAAAGTGGAGCAAGCACTGATTAACACTATAGTCTGTAAAGATGGATGCAAAGTTCACTATAGAAACACTAAAGTTCATGAAAAAGAAAGTTATTGCAATTATGGAGATAACTGATTGCACTATGTAGGTGAAAGTCTATTTCTAGAAAAAGTTGTAATTTACAATTAAATGCGCCATAGAATTTTCCAGAGGTTCCAGCGGAGGACGAAAATTCACTATTGTAGTAATTTAGTTTTAAACAGAATTCTCCCAAGTACGTGAGAAATACATGATGGCAGGACTCGCAGATAGAGAACAAGTTCTAGAAGGTTCCAGAACGACCTTAGCAGAAAATGTGGTTTGAGAAAATCCAACGGAGGAAATAGTTTTAAAATTATAGGCAGCGGGTATTAGATAATATCCCACGTAGCGAGAGGATTTCTCGTTTGAATCGCTTAAGAAAAGCTCTTTTATAGTAAGGTTGGCTTATACAAGTAAAAGCTCAACATGGCAAAACCCACGAAGAATGATTATTGCCCCAAAGTAAATAATTTCACACTGCCTATAATTAAAAGCACTTGAAAGTTAAAACCATGAAGATGAGGTTAAAACTTTTTAAAAATGGTACTTATCTCGATTTCATGTTGGAGTCGGAGTTCCTTATGAAGACTATCTAGCCAACATGGCGTAGAAGAGGGTGTGCCTCTTGGTTTGAGGAGGCTAAGCTCGAGCGGAGCTTTGACTGAACGAGTCAACTGCAGACGTAGTAGTGAGTGAGGCTCAGCAGAGCACGGAGGGTCCAAGAAAAAGGGGAAAGAGAGGGGGTAGGAGACAAAAGGAGAACATATAAACATAACCAACTTTACAACAAAAAATTGATCTTCTCTTGCTGAGCTGGTCTTCAAGGAGTTGACAACAGTATCTGGTAGCCAAATGGATGTGGAATTCCTCTTGCGCGAGGAAGAGTTGAAGAGCTTCAGAGATTTGTTGTCATATGACGCTAGGTGGATCACAGAATATATATCTGAAACATACTCACACAAAATATAAGAAATTTGCACATAGAGGAGAAAACAAATGATCACTGTTGGTGTTTGACAAAAAGGAAGGAAAGAACGTGCAAAAGCATTCAAATTTGTAATCTCAGGTACCGTGCATTCCAAGAATGCACCATACTGGGAGGGCCAGACACCAACAGGGAACAAATAAGCAATTAAACATTTAAGAGTGATACAGTAATTAAAGAAAAGTGGTCTTGTGATCTGACCATTATTGGTCAAGACTCTGAATACCCTGACTCTCCTATCTCTTCCAGGGTAACATTTAGTCACTTTTCGAAAAGGCCAGACTAGGGGGGGTGAAATATCCCTAACCAAGACCAAGTCTCCTACTTGAATGTCGGGACTGGAAAGAAACCACTTCTGTCTCCCCTGCAAGGAAGTTAAATATTCCAAGTTCCACCTCTTCCAAAAAGAATTACTGAGGGCTTCAAGTTTACGCCCAACAATAGGTAAATCAAAATCCCTATAAGAATTAGGAAGAGGAGGAGGGGCAGAAAGAGAAGTGCCGATAAGGAAGTGACCAGGGGTGAGTGGAAGTAGGTCATCAGGGTCATTGGAAAGCGGAGTTAAAAGGTGAGAATTAACGACACATTCAATCACGAAATAGCTGGAAGCCGAGAAAAATAAAGCACTAGTAAAGATTGCGATACGATGAGAAAGAAGAATTAACAAGTTTAAACAAAGCGTATAGGAACAAGTACATCTATTCAGGACAAGAATATACCAAATAAACAAAGGAACTATGCGAGTAGAAAGCAAGAACGCCATAGGTAACAAACGAGCAGCCATAAACAATGACCTCAAGTTATAATGAGTATCAAAGGGTTTACTCAGAAAAATACTTAAGTCATCGAAAAACGTGACAGGACAAGTATGATTACAAAAACACATCGAATGTGACGTCGAGAAAAAACAAGTTTGTTCATCAATGAACATTAAGATCGCAAAATATGCAAGCAAATTGCAATACATAAGCAAAGTGGAATACATGAACGCGTGAGAAATACGCAACGAAGTTTTGAAACAGGGATCAAAGCAGTTATGGAATACGAGCATGAGTAAGTGAGGGACGTAAATAAGTACGGCCTTGACACACATAGTACAACGAGATAAGACATATAAATAGCTAACAGAGTCCTTAAGCGGAACGAGTTTATTTTGAGAACTAGGTAAACGGCTTCCGTACTTGAAGTAGCAACTCGCTAGACAATCGTTGGCAGTCGGCCAGAGTTGAGATAAGAGAAACTTGTTTTGAACTGTGTCAATCATACAGGAAATAAACAACAACTGGGCATTCCTCAGACTGGTAAACAAACAGGTTTGAAAACCAAGCAGTTCGGAGTACACACACAACATTTGGTGAATCAGCTGTAACTTAAAGCAGATATTCAGTTTGAACGGAATGCAGTCAATCGTAACTTGGACGTGAAAAAGCAATTTAAAGCTATATGAAATAAAGTAGGAAATCAATTTCGCATAATTGAGAGGATCACGAAATCGAACAATTTTCAACAAAAAGAAGCTTAATTCTTCCGAGCAAAGAAGACAAGCTGGGACATTGAGACGAAGGTTATGCATAAGAATAGTTATTCTAGATGCAATGGAATTCAGAGTTTCAAGCGGTTTCATGAGCGACTTCCAATTGCGAGGAAGGGGGGAGGAGCCGGCCGTGGCCATCCTTCTACATAACGAAAGAAGTGAAACATAGCGTACAGCAAAGTGATGGTGACTGATAGCCATGGTTTTACACAAGGGGAAGATAGTTTCCGAGGAATAGTTTAAGCAATTAACTGCTATAAAAATGACATAAGAAGATATACGAAATAACACAAAGCAAGGCGAACTTGAATGGCCATCTTGTGCGGGAAGAAGGAAAAACCATTTAAACAACTTACAGGGTTAGAGCAGTTGTTCACGATACGACATCGTTTCGACAAGTGGTTTTCAAAAATATTGAGATTTGAAACATGAGCGTTCACTTTTTCAGAAATGGGATTTATGTCAGCTGTGACGAAATGACATTGTGCTTTGGTTTGAACACTGGTATGTTTGATTTCGCCAGTGATAACCCAACCAAAATCGGTGTCTCTAGCGACCACGGTTGAAGATAACTTGCGTGTTTGTTTGCGAATGCAGTTCCAAAAGACATTGGCACTGAAAAGCACATCAATGGGACCTTGAGCATTAAACTGAGGATCGGCTAACCTTAAGTGCGAGGGAATGTTTAAACCGGAAGTATTAATGGAGTGACTTGGAGTGTCTTTACCAATACTGGTAAGAATGAGACAGTTTAAATTAAGATTGGTGTTTCTTTGACAAACGTCTCTGATTTTCAATTTTGAAGACTGCAAAACTTGAGTTTTCAAATTGTCAATGCCGGTCACATTGATAGAAGTAGGCGATGACGAAAGACCTAGTTTTTTAATCAACGATTGCGAAACAAAGTTGTGCGTTGAAGCGGAATCGAGAAGACCACGGGTTTTGAACCAATTTCCAAATTTATCTTGGATTTCAAATTGTACAGTGGTCAACAGGGTTTGCGCACTGTGAAAAGTGTCGGCGTTGGAAATGCAGGAAGAAGCATTAGTTTTTTCAGAGCGGCTCTGCAAGGAGCTTAAAGAGGCAGGTGCTGATGACCTCGATTTATCGTGAACGTGCAATAAAGAATGATGCGGTTTTTTGCAATGAAAACAGAGATATAATGACGTACAGTTCGAAGAAGAATGCTTAGGTGATAAGCAATTGAAACAATGCTTGCTGTTTAAGACAAACTTTCTTCGATCTTCGACAGACAATTCTTTAAAGGATTTGCACAAATACAAGGTGTGAAGCTTTTTACAGAGCGTGCATTTTAACGATTTGTTAAGCGGCCTGATATCTTCTCTTGCATGATTAAAAGAAGAACGGGTTTGTTTGTTTTCGACAAATGGGGGCTGATGTCCCTTTGAAGAAGCAAGTTTTTTTTTCAAAAATTTGACACTGAGGATTCGTTTCGACTTTTTCGCACTGAAATGCGAGTGCTGTAAGGAATTGACTTCGACTGTTGAGAAACGAGATAAGGTGTTCGAAGGAAAATTCCTTGTTGCAGGTGAGTTCGACCTCCCAGGCCTTCAGTGTCGAAAAATCGAATCTTGATGTAGCTAGGTGAATAAGTATGGTGTGCCATGTTTGGACAGGCTGTTTTGGCTGGTATAACGCTCTGACATTTAACTGCATAGAATCTAAGAGGTCTCTTAAAGATGTGACGTCATTAGGTTTGACGGCAGGTAAGTTGAAGAGACAGCGGATATGACGAGCGACACTCAACCTTAAATTGCCATATCTCTCTTTAAGGAGATTAAAGGCGATGTGGTAGTTGTCTGCGCTTAAAGGCAGTGACTCTACCAAGGTCAAGGCCTCTGATTCCAAAGAAGTGCGGAGGTAGTAAAATTTATGTATGTCTGGGATCTCGATATTTTCATGAATTAAAGAGCAGTAAAGTTCGTAAAAAGAATACCATTCACCTTCCTTGCCTGAGAAGTGCGGTAGGCTTATCTTGGGAAGTAACGGTTTCGGTTTGTTCTTGTGAACTGAAGCGGGTGCTAACTGAGCCGGATTGATGACCCTAGTGTCCGGTTCTGAGATATTGCAAATCAATTGGTGGGCCTTTGCAATTCCTTCAAAGTACAAGGGTTCGACCTCGTCCCGATCCAATTGCAGTTCTGGACAAGCGGATTCAATCTCGGTTTGAATTTGGTCATAATAATCATAAGACCGTTCGTACAACTTAAGGCGATGAGTCAAGATATCTAAATCACACTCGGCGGGATTTAATTTGCTGATGAAATTTCAGAATCTAGTGAGTTGCCCTTTATAAGAAGAACGTCTAGCAATAAGAGTTTCATCTTTTTCGGCAGGAGCCATGACAAAAATAATAAATTGAAATACAACTCACGAAACTGTAGAACCTTGGAGATGCTGTCAGGTTTGCAGCAGAGAATGGATAGCAAGAACGGGACACACCAAAGGAGACAGGAGCGGCCTCTTTCCCGTTCACAGGCTTTGCATGACGTAGATATAGCTGAAAGATCCAAAGGAGATATTAAAAATTTGCAAAGTATTGTCAAATGACACTTGACAAACAATAGAAATAACAAATGGACTCTCCCGGGTTTCGGCACCAAATTTTGGGTAGATTATAGGTTAGGGAATAACCCACCCACCAAGGGAAGATGATGAAGAGAAGGAAGTAGATTTGGGATTTGAAAAGAAGGATAGAAGAATAGGAGGAGAGTCCCACAAAAGTAATAAGTTTAGGGTTAAACACACTTAAAGGTGGTTGCCACTGCAAATATGTGCTCGGATACCTAAAATGGCTACGAGCTTGGTCGAGGCTAACGGGAGCCGCAGATAAGGCTTGGGCAGTTTGCCAGAGAGAACCTGTAGTGTATTTCCTCCCAAGCACGAATGAAAGTACTATAGGGAAGGGGGATGATCTGGCCAGACAGATAGTAAAAGCTTTATTAAGCATTAACGAGGGCATAAACCTAGGAGGAGCTAGAAAAGCCAGGATCCTGCCTAACTGTAGTATCAGAGAAATGATGAATCCAAAAACAAATATTTAATTTATTTAACAATGCAGGAAGTTTGAGGCAATTAACAATTATGAAATATAAATTTGATAAACATGGTTCATTTGAACCTTTTAACAAATAGGGTCGCAGACCTCTTGACATCAAACAGTTGCTCCAGGCAATTGACAATTTTTAAGGTTTTTTAACCGTGTATTAAAATCTTGGTAAGATTTCATAAATAGGCAAATGGAATAATTAAAGTTTTAACATTTACAGGAGTACAAGCAGTGTACTTATATGAAACCTTCGAAAGAACATTCTAACGAGAATAACAACTTCGAAGATAACAAACTGTAAAACATAAAGAAAAAGGAAGTTCCTACAACTTCTTATATTTATACAGAGTTAATATATGAGAATTATACAAAGAGAGCAGGTCACTTACTGTGAAACCTGGAGAAAGTGAAAAGGAAATTTCTAGACTTCCTATGTTTAATTGGGAATCACGAGAAAAATGGGACAGTTTCCATTTCGTGAAACCTGAACATGACTCTCTCAAGAGTGTAGAGAATTGTTTTCCCTGTGTATAGGAAAGGGACAACGTGATTTAAAACTTGTATCACACAAGCAATTATGCAGAATTTAATTAATGTTAAACTAGCAAAGTTGGAAGGGCACTTCGTGAGTAACACCTTATAGAAAGTTACAATTTCATAAATAATGGTTGTTAGTAGAAGGTTAAGGAAAGATCATTGGGATATAGGAACAATGTTCATGGCCGTATTTAATATAACCGGACGATCGCGACGCGGTAGAAAAGTGGAGCAAGCACTGATTAACACTATAGTCTGTAAAGATGGATGCAAAGTTCACTATAGAAACACTAAAGTTCATGAAAAAGAAAGTTATTGCAATTATGGAGATAACTGATTGCACTATGTAGGTGAAAGTCTATTTCTAGAAAAAGTTGTAATTTACAATTAAATGCGCCATAGAATTTTCCAGAGGTTCCAGCGGAGGACGAAAATTCACTATTGTAGTAATTTAGTTTTAAACAGAATTCTCCCAAGTACGTGAGAAATACATGATGGCAGGACTCGCAGATAGAGAACAAGTTCTAGAAGGTTCCAGAACGACCTTAGCAGAAAATGGGGTTTGAGAAAATCCAACGGAGGAAATAGTTTTAAAATTATAGGCAGCGGGTATTAGATAATATCCCACGTAGCGAGAGGATTTCTCGTTTGAATCGCTTAAGAAAAGCTCTTTTATAGTAAGGTTGGCTTATACAAGTAAAAGCTCAACATGGCAAAACCCACGAAGAATGATTATTGCCCCAAAGTAAATAATTTCACACTGCCTATAATTAAAAGCACTTGAAAGTTAAAACCATGAAGATGAGGTTAAAACTTTTTAAAAATGGTACTTATCTCGATTTCATGTTGGAGTCGGAGTTCCTTATGAAGACTATCTAGCCAACATGGCGTAGAAGAGGGTGTGCCTCTTGGTTTGAGGAGGCTAAGCTCGAGCGGAGCTTTGACTGAACGAGTCAACTGCAGACGTAGTAGTGAGTGAGGCTCAGCAGAGCACGGAGGGTCCAAGAAAAAGGGGAACATATAAACATAACCAACTTTACAACAAAAAATTGATCTTCTCTTGCTGAGCTGGTCTTCAAGGAGTTGACAACAGTATCTGGTAGCCAAATGGATGTGGAATTCCTCTTGCGCGAGGAAGAGTTGAAGAGCTTCAGAGATTTGTTGTCATATGACGCTAGGTGGATCACAGAATATATATCTGAAACATACTCACACAAAATATAAGAAATTTGCACATAGAGGAGAAAACAAATGATCACTGTTGGTGTTTGACAAAAAGGAAGGAAAGAACGTGCAAAAGCATTCAAATTTGTAATCTCAGGTACCGTGCATTCCAAGAATGCACCACATGGACCATTAAAGGAAAATTATTGCGAAGGTTCATTATTCAAATTTTCACATCGATCGCATGATTACGACACAAGAAATAAAAACTTAAATTTCGCTTGCCCGCCATGTATGTTTTGTAGTGAACCGGTTATTGAAAGTCTTATAGATGAACTTCCAGTAGTGCCCTTTATCTCCGTACAAAATTTCAGGGTGATACCGCTAATAGTTTCAGAGATATAGAATGCCAGTGAAATATTTCGCACATCCGCCACCTTGTGGTTATATACACAATTGAACGAAGTTAGATGTCGGTGCAATGCAATGTGTATAAACATATTGTACCCGATAGGGCAATCCTTTAGGCCTGGATAAAATAAATTGATCTCGGGGGTGGTGCGTTCGTTATAGTAACTGGCTTAAAGGCCTAAAGTGAAGGAAACAGGTGTCTAACAATTACAGAAATGGCGTACACTCACATCTTACTGATTCCGTAATTTATTTCCAACAAAAATACTGGCAGAAAGAAATTACAAAAAACAAAAACAAATGAAAACCCAACTGACATCATACAAAGAAAAACCAACACCATCAAAATTAAATATAAAAAGTCCTCTCGGCACGCCGGAAGGCGGAGGTAGATTTTACCGGACAAATAGGCAGAATATGCAGGTTTTTGTAGAAGGATCAGACCTCATTTATCGCGTGAAAGTATTTTATAATAGGAGATTAATTAACTTTGTTTTTCGTCATTTTATGCATATTTTAAACATTCTATTGTCTTATGATGACGGTAACCTTCTTGTCATTTGGAGTCCATTTTTATACTTGTGGTCACACTGTCCTTATGCAAGGTTTCGACACTGATGTGTAACTATGTAACGGTCTGTTACTTCTTCACGCAAAATTATATCTCCCGCAGAGATAGATGTTGGTTGGTTCCTCAGTTTAGGGGCTGCGACAACGCGGTCATGTAACCCCGTGTACTTTGGATGAGTGTAGAATCTGTCTGATAAACGGTGTGAATTGTGATGGCTGTATTAGTCTGTAATTCAGGTAAGGAATGCAGACGCTCAATTTCAAGCAGTAGTTCCTAATGTTGCTACCAGATACTACCGTCAACGCCACCTTGCTGTGAACTTGGCTACTAGATGCCTCCTCAATCAGCAACTCTCAACGAACGTTGGAACTTCCCCTCCAAAGGAAAGCTTACTGAGGGATTTTTAGCGCTCTTAGAAAATCCGACGACTTTGGCCGGCTTTGAACCCGCGACCTTGGGCATAGAAGTTCAGCATCCTACCAGTCACGTCACCGAAGCCACTTCACACTTAGTCAAATGGAAATCTGAATCTGATCTCGCGCAAGTGCGTTGTCATGGCAACGTCTGATGGCTCATCCCTCATCAATTTAGTAGTGTTGCCATGTCAACCACTGATAGCTCTTGGCATTTTCTTATAATTCCGAAATCATTTTTCTCATCCCTTGGCGTAATGGTGGCTCATATCAAAAATTCTTTCAGACAAACGTTTTAGGTAATTATTAGGGGAATATTGTCCATTTTGTACGGTTTTGATATTGTGCCTATTAACAGAGATATGATTAATGTTTCCCGAAAAAAAAAAACTTTTTCCCACCCCTTTGGTCAATGGTTGGTGCTATCAAAAAACGTTTCAAACATAAATTTTTGAGCTTTATCCGACACATAGTATGAACTTTCAACGGATTCGATATTTCACATATTAAGAGAGTTATAGCAATATTTCATTTTTTCGAAAAAAAAAAAAGTCCCCCATTTTCATCCCCTTCGAGCGATTTAGCCCAGTAACGAACTCGTCCGAGATTTTATGTGTATACATATTCGGTAAAAAAATCAAAATGATTGGTGCAAAATTACGGCAGTTATCGTGTCCACAAGAAACTGATTATACATATATATATATATATATATATATATATATATATATATACATATATTACATAAATTATATATAAACTTTTGAACTGACGGTGGTTTTGGGGTCTGGGGGATGTGAAACGCGAAGATATGTCGACATTTTCCGGAAATCGAAACATGGTACCCATTGCAATTTCTAATGAAATCTACCTAAAATACTACCGTCAACGACACCTAGCTGTGAACTTGGCTACTAGATGCCACCTCAATCAGCACTCGCAACGAACGTTGGAACTTCCCCTCCGAAGGAAAGCAAACTCAGTTTTTTTAGCGCTCTTAGTAAATCCGACGACTTCAGCCGGGTTTGAACCCGCGACCTTGGGCATGGAAGTTCAGCATGCTACCAGTTCCGATACCGAAGTCGCTTCCCACAGACAGATGGAAAACTGAATGTTATCTCGTGCAGTGGCGTTGTCATAGCAACTGCTGATGGCTCATCCCTTATCAATTAAAAGTTTTTTTTTGTCGTGTAGCCTCCTGGGAGGACGAGTGCAGGTCTTTCTAGTCGACGCCCGTGGGCGACCTGCGCGTCGGGATGAGAGATGGAGTGGATGAAGATGAATGAAACTATCATTCCAGCACTCTCCACTATCATTTCATCTGTCAATAATTTAATCATTGCCCCTGAGGAGTGCGACAGGCTTGGACAGCCGGCACAGATCACCACCTCGCGTCTTTATTCATTTCATCCCTGACCCGGTTATTAGAGTTAATGTAATACTGGGAAACAGCATTAAGTAAAGGTAAAATGTAATGCGATAAGCCATCATGTGTTTCCTTCTAAAGACAGGCCGAGATGGAGTTTAAATCTCCTGGTTAGATTTATTAGGAATCCTTTCTTGATCTAGTAGGCAATAATCTCCAGCCACCTTGAACTGTGACATATGATATGATGCCGACTTGTTCTTGGACGTTATAACCTTTCTTCTGGCAACAATGCAGGGCATGATTTTAAGATGTCCGGATTTCATCGTTGCCAAACTGGAAAAAAATCCAGGACCTGGGCCAGTATTTCTATCTTCCTGAGGAATCACCGGTAGAGTTCCCCAGAGAAAAGAATGCCTGGAGCCGTGCTGACTGCAGTGACGGACTTATATTTCAATAATTTCACTCCTACTCATCGCCTATTCCAAAATCTATCATAGATGTAGTCGGCATGATAAAATATGGCTTGAGGAAAGGAGCTGAGCTTTTTTAAAATATCAATAAACTTCGAGATCCAGGCCATGTGGTCAGGGTACTTCCCCGGATTTTCTCTGCTTCTAATGGCTGCCTCCCATTTGTCAGCCTCAGTGCGCCCCTGCTCTTCGCTATTCTTCTCGTGGAGCTCACGCAAGTATTGCTGCGACTCGAAGTAGCGATCGTCCAAATCTCGCCTTGCCTGTCCCCCTGGCTCTACACTTCCTTGTTGGGCCGGCCGTGGCCTGTACTGCCCTGGCCTTGCTTGTCTCGACTGGTACGGTCTCCCTGTTCGCCTGTCTTGCTCCCAGCGTCCGTGTCGGCCGCGCTGCTGCATTGGGTAACCTCGGCCTTCCTCTCGCCTGCCGTAGTACCTGGGTTCGAATTCACGCGGCGGTTGGTACTCTTGCCTCCACCAAGCTTTTCTTGGCGCAATTCCCGTGCTCGTCCCTTGCTCGCGTATTCGTGGCGCCCGTTCTATCTCAGTGGCATGAACCTGTTCTACTGGCCTCATCCGCTGGATATGCGTAGTGGTGTGGTCTAACTGCCTCAAGATTCCTTCGGTCTGCACGGCAGTTCTTGCATTCGCCGCAATCAGTGTCTCCTGCACCTTAATTGGCAATTGTTTTCCAATTGCAGACACTAAAGCTAGCTCCGAAGGTGCCTGGTCCAGTTCACGCATTTTCGCGAACTGCGAAATGAAATATTCCGCATACTTCGTTGGGCCTTGGGTTTGGAACTTTCTGGAATACAGTTCCAACCTCAGGTTCTGCTGCTGTTCCAAGCTCCAGTACGTCTTCAGGAAGGCTTCCCTGAATTCTTCCATGTTTTGGAAGGTGTACCGGAAACTCTGGAACCATTCCAGTGGTGCCTCGTCAAGTAGCTTCTCTACTGCTCTGAGCTGGCGATCTGGGGCCACGCGGTGCTCGATAAAGAATTCTCCCACCTCACGGAGAAATTGTTTAGGGGTCATATTTCCCCGGCCATTGTACTTTCGAGGGCGGTCATCCCCTGTCCGTATCACGTGGATTATAGGTTGTGGCGTCGCGGCGTCTTGCGGCGTAGAGGCTCTCCGCGTAAGGGTTTCAAATGTGCGGCTAATCGGCTCATCATTATATTCCCCGAATGTTTGCTCTGGAGCGGCCTGCATCTGGTACGCCACCTTTGAACACCCCTTCGGCTCGTCCATTGCTCGGATAGTTTCCCGTTGCAATTCCAATATTGCCTCGTCTTGGATCTGTCCTCCGAGATCCATTTTAATGAGTTTGGCTTCCTGTCTCTCCATGCGTCCCGCCATTTCTTGCTCCATCCTTCTGAGCCTGTTAAGGTTTTCTGCCATCTCGACCTTAATTACCTCTTTATTATTAGTATTTCCTCCCTCATCTTCCTGTGGGCGGTCTCGATTACACTCTTTACCTCCTTGTGCGCAGCCATTCTTTGGTCCCGCATGCTTCTCCGGTGTGTGGCAACCTCGCTCTTGACCTCTGCTATGCTAGCCTCTATATGCTCGTGTACTATGGTAGCATTCTCCTTCACCTCCTGGATCTGCTGTGCCAACCTATCGCTTCGTTCTTCCAGAGCGGTGACTTGGCTAGCTGCGGCGCTAACCTCTCCTCTCACGTCATATATACGCGTGGTGAGCCTAATGTCCATAGCTCCCATTCTGTTAGTCATTTCCTCTAAGCTTTCATTCATGCCCTTGACAGTATCCTTAACCGTGCCTATTTCCTGCATTAACATCTGCATTTTCGTCTCGCATTTCGTTTCTACCTCTTCAAAACCCTTGCTAGTTTTCTGTGCGAGTTCTTCTATTTTCCCGTTCGTCTCCCTAGCGTGCTGTTCGAGCGCGACTCTCATAGCTTCCCCTTGCGAAATACAAGTTTGACCTAACTGTTCGGTCCTAGCAAATGTTTCCCCAAGTTTTTTATTTAGGGTCTCAGAACTCTCCTCCAATTTCCTACTCAAAGTATCTGCATTTTTCTCCTACTTCCTACTCAAAGTTTCAAACATCGCCTGCATTTCCTCGGCGCTCGCCATCACGACAAATACAAAGATATATAAAACACAAATGAGCAAACGGGGTCTGAGCTCCCCCACAGTCATGCCATGCAGTGTCCCCTACTGACGATAAAAATCAGAATAAATAAAATAATAAAGACACAATAATTACGCTACCAACACACAAAGAAAATGGCCTCAGAAACACAGCCTCAAATTATGCAGATTTTCTAAAATGCAAATCTCTACCAACTGGGATACCATTCCTACTATAAGGTGCTTAACCCGTTCATATACGTTAAAATCCGCATGCCACTAGCAGAGGACCAATGGCTGCTAACCTAGCTCTCACAAGTGTGGGCTACCTATACACTTCTTTCCCTTTGACTCTTTTCTAACAACACAATAAGGAAATGTTTGCCTGGGCTTCCCGATATTAATTGTAATATTGCCTACACGTGATTTTACGTTATTAAGCCCAGGGTCAAGTAAATTTTGAGTCCTCGGTTGGCATTCTCGTCTAATATATAACTCCACTATTTATTCAAATATCACACATCTCTCACACTCCTATATCATAGATCTATCGCCTCCTACGTTGTGCGCCATGGTGGGTGTTTCTGCCTATCCTAGGATAGCTACATGTATTCGTTACTATTTTTCATACATCGGGCACCCTTCCCGGTGCGAGGATGTGTGTATTGCACAAAGTGTGCGTCCATCACCACCAGGTATACGAGAGGTCTTCCTTGTAATCGACTCTCCCTGCATGCGTTCACTAGGCACATAGAAAAATTAATAGAGGGGAATGGGCGGGCTTTAGCTTACGATTACGTTACTGAGCCAATGCCAGGCTCTCGTCCCATAATAACCAACAACGAGTGTACGCCAGAATAACTACTGTTTTCTTAGATAAAATAAAGAGGTACAAGCATCCTTTATGTACCCGATAGGGCAATCCTTTAGGCCTGGATAAAATAAATTGATCTCGGGGGTGGTGCGTTCGTTATAGTAACTGGCTTAAAGGCCTAAAGTGAAGGAAACAGGTGTCTAACAATTACAGAAATGGCGTACACTCACATCTTACTGATTCCGTAATTTATTTCCAACAAAAATACTGGCAGAAAGAAATTACAAAAAAAAAAAATGAAAACCCAACTGACATCATACAAAGAAAAACCAACACCATCAACATTAAATATAAAAAACACAGCATATGTGATATCCCAGTGCGCCCCTCTTTAAAAAAACTAGAACAAACCTCATCCCACAGGATGAAACCTTAATAACAGCTGAGTTCAACCGTTGAATTTACATTAAATCATTACATCACGTTACTCAGTTGTGCGAGGTGGTCAAAAACTACTTTAAATTGACTGTCAACTGCCTCTAACACGAATTTGGGACAAAAACAAACTGCAGTTGCCCTTACTGATTTTATTATAAACAAATAGTGTTATTCTGATTTTTGTCACACAAATATACACTCTAGCAGGGAACAAGGACAATTTTTACACAGATAATGACGAGTACCTTTCATAGACCGGCTTCGGACCAAATGGGCCCAGCCTACGTCGGGCTAATATAACTACGATATTTAGGGCGGGCAGATCATATCCAAGTATACGGGGCTAGGCACAAGACAAAATTACTACAAAATAAACACGGGCTGAACCCGGATGAACAAACGAAAACTACTATTCACGAACAGTAGTACAAGCAAAGAAATACGAATCAGCATGGCAAAACGGCATGCACCCTTAAATTAATTAGCTAACAACGGTATGTGGTAATTACAGCTTTGACCAAAACGAGACAGAAGGACTCTCCCTACTTACACAATGGCTCCCGCAGGCCGGCCGTAACTATAAATAGCTCCCTACCTGAGCAGCTGTCAAAGCAAAACAAACCTCTACTGTGCCTACATTATGCGCATATACAAATGGAAAATTTATAATATGCTGGTGTACATCGGCGGGGGATTTGAACCAGTGTTTCTTCATGGTGTTCCTGAAAAACACATATATATTTTCCCATGCGTGTGTGACTGAACTTTCTCTGTTATGAGGCATGGACCCTCTCATACAGAAACAACAACAACAAATGTACCATCACGTGCATCACGACGCCTCTCGTATCAACATACGGCTATCGCACGTGGTACGAACCTCGGCTAACCTCGCTGGCAACCTCATTCCCCATCACACATAAATATCACACACGCTCCTGTGGGAACAACTCACCATAACACACTCGTAACCTCTCGCCTGACACTGGTTCGACCCCGCCGGTCTCACGGAAAGTAAAAGGGGGAAAGGGTCACTCAATATACCTCACTATGTGGCGAAAAACTATCCTCACTGGAATTTATTGATCACGCGATAAACAAATATAAACAAACTATGGTCAAAGTCATTAACATCATTACATTAAATGCCACACGAACAAATAACCTAAACTTCACGTGAATTTAATCTTACGTGCCCTGGCTCACCAATCATTCTTACCTACATGGACATACTCGTACCATTTGAGCCCAAAGACATGCATTAAACTAATAATGGCCAGTACACACACAACTCCTACCTAGAACATGCTGACCGTTAAATAACTTGCCTCCCGTATCTATAATGACTGTGACTAACATCGTCACGGAAGCTACTGAATCTACCTTACTGTCCGCCCCCCTTTCGTAAGCTATATACCCATAATTTGAAAGTCAATACTCATCATTTCTGCCGTCCAGGTGAGGTGGTCTGCATGGTGTCCTGGGTTCGCTCAGACCCACAAAGGCCACCTTAGCCCATGGTGCAGAGTCGCCAACGGGACTCCATAATCCTGCCCATTCTTACGCGCTGGGATTCACACACACAGATATCTGCCTCCAACACAGGCAGCACTGGTATTTTCCACATACACTGGAATTACACTGAAAATGCACTGAAATTACTCTGAATTTGAATACACGTATTTTTACACCTCGGAATTCACTAGTAAAAATGTTCTTCCCTATCACTTCTTGCTGGTGGGACTTGTCCTATCGGTCTCCGAACCTCGTTCACTTGGTCTCGCGTTGGTGGACCCGTACCGTTTTGTTCGGCACACCCTCAGGATTTAAAACAAGATTAACCTGGACCGAACCACAGTTTCGTAGGCGTTAACTTAGAGAGTCCGTCTGGCAACACTAGTGACGTCACGCTTCGAACGCTCAGTCCCGTACTTCGGCAATCAGCGGGGATCCTCCAGTTCCCCGTGAACTTGTCGCTATCGTGACAGCAAGTATAGCACTGGATGAGATATCAAACACCCTATTTCCCTGTCGGCGTAAAGACTCTAACCAGTATCACTTAATGCATGATATCTCAAACACAGGTATTTCGCGGCTCCAGCTCGCGGCTGGTATACATGACCGACCCGACCTCAACAGTCCGTCGCATGAAGTCTACACAAGTAAATGAACCCCCGCTCCTCGTGCTCTGGGCTTATATCGGCAGGCCGTTGGTACACAATGGACATATTACCGCCAAAGAATCCGCTCCTCAGGAAATGGTCGCAGATTCACGAGCTATATCTCATATTGTCACTTTAAATGGGCAGGTACCGAATATCCAGTTCTGATTAGGATTCGATCGTGGGGAGGCTCTACATATGCCATTGCATCATGACGCTAGCAAATAGTCCCAGGTAGCGTCATCTACTCCCCCCACCAGGCTGAGTTTCGCGCCGATTCGTAGATCACTGCGCCTGCGAACTTAAAAATCCACCAATACCGAGTGCTATCTCTGGTGTCTTACCAAAGTTATGAATTTTTCTTGCCACAAAAAAACAGTTTCTTTTTCTGAACACAGCTTTTCTTTCCTTATAAATTTTCATCATCTAGTTTTCCAATTAATTTATTCGCGCAGCTTCCTATTGTCCTGGTTCATGTTCCTTGGTTTTACAATCCACGCTGGCCCATCCTGCAGCACTGTTATCATAAATTTTCAGTGACTAACGTACAATAAGTCTCCAGCACAAACAATGAGATGGAGCTGGCCATGTCTTCTAGGAAAAGGGCTTGTGCGTACCTGAGCTCTATTGTTCTGGGGTGGGAGCGCCTTCCCATCTCTACACTGTGCTCTGAGCTGGCAATATTTTACCAGTAGCGAAAGAATATATTGATAACTTTGTCTTAAATGCTTCAAAATTACATTCAAATTTTGCCCTTCGGTTACAATATACTGTGCCAAGTTTTATTGCGTTTGGTTGGGTAAATCGCGAGTAACGTCTATTTAAAAGTCGCAAATTCGCGTGGCTGCCATGTTGGTTTTGTAGTTACCAGGTTTTCAAAAGTCACATAGGTGAACTTCTAGTAGTTCCCTTTATCACCGTGAAAAATTCCAGGGTGATATCAGTAATAGTTCCGGAGATATTGAATGCTGGTGAAATATTTCGGACAGCGGCCATGTTGGATTAGTGAGACGTATCAGAATTTGAAGGACACGGTCGGGTCGCCCGGAATAGTGCTATGAAATAACTGAGTTTCATTGAAATCGCTCCAGCCGTTTAGAAGTTATTAGGGGGACACACACTACCACACGCACACACAGACACACGGACAAAAGGTGATCTCATAAGCCTATTTTTTTTTTCAAAATTGAAAATAGGCTGAAAATATAGCAGATTTGGTTACTTGCAAGTATTATAACAGCTTTATAGCTAGGTTAAAATAGTAATAATAATAATGTTATAGGTTTAACCTGCCTTTTAACTACTCTGGCTTTTAGAGACGCCAAGGTTAAAATAGTGTGTAACTTGTCTTTGCATGTTGGTTGGCTAACTGGCGTTGCTGATAGAGCAAGTATCACTACGTGCCTTTCACAAAATATCGGACGAGTTACGGCATTCCCTTGAGAATAGACCGAGTGTATCTGCTGTCTGCCCTTAGAAGAGTGAGAAGTGAGAATGCTCCCAACTAGCGAGGCGATTGAGGGGGGAGAAGGGAGGGGGATAGAAGGAGGACATCAGGGTCACAAATCTAGAAAATAAAAGTCTTTGAAGGACACAAATTTGTTTCCTTGAGGCAGAGCCCGAATAATGTAGAAGTGTGTAGACTGCAACCTGTAGAGGACGAATAGAACTTCCAAGCATCTTAGGTAGTCGGTGACGAGTTCTCACGTTAACCGCAGGAGATAAGCGAGTTCAGTGAAGTGCTGCGTGATGGCGATCTAAGGAGAAGCTTGATGATTCTGTTGAAAGTGGGGTAATTAATCTCGTTCGCTAAAACACACTAAAGAGAGGCATGAGCAAAAGCACAAGGGTAGAGCGAAAACACACAGAAATCTCTGTTGGTTGTTTTAACGGATTAAAAAGATGAGAGAGCGAAAATCTACAGAAACCTCAATATGGGTACAAAACACGTAAAGCGTAAATTCAAGGAATATACCAACATCGATTGTCAGAGGAAGCGCTAACGGAAGTTGGTGACTCCTTAACTTAGGAAGCAATGCGGACCAAGCAAAGAAGGAACATAAAAGAAGGGTTGACAAAATTATGCTAACATCAGATACAGATGCAGCTAGTGGGAAGCCAAGGTCTGGAGTGTGGAGCTATATGTATGTGAATCATGGTTAATTCCTTCTGAAAGACAGGGAAAATAGATTACAGTGGAAAATAGAATGCATGTGGTCGACTTGGAGATATTGGCCAGATAGAGTAAAAAAGGAACGGAAATGAAATGTATGCGGGTTTGATGATTCCGGTGAGTGTTAGTATGGCACATATTTAAGCACCAGAAATAGCAAATGTTCAGTAGTTATGGAAGCAAGATGAAAGGGCGTGAACTATAGGCGTTAAGCAAGGTTGGAATATGTAAAGTAGATTGATTCGGTTGTGGGGTTTACTGGCTAAGTAAAGACGAATTGTTTATCTTAATAATGGGAGAAAAGGAGTGAAGCATTGAAACTCAAACAGGAACGACAATAACATCAACAACAACAAACACAACGACAACAGTAATGTATTCTTTCACTCAGTATTTTAACCGCTTTGCGAAAGCTCAGCGCAACTATGTGCCAGAAGAGATGCTATTACATAAACATGTTCATCGGTATCCATAGGCGAAGGTCAGCGGGGATGTGAAGGGTGCAAACCTAAACACCTTGTCCCTTTTTTCATTCGGCATATAGAAATCTAACGCCTTTGGATCGGAAGAATGTGGTGGCTAACGAACAATCCTAACACACTCATGCTCACAGAGCTATGACTCCAAAATTTCCAACAAGACCACTTTATTTTCTGTTAAATATAAATTCAATAGCAAAACATTCAGACTGTACGAAAAGTATATTTATGAGCAATGAAAACAGAATCAGATGCCGATATTACTTAAAGACTTATTTCCTTTTTGTGATATTAATGAAAGTTAAACCTATTATTATTTCACTACTTTGATCCCTATGCCTTGACTATAATTTTACATCTTATAATAATGTACCATACTTCAAACTGTTAGTATTAACTATTTCAGGCTGACATGTCCTGATTCGATGAATCCGGCTGTAATGAAGATATATGATATTACCCAGAAGCAATTTACTTGTAACGCATGCGAAGCCAAATTTGCTCTGCAAGGTAATTTGAAAGAACATGTTCTAAGACATAATGGTGAAAGACCATATTCATGTAGCGTGTGCGAAGCCAAATATAATGACAAAGGAGATTTGCAAACTCACGTGCTAACCCATACTGCTAAGAAGCCACACACATGTAGGGTGTGCGAAGCGAAATTTAACCATAAAGGAATTTGGAACAAACACATGCTAAAGCATAGTGACAAGAAGCCATACTCATGTAGCGTGTGCGATGCCAAATTTAAACGGAAAGGGGATTTGAAGACACACATGCTTACCCATACTGGTGTGAAGCGATATCCATGTAGCGTGTGCGAAGCCAAATTTACAACGAGAGGAAATTTAAATCAACATATCCTAATCCATAGTCGCGAGAAGCAGTATACTTGTATCGTATGTGAAGCCAAATTTCGCCAGAAAGGAGGTTTTAACGTGCACATGCTAAAGCATAGTGACAAGAAGCCATACTCATGTAGCGTGTGCGATGCCAAATTTAACCGGAAAGGAAGTTTGGAGGCACACATGCTTATCCATACTGGCGTGAAGCGATATTTATGTAGCGTGTGCGAAGCCAAATTTACTACGAGAGGAAGTTTAAATCGACATATCCTAATCCATAGCCCCGAGAAAAAATATGCTTGTAAGGTATGTGAAGACAAATTTCACCAGAAAGGAACCTTATATCAACATATCCTAATTCATAGTCGCGAGAAGCAATAAGCTTGTACCGTATGTGAAGCCAAATTTCACCAGAAATATGAAAAGACACATGATAATCCATAGTGGCAAGAAGCCATACTCAAGCTTCCGAGAAGCCAAATTTAACCTTTCTAATTTAATGGGATACATGCTTACCCATTGTGGGAGGAAGCCATATTCATATCGAGTGTGCGAAGTCTAATTTACTGAGAGAGGAAATTTAAATCAACATATGATAATTTTAATATGTTATCCTTTTCTTCCTGTAGAGGGAGTCCATATATTTTCAAATTCATTTAAGTACTTGGATAACTCGTCTATGACGGGAATGTCATTATTAAAAATAAGAGTTGAGAATATTTTTTTTATTTTCTTCGATACTTGTCCAATGTTTAGTTTGAAAATTATGGGTGATAAGCTGCAGCCTTGCCTTACACCTTTATGAATACCAGATGCTCTCTTAAGTTATTTAGCTTGTATAACTGCCGTTTGATATCTGTACAGATTGAGGATCACCCTCCTTTCCCTGTCATTAATTTCAATCCTTTTCATTATGTCCAACAACTTATTCCAATCAGCGGCAATAAAATCCTTTTCACTGTCTTCAAATGCCATGAACGCTCTTCTATATTTACTAATTCTACCTTCCATTTTTAACTTCAGACTTACTACAGATTCCCTAGTTCTTACTTTTCTCCTCAGACAAAATTGATCTTCACGAAACTCAGTTTTTTTTCTTTCTTTCCATTTTCTGTTAATTATTCTGGACTGGTTCTTTAAAGCCTGAGGGATCCCGCTGATTGTACTATAAACTTTCTATATATCAGCTTCTGTTTTCTTCGGTGCAGGGATGATAACATACTCCTTAAAATCAGGGAGTACCTCACTTGTCTCTTAAATCCTACATCCAAACGAAATGATCTGGGCCACCTTCAGTACCTATGCAATGAAGCAACGCAGTCGGTATATCATCTATTATTGGCGTTTTGTTGCTGTTTAAGTCTCCCAGTGCTCTATCAAATTTAGATTTCCATATTTAATCTCCTTTCGTATCGTCATCAACCGAACATGATTCTCAATCTCGTTACCTCCACAAAAATGCTGTATGTAAGCTTCACGTTTCTTAACCTATTATTCTCTATTTGTTTTCCTTCTGATTCTTAGCCTTTTGACAAGCTCTAATTACTTTTCCTATCTTCAGACAATGTACAGATGTCTGTGCGCTGCTTCTCCAATGTCATCTCTCGCAATCTTGTTTTTCCGCCTTTCATACATTATTCTAATAGGGGGGAGGTACACCTTTCACATGACTATTTCCACCGAGTAAAACAAAATATGTATCTCATAAACTATCTGTTGGAATGAAATAAGAATTGGTAGGATTATTAAACACAGTTCACTCATTATTATTCACAGGATACATATTGTAATATGCTTTCAGTCATGCATTATTTTACCACCAAACTTTCGGAAATTTTTTAGACGGCTGGACAGCGTTTACATGATAAGTTCCCCAAAATTTTTTTTTTTACATGAATATTCTTTTGAATTGTTGACAACGTTCTAGGCTACAACATTCACTAAAATTATTGACATACACATTTAGGATTTTTTTAAACTGTTTTACTTTAAATTCATTTTTAATGTGTTTTTTTTTTTGGAAAAATATTTTTTAAAGTGGGAAGTATAAATGATCAACAAAACGTTTTAGTGTATGTTGTTCATATCAGTACAAAGCACAATAATGCAAATTTTCATTGAGATATCTTTAATAGTCTTTGAGTTATTATGTAAACGCTGAGTGTAAATAAAGTTTTCGGGTAACGAGCTTCAAAGTTACCTAAGGGTAAAATTTGGTTCAAAAAGCCCCCGCTGTTTAAACTAAGCCCTCCTTCGGGTTGGTTTTTGCTGCTGCTTCTAGTCTAAGCCTTCTTTTGCATTTTCTTTCTTCTTTTGTAGCTTCATGTGCACGTTTATTTCCTGACCGAACCCGTTTGTCATCCTCTTCATGAAGCATCTTAATACAAAATTCCCCTAGCTAGAGCCATAGCTTCTCCATCTATGAAATCTAGCCATCATCCCATCATTGAATGTCATTATGGCATCATTCACTGCAATCTCAACAGTTTTTCTCCCAGCAAATCCAGTTTTTGGACATATTTTCCAAATTTTGGAGGGGAGCGATTGGTTATTATTTTTGGTGTAACCACCGACACATCTCCTTAGCAACTCTGTCTGAACAAGGTTTTTGAATATTGGCTTTATTGACATTACCTCCACACACACAACGCAGGCATTCTTCAAGTTTATGAAACATGATATTTAAATTAAAACATATTTACATCACTGGCACAACTGCTACTAAAATTGGTGTTGCAGGAAAGATTTCTAGCTAAAGCACTGCTACGAACTTGGTTAGGAGAACGATGTGCTTATGCTTTGTTTCCAATATTTGTGTATTTGTTTCCATGGAACCCCGCCTTTTTAGGCCTATGTTTAACCTCACGTCTCGCCATTTACGTACACCTAGTAACGACAACACTTACAATCAATTATACATGCACAAATGTATTTTCTTTCACACCAAAACAATTTCAATATTTGCACTCGCGGTAAAAGTAAACAAAGATAAACAATAGAAAATCGAAAGTTCAGTTCCTCGCAGAGTAAAAGAACTTCAGTGTATTCCATGGAAACAAAAGAAGAGCGAGAAAATAAGGGAATAAACATAGCAGTAGGTGACACGGTATGAGGGTGGGGTAGTCGGAAATTTAAAGAGACAACGTAGGTGACAGCCACTTACATTTAGGGGCATATCTCAGGAAGTATTGATGATATCTTCAATTTTCCTTCACCAAATGAAAGATAAACGAGTATTCATTCAATTAAATCATAAAAAATAATTGGCAATTTTTGACCCTGGAAGTTGTACCTCCCCCCGTTCACCTGCCCCTTAGTTTGTTCGTTGCAAGGCAACCCAACCAACGCGTATATCATAGTCATCTTATAACACATTACTACATCCACTTTTTAGGCCTTCGTACAACTTTATACCGTTTAGTTCATGCTCGCCGATATAGTAGAAATTATTAACAGCAGTGTGATTTCAATTACCTCAGGGCCGATAACCTAGATGTTAGGCCCCTTAAAACAACAATTATCATCATTATCATCAATTACCTCAATATAATGCATAATTAGAACGAACGCAGTTCCGAATACCACCAGCTCACGTTTGGAAAGGAAGTGTCCACAAGTGGATTCTATTCGGCTCGCGGTACACCATGGCTCTCTGTAGTCAAGGTCGCTAAATCAAGCATAACTGAAATAACGTCAGGCAGGCTGTTAGGTAGCATATTTGAACACCGACCTCGAACATATTATTTTGCTTAATGTTGTTTATGGTGGATGTGTTACGTGTGCATAGTTGCCTGTTCCAACTAGTGATTTTATGTATTGTCCTGAAAAGGACCGTCTTTATCCGATGGTACGTAGCCAGGTTGGACGACGAAATTATCATGTGTAGAACAAATTGTAAGGTACTCTGTTTATTTAGGTAGCAAGTGTTCGAAATGTTGACCACCTTGATTTAAAGGAAGACTCAGACTCACAAAGGCCGCCGAACGTGTCAAGTCAAAGCCATCTGTACACCGTGTTTTAAACCATTCCTCAATTTTACGTCTTGTCATGTCAAAGCCCTCTGTTGCCCCGGGATGTAATCCAGTCCTCATTCTTATGTTTGACAGATATAAAATAGTATTAATTGATCCACTGGTGAGAAATATCTTAGTGTGTTGAGTTCATTAGACGGTTAACATGACTTTTCTCACTAACGATATGCTGAGAGAAACTGACGTTAGTAGATAGGAAGCTAACATCTGAATGAGCCTGCTGAATTAATTTTCAGGTTGGATTATTTTAATACAAACAAAATTAAGAGTGTTGCCAGGCTTGTGGAATTTATATTCAAATCATTATCATCTACTGAAGACAAACCGAAATCATCCTGCAAGTGGTTTTCCTAAGCATCCCTCTCCTACTCCAGATGGAATGCCGCGAGGATATCGCACTATCCGCAATTCTCATTACTCCATGACAAAATGTTGTTTCCGCTACGTATTCTTCTCAGGTGTCCATTACAACAAAATAAAAAAAATAAACATTTAATTCGAACTGATGAGAACGATTTAGATAAAGAAAGTCAAGAGCCACTGTCTATCTTTGCGTAACGTGTAAGCATCCCTGGTAACGATCTGAGCTGCGGATTGAAAGAGTTGGGGTGCAATGCTTGATAGGGAGAGGGGTTTATTATTTGTTTTCGTTACGTTGTATCGTCTGTGTCGACCGCTTTACCAATGTCTTACGACAGAAATTATACAATGGGTCTCAGTTACCGTAATTATTGAGTATGGGGCACTAGTAATATAGCGAGTAGATGCACTTCACGTTGGATTGCATGAACGATACACAGTGTTCGAATCCGGTATTACATGAAACATCTTAATATGGACACCTCAAATAGAGTTGTCTTCTTTTTGTTAGAATTTATTAACAAAATAATACTAAGGGAAATTGTCACGAACACGTATACTGGCAATCAGAATCTCCTTGGATATGTTGTTGCTTCATTTCAGGGACTAGAACATCGCGGTCATTTAGCTCCGTGTACTTGGGTGTGTGTAGTTGTCCTCTGATAACCTGTGTTTTAGTGGTGTTTGTATTAATGTGCGTCAGCGTTCAAGGTGAGGATTGGGAAGGTGGCAAGTGAGAAACCATACTGGCATTAGCCTGGAGCAGAAGTGGGGAGCCAAACAAAACCACTTCCAGGGGGGAAAATGAGGGAATCTAACCCACCTCTTCTCAGTTTGGCCCCACAAGGCATAGTGTACCTCGTTCCACCTCTCAGAGCAGCATTAAATTCCTTATCAGGGCAGGAGAGATTATTGGGAAATTGCTCTTCACAACACTTGTGGAGTCGTAGGATTTAACCCGCAGATACAACCGATTGGACACGATCTCGAATACCCCTCGCACGCCAAAACAAAGCCCCAAGAATCAAACCTCTGTCCAATGCTTTCCCCCAGCCCCTTTATACAATACACTCAACCCCGCCTACCCCAATGTATTTGAAAACATTGTAAACATCAACACAAACGCCGCATACCCCTCGAGAAGAAATCACACACCCCCTACGTCCAAAACACCGGTGGAATAGCGCCTGGCCTGAAGTACGTTCAGTAGGATCCCGGATATAGCTCCCCCTAGCCCCTTCATGCTCAAAGCACACCCGGATGAGAAACAAGAACAGCCCCTTAAATACCATTCACAACCCCCCTCACGCACAATTAGCGTACATACGGCGACATACAACACTAGTCAGTGATTCAACAATGAATAAAGAGCACCGGAGTCATACTAGACAAACAGAGAAATCCAACACAACTTGCAACCCCCTACAATCTCTCATGCCCTTATACGCGGCAAACACACACACAATCCAGCCACACACATGACAGGCAAACGACCCCTTCACATTAAACACACTCAATATACGTTGCATTTCATCCCAATGCCCAGACACGAACACGAACGACAGCAAACCCATAACATTACGGCAAATCACATACACACGAGAGAAGAACAAATAATCTTTGAGACGGAGATACTCTCTCTGTATTACTGACCTATCATAATTTCTCATATTCTCCCACAGAGCATTCCATTATACTGGTTGGCTTTGCTTTTTGGAAAAGGAAATAACCTGTATTCGTCTCATGCTCTCTTAGGATATTATTGATGTCCCTGGGAAGGGCCGTTAGGGCACCCAGAGGAGAGTGTGAAAGGATTGGTAAAAACCGATAAACCTCTCGTTTCCTCTTTGGAGCTACCTTATTGTGTAATGTCTTGGGCTGGGCAGCCTTCTTGGAGGGAGACTTCTTGGGCTTAGGGGCAGGTGCAGTACGCTTCTTCTCGGCGGATTTCTTGAAGATATCCTTCTTGGCGGCTGGTTTCGCCCGGGATTTCTGGGCCTTGGGAAGGCGTTTCTCCTTATGGGCAACAGACCGCTTGGCGGGCGCCGCATTGGACATTTCGTGCTTGGCTGACGAGGCGAGCTTGATGGAGCCAGAATCTCCCTTTCCCTTGGTCTGCAGCCTTCAGGTACTTCTTTAAGAAAGGGGCGAGCTTTGCACAGTCCACCTTGTAGTACGCCGAGACGTATTTCTTGATGGCCTGTAGAGACGACGCACCACGTTCCTTGAGAATCTTCATGACACTGCCCACCATCTCGGCGGTTTTTCGGATGAACGGGCTTAGTGCAGTGCTTCTTGGAGGCAGAGGCTTTGCTCTTCACGCGAGGCCTGGGCCTGGGCCAGAGCCGAGGCGGGAGCTGAGGCTGCTGATGCTGTGTAGGCCGCGGTGAGCGAACGAGTTTGCGTACTGCTGTCAGTAAACTAAAGTATAGACTGAGCGGCAGATCGAACCGCGCAGGGAACCGCCATGGCCGGCTGTCGGGTGGCCTGAGTGACGGTAAGTTGGGGACGTGCTTCCTAGCCCCTTTAAGGTGTTCCATATGATCCTCTGAGACAACTATGCATCCTAATCGGGATAGGAAGTGATAGCCCAAGGTTTGGCACTTTCCCTTACCCGAGAGAAAAGCTTCACTCTTAGTTTCTGCCGTCCTGGCTGAGGTGCGTTTGATGGGTAGCATTTCAACGGTCACCTCTCCTTATAGTAAATATTGGATTCCATGTTAAGTTAAATTGCCTATAATCCCCAAAACTCGACTGATTCAGCAAGAGAGTAGCAGCCTCGAAGCCTGCAAATTAGATGCAGCTGTCACAATCAACATACAAGTACATCGTAAAGACCTAACCAAGAAAGAAAAAATCAGATCTTGCTTTCAGTTATCAGAACATATGGGAAGGATGTAACACGGCCTGTGCCTCTTCCTCACTTTAGTATGTCCAATTCTAAGCGACTTGGAAATAAATTAGAGCATCTTTCAACTCACCATAGTAGGGTAGGCTAGATCAAAGGTCCATATAAAGAAAGTCTCGTAGGAAGAATTCATACAAAGCGAAAGGTTAATTTTTGCCAAGCAAGGCGATAGAAATCGACATAGGTATCTTAGACACGGACCGCATTGTAGTACAGAATATTATTAAACATTCCTCTGATGGCGGACGCAGCTCTTTCTTGTATATGGACCCTGAATGAGTTGCATGTGGTCTGGAGTGTCATCCCTAGGTATTTAAAGGTATTAACTTTTTTGATGTCGTTATCTCCGAGTTTTACCTCGTCATTTGTTGCTAGTTTTCCTCCTTTCCGAAATACCATGTGGACCATCTTACTGTGGTTAATTAACATTTCGTTTTCTTGCGCCCAAGTGTGGAGAGCATCCAAGGTGTCTTGTAGTTCCGATATGTCAGATGAACCCAGGGCCATATCATCTGCGTACATATATAATGACACTGTTTTGGTGTTTTCAATTATTTTAGTGATATCTGCTGTGGCGATGTTGAACAGTATAGGGCTCATTGGGTCCCCCTGTAGTACGCCGTTTGTTTGCGTGATTTCCTTCCAAGTTGCCTCTCCGTCTTGTATTACGACTTTGTTGTGGGTCAGTATGTTTCTTATTGCTATTGTGATCTCATTCTTTCTGCCAAGGTCTTCGAGTTTGTTTAGAAGTCTTGTTCTTTCCAGTAGATCGAAGGCTTTGGTGTAGTCAATAAATACAGTGTGGAATTTGCCTTTGGGTATTCTTAGGGCTTGGTAGATGTCGTTCATTAGATTTCCTATGGCCTGTATGGTGGATCTTCCTTTTCTGAAGCCGAATTGTTGTTCGGGTATTTTCGGGTCTATTGTTGGTTAGTAGTTTTGTATAGATTTTGAAGATGTTGTTTTCTAAAGCTATACCTCTATATGCGTTTGGATCAGTTGTTTCTCCTTTTCCTTTGTAGAGTACTTTGATAGTAGATTTTCGCCACTCGTCAGGTATCTCACCTGAGGCCAGGCACTTGTGAATAGGTCTGTCCATATCTCTGCAAGAATTTCTGTCGAAGTTTTCAGTATTTCGTTGCATATTCCGTCGGGTCCTGCTGCCTTCCTATCTTTAGATTCTTTTATTGCTGTTGATAACGTTGATTGGACTAAATTGTTTGACATTTTGAAATCTATTGGAATCGAGTACAGGGATAGGAGGGTGATCTACACTCTATACAGAAACCAGACAGCGGTCATTCGAGCTGAAGGACAAGAGAGAGAAGCTGATATTCAGAAAGGTGTTAGGCAAGGCTGCAACTTATCACCCATACTTTTCAATCTTTACATTGAACAAGCAATGAAGGAAATTAGAGAAAAATTTAAAGTGGGAGTGAAGATTCAAGGAGAAATAATTTCAACTCGGAGATTTGCTGATGACATCGTCATCTTGGCCGACAAGCCTGAGGATTTGAATGAGTTTTTGAATGGTATGAACTCCGTCTTACGGAAAGAATACATGATGAAAATTAATAATTGTAAAACAAAAATACTAGAATGCAGCCGAAATAAATCAGAAACCTCTATGGACATCAAATTGGCAGGTGAAAAGCTGAAGGAAGTAGGAGACTTCTGTTACTTAGGAAGAAAAATAACCAGTGATGGACGAAGCAAAGAGGATATAAAAAGTAGGTTGCTCAGGCAAGGAAAGCATTTCTACAAAAAAAGGAATCTGTTGACATCGAATATAGATTTAGGTATTAGGAAGTCATTTTTGAAAGCCTTTATCTGGAGCGTGGCGCTCTATGGAAGTGAAACTTGGACTATTGGTGCAGCAGAAAAGAGGAGAATTGAAGCATTTGAAATGTGGTGTTACAGGAGAATGATGAAGATCAGATGGGTAGATAGGGTTACAAACGAAGAGGTATTAAGACGAGTGGGAGAGGAGAGATGTTTCTGGCGACTGCTAATGAAGAGAAGAGATAGGTTAGTAGGACACATACTAAGACACGCAGGAATAGCAAGCTTAGTTATGGAAGGAAGGGTCGAGGACAAGAACTGTAGGGGTAGACCAAGGTTAGAATATGTTAAACAGATTGCCTCGGATGTAGGGTGTAGTAGCTATGTAGAGATGAAACGATTAGCTCAGGACAGGGAGGCATGGAGAGCTGCATCAAACCAGTCAAAAGACTGAAGACTCAAACACATTGCTGTTTTTACTTCGGTTATTGTGAATAATGTGATCTCTTTACTGTCTCTTGGAGCGCCTGTTTCATGAGATGTGTTTCCTTCGGTTTTATTCAGGATCCTTGAAAAATGTTCCTCCCATGTTTCCATTTGAACTTCTCCAGATGTTCTGTTGTATCTTCTTTTTAGAGCGGTAAATGGATCTTCTTGTGCTTCTTCTGCTTCTTGTAGGGCTTGCATTTCGATGAAATTCGCTTGTTTGTCTTTTGGTAGTTGTTTGTAGGATTTTCTCCTTTTGGAGTATTCTTCTAATAGGTCTTTTGAGAGAGAGGTTTTCGCTTGGTGTAGTGCCTCTAGCGTGGTTTTTCTTTGCTGGTAACATTCTGTGTCAAACCATGGTTTCCCCTTTCGTTGTTTGTTTGGTATTGTTGCTGCGGCTTCTTGTATTGTGGACATAGCGAGGTTGATGTTATTACCTTGTAGGTATTGTCCTGTCAGTTTCAGCGCTCGTGTGTTGCTCGCTAGCACATCTGTGTCCAGTTTTCTGAGGGGCTTGTGCATATTCGGCATTGTTGGTCTGTGTCCCGTGGTTAATATGAGGCTTGTGAGGATTGGGACGTGTTTGGTCAGTGGGGTTGAAGACGTCTTCCAGATTCCTTGTTGCATTGTGACGCAGATATCCTTTCCTCGGTAAAAGACCAGGTCGATCGTGCTAGCTCCGTCGTGCGCGATGTAAGTTATTTCACTCGGATTGTTGATCAGGTTGTATCATTCTCTTTGTAGTATGTCAAGGAATGTTGTTGTTTTGTGTTTGGTTTATCTGTTCTGCAGTTAAAGTCGTCTGCAACTATTACATTTTTTCTGTCTTCGTTTGTGCTATTGCAGATGTTATCTGTTCCACTGTGTCATCAGAGGATGGTCCATAGGTGATGTACATGCCTATTATGGTTAGTTTGTTTGTTTTCACAATGACTTTGTTGTCGTCCTTTATTGTCTCTTTGATCCTTCCTATGGTGGTTTTTATCATGATGGAGACACCTCCCTCTGGCCTACCTCTGTCTTTTGATTTGGCATAGGCGTATATTGATTTATATCCTTGTAGTTCAAAAGATCCTGTCAGGAAGGTTTCTGTAGTTATTATCACGTCTTTGCCTATCCATATTTCTTCAGGTGCTGAGCTGAAGGTACCCTTTAGTCCTTCTACGTTCCACAGTAACAGATTCAGTGGTGTGTTGGTTTCTGTTTGGTGTCCATCCTTGGTAGTTGGTGTGTTTATTTCCTGCCTTTTCAGTTCTTCCGTGTTTTGTGGTTTCGTCCTGTCTGATTCTTGCACCTTCAGGCCTGTCTCTCCGAAAAATATATTTCTTTACTAGTACTCCCGCCGGCCAGGCTTCTACTATGTAGACGCTCTCTAGTGATTCGAAGGGAATTCCTAGTTTAAATGCCTTTAGTCGTCCCCTGATCTCTAACTCTTCGCATTCAATGTCTCCCTTAACTCCTTTGTTCTGTATGAAATCCTTTAATTTCTGCGCTGTGGTGGATTCGTAGAGCCTACCTATGTAGAGCCAAGACATGCGTGAGCCCGCTTTCAGTTCAGTGGATTGAGTCATATTTCCGATGATTTGTAGTCTTTGACGTCCTCTCCATCCAGCTTCCGTTGAGATGTCGTTTAAGGCTGTGTTGTTTGTTTGCAGTTCTAGTTCTTCTGTGTTGGAATTTTCTTGTCTGACTTTCTGTTTTTCAGCGATATTCTGTCCATATTGGTTTCGTTTCCTCAGTCGTCCCCTCCCTATTACTGTGCTCCATGCCTGTGCTGGTTCTGTAGCCTCGTTGGGGTGATCTAGATCGTGTTGTATCTGTGGTCTTGTTCGGCTTTGTTGTAGGTTTCCTTGTTCTTGTAGGGGATTTTTGTCTTCTGTTGCTTCCTCAGTTTCCACTTTGTTTGTATTATCAGGTTGTGTGTTGTTGGAGTTTTCGTGATTAGCTTTCTTTCTGCCACTCCGTTCGTGCGCTATTGTCCCTTGTGGTTCACACTGAACATTATATAGAGTATTCTGACTATTTTGTGTGTTGTCTGTCGCTTCTTTGGGATTTCGTGTTGCGGCATTTGTGATGGTTGTCTGAACTCGATTTAAGCTTTGGATAATTTTCTCCTCTATTATTACTTCTAGCTTATGTGAAATAAAATTCGTAATGTAATACATTTTTCTTTTGATGCCCGCTATGTCATCTATTTCTGCGGTTGTGCTCTGGTGTTGCGCAGGTAACGTCATCTGCAGTGAGATAGTTGGCTCTTGTAAGTTAGGCTTAAGACCGACAGATGTCGGTGAGCGTTGTCTGTCTCTAGTTTGTTGCTTCATGATGTCAGCAAATGGTTCTACTTGTACCGCATGGGGGTTGTCTTCTTCTTGCATGACGGCTGTTTGAATGTCCTTAACCTCGTTACGAGGATTCTCATTGACATGCGGTGGTTCTTGCGTATTATGGATTTGACCGCCAGATGTCAGCAAACGTTGTCTCTCACTAGTGTGTTGCTGAATGGGGTCATCAGAGTGCGCTAGTTGTACCGCAAGGGAATAGTCTTCTCCATGCTTGTCCGCTGGTTGGATTTCTCTAACCTCATTACGAGAAATTCCATTGACATGCACAATCTCATTTCCAATATTCTTATTGTAAAGAGCGGTTTTCATTTCTAAGAAACTTGTCTTAATGACACTTACCACTTGTAGTATGTCTTCTTTTACCTCTTTTTATATAACCTCCTACTTCCGCGATATTCTGTAAGATTTTTAGAGCACATTCGACTCGCACATCAATCTCGTCCGCCATGTTTCTCTTAAATATTTATTAAGAACCAAAACACTAATAGGTCATTCGCTTTTTAGTATCTCGCTAACAAATAATCGGATTTAAACATATAGGGTGTCGTAGGACTCGTGGTGAACTCCCCTTTCCTATGGACGAGGTATGACCACCCCAAAATAAAATCCACCCTTACCCAGGGGTAAATAATAATTTTTTGTATGTTTGCACACCGCCGGCTTTTGTCAAAAGGGCCTAACTACACTTTTGTTAATATTTTCCATAAATATCGATTTTTGTAAGAAGTGTGCTTTTTGCAAATACTGTTGCTGTATCATGCTATAATATGAGTTGTCGTCTAAAACCTTAAAACTATCATCATCATCATCATCATATAGGCCTCATAAATTAGCAGTGACGAATTGCATTCTTATTTCATGAATAGGCCTATCAATTTTTGTAGGAAGTGTGTATTGAACGTTAATTCCATTACAGTTTTTCTTCTATCATTTCGCATGGATTTCAGAAAGAGTAAATGAATGGATTGCGTAGGCCCTAATCTAAATCATGAAACCGGCGAGTGTTACGGCATCTAAAACCTTAGAACTATTAAACATTAATTATTATTACAGATTTTTCTTCTATCTTCTATCATTTCCCATGGTTTTCAGAATTAGTAAATCAATGGATTGGGTACACAAATCGTATAATTTCATAAATATAGAATAACCGGTGTTATGATGATCCAATTTTCAGTGTTTGCCTTCTTAAGTTAGGGAACGTTCAGCTTGCAATTCTGACTGAAAGTTAATGTATCGAATAACCGGGGAGTGTTGCGGTTAAACTGTTAATCAATGGTTCAACACACAAATGGCATTAACAGTGACGAATTGCATTCTAATTTCATAAATATCAAAGAAAGTAACAAGCCACGCCGATCCTTGCACATAGCAACAAGGAAGCCTCACTGTAAGCGGGGCGTGAAGAAGTTTTACAACGAGGGCCGTCCTGATAAGGAGAAAGAGGCTCCTCAGCCAACAAGATAACGCAGGAAATCTTGACCAAGATGCTTTCTGCCCGGAGTGCACCCAGAAGCAACAAAAAGGAATTCTTCCCGATATGTCAGAGGCAATGCACTAATGAGGACAGCACAATCGAATGCGATAGGTGCAGAGAAAAGACCCACGAGAACTGTACTGGCCTCATTGGTCAGGAAGTCAAAGACCTTGAAAGAAAGAACAGGAAAATGGTATGGATGTGCGAAATATGTAAACCTGAGGCACTGTGCATGAATAAATATTGTAGGGTGGTAATAGCCGCCCTTGCCGAAAAGGTCGAGGACCTAACACAATACATCAAAACCTGACTTCAGGAAAACATAGAAATTCAGATCAAGGAAGCAGTATACAATGCTCACAGAAATATACCAGCCACAGTCCGCTCTCATGCTGACGCTCCACTCAAGATAGCCAAAGCACCCCTGTAGGTAACGTGCAAAGGAGTTTAGCGCTGAGCGCCTCACACAGGAACGGGAAAGCTGCCCTGCAGGCAGTGTGTGAAAGAGTTAAACACTGATCATTGCACTTAGGAACAAGGGAGCATCACTGTAAGCGTGGCGTGAAGAAGTTTTCCAACGAGGGCTGTCCTGATAATTATGATAAGGGAGAAAGAGGATCCTCAGCCAACAAGATAAAGCAGGAAATATTCACCAAGATGCTTTCATAAATATCGAATAACTGGTGAGAGTTATGATGATCGAATTTTCAGTGATTGCCTTCTGAAGTTAGAGAACGTAGAGCTTGGAATTCTAACTGAAATGTAAATAGTGTTCTATAACCATTTGGTTAAAATAAAACCATAACCTATCTAATTAAGTCACTCATTATAAACCTATTGGGGAAAGTATGCACAGGTCCTCTAGTTGTTATATCTATCTAGATGTCATAGATACTCTCATTGCTTCTTAACGTTGTTCCATCGTTGCTATCACAACCCTGCCTTGATATATCCCAAACGCGTAATAGTTTAATTCATCATCACACACATACTTAAAAAGTCATAAACCAATTCCACTTCATAATTGTCTGTAGCCATCATAATGTTCATACACAATAAAGTCACAATGTTCATACTATATCACTGTACTTACTTCGTGCTGCAGCGTGGACTTGCCTATGTTGGAGTCGCACTGCACTAAAATGATATTCTCCGCTCGGAGTTGAGTAACTTTGTCAGACAACACAAAGTATCAACTATCTCTGAAAATACTCGATGGATTGTAATGAATCTGCATGTGGTGAAGCCTTATCACTGGATAAGTAAAATGAATACTCTTTTATCTCGACAAATTCGAACACTTGTTCGCTATTAAGGAAAATATCCACCGCTCAACTTCACTTAGTTCGATGCGCGGCTCTCGAAACTATTGGCCGGTAACACCGCTGCCTCTTGTGTCACGTTGAACCTCACTCTGTATCACGTCTACGGGAATGAACTACCTCCGGACTATACGTCTTGTCGCTATGAAGTCAGTCGAGTGAAGAACACTCCTGGCTATCGTTCCCCCCTCAACTCCTCTGAAGTTCGCCATTATTAGTCCCGCGCCGTTAGTGACGCGTACTTTTAATAATGCTTATTTCGGTGAAATTATTCCGTTTAACGTCATTCAAAGTAGTTATAATCTCTTCTTTTAATTTTCTTAATGTTTTCACTGGAGTAAAATTGTTACATAGGGCTTAAATGGCATAGTTAATCACATTAACTAGGTAAAAATCCATGTCTGCTTCCATAAACCCTCCTCTCATTGGCTGAAAGCATATATCCAATGATATATTTTATAACAATTAACTGGTAATATTTCGCGCTGTTTCCTTGTTGCTATGCACTTTCCAATGATCTAGAATATCCTGGGGCGTCTCTGATCACATGATGGGTTTCTCCCATAGCTTGCGTTCGCTAACAAATCTCACCTTGAGCCAACTTCCAAGGTTTATATTCCAATGTTTAACTGTATCATGGGCTAGGATAATAACATAATTTTCATCACAAATTATCCAAATTTCGGGCGTAGTACCCAAAACTTGAACCGATTGTATGGCAAACCAGATTATCATTTGGTGCGATGCACTTTTAAGTTTTGATGTTGTGGATAGAGTTTCTCTTTTAAATATGTCACTGACTAACATGGTGAACTATTTCTGGGTTGAGAATTTGCATAGATTCAGAGCTAATTCAATCCCTAACATTGATGCAATTGCTTGAGGTTGAGAGTCTCATGATATGAGTAGAATTGACCCATTATACAGTTAGACACAAAGTTACAAAATGCCCACGATGTCAAGATATTGACTTTGACTGGGTATAGATGAAACAAATAGTTCCGTGATGAACTATACTGCCTATTTTCATATATATTATTTATGTTAATTGTTTCTATCAATACAAAAAATATCAGTTCGATTGCTGCAATGGATTCGTAGATATTGAGAATCATCTAAATATTTCGGATGGTCGTCATGTTGGATTTATATTTATGTAGGTCCTAGAGTTATAAAATATTAATTGAAGATTATTGTGTAGGTGTAGTATTCAAACTTCTATAGCTTGAATAGGACACAAGAAATAGAATCGAGATTTTTAAAATTTGCACAGTTGCCATCTTGTGGTTATGAAAACAATTGAAATAAATTAGATGCCAGTGGATTTAAGTTTTTATACGCATTTTCCGTTCCAAGTTTTACTGCGCTCGGATGGTGAAATCGAGAGAAAAGTCTATTATAATGTTTCAACTTCGCTTAGGAACCATGTTTGTTTTGGACTTCACAAATATTTGAAAGATACATACTCGTAGTTACATTTTCGATTGGTGAGACGTAAAATAATTTGAAGGGCACGGTTGGGGTCGGGTGAAATGGTACTATGACCTCACCGAGTTTCCTTGAAATCGCGCCATCAATTTGTAAGTTTTTAGGGGGAAACACATACCCACACACACGGACAAAAGGTGATCTCATAAGCCCAATTTTTCATCAATGAAAATAGGCTAAAGATAGTAATTCCCCCGTTGCGCCTAGCCAGTAGTTGTACTTTTACACTTAGCATAGATTCTCTCGGTGGTGGAATTGATGTTTTAAATTTAAAAAATGATACCCTGCCAGCAAGATAAAAAAATATATAGCAGATTTTATTACTTGCAAATATTAAGGGAGCTGTTTAACTTCTCTATGCATGTTGGTTGGCTGACTCGCGGTCAATGCAAGTCAGATTTCCGAAGTGAAATGCCATGTCCTGTTGTTCGGATTCCACGTAAAAAGGAGGTCCCGGTGGCTCATTATCGCATGATTAGCGGTCACGTAAGACTAAAAGCTTCCTTTAACTGGCGGTGCTGATAGAGCAATTATCACCACATGGGTTTCAAAAAATGTCGGACGAGTGACGGAAGTCCCTTGTAGATAGACCGAACGAGTCTCTTGGCTCCCCTTAGAAGAGTAGTGGAAGGAGTGGGAGAGTAGGAGGACATAAGGGTCACAAACGTAGAAAGTATAAATCATTCAAGCACACATATCTATTTTCTTGAGGCATAGTTCAAATAATGTAGAAGTGTGTAGGTTGCCATCTATAGAGGACGAGTCGAACTTCCAAGCATCATAAGTGGTCGGTGACAACGAATTCTCACGGTGACCGCTGGAGATGGGAGAGTTCAGCTAAGTGCCGCGTGGGGGCTCACTAAGGCGAAGCTGGAAGATTTTGTTGAAACAAGGGTCATGAATCTTGTGCACTAAAACACACTAAACACAGGCATGAGCAAAAGCACAAGGAGAGAGGGAATATACACAGAAATTTCTTTTGGTAGTTTTCACGGAATAAAAAGATAAGAGAGAGCGAAAATCTAGAAATCCCAATACGGGTACAAACTACGAAAGGTGTACATTCAAGGAATATACCAACATCGATTGTCAGATGAAGCGCTAAAGGAAGTTGGTGCCTCCTGGTACTTAAGAAGCAATATGGCCCAAGCTATAGAGATACCTAAAAGATGGGTTGACATATGGTAACATCATATATCGATGCAGCTAGTGAGAAGTCATGGTCTGGAGCGTGGTCCTATAAGAATGTTAATTCCTTCTGCTGGAAAGGGAAAATAGGAGCATTTGAATGTGATGTTATTGGAGAATGTTGGAATTTGGGTGGCTAGATGGAGTAAAAAATGAGGGGTAATGAGATGAATGCGGTTAGATGATTCAGGTGAATGGTAATGGAAGGAAGAGATTAGTAGGACTCATATTTAGGCACCAGGAATAGCAAATTTTCAGTAGTAACGGAATCAAGAATAAAGGACCTGAACTATAGGCCATAAGCAAGGTTAGAATATGTAAAATATATTTCTTCGGTTGTAGGGTTATGTGGCAATGTAAAGACGAATTATTTATGTTAACGATGGGAGAAATGCAGTGCAGCATTGCACTCAAACATCAACGACAACAAAAACAAAAAATACGACAACAGTAAAGTATTCTTTTCACTTAGCATTTTAGCCGCTTTGGGAGAGATGAGCTCTATTTTGCGCAAGAAGAGACGCTAGTACATAAATTTGCTCATCGGTGATCCATAGGTGAAGGTCAACAGATATGCGAAGGGTGCAAATATAAAAACCTTGTCCTTTATTGCAACTGGATGCAGAACTCTAACGTTTGGTTCGGAAGAATGTGGTGGCTAAGAAACAATCCCTACTCACTCGTGCTCTCTAAGCTATGACACTATATTTTCTGTCAAATATGAATTCAATTACAAAACATTCTGACTGTATGAAGTGCATATTATTGAGCAATGAAAACGGAATCAGATCCCGATAATTCGTAAAGACTTAGTTCCGGGTAGTGATATTAATGAAAGTTGCCCCAATAATAATTTCACTACTCTTATCTCTATACCTTGGAATTATTTCACTTCCTATAATAATGTACCATACTTCATCTGTTATTATTAACTATTTCAGGTTGATAAGCCCTGATACGTTGAATCCGGCTGCAATGAAGAGATATGATGTTGGTAATAGTGGAAGACGATATACTAACACTGCCTCTACAGAAGAATGTTGTATAAAGCAAAATTTGAAAAAAATATTTGTGTAGTGTATGCGAAGCTAAAATTACTCGGAGAGGAGGTTTGACTAGACACATGGCAATCCATGGTGGTAACAAGCCGCATTCATGTACCGTATGCGAAGCCAAATTTACTCGGAGAGATTCTTTGAATCATCACAAGCTAATCCATAGCGACAACAAACCACATTCATGTACCATATGCGATGGTAAATTTACTGTGAGAGGAACTTTGAATCAACACATGCTAATCCATAGCAGCGACAGGCCGAATTCATGTAGCGTATGCGAAGCCAACTTTACGCGGAGAGGTGACTTGAATCGACACATGCTAATCCATAGCGGCGACAAGCCGCATTCATGTAGCGTATGCCAAGCCAAATTTACTAACCTAGGTAACAGGAATCAGCATATGCTACTCCATAGCGGCGACAAGCCGCATACATGTAGCGTATGCGAAGCTAAATTTACTTGGATGGGAACTTTGGATCAACACATGCTAATCCATAGTGGTAACAAGCCTTATTCCTGTACCGTATGCGAAGCCAAATTTTCTTTAAGAGGATATTTGAATAAACACATGCTAATTCATAGCGGCAGAAAGCCATATTCATGTGCCATATGCGAAGCTAAATTTCGTCAGAAAGGAAGTTTGAAGTCACACATCGTTGTCCATACAGGAGAGACACCATATTCCTGTAATCTGTGCGATGGTAAATTTACCCGAGGACGGTATTTGAAGAATCACTTGCTAAGCCACAGCCACGAGAAGCTTCACTAAAGTACCAATTGCGAATAAGTTACTCTCAAAACAAGATTTAGGAACAAACATCCAAAACATTAAAGGACGAAAAAAAATCTCATGTGGTAAATGCGAAGTGCTCATCATGCTCACAGGGGACATTTGAAGACACATTTTCTAATAATAAGCATATTCAGTAACAAATGATATCTGAACCTACACATATTTACTCATGATGTTGTTGTTTCCTACTTACCCAAATTCCTCTGTACATTAGCCGTTTTCAGAATCAATTCTCTTTACTACCTCTTCAATTGTTACTCTACCTATCCATAAGTTATTCATCATTCTCCTTAACACCACACTTCTGGAACATCTTTCTCGTATTTTCTGCTGCGGAGACAGTCCGAGTTTCAATTCGTGAAATTGCCACAAGCCAGATATTTCAAAACTGATTCTTTAAAACACAAATCTATATTTAATATCAACGCCTTTATTTTATGTGTAATTGTCTTCCTGGCCCGAGCGAACCTACTTTTCATATCTTAATTCTACAAGATGTTCTTTCTAATTTTCTTCATTGTTTGTTCAATGTTTAGGTTGAAAATTATGGGTAATAAGCTGCAGCCTTGCTTTACACCTTTATGAATACCAGATGCTCTCTTATTTTCTTCAGCTTGTATAACTGACGAATGACGGCAGTCCCTTGTAGATAGAACGAGCGAGTCTGCTGCCTGCCCTTACAGGAGTGACAAGCAAGAATGCTTTTGACTAACGAGACGATCAAGGGGCAGAATGGAGGGAGAAACAAGTAGGACATAAAGGTCGCAAACGGAGAAAAACATAAATCTTTAAGGCACATACATTTATTTTCTTGATATTGACTCCTAATAATGTTGATGTGTGTAGATTACCATCTGTAGAGGACGAGTCGAACTTCGAAGCATCATAATTAGTCGGTGACAACGAGTTCTCACGTTGACCGCAGGAGATGAGCGAGTTAAGCGAAGTACCGTGTGATGGCACACTAAGGAGTAGCTTGATGATTTTGTTGAAAGAGTGGTAACGAATCTCGTTCGCTAAATCGCACTAAAGACAGGCATGAGCAAAATCACAAGGGGAGATTTAAACACACAGAAATATCTGTTGGTTGTTTTCACGGATTAAAAAGATAAGAGAGAGCGAAAAACTAGAGAAAACCCAATATGGGTACAAACTACGTAATGCGTGTATTCAAGGAATATACCATCACCGATTTTCAGGTGAAGCGCTAAGGGAAGTTGATGAATCCTGGTACTTAGGAAGAAGTATGGACCAAGCGAAAGAGATGCATAAAAGATGGGTTGACATACGCTATCACCATATATAGATGGAGCTAGTGGGAAGTCATTTTTGAAGCCATGGTCTGGAACGTTGTGCTGTGTGTACGTGGAACTTGGTTTGTTCCTTTTGCAGGAAAGGGAAAATAGAAGCACTTGAATGTGGTCTTTTTGGAGAATCTTGGAGATGAGGCGGCAAGATAGAGTAGCAAATGAAGGGTAATGAGATGAAAGGATGTCAGAGGATTCTGGCGAGTGGTAATGAAAGAAAGAGTTTGATAGGGCACATATTTAGGCACCAGGAATAGCAGCAAATATTCAGTAGTTATGGATGCAAGAGAAAAGGACTTGAACCATAGGCGTTAAGGACGGTGAGAACATGTAAAATAGATAGCTTCGGTTGTAGGGATTAGTGGCTATGTAAAGACGAATTATCTTATAAATGGGAAGAATGGAGTGTAGCATTGAAACTCAACGAAAATAAACACAAACTACGACAACAGTTATGTATGTTTTTTCACTCTGTATTTTTGCCCCTTCGCGAAAGCTCAGAGACGCTATTACATAAATATTCTCATCGGTGATCCATAGACGAAAGTCAGCAAGGATGCGAAGGGTGCAAACTTAAACACCTTGTTCAGGATTGCTTCTTGTGGGGGCAGTGTGTTGCCAATCCACATGTTAGTGGCGCTGAATTAGGGACTAGACATCAGCTAACCCTGCCAGCGGCTATATGGTCAACTATCCAACCGCTCTGCCCTATCTGGTAGACAATCTGATTTTGTTGTCCTTGATTTTTCTTTTGTTGTTATGTAGGTATTATTCTGAGAGTTTTATGTCGTCGTCGTTCTGGCTCTTGGTCAGATTAGATTAATAAAATGGTTAATACAACTCAGCATTCGTGAAATGATTCAGTCCTTATAAGATTCACAGTTCAATTGCATTGTTATCATTCAATATTTTGGTCCTCCGGGCCGGTTGCATAGGGTATTTTAATTAATTATTTGAAGCTCATATGCAAAACGACCGAGAGTGATGTCGCTCGTACCGTTCTCTGTCAATCTGTGTGATGTGTTATTCTGTATTTTTATCATCTTCCACAATCTCGTGACCCGCTAGCAGCCTGCTGCACCAACCAGATCATCTCTCCACCAACGGACGTGTAGCACCTCAATTACAGCAGTAAGCTCCTGTCTTAATTTATATTTATTAGCAATCAATCCTAGTGTACGGAAAACGCTAACAACGAACCGAGATATCACTAATTCCAAAGTCACCAACATCCAAAAATATAAAGATTTTCTAACGGATGACATTGATGTATTTGATATTAAATTCAGACGCGAAGCTTTGCAGCAGGCCTGGGACAGTTACAATATTATTCAGGATGAACTTGAAGTAGAAGACGATACCCAAAATCACGCAGCTAATAGGGAATTATTTTCAGATAACTTTTACGAGCTATACAAAAAACTGACGAAATTAATTTAAACTAGTGACAAAGTTGAAAATGAATCACATGTACGTCTAAATCCTCCTTCTAACACTCCAACGTCTACCTGAAAATTAAGATTGCCTACGATAAAGCTACCTTCATTAAGTAATAATGTTATAGATTTGTGGCTTTTGCATGACACATTTCAGTCTTTAATCGTTCGCAATGAATTGTTAGATGATATTTAGAGATATTGTTACCTTCTAGCTTCTGTATCAGGTGTGGCACACACATTAATTGCCAATCTACCAGTTACATCTGGGAATTACCAAGTTGCATGGCCTTTAATTTGTGAAAGGTACAATAACCCTAAACTTGTTGCAATTACACACAGCTCTGTTGGCCCCTCCAGTCGTAGCTAGAGAATGCCCGAAACTACTTCGAGAGTTACTCAGCCATTGCAAAAGCAAACTTAATGCCATTCAGGCATTATATTTAAAAATACGATTGCATGAATTAATTATTTACCAGTTATACTTTGAAGAAGTTGATTGCAATACTAGAAAGGACTGGGAACTTAGCCCTCGTTCTCAACACACATTCTTGAATGATTTTTCTGCAATTTCTAGAACAACGGTGTCAGGCTCTATAACTTCTGGGTTCCAAGATGCCCTCTAAAAGCTCAGAATTGGACACAACTAAGACTAGAATTACTAATGATACAAGACATACCAAAAATGCATGCGTTCTATCTAATACTGCCGATTACTTGTATAAATGTTATATGTTTCGTGAATCTAATTTACAACAAAGACTTAACATCGTGAAGCAAAATCATCTCTGTTTCAATTGTCTATCCATTAAACACAAGGATACCACTTGTCCATCTTAACATAGATGTCGCCAGTATGTTAGGAAACATCACACATTAATCCACATAGAAGAGTCGCAAGCAAGCTCACAGCAGACGGTTTCAGCTTATTGTTCATTTAAGCAAAAACCAGTTACTCAAATTCTGCTAGCGACAGCTCAAATCATGGTGTATAACAGCGCAGGCTATCATCATAAGTGTAGGGCACTCTTAGATTCTGGGTCACAGACGAAGTTCATAACAGAAAATCTAGTTCATCGTCTTTTTTTGAAGAAAGTTTGTTATCAGATTCCCATTTAAGGGATTAATGAAGTGACCTCCAAGGTAGATCAAAGGTGCAATTCAAATCGACTTCAACTGAGTTCCTTACCAATATTATGTTCTGTATTACACTCTATCAATGGTGCCATGCCCTCGACATCACTGCAAATCGATGACTGGAATATTCCTGACGATATTCAGCTGGCTGATCCTACATTTTGCAAGCCAGGAAGAATATATCTACGGTTGGGTGCTGAGCTATTTTTTAACCTTTTACTTCCTGATAGAATAACTAGGCCCGGAAGCTATCCCGTTCTCCAAAACACCGAATTGGGATGTATTCTATCCGGAAAGATCCAGGAGTCAAGACCCGATAATCTTATCACTCAACCACACTGTTCATTCCTACTTCGAAATGATGCGTCTTTTGATCAGCATTTACATCGCTTTTTGGGAACTAGAAGATCTTCCATTGAAACGGTTTATGTCCGATGAAGAATAATGCGAATGTAATTTCAAACAGAACACTACTAGAAACTCGAGTGGTCGTTACATGCCTGCTCAAACAATCGGAAGTACGTCAGGCTTACAAAGAACAATTAGGACACATGAAAGAAGTTGAAATTGGTACTACTCCTGAAACTATTGAAACTTCCCATTTGCCCCACCATGCAATATTTAAAGCCTCAAGTACCACTACCAAAACACGAGTTGGATCTGCACGCTATTGCAACGATACCTTGTTAGTTGGGCCCACAATCCAACAAGATTTATACTCCATTGTTCTTCGTTTTAGAATGCACTCCATCACTTTCACAGCTGACATTGCTGAAATGTATAGGCAAATACAGGTTGATCCATACGACACACGCTTACAACGGATTCTTTGGCGAACTTCACCAGATCTTCCTATCAAGATCATAGAACTATCCACAGTGACGTATGGAACCAGCAGCGCTCCTTTTCTAGCCACGTGCTCGTTACATCAACTAGCCGAAGACGGTAATGAGCACTATCCCAAGGCAGCAGATTTTCTGTGGAGGGATTTTTACGTAGATGATCTGATAACTGCAACTAGTACCACTGCAGAAGTACTGCAGTTACAGAGTGACATGATTGCACTACTTGAAAGAGGAGGATTTCCGCTTCGTATATTCTCTGCTAACCACACAGCGCTATTGGAAGTGGAGTACCGAGAGACTCAGTCTCCCATTTCGATAGGCAATGTTGAAGGTGTCAACACACTCGGCCTATCATGGAATCCATCAGCAGATCAATTCTTGATTTTCAGTTCATCTAATGACACATCTGTCTATGGTTCGGTCAACCACAGACCCATTAAGTGGATGGTCGCTTACATCGTGGCTTCTACGTTCGACCCACTCGGGTTAATTAGCCCAATTCTAATTAGGTATAAGATATTTCTGCAGGAACTGTGGCTTTCGAAGTTAGATTCGGACACTCCACTTCCCGATGAACTCATGTCGAAATGGAATAATTTGTTTCATCAACTTCGACAAATCAACCGCTTCAGCATCGATCGTATTGCAATGCCACACGACAATCCAGCCAACATACAGTTGCACGGGCTTTGTGATGCTAGCGAGAAGGCCTATGGCGCATGTCTGTATCTCCGTTCAAGAAAACAAGGGGGGATTATTTCCGGTCGACTGCTATGCTCCAAGTCATGTGTAGCCCCTGTCTAAAGATTACGCTCCCTCGTCCTGAATTGTGCGGAGCGGTGGATCAAAAAGACAGTCCCAATTCTCGGTATTCAAGCTAACTTCATTCACCTCTTCACAAATTCCAGCATTGTTCTAGTTTGGATTAATGCTTTGCCTACGCGATGGAAAACATTCGTTGCAAACAGAGTGGTTTTCATCCAGAATAATACCAGCACGGAATATTGAGGTCATGTTTCAACACATGACAATCTTGCTGACCTGATATCTCGTGGTATGTACCCAGCAACCCTTCTAGAATCTTAGATGTGGTGGAATGGACCCAACTGGCTCAACGATTTCGATGAATTCTGGTTAGAAGGCAAGCTAAGAGATATTACTATAGAACTACTTGAAATGCCGGCAGTCACAATATTGCTGTCTACATCTAATTCTGCTGATGATATTACGAAAAAATATCATCTCAAACGAAAATATTAGGCTTAGTTGCCTACTGCATTCGTTTCATTGACAATTGTCGACGATCTCACAAACGCAGGAGTGGAGAACTAACATCAAAGGAACTTGAGAAGGCATTACTGCTATGCATCAAAAGGGTTCAACAATCCAATTACCTTAAGGAGTTAGTTAGTTATTGTTGTTTTAAGGGGCGGAACTACGAGGTCATCTGCCCCTACCTGAAGGAGATCATTGCACTTGCTCAAGGTGACCTCATCGCTAAGAAGAGTAATCTTTTGAATCTCAATCCATTCCTTTACAAAGAGGAAATACCTCGAGTGGGTGGAAGGCTCCGTAATTTAGATCTGAAATTTGACAGCAAACATAAAACCTTCTTTCTGCCTGAGATTCATTTCACAAGACTGCTCATTTTCAATTAACGTATCAGACTTTTTCACGCCGAGACTCGGCTACGGTTATCTTCATTACGCTTTCGTTTTGGGATTCCAAGAGCAAGGAAAACTATCCGCGTCGTTCTTCATAAATGCCTACCTAGTTTTAAACTGAGAACACAAAGCAATCATCAGCTCATGGGGCAATTGCCTGTAAGTTGAGTTAAAATTCCTCGCCCATTCTTGTCTTCAGGAGTTGATTTCGCCGGCCCAATCAGCATATTGCAAGGCTCGTCAAGGTGTAAAGTGACTCAGAAGGTCTACAGTGCGGTTCTTGTATACTTCACCACCAAAACCGTCCATATGGAACTCGTGACCAACTTGACATCTCAAGTGTTCATAGATGCTCTTCGTAGATTCATAGCACGCCGCCGACACGTCATGAACTTACATAGCGACAATGGCACCTGATTCATTGAGGGCAAATAAGGAGCTAGGCGATCTCCGGAATCTCTTTAAGAATCAACTGTTCTTAAGACAATTAATGATTATGTTATAGCCTCTAACCTGACTAAGCATTTCATCCCTCCACAATCTCCGCATTTTGGTGGCTTGTGGGAGTCAGCTGTTAAGGCCATGAAACTCCATTTGCGTCGAGTTATGGGAAATACTAAGCTTACGTATGAAGAGATGTCAACACAGTTAAATCAAATTGAAGCATACCTTAATTCAAGGCCATTGTGAGCACTCTCCGATGACCCTAACGATCCTTCAGTATTGACACCAGGCCATTTCCTTATTGGAGCTCCTCTCATGTCATTACCGGATCCTGATGTGACTGAGCTTAATGTGAATCGTTTAAGCAGATGGCAACAGTATTCGTGATCGCGATGGTCCAATCTGCACACCTTTCAGCGGCGGATAAAGTGAACTTCCTCCTCCCCTAACTTACAGCCAGACGCTCTTGTGCTACTGATGGACGATCACCAGCCACCTATGCATTGGAAGCTGGGTATAATCAAACAAGTGTTTCCAGGAAGTGATAGCGTAGTGAGAGTTGCTGTCGTGAGTGTTAGTTCCACAGTATTGAGAAGGTAATTACACAAACTTGTTCCATTACCTTCCCCGTAACTCAGCATGTCAAATGCATAACGGTCTTGAACTAGTTCAACGGGGGGAGAATGTTCAGGATTGCTTTTTGTTTGGGCAGTGTGTTGCCAAACCACACGTCAGTGGCGCAGAATTAGGGACTAGATGTCAGCTATCCCCACCACCAGTTATATGGTGAACTAATCTGGTAGTCAATCTGATTTTGTTGTCCTTGATTTCTCTTTTGTTGTTATGTAGGTAGTATTATGAGAGTATTATGTCGTCCTGGCTCTTCGTCAGATTAGAACAATAAAATAGTTAATACAACTCTGCGAATTCGTGAAATGATTTGGTCCTAATTAGATTTAGTCCATTTGCATTATCATCAGTCAATACACCTTGTACTTTATTACATCCGGCATGTAGAAATATAACGAATTTTGGATCGGAAGAAAGTGGTGGCTTAGAAACAATCCCAACACCCTCTTGCTCACAGAGCTATGACTCCAAGATTTCCAACTAAGCACACTATAATTTCTGTTAAGTAGAAATTCATATGCAAAGCATTCAGACTGAAAAGCATATTATTATTGAGCAATGACAACGGAATCTGATCCCGACAGTTCTTTACGACTTATTTCCTGGTAGTGATATTAATTATAGTTGGTCCAATTTTAAGTTCACTACTTTGATCTGTGTACATTAACTCATCTCACTTCCTATGGGGCTACATGACCGCGTTGTCGCAGCCCCTAAACTTAAGAACCAACCATCACCTCCTATAATAAAGTACCATACTTCAAACTGTCAGTACTATTTCAGGCTGATATGTGCTGATACGTTGAATCGGTCTGCAATGAAGATATGTGATGTTGGTAATAGTGGGAGACAATATACTAACGCTGACTCTAGAGAAAATTATTCTATCAATCAAAACTTGGAATCAAGTAATTTAAACCATAGTTGTAGTTCCCGATATACTTGTGAATTATGCAAAAAAACTTTTACTGTTAAATCTTCCCTTAAGAAACATATGCTTATTCATAGTGGCGAGCGGCCATTCAAATGTAGTGCATTTTAGCCAAATTTACCCAGAAAGGTCATTTGAAGGGACACATGCTAATTCATAGTGGCCAGAAGGCACATTCATGTAGCGTCTGCAAAAAGAAGTTCGGTCGGAGAGAACATTTGAAACGACACATGGTAGTCCATAGTAGCGAGAAGGCATATTCATGTACAGTGTGCGAAGCCAAGTTTGCTCTGAGAGGACATTTGAATCGTCATATCCGAATCTATACTGTAGAGAAGCCTACCCAGAAAGAATATATGAAGGGGCACTTTTCCCTTAGCGGCGTGAACTCGCACTCTTGTAGCGGGTGCCAAGCAAAATTTTTCCAAAGAAGACATTGGAATCGCCACATGTCTATCCGTAGTGGCGAGCAGCCATACTCATGTGCCGTATGCGAAGCTAAATTTACTCTAGGAGCTGATTTGAATCGGCACATGCCCATCCATAAAGGCGAGAAGCCATACATATGCGCTGTATGCGATGCCAAATTTACTGTGAGAGCTTGTTTGGATCAGCACATCGTTATCCATAGTAATAAGAAGCCATACTCATGTAGTGTGTGCGAAGCCAAATTTTCTCAGAGTTCAGATTTGACTAATCATAAGCGAATCCATAGTGGTGAGAAACCGTATTCATGTGCCGTGTGTGAAGCCAAATTTTCTAGGAATTAGGTTTGATTAAACACATGCAAATCCATAGTAACCAGAAGCCATATTCATGTAGCGTATGCGAAGGCAAATTTGGGCAGAAAGAACATTTGAAACAGCACATGGTAATTCACAGTGGAGTGAAGGCATTTTCATGTAGCGTATGCGAAGGCAATTTTGCCCAGAAAGAACATTTGAAGCGGCACATGTTAATTCATAGTGGAATAAAGGCATTTACATGTGCCGTATGTAACACCAAATTTGCCCTAAGACAAAATTTGATAACTCACATGATGATTCATAGTGACGACAGGCCGTATTCATGTGTCGTGTGCGAAGCCAAATTCAAACAAAAATGTTATTTAAAGAAACATATGCTAATCCATTGCTGAAATAAGTCCAAAATTAACCGGAAAGAAAATTTGAACAGACACATGCATATCCATAATGGCAAGAAGCCATAATCATGTGCTGTATGCGAAGCCACAGAGTTACTTTTAATAAACACATTCAAATCCATACTGAAGACAAGCCATATTCCTGTAACGTTTGCGATGACAAGTTTACCAAGGACGACATTTGTAGAAACACATTTTAATCCAAAGCCGCGAGGAGCTTGAGTAGATTACCATTTGCGAAGTTCGAGTTACTCTCAAAGAAGTTCAATGTTTAATTTGAACATAATTATTATTATTGTAATTAAACACAATGTGTACAGAATTATTACATAACAGATATCATTAACATTCGTCCTTTGCATAGTACGAGATTGACATTGATCTTTTTGTACATTCAAATAGGTGATCCTGTGTGCAGCATTGGTAGCAGAGTTCGCTGCTGCATTGACTGTCGGCGTTGTGGTAACCTTTCCTGTTGCAGATTTTATGGTGGAAGCCGTGTATTGATCCTCGGGTGTAGAGGTGTCGTAGTTCAAAGCCGGCTGATCTCCATTCCTTCTCCTTCATGACTGGGGTGCGGTAGAATTCGGGGTCTAATTCTGTTGATTTCGGGGCTCTTTCTTACAGGAACTTGATGCATGCTTGTGTTTGAATCAGGTTGTGTTTTAATATTAGGTCTTCTATAAATGTTTTTGTTCCCACCAGATGATAAACTAATCTGGTTGGGGCGTACTTCAATACGCACAAGGTTTTCTTGCGGTATCTGGCTTTAACTCTATCCAGGTCTTTGATGTTTTTGTAGTTCAAGTGTGGCCAGATTATTTCAATTGCGTATGATGCTATTGGGGGCGATTTTCTGATTGAACAGTGAAATTGATGTTTCTAGGGAGAGGCTATGAAGTCTTTTGATTTCCATGGTGGCTTTTATTGCGGAGATTGATCTTTCCTAAACATGTCTTGTGAAGGTGAATCCGGTGGCCTGCAGACTTACCCCTAAATATTTGTATGCATTCGCTATGCCTAAAGTGTGATCCCCACATGTGAAGACATCCTTCGAGGATATTCGTCCGCCTTTGCGAAACTTCATTACTTTTGTCTTGTTCTGGTTTATTTTAAGTTTGTTTTCTTTCGTCCATTCCTCTAATCTATTGATAGCTTGCTGCATCGCTTCCCTGTGTTTGCTTAGGATCACCATGTCATCTGCATAGAGCAGTATTTTTACCCCTTCCGTTGTGATCTTTCGATCTACGTCGTTTGTGAGCATGTTGAAAAGTATCGGGCTTAGAGGGTCACCTTGTAGAACTCCGTTTGTCTGTTTTATGTTCCTTGATTCTAGCTAACCGTCACATATGCTTATTACGTCGTTGTGCAGTTTGCTTGTTATGAGGCTAAGGAAAGGGTCTTCTGGTCCTACAACTGTCCTCAGTTTTTGGATGAGAATGTTCCTGTGCACTCCATCAAAAGCTTTTTGATAATCTACAAGGGTCAAGTATGCGCTGCCTTTGGGTTGACTTAGTGCTTCACCTATGTATCCTAGTACTTTCTGTATTGCTTGGACTGTCGATCTTCCTGGTATTTGAACATAATGGGAGATAAACTGCAGCCTTGACTTTCACCTTCATGAATACCAGATGCTCTCTTATGTTCTTCATCTTATATAACTGCCGTCTTATTTCTGTATAGATAAAATATCACGCTCCTTTCCCTGTATTTTATTCCAATCCCTTTCAGTAACGGTATGTTTGACAACTTTCTCCAATCATCGATATGAAAAATCTTTTCACTGTGTCCAAATGCCATGAACGGTCTTTTATATTTATATATTCCACCATCCAAGTTCAACCAAAGACTTACTACAGTTTCCCTAGTTCCTACGTTTCTCCTCAGACAAAATTGTTCTTCACCAAACTCGCTTTTCCTCTGTCTTTCCATCTTCGTGTAAATTATTCTTGTTTGGTTTTTTAAAGCATGAGCGATCACGCTAATTGTACTATATAATTCCCATATATAAGCTTCTGTTTTCTTCGGTATATGAATGATAAAATTCACCTTAAAATCAGGGAGTACCTTACCTGTCTCATAAATCCTACATACAAACAAAATAATCGGGGCCCACTTTCAGTACTGAACCCGTTCGTCCTGGGGATGCGATGACCCATCTGCTATTACATCGCATTCCTGGATTTCCAGGACAGAGCGGAGTTAAATGAATATGAAGTCAAATAAGGAATGTGTCGGAAATTCAGTTGAAATATCACAAAAGCAGAGGGTAACACGAGATAAAGTATCTCCAGGGTCGTTACGGGTTTAAATTTAATTTAAAAAATGCAAATATAAATGGGCGCCATCAACTGAATCCCTAGCAAACCACATCCTTCCTCGTTAAGCCATAATTAAGACGAGGAAAGAAAAAGGAAAATCACATCATCAACAGATCACAACTAAAATAAGAACAAATTTATTCAACTTTGATAGTCAGACAGACATATTAAACACTCATCCTACCTAAGGGCATGGTCGAATGCCAACGTTAAATTGTCATTGTCCAGAAAATCGAACCATCTCTATTCTACTCAAAGTGTATTTAATCCACATAAAATAGGAAAAATGTCTAAAGTTCTCTTGGGTTCGCAGGATCACCGTAGCACTATGTCTTTGCGTCACTGACATTCGTGATAACTGAGACCTAACTTCTCTTTAAATTAACATCATGAATGTGGATGTAAAAATATTAATTAATCTGTCTAAACACATATATTCTAATCACATATTTAAATATCACATAATTTATGGCTTGCATGGCATCATTCAAATGCTGAATATGTTAGTAAAATGCTCCTAAACATCGAATAATTAATTTACACTATTTACACTCTCATTAATAATTGCTTGTTTGTGAATCACAGAAAATCCACTATTCATTGGTTATAATCATCATCATCAAAATTAAATATTTCTCACATTAGTTCTCATCTCAAAATTCCTTATATTCGTGTCAGAATAATTAATTCATTATCATCAAATCATTTAAATGAATATTATAATCATCAATTCTTTATGCTCTCTAACTATTCACACACTCTCCTTTCATCATCTCCTTCAGATTAAATCATCTTAAATCATCAATATAAATTGTTTAATTCATCAACTCAAGTTGCAATTCTTCAAATCATTCAAATCATATCTCTCAATTAAATTTATTTCAATCCATTCAAATGTATTAATCATCAGCTTCTTTAATTAATTACCACCTTCTAATTCAGTTATTCATCACCTACTTAATCATCTATTATTTCATTTAAATCAGCTTATTTATGCAATCTTTAATTCATCCATTTATTTAATTCATTGATCTATTCCAAAATTTAATTTATCAATTTATTTAAATTTTATTCATCGGGTTATTTAGATTTTTATTATTTCATCTAGTCATTCTGATTTTTATTTCATTAGGTCAGATAATTAATATGCTTAAATTTCAGATTATTATTTCATTAATTATTATTATCAGAAAATCTTGTATTATCAACATTATTTATTTGTTTAATTTCCTAACAAATTGTTTAATATGGGTTTATAGAACGTTGTCTTACAGTTTTATCACTTCCAAGTTATATCTCGTATTCAATTATCATGCCAAAAAATATTATTGCCTTCAAAAATTCACGTTGGATCTCACTATCCACAACTACATTATATATTCTCACTTTATCAAATATCACATTTGAATACCACAATTATTCCACAAAACTCCATAAATATTCAGCGCACAGCATGAATCTCAAAATTATGCTAGACTGGGTTCGACAACCTCATGTCTGCTTCAAAATACATTAGCAATATAGCAACTTCCACTTGGCAACTTCCACAAAATGCCTAAAACAAACTTCACTTAATCACGTTGCATGATCTACAAAAAATATAACTGGCTTCAAATTATCAACGCACACAATCTCCAATAACTGTAATTAATCTGATAACATCTAGACAACTTCTTAAACAATTATGAAAAATATTACCTTAGTAATCGTAATCAAATTCAAAATCTGCTTTCAAATAGCATAAATTCTCTTAAAATTCTCATAATTCACTTCACAGAAAAACACCAATGTGCTATAATCTCTCACATCGAAATATGCAATACTGATCTGCCTTAAAATAAATCTGACCATTAATGATTCATCTTACAAGATTCAATTACTTTAAATCCTTCTCAAAGGTATCAAACTCAATCATAAAAATTATCAAAACATCAGCTGTATCAGCTGTTAACTGAAAGTACTCTCAAAAGAGTATAGCAACAAAATATTGGATTGGCAAACAAGAATTACAAATGTAACCCTGCTGACATTTATTTCTAATTTATTTAACAAAATTCGACTGATATGTGACTAGTAGTTTCTTGTTTGATCCTCTTACAATCTCAAGTACACTCGGTTGATAAAAAAGAGTTCCTCAATGGCGAGTAAGATGAGTATCCACCACACGATCGTATAAATACGAAAGGCCTCGCCCCGTTGACTATCATGATAATGCCCTGAACGATGGGTAAAGATGTGTACCACCACGCAATCGTATAAATACGAAAGGCCCCATCTCGTTGTCTAATGAGTGAATGTACCAGATTGGAATCAACAAGTCTCTAGTTGCCACATAAAAGCGATATTCATTCACTTGAGTGAATAACATCTTAATATCTCCAAACAATCCAATGTAAAAAATCCCTACTGATGAATAATACACACTCGCTAGTATGAAATGAACTGACGAAGTGATTTAAATAATCCAATTGCAGATCACGAGTTCGAAATACTCGTCACAAAAAATAACTATCCAAGAAAAACTATCCTTACTGGAAACTGTCTAAAAGACCAAACATCTGCTTAATAAAGCCAACCAATGGTGAGAATCTCGTATAATGGTGCCTGCCATATCATATGGTAACGCCATATTCTAGCAAATTTGGAGCAAATAATGTCTAAGCCATGTCTAAATAATCGTAGAACTCCTACTAGAAAAATATATACAAGTATGCCCAGTGTTCATGGAAAAATCATATCAGAAAGTCATAACTCTTACAGTACCTTCTCATATCAGCTGTTAATATATTTCAAAGATCGTCGATTATCCTCTTGTGTAATACATTTCTCGAAAGATCGACGTGAATATCGTATCACCCACGCAAAAACGATCGCCTTCATATCCCAAGTGAATCAGCTGTTAGACCTCCTCTTCTTAAGGAACCGAATCCATCGCTCCGTGGTGCCATCGCGTCTCTGTCTTCGTTTACTCCGACATGATGAACTGCATGTTATCCATAGCGGATACTGTCCAAATTCTTACGTAAATGTTCATAAAAGCAGCGTACCCCATATTCTTCTTCTATGTTACGCCACTGTCCCATACAATGTTCGGTTCGCTTGTTAAAAGTTCAATCTCCACAGTGGTTAAGTCTCACTTGCAGAAAATAAATTTTATTTATGAGAGTGTATAAGTTTTTGAAACACCCTGTAGCTGTGTTCGTACTCGATATTCTATAGTAATTCATGAAAAGGAATTTTATTAATGCACATGCTAATGTTCATAAGTGCATATAATTGTAACATTTCGTTTGCCTTAAAAGCATTAATGTTAGCTTGACCCCATGGTCGCTCTACATGTTCCGTTATGAAATGCATAGTCGTAATGTCATTTGAATATCTAAGTTCATAATTGCAGTATATTACAACCATCCGCCTGCACAATTCTATCACTGAATACAAGTCCCAACTCAATGTTGTAACTGAATGTTGAAATGGAAGTTCAGCTTCTTTAATGTTGCCTGCGTATAAAAGTCGGAAACAGCCCGTTCTGATCTACTGCACTGTTCGAGAATGATCTACGCTTAAAGCCGGCCTCGCCATGCCGCTTCGCTGTGCTGTTCTGCGTTACCAAATGCAGCTCGAAATAAAGTTCTCAATCTCGTATTACAATGCTGTTCTAACCCCGGCCTTCTCCTGCTTACACGGCCCGTACAGCTTGCCTCGTAACCGGTCCTCTCGCCATCTACCGTACGTTGCTCGCCTTGGCTCACTGACCACCTTTCGCTCTCTGCTTGCTTAAGTAATACTGTTCGTTTTCACGCCACGCAACAAGTGCTGTGCACCGCTCAACTTTGCCGTACGCTCTGCGCATGTGTCCTACTCAGCCCTGACGACTGAACTCGACTGATGTCTCTAGACTGCGTTAAGAAGCTCCTACCTGGCGCTGTCACGTGATGCTCCCCCACCTTCCGTGGTCACGCGTCACAAGTATAATCTCGACCACCATCATCTCGGCTAAAGGATTATCTGTCTTTCTTCAAGTTATTACCGTATATATTGCTTGACATTTCCTCTCTTCTGAGATGATTTAATATCATGTTCCATTTAGATCTTAATACAACTTTAATATTCTTCCCATAATTCCATCTGCTTGACTGGCAGTGCCTTCTTGATCCTTGGCCTTCTACGTCATTTCCTAACATTCTTCTCGACTCGATGTGAGCGCTACCTTTACAACTTTTCCCATAAATCTCAACTACGGCTTAATGTCAGCTGGCGTAGCCGATAGCCTCAACTAGGTATCGGGTACATCTCTCCCGTACATCTCCTTTTTTATCAGGCTTGAGAAAAAAAAATACACTCTTAGGCATTCTATACACAACATATGTACACGATAGCTCTACAATCCTCTTATTCAGCATAATGATACTTTCTAATGCTAGCTGCGTTAAAAGTCCCCACAACTTCATTAGTATCAATTCTGACAATCTTGTAGCTGTTATTTCGGTATGTTTCATCAATTCGGAATGGACCAGCGTACAATGGCGCAAATTTATGGTAGATCTTCAGTTGAAGATTCGATGTGACTGGCTTCCTAATCAGCACCTCGTCATTTTCTTGAAATGGCTCGTGAAACCTCCTTCCTGCGTGTCTCCTGGCTCTCTTCTCCGCCTGTCTTCTGAGTCTCTCTCCTGCCATCTCGACTCTTCCTTCTTGCGTAGGTTCAGGATCTACTGGTGCCTTCACGATTCGGTCCCATGGTCTATCAGGTTTCAATCCATGATGAAGCATGGACGGAATCTGTCCTGTGCTTTCATGTATGGTGGAATTCAAGCATTGAATAATGATGGGTATCACTTCCATCCATCGGTGGTGTTGTCTTGACACATATAAGCGACACATTTTACTAATTTCCGGCATAATTCTTTCGGCTGGATTTCCCTCTGGATACCGTACATAATTAAATACATGCCTAATTCCTAAACGTTCCATTGCAGTAGAAAATTCCATACTGGTGAACTGTGATCCATGGTCACTCAACAAAATTTCAGGTTTCCCCATACTTGGAATTACTGTTTTCTCTAATCTGTTGATCACGTACTTGGATGTAGCTTTCTGGATAGGACATAGAGATACGTATTTAGAAAATACGTCTACTGTCACCAAAACAAACTGGTTTCCTTTCGTTGAACGAGGAATCGGACCGAAAATGTCCGTAGCGAAAAGTTCTCTCGGCTTGCTAGGTAATATTGATCTAGGAACTTCCTTCATTAGCTTAGATGAATATTTGCTTCGCTGACAACTGTCACAGGTCTTTATGACCTCACGGATCATTTGTCCCATTTGTCTCCAAACGAATGTTTCTTGAGCAAGAGCCAAAGTCTTGTCTACTCCTACATGAGCTGCGGTTCGGTGTATCATCCAAATAACTGGTTTGACAAGCTTGGGTGGGATCACTACTCTAAGTTTAGTATGATCCTGATCGATATATTGGCATATAACACCTCCCATAATGTGATATTTTCTAGCTTCTATCTCAGTTCTTCAAAAATCTGGATCAGCGTTGTCCATCCTGCGTGTCAAAAAACGGTAAATTCTTCGCAAAGGTGCATACCTCTTCTGAGTTTGCGCTAACATCTTCAACTTTTCTAGAGTTCCCTGATCCTCTTGAATTAGATTTATATGGTTGACAATCACTTCCTCACAAGGGTTTCTGCTCAACACATCCGCTAACAGATTTAATTTCCCAGGTCTATGCACAACAGTTGGGTTAAATTGTTGTAAGAACAGAGCCCATCTAGTGATTCGGTCACTTGCTAAGTCTGTCTACATGATAAACTGGAGGTCTTTATGATCTGTGATCACCGTTATGTCATGTCCAAACAACACCATCTTCCACGTCTTAAGAGCATGAACCACTGCTAATGCCTCTAACTCGGTTGCATAGTAATTCTTTTCACAATTCCTGAGCTTGCGACTGGTGAAAGCTAAATATCTGTGTTTGTTGGTATCGTCCAACTGATATAGGATCCCACCGATGCCTGTTTTGGATGCGTCTGTCTCCACAAAAAATCTTCTAGCAAAATCTTGGTAATCAAGTTTGACATTCTGGATCAACATGTTCTTAGCTGCTAAAAACGCTTCATTGCATCTATCGTCCCATTTCCACCGATTTCCCTTTCTTAGCAAATCCTGCAGAGGTGCCATCATTTCAGTATATTCAGGACAATGTGTTGAAAAGAACTGACACATTCCTTAAAACTGCCGTACTTCTTTAAGCTTTCTTGGGGTTGGAAATTCTGAAATAGCCATAATCTTCTTTGGATTGCGCCTATAACCATCTCCATCGATTCTATGTCCAAGAAATTCGATTTCTTCATGAAAGAACTGACATTTGTTGAAATTCACCTTGAAGTTCGTCTTCCTGAGATCTTCAAAAAGCATTCGAAGGTGCCTGATATGCTCTTCAGCCGTCTCAGACGTTATAATAAGGTCATCAATATAGCTCACCACATGCTCCTTAACTGCATCTGATAAATTCTCATCTAGTGCTCGGATCATCACCGGACCACTATTCTTTACTCCAAAAGGTAACCTATTGAACACATATGTTTTATGATCAAATAAGAACCCTGTATACTGTTTGCAGTCTTCTGCTAGCTCTATATGATAATAAGAACTAGTCAGATCAATCGTCGAAAAGAAACTTTTTCCTCTGAATCTGCGCAACAATTCACGAATAACAGGTGGCCTGTCGTGTTCAGGAAGAACTCTTTCATTAAGGGCTCTAGCATCTAGGCATATCCTCAGCTTACCATTAGGATTCTTGACAACCGCTAAAGGATTCAAATAAGCAGTCGGCATCTTCTTGATAATTCCATCTTTCTCCATATCGCTTATCATTGTACTGACTTCTTCCTTCCATTTATCCGGAATGGGGTATAAATTCTTATGGTATGGTTTGTCATCCATCAACTTGATGCTGTAGGTAAAATTTTCTATGAGTCCTGGTTTATCATTGAATATGTCCTCATATTCTAAAATTGCTTGATCAAACTGCTCCTTGATTTCTGGATTTATTTTACTCTTCGTGTTAGTTTTATCCTCTATAGACCTTTCAATGCTGCACACAATCTCATCCAATATATTCTCTCTAAAGAATGTCATCTCGGGTTCCTGATTTTCTATGACCCCTTCTTGAAAGTACATGCGCCTGCTCTGCATATCTATGATCAGGCCACTCTCACTTAAAAAATCCACTCCTAGGATCATATCGAAATGTAGTTGACCCACAACTAGGAACATCTGTTCAAAATATCTGGTTCCAATCCCAACATCTAAAAGTACCTGACTTTTACATTTCATACTTTTGTCTGGGATCACCCCTTGAATCTTGCTAACAACAGTTGGCAACATCGTAATTCCTCCTGACAATTTCAATTCATCCAGGCAGCCTATGGATATCAAGCTCACCATAGTCCCCGTGTCCACTAGTGTCTTTATTTCCTTTCCCATGACTTCCACACTGATAACTGGCAATTCATGTCTATTCCCTCGATGTACTACGTCTTCCTCTTCAATTAAATCCTCGTCCTTGACCTGATACGTTTCAACAATGATGATTGATTCCCAATGATTAGCATTCTGATTTGAAGTTAATTTGTCGTTTTTTTTCCTTCACCACTCGTGCTTGCTCGATTGATATCTCTAGTTATCTCTTCGGGTGGTGCACTAGGCTGTCTACTTTCTTGCCTTGATCTTCCATATTCTCGATTGTCTTGTCTTTCATTTGGGTAATTTCTTCTGCTATCCTGCCTATCGTTCTGATTAGACTGTTGACCTTGGTTCCAGTTGTATCTACCACGATATCTATTGTTGTATCTATTCCTATTTTGGTATCTGGAATTCTGATTATAGTTCCTGTATCTACTGTTTCTTGCGTCCTGATCGTATGGCCTCTCATATGGTCCTCGATATCGATCATTCCCACGAACGTTGTGAATATTACCTCTATTCCCTTCGTTCCTTCTGTTTCCCCAGGAATCTCTCCTATCCGTCTGTGCTGCGTTATCGACAGCTACCGCATTCACCTCTTGCGTGTTTCGATTATCGTTCCGTGCAGTTCTGGGTGTAATTTGAGCGCTTGTATAGTCTAATCGGCGTAAGATATCGTCATAGTGCTCAAGTGTATTCGCTCCCGATGCTATGAGTGATCGTTGTACCTCAATTGGCAACTGTCTTGCTATAGCTTGCAAAAGCTCTTCTTCTGGCAATGGAGGAATCAAAAACTGTAATTTAGCCAATTTTGAGGTAAAGTAATTAGCATAATGCGTCGGATGTGACGTAGAGTAACGTTTCGAATACATTTCTCCTCTTACGTTCATCCAGATTTCTGATGATGGTCACTGGACCTGAGTATCTTTCACTCGTACCAAACGTACTCCTATTCGAATTCGGATTGTTTGAGGGGTTGAACTAGCCCTTTCGAATGTTACATTCTGTTGCGTTTGACGGTCTTCTCCCACGCTAACCTCTTGACTGTTCATACTGCGGTCTATCGGTGTCTGATTTATCGATACTTCCCCCGTTGTAACATTTTGACTTGTGAAACTATTTATTATAGATTCTAGTTTAGTCATCCTATCTTCTGTTCTTTTTTCTACGGTCTTGACCTGAGTTTCCAAATTATCTAACGACGTAACATTCTGCGTTCTGTTACTCTCTTCTAAATCGTTCTTCAATTTGTCTATCTTGTCTTCGCATGTAGTCTTTACTGACGCGACTTGTTCCTTTAAATGATCAACATCTGTCCTAAACTGAGTTGAATCTATCTTCATCGCTTCCTTATTCTCAGTAAATCTCGCTTCCAAGTTCGCCATACCTGCAATTAATTTCTCATCCAACCCTGCACGTTTTTCTTTTGCTTCGGCATCGACCTCACTATACCATTCTTCCACTATTGCACCGACTCTATTTTTGATTAAAGCTATGTTTTCATTGACCTTTTGCTCTATATCATCATCAATTTTCCTAATGTCTATCTGCAATTGGTTTTCTAAGGATTTCAAGTTAGAATTAACCTCTCCTAAGACTTCCTCTTTAACGGTCCCAATTACTGACTTTAAACCTTTGATTTCGTTACCTAGATTCATTTCTAGACCTTTGATTTTAGTTTCGAAAGATACTTCAGTAGACCACTCTTGTATTTTGCCTACATCTGCCACTAAACCATCAATGTCGAATCTCAACTTCGATACATCCGATTTAATGTCTTTCTGAATAGACATAACATCTGTTCTCAAATTAAGAATGTTTTCCTCTTCTCTAATTTCTAAATCAATAATATTTTTCTTAACATTTGCACATTTTCCTCTCCTATCATTTCTACAGCTTTTATATCAAATTGTAAAGCCTTGAATATTTCATCGTTCTTTAACGTTAATCTATTCTCCAAACTAGTTAAATTGTTTTTCAACTCTGTGTTATTTTCTTCACTACGAGCTTGTAATCTAGTTTCTAATAATTTAAAACTATCCTTCAAGTTAGCTTCATTAGCTTTCAAATTGCTTTCAGTACTGGTTTGTAATCTAGTTTCTAATGATTTTAATTCATCTCTACTATTTGATTGTAATCTTTCTTCCAATAATCTCAAATTATTTTCGTTACTAGTCTGCAATGACTTCAACTCATCTTTACTATTTGACTGTAACCTAGTCTCTAATGACTTCAATTCATCTTTACTATTTGACTGTAACCTAGTCTCTAATGACTTTAAATTTTCTTCATTACTAGTCTGTAATAATTTCAATTCATCCCTACTACTGGATTGTAATCTGGTCTCTAATGACTTTAAATTATCTTTCAGATTGTCTTCATTACTAGCCTGTAAAACTTTCACATTTTCTTTGCATCTAGCTTCTAACCTAGCTTCTGAATTATTTATCTGCTCCTTAACTTCTGTTTCCATTTTAGAAATAGTTACTGCAATACTAGACATGCCATTCTGTAACTCTCCTAACACCTTAGCTAAATCTTCCGGTAACAAAATTATATCTTTCAATAAATGTTTTATTCAGAGACGTTAGACAACAACACATCACAATGTATCAATTCCTGCATTCACTTGGGTATAAGAAAAATGACTTATGACTAAACATGATATAACACTAATATGATTAACATGATCACTGGAATGGGCATACAAGTATATTGTCTGACTAAGTTTAATAAATTTTATAACACCATTAAATGAAATTGAGATCAATCTCTCCGTAATCTAAATCTGATGTGATTCCATAGAATAAACAAAATTGAAGCCCCACGGATGGGTAAAGCCAATTCTCCCTCTCTCTCTGTACCCGTTCGTCCTGGGGATGCAATGACCCATCTGCTATTACATCGCATTCCTGGATTTCCAGGACAGAGCGGAGTTAAATGAATATGAAGTCAAATAAGGAATGTGTCGGAAATTTAGTTGAAATATCACAAAAGCAGAGGGAAACACGAGATAAAGTACCTCCAGGGTCGTTACGGGTTTAAATTTAATTTTAAAAATGCAAATATAAATGGGCGCCATCATATGAATCCCTAGCAAACCACATCCTTCCTAGTTAAGCCTTAATTAAGACAAGGAAAGAAAAAGGAAAATCACATCATCATCAGATCACAACTAAAATAAAAACAAATTTATTCAACTTTGATAGTCAGACAGACATATTAAACACTCATCCTACCTAAGAGCATGGTCGAATGCCAACGTTAAATTGTCATTGTCTAGAAAATCGAACCATCTCTATTCTACTCAAAGTGTATTTAATCCACATAAAATAGGAAAAATTTCTAAAGTTCTCTTGGGTTCTCAGGATCACCTTAGCACTATGTCTTTGCGTCACTGACATTCGTGTTAACTGAGACCTAACTTCTCTTTAAATTAACATCATGAATGTGGATGTAAAAATATTAATTAATCTGTCTAAACACATATATTCTAATCACATATTTAAATATCACATAATTTATGGCTTGCATGGCATCATTCAAATGCTGAATATGTTAGTAAAATGCTCCTAAACATCGAATAATTAATTTACACTATTTACACTCTCATTAATAATTGCTTGTTTGTGAATCACAGAAAATCCACTATTCATTGGTTATAATCATCATCATCAAAATTAAATATTTCTCACATTAGTTCTCATCTCAAAATTCCTTATAGTCATGTCAGAATAATTAATTCATTATCATCAAATCATTTAAATGAATATTATAATCATCAATTCTTTATGCTCTCTAATTATTCACACACTCTCCTTTCATCATCTCCTTCAGATTAAATCATCTTAAATCATCAATATAAATTGTTTAATTCATCAACTCAAGTTGCAATTCTTCAAATCATTCAAATCGTATCTCTCAATTAAATTAATTTAAATCCATTCAAATTTATTAATCATCAGCTTCTTTAATTAATTATCACCTTCTAATTCAGTTATTCATCACCTATTTAATCACCTATTAATTCATTTAAATCAGCTTATTTATGCAATCTTTAATTCATCCATTTATTTAATTCATTGATCTATTCCAAAATTTAATTTATCAATTTATTTAAATTTTATTCATCGGGTTATTTAGATTTTTAGCCTATTTTCAATTTTGAAAAAAAAAACAGGCTTATGAGATCACCTTTTGTCCGTGTATGTGTGCGTGTGTGTGTGTGTGTGATTCGTGTGTGTGTGTCCCCCTAATAAAATCTAAACGGCTGGAGCGATTTCAATGAAACTCGGAAAGTTCATAGCACTATTCCCAGCGACCTCGACCGTGCCCTTCAAATTTTGTTAGGACTCACCAATCCAACATGGCGGTTGTGCGAAATATTTCACCAGCATTCAATATCTCCGAAACTATTACCGATATTACCCTGACATTTTCTATGGTGATAGAGGGAACTACTATAAGTTCACTTATGTGACTTTTGAAACCCTGGTGACTACAAAACCAACATGGCGGCCAAGCGAATTTGCGATTTTTAAATAGACGTTTCTCGCGATTTGACCAACCAAACGCAATGAAACTTGGTACAGTATATGTTTATATACATTGTAATGCACCGACATCTAACTTCGTTCAATTGTTTACATAATCACAAGATGGCGGATGTGCGAAATATTTCACCGGCATTCTATACCTCTGAAACATTTAGCGGTAAAACCCTGAAAATTTTTACGGAGATAAAAGGCACTACTGGAACTCCATCTATAAAACTTTCAAAAACCGGTTAACTACAAAACGAATATGGCGGCCAAGCGAATTTGAAAATTTTAAATAGACCTTTCTCGCGATTTAATGTTCCAAGCGCACTGAAACCTGGCACAGGAAATATTTATACACATTGTAATCCACTGGTATCTAATTTAGTTCAATTGTTTGCATAACCTCAAGATGGCGGCAGTGCGAATTTTAAAATTAAGATTTTATTTATTGTGATGTAGTCATGCGATCGAAGTGAAAGTTTGAATAATGAACCTACGCAATAATTTTCCTTTAATGGTACATGACTCTATGGCCTATACATTTAACAATCCAACATGGCGACCATCCGAAATATTTAGACGATACTGAATATCTACGAATCTATTTTTGTAATCCAACTGCATTTTTTAATGTTCATAGGGGCGATGAACTTAAGTTCACCTATAGGACTTTAAAATAACCTGGTGATCACAAATCCAAAATGGCGGTGACGCGAATTATAAATATTCACATGGACGTTTCTCGCAATTTAACCATCCGCGTGCAGTGAAACTTGGTACAGTAAGTACTTATACGAATGTTATTCCACTGGCATCTAATTTATTTCAATTGTTTCCATAACCTCAAGATGGCAGCTGTGAAAAATTTTAAAATCTCCTTGTTTTTTTCTTGTGTCCTAATTATGCGATTGAAGTTTGAATACTACACGTTCACAATAATCTGCATGTAGCAGTACATAACTCTAGGACCTACATATATAAAATCCAACATGGCGACCATCCGAAATATTTAGTCGGTTCTCAATATCTACGAATCTATTACAGCAATCAAACTGAAATTGTACATATTGTAAATATTTTCACCTGTATTTCAAAAATAGATTTTATAGCCTAAGTGTATTGGATCTGATGATGATCGCTTGACGATCGAAACTGGTCATCCTAGTGTTTTATTAATCTCATGTAATTTATTTCAGGATTAGGGCATAACCCATCTATTTTGGGTACATTCGTGTTGACCGACTGAAAAGCACTAAACTCTTGTTCTGTATGTTGATAGTTGCAATTAACATAAGTAGGATATATGAAAATAGGCTGTATAGTTCTTCACGGAACTACTTAGTGTTATTTCATCTAGTCATTCTGATTTTTATTTCATTAGGTCAGATCATTAATATGCTTAAATTTCAGATTATTATTTCATTAATTATTATTATCAGAAAATCTTGTATTATCAACATTATTTATTTGTTTAATTTCCTAACAAATTGTTTAATATGGGTTATAGAACGTTGTCTTACAGTTTTATCACATCCAAGTTATATATCGTATTCAATTATCATGCCAAAAAAATATTATTGCCTTCACAAATTCACGTTGGATCTCACTATCCACAACTACATTATATATTCTCACTTTATCAAATATCACATTTCAATACCACAATTATTCCACAAAACTCCATAAATATTCAGCGCACAGCATGAATCTCAAAATTATGCTAGACTGGGTTCGACAACCTCATGTCTGCTTCAAAATACATTAGCAATATAGCAACTTCCACTTGGCAACTTCCACAAAATGCCTATAACAAACTTTACTTAATCACGTTGCATGATCTACAAAAAATATAACTGGCTTCAAATTATCAACGCACACAATCTCCAATAACTGTAATTAATCTGATCACATCTAGACAACTTCTTAAACAATTATGAAAAATATTACCTTAGTAATCGTAATCAAATTCAAAATCTGCTTTCAAATAGCATAAATTCTCTTAAAATTCTCATAATTCACTTCACAGGAAAACACCAATGTGCTATAATCTCTCACATCGAAATATGCAATACTGATCTGCCTTAAAATAAATCTGACCATTAATGATTCATCTTACAAGATTCAATTACTTTAAATCCTTCTCAAAGGTATCAAACTCAATCATAAAAATTATCAAAAGCATCAGCTGTATCAGCTGTTAACTGAAAGTACTCTCAAAAGAGTATAGCAACACAATATTGGATTGGCAAACAAGAATTACAAATGTAACCCTGCTGACATTTATTTCTAATTTATTTAACAAAATTCGACTGATATGTGACTAGTAGTTTCTTGTTTGATCCTCTTACAATCTCAAGTACACTCGGTTGATAAAAAATAGTTCCTCAATGGCGAGTAGGATGAGTATTCACCACACGATCGTATAAATACGAAAGGCCTCGCCCCGTTGACTATCATGATAATGCCCTGAGCGATGGGTTAAGATGTGTACCACCACGCAATCGTATAAATTCGAAAGGCCCCATCTCGTTGTCTAATGAGTGAATGTACCAGATTGGAATCAACAAGTCTCTAGTTGTCACATAAAAGCGATATTCATTCACTTGAGTGGATAACATCTTAATAACTCCAAACAATCCAATGGAAAAAAATCGCTACTGATGAATAATACACACTCGCTTGTATGCAATGAACTGACGAAGTGATTTAAATAATCCAATTGCAGATCACGAGTTCGAAATACTCGTCACAAAAAAATAACTATCCAAGAAAAACTATCCTTACTGGAAACTGTCTAAAAGACCAAACATCTGCTTAATAAAGCCAACCAATGGTGAGAATCTCGTATAATGGTGCCTGCCATATCATATGGTAACGCCATATTCTAGAAAATTTGGAGCAAATAATGTCTAAGCCATGTCTAAATAATCGTAGAACTCCTACTAGAAAAATATATACAAGTATGCCCAGTGTTCATGGAAAAATCATATCAGAAAGTCATAACTCTTACAGTACCTTCTCATATCAGCTGTTAATATATTTCAAAGATCGTCGATTATCCTCGTGTGTAATAAATTTCTCGAAAGATCGACGTGAATATCGTATCACCCACGCAAAAACGATCGCCTTCATATCCCAAGTGAATCAGCTGTTAGACCTCCTCTTCTTCAGGAACCGAATCCATCGCTCCGTGGTGCCATCGCGTCTCTGTCTTCGTTTACTCTGACATGATGAACTGCATGTTATCCATAGCGGATACTGTCCAAATTCTTACGTAAATGTTCATAAAAGCAGCGTACCCCATATTCTTCTTCTATGTTACGCCACTGTCCCATACAATGTTCGCTTCGCTTGTTAAAAGTTCAATCACCACAGCGGTTAAGTCTCACTTGCAGAAAATAAATTTTATTTATGAGAGTGTATAAGTTTTTGAAACACCCTGTAGCTGTGTTCGTACTCGATATTCTATAATAATTCATGAAAAGGAATTTTATTAACGCACATGCTAATGTTCATAAGTGCATATAATTGTAACATTTCGTTTGCCTTAAAAGCATTAATGTTAGCTTGACCCCATGGTCTCTCTACATGTTCCATTATGAAATGCATAGTCGTAATGTCATTTGAATATCTAAGTTCATAATTGCGGTATATTACAACCATCCGCCTGCACAATTCTATTACTGAATACAAGTCCCAACTCAATGTTGTAACTGAATGTTGAAATGAAGTTCAGCTTCTTTAATGTTGCCTGCGTATAAAAGTCGGAAACAGCCCGCTCTGATCTACTGCACTGTTCCAGAATGATCTACGCTTAAAGCCGGCCTCGCCATGCCGCTTCACTGTGCTGTTCTGCGTTACGAAATGCAGCTCGAAATAAAGTTCTCAATCTCGTATTACAATGCTGTTCTAACCCCGGCCTTCTCCTGCTTACACGGGCCGTACAGCTTGCCTCGTAACCGGTCCTCTCGCCGTCTACCGTACGTTGCTCGCCTTGGCTCACTGACCTACTTTCGCTCTCTGCTTGCTTAAGTAATACTGTTCGTTTTCACGCCACGCAACAAGTGCTGTGCACCGCTCAACTTTGCCGTACGCTCTGCGCATGTGTCCTACTCAGCCCTGACGACTGAACTCGACTGATGTCTCTAGACTGCGTTAAGAAGCTCCTACCTGGCGCTGTCACGTGATGCTCCCCCACCTTCCGTGGTCACGCGTCACAAGTATAATCTCGACCACCATCATCTCGGCTAAGGGATTATCTGTCTTTCTTCAAGTTATTACCATATATATTGCTTGACATTTCCTCTCTTCTGAGATGATTTAATATCATGTTCCATTTAGATCTTAATAAAACTTTAATATTCTTCCCATAATTCCATCTGCTTGACTGGCAGTGCCTTCTTGATCCTTGGCCTTCTACGTCACTTCCTAACATTCTTTTCGACTCGATGTGAGCGCTACCTTTACAACTTTTCCCATAAATCTCAACTACGGCTTAATGTCAGCTGGCGTAGCCGATAGCCTCAACTAGGTATCGCGTACAGTACCAATGCAATGTACCAACACAGTAATAATATCAACTATTCCTGGTGTTTTGTTGCTGATTACGTCTCCCAGTGCTCTATCAAATTAAGATCACCATATTAAATGTACTTTCGTATCATCATTAACATCCTCATCCCCTTCCAGAATATGATTCTTAACCTCTATACAAATGCTCTATTTAAAGTTTCTGTCCCTTAACCTATTATTTTTCATCTAATTGTGTTTTTTGATACGCTGTAACTACTTTTCCTACAGTCAGACAATTTTCAGACGTCTGTATTCTGCTCTCCAAATTTCATCTCTTGCATTCTTGTTTTTCCGCCTTTCAAACATTCTTATAAACAGAGCGATTCACCAGCCCCTTATTTTGTAAACAATGGGACCGGAAATGCATTGTACGAAGAAAGGCAACCCAACTAACGCGTATATCAATGTCGTCCTAAAAGCAAAAGTACCTGCTCCCTTTCGGCCTTAGGACAACTTTATCGTTGAGTTCATGCTCGCGGATATAGTGGAAATCATTAGAAGCAGTGTTGTTTCAATGACCTCAAATATATTGCAGGATTAAAACGATCACAGCTCCCAATAACAACACCTCACATTTGGACAGGAAGTGTCAACGAATATATTCTATACGTGCCAGCAAAACACCATGGCTCTCAGTAGCTAAGGTGGCTAAGTCAGGCATTGCTGAAGTAACGTCAGGCAAGTTATTAGGTAGCATATTCGAATATTTTTTGCGTAATTCTGTTTATAATGTATATATTATGAGTGCATATCTACCTGCTTCAACGAGTGATTTTTTATTTGGACCTGAAAAGGACCATAATTATCCGTTGGTACTTGGCCAGGTTGGATGATGACATAATGAGCTGTAGAACGAATCAAGGAACTCTGTATATCCAGGGAAGCAAGTGTTCGAAAAGTTGAACACCTTAGTTTAATGGAAAACTCTGACTCACGTGTCAAGTCAAAGTCGTCTGTAACACCGGGTTGTAAACCATTTCTCTTTAATACGCTGGGTCACTTTATAGCCCTCTGTAACCCCTGGATGTCACTCAGTTTTCATTACTACGTTTGGCATGGATATACTAGTATTAATTGATCCACATATAACAAATGCGGCAGTCTATTGAGTTCATTAGACTGTTAACATGACTTTTTTCACTAAAGATATGCTGAGAGAAACAGACGTTAGTAGATACGAAAGCTATTAACTGAATGAGACTACTGAATTAATTTTCAAGATGGATTGTCTTAACACAAACAAAATAAAGCGTGTTGGCATGCTTGTGGTATTGATTTCCACATCTTTATCATGTACTCGAGACCAACCTAATCATCCTGAAAGTGGTTTCCCGTGGCATCCGTCTTCTACTGCCGCGAAAATATCACAATATTCGCAATTCTCACTACTGTACCCTATTGGAGCATGCACAAGGAATCGAATCCTGTATTGTACTTAAAGAAAAGAAGATAGTATTCTTGAAGGCTTGAGCTACAGCCAGATGAGATTTCTACATGTTACGATACAAGAGGCAATATTGAGTGCAAGAAGCCCGAGATGGATCAGAAGATGACGGCATCTGCACTTGTGCGAGGTGAGGTCAGCCCTAGTATTCAGTTAACGCAACTAGCAGAGGGACTGTTTACAGACACTGAAGGCTCGTTTATGAAAAGGGAAATCCCCTCTCAATTCTCACATAAGCAATATTACAGCGATATTAGCGGTAGGCGTGGCTGGAAATGTGAAATAGCATGGCTTTCGAGTTTCAAGAAAAATTAGTAATATTTGAATACACCTTAGTTAATGACAATTGGAAAGAGAATTTTTAAGATGTATAAAACTTTATAATAAATGAACAAATAAGAAGTGCTGACTTAAGCAATACGTCATGGATTGAGGGCGCAGTTATCCCGCGTAGAAGTACCCGTAAAAAGACACGCCCACGCTGGATCGAAATATCTTGGGAATTTTTAAAGAGAAATTGGACGATCGATTTCTGAATTAAGAAATATGTTTGGAACTCTGGAGAGTACAGGAGTAATTTTTCCAACTCACTACGAGTATTACTTTAAAAGTTAATTTTCAACAGAACAGAACGGACTACATTTTTACCAAATCGATTAAATAGGCCGTCAGCCAGAGCAGAAGTGTACAGTATCTTCTGAACCTCAGTGGAGGGTTACACTGCAACGCCAGAGCACAAGTATTCAGTCATTCGTAAACCTTGTGAAGTTACGCTGTTTCAACGAATACGCTCGAGACCAAGTGGAGTCATCACACTTGTCCGTGCTTGGGAAGTTTGTGGCAGAGCGTCGGTCCAAGGGACATTAGTTCAAAGTATAGTTACAAGTCGATAGTAGCAGTAACAGTTCGAAACCAGTTTAAGTCTTCAGAACATAAAGTTGTAAGAATCCCAGTGTGGATTTCAAGTGATAAACAGTATTCGTGGGACTAGAGTTAAGGACCACATATTACGAAGTCACTAGTTTAGAATAGACTACAGTTCTACGGAACTTGTATATAATAGTAGCGACAGAGAAACAGGATCGTGCCGATCGAATCCAGGACAAAAACTTTGAGAGAGTAGAACTTTCCGAGGTGAATAGGAGCTGACGGAGGTAGGAGTTCTGAGACTTTCATTCATCAGGAGAAGATTAAAACAGGGGTAGAATTACCAGTTACCCGCATTTCCCGGACGAGACAAACACAGAAAATTAGAACAAACGTTTGAATAGAAAATACTATAGCCACGTGTGAAGGGAAGCATTATTGTATGCTAAAGTGAATTTATTTGTGTAAATAATTTCATAAGTGTTTTACTGTGTTAATTATTAAAAGTATAATGCTGTTGGAGGAGTAAAAGCACCCTAGGAGAGGGAAGCAAATTGAAGTGAAAAAGTTGAATCAGAATATAATGAGCAAAGTGAAGATATGTGTGAAAATGTGTTACTGGTATGAGATGAGGGGTTAAGTACTATCATGGGGGACCAAAAGTTCCACAGTCATTGCAGAAGACCACCGAATTATGTAAGTACTTACTATTTGTCATTATACATTTTGGTGGGGGTCGTGCATCCTGAATAAGTATGTGTTACCGTAATGCAGGGAAATTTTGAATATGTGTTACATGTTCGTGTTGAATAGAGTCTTAGCAGGACATAAAGGGAAGTAGAACTTGAATTGTTTAAGATGGAAAATCCCAGTTATTGTTGAAAGTGTAGGATTTATGGGTTAAATAAATAATGATCAATAATTAATAATGATATGCCAAATTAAATTCATTTATTTGAAGAAATTCTGGAAGGGAGCTAACAGGCTTTCACGGAAGGTTTTAAGGGACATATAGTTTGTTTCCCCTGATAATAGCGATGAATAAAGTAGAGTCGAGTGATTGTGCTAAGAATAAAATAAGGGAGGGTCATTCATGAGTGAAGTTGCCGCGGCATGTATTATGGCGAGTCGAATCGTCGGTCTGATGACAATAAGGAGAGCAAATGTTGTTGTATTCGCACGGGGGACTGTTTTTTTACCGCTCTAGTTGCATGAAATGTATTCGTGCCGAGGGCTGGCTTATGTACCGCTATGATTACATGAATTAATAGGAAGGATTGTTGGTTCGTCCCACTTCCATATGTATCGCCGATCAGCCCAGTGTGAAAGGTTTTGGACCATTGGGATTGATTTTGTAGTATGCTGTATGTCGCATATTTATGTCGGTGCCCTCAAATTAAAGACCGCATAAAACTTCGGAAAATGAGGATACTCATGGATAGATTACATTACCTTTGTTTGCTAAATGATTGCCAATGAATAATTGGGGTAGGATCGTCGTCGTCGGCTTTAACTCGTTTCCGAGTATACATCTTCTTCCAAAACAGTCTAAAATAATCTAAGGTTGAGGTCTGTGGGCATGTTTGCGGTGACTGAACAGCCCAATGCGTGCATGAAACAAACGTCCACACAGATCACACAGAACTGTTGGCGGAGGGCGTGGCTGTGCTGCACGGAGCTTTCGTGCTTGTCGCTTGGCCTTAACAATTCTACGACGTTCTTCTTCAAACATTTTGACAGCAGCCGGGATGGTCTGGCGCCAAGTTGAACGGTCTTTAGCAAGCTGGTCCCAGGTTTGTGGATTGAGACCTGTCTGCTTCATATTCTGCTTAAATTGGTCCTTGTAACGTCTCTTAGGGCCTCCATGAGGTCTGGTGCCGGAGGTGAGTTCACCATACAGAACCTGACGTGGTAGTCTCGTATCATCCATCCGTTGGACATGTCCAATCCATCTAAGTTGATGACCAATGATGGATGATTCTATACTATTAGCAAGCGCTTTCTCAAGAACATCAAGATTGGTGATGTGGTCTTCCCACTTTATCTTAAGGATGGATCGAAGTTTCTGTTGATGGAAGCGCTCAAGCTTTCGGAAGTCATGTCGATAGAGGGTCCAGGTTTCACAGCCATACAACAATGTTGAGATGACAACAGCTTGGTACACCATGAGCTTCGTCTTCACGGTCAGATCTTTATTCAAGAAGACCCGGTGCGATAGTCGCCCAAATGCCGCATGGGCAGCACCGATTCTCTTCTCAACATCCTGCCCACAATTGCCGTGTACAGATAGCAGACTGCCCAGATACGAGAAGTGGTCTACCTGCTCCAATGGAGTATCTGAGATAGAAATGTTGAAGTGCGGAAGGGAAGTGCCTGGTGAGGGTTGTGCCAGAACCTTGGTCTTCTGAACATTAATGGTGAGACCAAAACGTTCACATGCATTCTTGTAGCAATTAACAGTCTGTTGCAACTCTACTGGCGTGAGTGTAGGCGATGCTGCATAATCTGCATACAACATATTGGTTATCTTCGTAACCTGAGTTAGCTTCTTGGAGCGAAATCGAGCTAGGTTGAAGAGCCCTCCATCAAATCGGTACCTGACATCTACACCTGGGATGTTTGTGGGCGATTTATAGAGCATTGCAGCCAAATACAATGCAAACAGTGTTGGAGCAAGTACGCAGCCTTGTTTCAGTCCATGAGTGATAGGAAATTCGTCAGAGATCTTATTTTGCTGACAAACCTGACCGGTCATGCCATCATGGAGAGCTTGGATTAGATCAACAAAGCGTCGAGGACAGCCAAAGCGTTGTAGCACCGCCCACATAGCAGATCTTGGAACTGAGTCAAAGGCCTTTTCCAGATCATAAAAGAATAAGAAGAGTGGATTCTGTTGCTCACTACATTTTTCTTGTAGTTGTCTTATGCAGAAAATCAAGTCAGTTGTGCTTCTGGAAGATCGAAATCCACACTGGGACTCGGGGAGGATCTTTTCTGAGATAACCTGAAGGCGGTTAAGTAAACTTCTGGCGAGAATTTTACCCACAGTAGATAGTAGGGATATACCGCGATAGTTGCCACAAACACTACGATCACCTTTCTTGAAGATTGTGATGATAGTGGCGTTCTTTAGGTCACCAGGTACTTCTCCTAATTCCCAAATTTTGAGAATAAGAGTGAAAATCCGCATTTTGAGGGACTGACCTCCAGCTTGAATTAATTCCAGTGGGATGTTATCTGGGCCAGGTGCCTTTCTTGGTTTCATTTAATTGAGAGCTACACTGAATTCCGTGTAAGAAGGAGGTCCAGCCATCCATGGTTGTTCAGGATATTTCGGCACATCACGAAGGAAGTCTTCAGCAGCTGTTGAGGGACGATTTAGAAGGATGGAGAAATGTTCCTTCCAACGCTCTAAGATATCATGGCTGTCAGTAAGATTGGCAGAGTTGTCAGCACTTTTTAGTGTACCTGATGAAGAACGAAGTGGGCCATATATCTCTTTAATCCCTGCATAGAAGTTCCTCAGATCACGAGTATCAGATAGCCTCTGAAGTTCCTCAGCTTTCCGCTGCCACCAAGTATTCTTTATCTCTCTTATTTGTGTCTGACACTTACTCTTGAGTTCTAAATACAGAGCTTTCTTCGTATTTGAGGATGGGTCTTGAAGATGAGATAGATAGGCTTCCCTTTTGATGTTGATGAGACGCAACATTTCTTCGTTGTTGTCATCAAACCAGTCTTGACTTTTCTGCTTTACCAAACCAATGGTTTCTTCAGCTGACTTAGTGATTATCTCCCTCAGATTGGTCCATTCTTCTCGAATGGCACTTGTTTTAACTGGATGATCTGATAGCTGGGCATTGATCATATTCTCAAAGTTTGTGGAAATAGATTCATCCTGAAGTTTGGAGGTGTTAAACTTTCCTCTGGATGGGGTTTGGAAACGCCTTGGTGGTTTTGGGCTGATGGATATCCTGAGTTTACAGATGAGAAGTTTGTGATCCGTCCAACAATCGTCAATATTCCTTGCTGTTTTGGTAATAAGTATGTCCTTCTTATCACATTGTCGGGTAATGACGTAATCAAGGATGTGCCAATGCTTAGAACGTGGATGCATCCACGTGGTCTTGAAGCGGTCAGGTAATCGGAATTGAGTGTTGGTGATGAAGAGTTCATGTTCTGCACAAAGACCAAGAAGAAGAAGTCCATTGGGATTACAGGTTCCAAGACCTTGTTTACCCATCACATTTTGCCACAGCCGGTTATCTTTCCCAACTCTTGCATTGAAATCACCAAGGAGTAAGAGCTTATCTGTAGATAGTACCTTGGAGATGATTGTGTCAAGCTGGTCATAGAACTGGCCCTTAACTTCATCATCGGCCTTCAAAGTTGGAGCATAGGCAGATGTGAGAGTCATGAATGAACCTCCAGAGAGTGGAATGCGGAGAGTCATAAGTCTTTCGCTGATTGCAGTGGGAGTAATTTGGAAATCATTAACTAGCTTGGTCTTTACAGCGAATCCTACACCATGAATACGATGTTCTCCCTCCTCCTTTCCCTTCCAGAAGATGGTATAACCTGATCCAAACTCAGTAATTTTTCCTTCAGTGGACAACCTGGTTTCACTGAGAGCAGCGATGTCAATGTTGAGTCTGGATAATTCATGAGTAATAAGAGCCGTTCTTCTTTCAGGCCTGTCGTTATCTTTTAAGTCAAGCAAAGTTCTGACGTTCCATGTTCCAATGATAAAATTATGTGTCCTTATTGACTTGGTAGTTTTTGTTTTTCGACCGCATGAGGGGTGACCTGCTGGGTGCGGCCGCCCAGCCGGACAGTAGATGTGACTTCCGATGTTTAGCCCACCTTTTCTAGGGCCTTCCCCATGTGGGGTGAGCAGCGGTAATCCTAAACAGGCCTGCTCAAACACAGATGCAGGACCGAACTCCTGAGTAGCCACAAAGTCCCAGGAAGATGACCATCACACATCTGCTGCCAACGTGCAGGTCCGAACTAGGGGCTTCCAGTTACACCCATAACCTGCCCCCACCATCCATATCCCATCGCCGTTGGACTTTAGAAAATAAGTGACTGATGGAAGAATTGCCACTGGCGTGTATTTGTTTAGGGTGGATCACAACTTGCCAGGAAGTGACCCACTCACTATGATCTCGGAGTCGTGTCCTGCGGCACATATGAAATGAGACATGCAAGACCAGACACAGAGACTGCAACGAACTGCCGCAGACTCAAAATATTACTGAGGTGCGCCTTCACAGCCAATTCGTCTGGCATGGCCTCTTCCGCCTTCACGACCGTTGAGAACCATAAAAGTAATGGATTCTTCTTCCGCCCGCTTTGCCGTTGGGCCTAAACACATGTGCCCCATCCGCCAGCTCCGCCGTACCGAAGTTCATCTTCTCCGCCTTCACTGCCGTTGAGGTCTTCACTCGTAACCCTGAGCTGGGACCCTTACCAGATGATACACACCGGGCCAGTGCGCTCTGGGACTCACATAGGCAGGGGCGCCACTCCCTGGGTAGGGCTACCTCCGAAGAGGGTCCCTACCTGCTACCTGCAAGGTAGGATATAAATGCACTAAAACCTTTCAAAATGAAAGAAACGTGTTACTTGAAATATTCAGCTGAAAATAAGGACAAACCGCAGTTATCGCTGTCGAGGTCGAGACATGGGTCATAAATTAAATGTATCTAGCACACCGCTTGAAAAGGTCTTTGACCGTAGCATGGCTTATTGAGGCCGACTGGTAATTAAATTACTGAAGTTGTGAAGATTGCTTTGGCATTATCAATGAAAGCATAGATGATATAATCCATTTGTGTGTATTATAAATGTTATTTCCTGAAAAAATACTTATTAAAAAGTCAATTTTAGGAATATTATTCCAGAATAAATATAAATTTCCCATGCGAGACACATGAAGTACAGAAAGTTCCTTTAAGAGAACATAGAAGGGCATCAGGGAGATGCGAACCTCATTGATTGATTCTCTAGTGTTCATTATTGAAGGCATGTACGACAACCCTCAAGCAGTAGTGCTTAAAATGTTATGTGAAGGAAAGAATGAAAATTCGTGGATCTAATCCAATGGTAATTAAAACACATTTTGAAAACTCAAGAAAGATATGAATTATATGAATCGTAATTGATTAATGTAGAGGTTAATGATAATGCAGGGACTTGCCCTGAGAGATTCTTTTTGAATATTGTAGAATCTCTAAGATTTAATAGAATTATATTATTGCATGTTTTATGGAAGTGGAAGTTGACCTGCTATAGGCTCAGTGAAGCCGTAATAACAGTGTGCAGCGAAACTCTGTGTGTAGGGGATGTTCCTAAGTTTGACAAGGAACTAGTTTGTATTTTGGATTTTAATTTTATAATTTGATTTTGATTAATGTAATACTTTTGTGGAGTGCAATTTTTATTAATTAAAATAATATAGTTTTTGTGAAGTTTTGATTTTTATTTCAGTGTTGACCTGTGTTGCTCATGATCCCAGAATATATGTGTCATATCGTGGGAAATGAACGTACCATCCCCGAATCGATTGAGATAGGCGAAGTATGACCGTATATTATTCCTACAGAGGGGTGCACTGCACCTTGACAAAGTGTTGTTTCCGTTACCCATGATGCTTAGGCGTCTAGCGCATGCGATGGAATTGGCGGTGGCTGCTCATTTTAAAGCCATCACAACAAAAGAAGAGAACATAAACATTTGTCTTTCTTTTGCCTGTCGACTAAAGAAACTATTCGAACCGATAAGAACGTTTTAGATAAAGACAGTCGTGTCCAACGCTAATTTTTTTTATTTTCTATCTTTGCCTAGCATGCAAGCATTAGAGGCTGAAATGATACCGCGTTGGACAGCTGATTGAAAGAGTTGTGGTTCAATACCTGTTAGGGGGATAGGTTTATAATTTGTATTCGTTGGGTTTTATCGTCTGTGATGACCGCTTTACCAATGTTTTACGACAGAAATTATACAAGAGGTCAAAGTTACCGTAATTATTAAGGATGGGGCACGAGTAATATAGCAAGTAGATGCATTTTCAGGTTCAATTCCAAGTTCCAATCCGGTATTACACGAAACATCTTAGTATAGAACCGTTGTAAAGAAGCGTAAGGAGGCTCTTTTTCAGGGATGAGCTTCGGTCCATACCGTTGTTGTTAAAATATTTGCTTCATATCATAACAAGATAACATAGGTTAAAAAAATCTCAAAAAAAGTTAAGCCAAGATTTAACTAAACGAATTTAATTTCAGATAAAAAGCAACTCCCATAATTACACCCACAATGTTAATTAAATGACAATATCAAACAAAATCTCTCTGCCGTGATAATACAAGTTTCAGGCAATCAATGGTCCTGTTCTCACTTCAAGTCATGCGTGGCGATGTGACGAGGAAACAGAAAATTGAATAAGTACTTGATATACGCGACCCACGACCATAGGCAACAGCTGACAAGCTGCGGGTCCGTATATGAGAAGGTAGACATGGTGCTGGGATTACAAACTACAACTAAACCAATATTTACAAATACCTGACACTCGCTAGCCTTACATTTTACAACTGAGATTCCCACTTGAAATCTTTATCACGTGTCAAAGACACGAACAAATGCCGTAACAGGACTTCACATAAATCAAAACAAGTATGAACGCACGTGACTATACTCAACAGACATCACCCGATGACCGTTGTCACCTTACACAGACACACAACAAGGTGTCAAAATAAAATCAAATATTACATGGAAATCAACACAATCACATGGCCCAGCGGCAATTATATACAACAAACAAGAATTTATTTTAAAACGAGACATGAGATTACCGTCCGTGCGTGAGAAACTGACCCTTTAAATTATCAAAGTCTCAACTAAACAGGCACGCTCAATAACTAGGTCAGGAGAAACCTGTCCCCTCAACTCATTAGCGCGTCTTATCTAGATCTGTGCCTGGTGGGTTTCTCACCTGCTACATGTCAACAACCTGGTGCGTAAACGGAAATACCACAGTGCAGCGACTGAGCCATGAACCAAGAACGCAGATTCTTTACTGTACTTCAGTAAAATAATGTGTGTGTCATAAATAACCCAGGCTAGCATATCGCATATTGCCAAGAATCGAAGCAATACCATGTGCGTCACAAAAATACCAATCAGTTCCATTAATTCCCATAGGGTTAATGAACCTCGTCGGGGTCGAGCAGAGTCTCCCAAAGAGCAACATCTGACGCCCATACAGCAGCAGACAAGGAAAGCCATAGGAAGTTCCTCCACGCACTAATCACACATTTGACAATCCGTACATTAACACACGACGCACAATCAAGTTTGACAATCCCTGAAAAAATACATCAAATTTCACGCACACGCAGCGCATCAGATCATAGATACGACCAAAGAACATTTAAACAGAAATTTAATTTAATTATAAAAAACTAGAGATCAGACGGTTCCCCTCAAATTTGATTGCAAAGGCAAACACAAATTAATCAAAATAAAATAACGCCTGTTTAATCCAAACGGCTATCAAAAATATCTCATATCCTCCCATTTTATTCATAACTCAATCTCTAAATGTCTTACTTGTCACACGACCCGTAACTCAAGTTCGCAAAAACAAATTATTCACTCAAGTACACGCGGCACTTAGATTAACATTACCCTGAATATTTACGCAATAAACAAACAAAAACTGAACAACGAAACAATCACCAGCAAAATCTGAATTAAACTATTTACATTTCCCAGTCCAAAATCTAACTGTGTGATTGAAATCATTCAATTTTGTACTTATTCCTTCTGCAACTCGATTCAGCAGACGTCACACGACATGGTCCCACAGGGCCTCTTTAATACTCCATGTCCAACGCGACCGAAGATTCAATGGCCATCATCCAAGTTCTGGACCACGTTGTCGGCATCTTGACCTTCTTAAAGGTGAAATATTCAAATACAAAATTGTGCTCAAATAACCTGCTAAATTTGTAACATGAGCTACTAGATTCACTCACAGTCCTTTACCATTTATACCGTCGACTTTCCCTAATTAAATAAAATCCTATCTACACTCGCATTTACCCACGCACACTTATAATCACAGTATGAAAATAAATTCACAGTTAATGCAGACTAGACCCAGGGTCTAACTCAAAATATTACAAGTTCACAAGACTTAATAACTTAGCCTCTACTGAGACTCGAACGGACAGTACTTTGTCTTTAATTACTTTGAACTTCTATCTAGTCGGGCAGCACTTCATCTCCTCAAAGACTTCAAAAAAGTGTGTTGTCGGGCAACACTTCGTCTCCTCAGAGACTTCGAAAAGGTGTGTAATCGGGCAGCACTTCGTCTCCCCAGAGACTTCGAAAAAGTGTGTAATCGGGCAGAACTTCGTCTCCCCCAGAGATTTCGAAAAAGTGTGTTACAAACTAGCATCATGGATACATTGATACAAAACTGGCATGAATTCAGTGGAGGGGTCAATAACAATATTTTAATCGAAGCAGATGAGCTACCGGCTCGGGTAAGGTATCAATCTTCATCATTTTTCGTGCAGATCACATTCGTGGCCAGCGTATCTCATCCCGATCGGTAAATTAATCAGAACACAGTTCGCGCGGTTTCTCAATTGACTCTCAGATTCGCGCCACAACGGGCGTCTCCTCAGTGATGCGCTAATTTCAAGCATCGCTCTTTGAGTAGAAACATCTCGCCACGCCTTCTTGACGCCACAGAGTATCTCCATCTCTCATCTTTCAGAGTTTCCCTTCTCTCTCATGACCTGTCCCAACAAAGGATCCAAGCCACGCGTCAAAGTTCATGCACCTTACTTCCAAGAACTGGCTATTAATACCTTGCTTGCTCCAACTGCTACTTCGCTCCGAATGACTTGCGACATCTCCAGGCCCACTAGCCTTCTCAACTGTACCAAATATGTATTCCAACAAGATGATTATTTTTAGTTTAGCGTATGGCTTTTAGTGCCGGGAGTGTCCGACATGTTCGGCTCGCCAGTTTTGTAGCTGCTACGAGACGGACACCCAATGGGTGAGCTACAAGTACCGTTGGGGAGGAAAGTTTGGATGTAAGGACGACAAGTTGGAAGGTAGTGGCTGTGGCCTATAGTTAGGGACCAACCCCGGCATTTGCCTGGAAGGAAGATGGGAAACCACAGAAGACCATCTTCAAGGTTGCCGGCGGGGGGATTCGAACCTCCTCGCCTCCCGGATGTGAGCGACTGCCAGCAGTCATGCCGTAACGACCACGGCTAACTCACCCGGTAATTAAAATATGAAACATTATTATACAGCATGGATAATAAGGGTTCATTTGCCACTAGCTGAACTGAAAGTCTGGCTCAAGGCATTGAGTCGATTTTCAGCCACCCACTACTTTATAAAATCATTCAGTGACATCTCCAGTTTAAAGGTGTCCCACTTCCGTCTGTTCAGTGACCTGTCTCGTCTCACTAATTACCTCTTCTGTTGATTCATCGCACTGCGGACTCCTCATAGCTGTCAACACCTGGTATTTCCCCCTCTCTCATACAAGCACGGCGACCTCTCGCTTCCGTCTTGTTTGTCAACACAGCTGCCTGACTCAGTCATACATCACGTAGAGTAGCCCCGTATATTTTGTTGTGTTTCTTCAAATTTCCGACAAGTTTGCTACTACATCCTTTCCATTCAGCTCCCACGGTTCCATGCTATAATACAATTTTAGATTGGCAATATTAAAGACTGACTTTGTTCCTGAATTCATATCTTCAATTCTGTATGCATTGTTACCCAGTTTTTTGATGATCTTGTACAGGCCAACATATTTTGGACAGAATTTTGCGAACTCCTTGCTCTTAGGGTCCGAAATAGGTGGTTTCTTAACAAGGACCAATTCCCCTTCGTTTAGCTCCCGGTGGAACTTATTTCCTCTGTATCGGAGCGAATGTCGGTCCGCCTGGCTCCTCATGTGTTCCACGGTCTTGTGCATTCTTAGCTTATGCGCTATCATTAGATCCTTGGGACTCTAGATGACTATCCCAAGATCTCTCCGAGTACTTGTTATGATGGACAATTAAAGGTATTTGTCCGGTAAATTCGTGTCTGGTCGTGTTGATGCACACCTCAATGTCGCTCACTCTGTCCACCCATTTGTGATGTTCCTCAGGAATTAGAATGCGGTAGTACTTAGCTACACACCGTATCGCTCTTTCGCTTGGATTGGCTTGTGCGTGGCGGAAACTAGATAAAATGTGCTTAATTCCCATCTCCTCAACTCCCCTTTTGGAAACAGAACTCGTGAAATAACTCCCATGGTCTGGCAGTGAGTACTCAGGCTTTCCTAGTGTGGGAATAACTTTGTTCTTATGTCTACTTAAGACTTGCTTAGACGTGGTCTTTTGGATAGGGCACAGTACAACATATTTGAGAAGACATCAATACACACAAGAAGATGTCTACACCCACGTCTTCCTTTGGGTAGGGGTTCAAAACAATCCAGTGCCAGTAGTTCACATGGTTTCTGCGGTAGCAAAGGCTTCGTGTATTGCTTCATGAGGTAATTATTGGGCTTGGTACGCTGGCATGCGTCGCAAGTCTTGATTACCTCAACAATGGTTGATCGCATTTTTGGCCAAGTGAATGATTCTCCTGTTGTCGCTTCTGTATTGTCTACGCCGATGTGACCGATATCTTCATGGACATGCCACGTTAGTCCTCTCTGTAGTGACGCTGGAACCAGAATTCGCAATCGTATGTGTTCTTCATTCACGAATTTGTGTAACAGATTGTTGAAATAATTGTATTTTGCTGCTTTAGATTTTGCCTCTCTTTGTTCAGGTGTTCCTGGTTGTGTCTCCTTCTTGAAGTACTTGATCATCATTAACATCCATGGGTCACGTTCCTCTTCCAACTGGATATCCTTCAATCTATTTAAAAATTCTTGATCCTTAGCTGTAAGTTCTAAATGTTGCACCTCCACTGCTGGCTCGTGTTCTTCCTCTGGATTTCTACTCAGGGCGTCTGGGATAGCGTTCAACTTCCCAGGACAGTGTTCTATTTTTATATCGAATTGTTGGATATAGATGGACCAACGAGTTGCTCTCTCACTAACCATTGCTGTTTTAAAGAATAAAGTCAGCGCTTTGTGGTCAGTTCTGACAACAATGGAATAGCCAAAAGCAATCTTCCTCCATTGTTGCAGGGCATACAGTATTGCTAGTAATTCAAGTTCCGTTAAGGTGTAGTTCCTTTCGTGCTTGCCCAATTTACGACTGGTAAATGCCAAGTATGAACGTTTCTTGGGCTCAAAAGGTTCTTCTTGATACAGCATTGCTCCGATTCCAATTAGAGATGCATCCGCTTGTATTACAAATTTCTTTCCGAAGTCAGGATAACCAAGTTTCACGCAGTTTTCAAGTAGTTCTTTAGTTGCATTTAAGGACCAGTCGCACTCCTCACTCCACGACCATCGATTACATTTCTTGAGAATTTCTTGCATCGGCGCCACTGTCTCGGTATAGTTGGGACAATTCTCCTTAAAGATCCAGTTACTCCTAAATATGCTCTGACGTGCTTCACTCTGGTTGGTGTTGGGAAATTCTTGATTGCCTCAATCTTCGCCAGATTTGGCCTCACACCATCTTGGTCAATGATATGTCCCAAATATAAGATTTCACTTGGGAAAAAGTAATATTCCTTCAAGTGGATCTTAAAATTCATCGTTCTCAAGTTGTCCAAGAGTTTATTTAATTTCACCAAGTGTTCCTCCATTTTCTCAGATGCTATGAGAATGTCTTCCACGTAACGTACTGTAAAATTTTTCACTTCCTCTGTTAAACACCGATCTATTATGTATGTATGTATGTATGTATTCCTTATTGTCAGACAGATAGACTCCACTAGTGACAATATAATAATTAACAATAAAATTTACAATTATAAACAAAACAAAAACAGCAAACACGTACAAAAATAGCAATACACTAATCTATTCTAAATCAGCAACCACAACCATACAGACACGCACTCAAACATCCTATCTCAAGCATTCATTCATGCAATCCCTTTGTACAAGAAACATTACAATAATTATTACAGAAAAAAAAATATCAACAGTAAACAGAAACAGGCAAAACATAAAATAAAAGATAAGAAGACAAAGTTCAGAAACTAGGGAAAGTAATACAAGAGCGACATTCAAGGATCTAGATAACAGCAAACAAAAAATACATTACTTCATTCACTCGTACATTCAATCAAAAAATCAATCAACCATTCATTCGACCACATGTTCAATCAATCAACGCAAATAGAAATTAACCCAATATGCAATACACTATTTTACAGCCCACTTGAGATATCTCTCATAACAGTTAATAGAGAGTCGAAGTGAATATCAGTAGCACTTCTACTCTCCATCAAGCTGTATGTTGACTGCAACCGGATCAGACATGAATTTTTGTGCACATTAATTCTCGATCTGACCCCATCGAACGTGTGTTTCCGTCTGGTGGTTCTCTGAGGGACGTGAAAACCCAAGTCAGCTAGCAACTGATTAGAGTCAATTCCTCCATTAACCAGCTTCCAAAGGAATCTCACGTCACCCACTGTGCGCCGACTGCTAAGTGGAGGAAGACCGTACACGTTGCAATAACTCTCATACTCAGCTCTATAGTACGGTCGTCCACCCCTGTAACAGAGCCATTTAATAAATCTCTTTTGCACACGTTCGATGGCGTCAATTTTATTACTGTGAAAGGGATTCCAGATCACACTACAGTATTCTAATTTAGGCCGAATGAGTGACTTAAATAATTTAGATAGAGTTATGTCCGAAAAATAATTTAAACAATTTCTTTTTAAAAATCCCAGGATCCGGAAACTTTCACGACATATTTTTGAAATATGTTCATCGAACGAGAAATTATTAGTGATTGTCACCCCTAGATCCTTAATGGTTGACACTCTACGTAGCGTTTCATTTTTAATACAGTAATTAAACCTGGGTAGGAGGTTACGTTTCAATGAAACTGACAACACTTTACACTTTTCAGTATTCAGTTTCAGTTTCCATGTTTCACACCATTCACTGAGTTGGTGTAGGTCTTGTTGCAACAACTCACAGTCATTTATAGTACTGATGGGCATATACAGTTTAAGATCATCAGCGTACATCAGGCACCTAGAATTATGAATTATACGAGGGATATCATTTACAAAAAGTATAAAAAGCAGAGGGCCCAATACAGAACCCTGAGGGACACCGGAAGTAACGTTAACAGATTTAGACTTATTATTATTATTAATTACAACTGATTGGGTTCTATTTGAGAGGTAGCTTTTGAAGAAACGTAAAAGATTACCAGTTATACCAAAGTTTGAAAGTTTAAGAAGCAGTAGGTTGTGATGAACGCTGTCGAAAGCCCTAGAGAAGTCAGTATAGATAACATCAGCACTACCACGGTTATTCATAAAGGTGGATACATCATGAGTGAAGACTGCTAGGTTGGTAGCAGTGGATCGCCTAGGAAGAAAGCCGTGCTGAAGTTCAGTGATGAATGGTGACACGTGAGCGTACACTTCGTCTCGAACAATTGATTCAAAGACTCGCGCGAAAATAGACATTAGTGTTACTGGCCTGTAATTTACTACCTTCTGCCTGGAGCCTTTCTTTAACACTGGGGTGATATGAACTGATTTCCAGTAATCCGGAAACACTCCTTCACTGATGGCTTGGTTGAATAGGATGTAAAGTGGACGAGATAGCTGGTGGCATAAAGATTTAATTATTTCTATAGGAATGGCATCAGGACCGGGAGACTTGCCAGAGGATAGATTATGTAATTTATTCTTGATGCAGTCTTCGGAAATATGGAAGTACGAAATGCTGTCGTTACTGGAGGGTGGCAGATCAGGTAATGGTGGCGGTATAGAATTTACAGGAAGGAATAAGGTTTCGAAATAATCAGAAAACAGCTCACAGGCAGAGTTTGCATCAGTACTGGTACGTCCGTCATACTCGAGCGAGACTGGTAATCTGGTGTTCCTAGATCTCTGCTTAATGAAGGACCATAGTCTGTTCGGATTAGTTTTAACACTGGAGTCTATGTCTTCCAGGTAGGCGTCATACTTTCGGCGTTGAATTTCTTTGAATTCGAGTCTCCTGACCACAAATTCAATTCTATGGCATTCCAAAGAAGAGCGTTTCCATTGACGATGAGCCCTATTTTTCGAATGTAGCGCGCTGATTACATCTGCATCAAACCAAGGTGGATAACGGTAGGGATTAACCTTCACACGAGGAACTGCTTCTCGAACTGCGGACATCAAGAGATCATAAAATATCTCACAATTCTCATTAATGTCGTTCCTGATGTCAAGGAGGGACCATGGGCAATAATCCAGTAGAAGTTTCAGGTGGTTCATGTCTGCTTTCTTCCAGTTAAAAATTTCCCTGCGAGGCAGTTTTTGAAATAAACTAGCGTCGTGAAAATCAATGTTCCATATTAGAGCACTATGGTCAGATGGAATCCACCCCGGTTTTTCTAACTCTACAGATTGAGAGATTTTAGGAATATTAGTAAACAGAAGATCAAGGTAGTTTTGTCCGCGCGTGAGATGTGGATTCAATTGATGCAGAGAGAATTCCTCAATTATCTCGCAGAAGATCGAGTTCACTGCACTTTCAGTTAGTTTTAAAGGTATGAGAGAAGGCCCTTCCTGCTGTCCCCATGAGATGTCCGGCATGTTGAAATCCCCACACAATATAACTGTATCCTTGTCCTTCAACTGGGCGTGCACCCTGCTGAGAGAGGTATGTAGCTCCTCCAAGTGGTTTAAAGAAGCAGGCGGGGGTAGGTACACACAGCCCACGAACACACTAGACCTTCCTTGGATTTCCAACCAAATAATTTCGCATTCACTTTCTAAGTCCGCTCTTCTCCTAGCACGCAACTGAGACTGCGTAGCAATGACAACACCACCCCCACGCCCAGGCCTGTCTCTTCTAAATATGTCATGAGTCCTAGAAAAGGCGAGTTCTGAGTCAAGAAAACTGTCAAAAAGCCAAGACTCATTTAAGGCTATTATTGACATATTATTAAAATCACTGCTGCTCAAATCTACTTTGTCCAGCTTGTTGGCCACGCTCTGAGTGTTCTGAAAGTATATGGACATAGAACTGTTCGAACCCGGACCAGGATTAATTTCTACATCACCTGACAGTAGAAGAAGCATGAAGACTGTGGTCACCGTTGATGTTGATGTGACCGTACCTCTCCTAGTGAAAGGGCTGGCTCCTTTTAGCAGCATGGCAGGCGACAATCCAGCAGCAGAGAAACAACAAAAATTAAAACTCCGATTGGAGCACTTCCAGTTTACTGAAGCTTCATAATTCTTTTCACGAATCATGGACACCCTCACATCACTACCACTCACAAAAAAGAACTAGTTACGTGAAAGAATAACATGAGAAAACAGCACAAAACAGGAGACCGAAACACACGCACTTCACTCACCGACGCCATCTTGTAGTGCTCTGAAAAGCACACAACCTGCAGTTTTTACTCCGAAGGGCATCCTTTGCAATACGAATGTCTGGTTATCAAATAAAAATCCCGTGAGAAACTGGGATTTTTCTTACAACTCGAGGTGAAGGAAACTGTTTGTGAGATCTACAGAACTGTAAATCTTCTACCCTCTAAATCCTTTCAATACGTCACGTATGAGTGGCGCATTATCGTGTTCAACCAGAAGCTTACTATTCAAAGATCTCGCATCTAGAAACAGCCTAATGGAACAATTTGGTTTGGCCACCACCAAAATAGCATTCAAGTATGGAGTCAGGGATTTTTATCATACCGGCTTCAAGCAGATTATCTATAATGTCTTTCACCTGAGGATGATATTTCTCTGGGATCGGGTACAATTCACTCTTAAAAGATCTCCAATCATCAACTTACATAGCGTATTGGAAATTTAGGATTTTTCCAGGAATAGATTCAAAAACTTCTTTATGGCGACGTAAAATATCCTCTAATTTTCTTCTATTAGGTACCTCTAATTTTGCTTCTTTCAATTTATCCAACAAGAAAATTTCAAATTTTGATCCAATGTTTTCCTCTTCTGCCATTAATGTCCACGGTTCATGCATGTTAGCTTGATCTGTCATCTCTACTACTGCCGTTTCGACAATCTCTCCCTCCTGCATACTTGTCTCGTCCGTGACGTCATCAGTAATCGCTTCCTTCATCCAGGTACTTGCTACTCGACCAAGGGGCGTTTCCTCCATGTTCAGCCCTACGTGGCTCAATTCTTCCAGCTGTTTAAAATTCACCGTGTTATTGTGAAGATCGATGACTGCGTGATGGTCACATATAAAGTTGGTACCCAAAATAACATTATAGTTCATCTTAGCCAAGACAATAAAAGTTTGTGCGAAAATATGGTTCATGATATATAATTCCAGATATGTCTGATGTTTGCATACGACTGTTCATTCAGGTATTACCCCTCTGACTTTAATTTGTGACACGGGAATCAGCGGAACGTTCTGATTCCTCCCCACTTCCTTTATCAGGGCTTCAGATACTAGACTGATCTGACTACCCGTATCTAATAGGCATCTCACTTTCAACCCTCCTATCCTGGCATATATTATAGGTAACTGTCTTATAACATCATTTTGGCGCATACTAACTTCTTCCAAGCAATCCTCTGGAAAAGCTATCCATACCTCGATATGTGCGATGATGAGCTCACCCTGGTCATCAGCCACTCCCAGATTCATGCTGTCTCCTAGTTCTGATTTCCTTGTTTTTTTATCGCGGAATCCCCCTTGTGAATTCCCGCCCTTATTATTGTTCTCTCTCCCCTCTTGTCTGGCTAGGCTCTCTGCTCCTTCGATACAGTGATTGTCGGGATTTTTTCTGTTCTCCATTGCTCTTCCACACTTCTCTCGCTCGGTCTCTTCATTTTTGAGTAGTTCTTCTAAATATCTCTACGACTCCAGGTAGCGCTCCTTCCAATCATTCTTGTAATCCCGTGGTTAAGATTCCATGCTATTCCGTCTGTCCTTCCAGAATCGCGTCTCGCCATTCCTTTGATATGGTCTTTCTTGCCTTCTGTTCTCCTGCCAATTCGAATAACCCCTCTGGTATGGTCTCTGATTATTCTGAAATTTCCTATTGTTATTGTGGTGTCAATAACGTTCCCTGTTGTCTTGGTACTCTTGTCTCCGCGGCGTGAATTGCATGTTCGTCGCCTGGGACCTAGTGTTCGTAATATTGCTGTTTGTACTCCTAACTACTTCTACGGTATTAACTTGCTCTATTTGCCGCTGTCTTCCCTGAGGTGTGATTAAACTGGTTTCATCTAAATGTCTGAGAATCTCCCCCGCTTGCAGTGCCGTTTTCACGTTTGCTGTGACCAGGAATTGCTGTATATTCCCTATCGTGAAGACTAAGCTTTCCTCAGACGGCGGTTCATCAAGGTCCCTGAGTTTCACCATTTGTTGTGAAAAGAGCTCAGAAAACTTCGTGGGATATGCATTGTGGTATTTTCGTGAATATAGCTCCATTCTCAAACCCTGTTGTAAAGATTGACTCCAGAACTTCTTTAAGAATGCCTCATTGAATTGCTCAATATTTTCAAAAGTGTATTTGAAAATTTTGGAACCAAATTAAGCTAGAGGCTTGCAAAAACCTTTCTACCATTCTTACTTGTTTCATGGGGCTAACCTGTTGATCATTATAGTATTCCTCCAGTTCGCGCAGAAAAGCTTTCGGTGTAGTACCCATTCCATCACTAAACTTCGAAGGTTTGAAGTCGTTCCCCCGAATGACTTGAATTATTTGTGGACTAACTGTGTTTTGCACAGGAGTCGATAATCCGCCTCTGTATTCGCGAAATGCTTCTGTGTTTACCACTGACTTCGGACTCTGTTTATTACTTGTGCCCCTAGCTAAGTTCGATAGTCCTAGTCTCCTCGCGCTCCGGTTTTCCCTCTATTTGCTCGGACGAATATAGATTAGCCTGCTCCAGTGTTCGTTGCTCGCTTTTAATGATCATATCAGCTTGCTCCTTGAACCTGACCTTAATACTTTCCTCAAGTGCCTGAATTCGATTCTGAATTTCACCCAGCTTCCTAACTATCAGTAATTTTCCTTCTTTCGTATCTTTGCTCATCTGTTTCCAGTCTCTGCTAATTTTGTATTTCATTAATTTTATTATTTCTTCATTCAACTCCTGGTTCCCGGTTCTATCTTCTCCAGACGTTCCTCAATTTTCATTTTATTCACTTCCATCCGTTCCTCCATTTGCATTTTATTCTCCGCTATACATTTTTTATCTAATGCTGGTCCGCCTCCAAGTGTGCCCACCTATCATTTGTCTTGATTTCCAGCTTATCCACTTCCTTCACAAGACCCAATATATTTTTGTCGACCGATTCAGTTTGTTCTTGTACATTGACTGTCTTGGCCTCCATTTGATTAAACCTCCCCTGTAGCTCATCCTGCGCGATTTTAATACCTGCCGTATTATTTACGCACGCCCTCTCAATCTGCTCTTGCTTAGCGACCACCATTTCAACCAGTTCGAGTAGTTTCTGGTCAAATTTACTCTCGATAACATGAATCTGTCCTAATTGCTTATTATTATTATCGTACATTTCATAAGCTAGTTTATCTAATTGTTTCTTGGTACTATCATTAATATCTGCCGTAATTTTTGTTGAACTGGTCTGTTCGTGCTGCCGAATGTTCCGCAAACCTAGTATTTAATTGTTCTGTAATGTTGTTATTTAACGCCACTATCTGTTCATTATTAGTGCCTTTTGAAGCCGATAACTGCTCCTCCATGTTCTGACTAATTTCTGCTTTTAATTCCGATAACTGTTCTTTGCTAGTGTCTTTCATTTCCTCCATCTGTTTGCTACTATTGTCTTTAATTTGCGCTTTCATTTCCGCCTTCAATTCTGATAACTGTTCTTTACTAGTGTCTTTCATTTCCGCCCTCATTTCTAACAACTGTTCTGCGGTTCTTGCTGACACAAGCTCAATAAGGGCACTTATCTCAGCGATCGTTGCATTGGCAATACACAAATATATACTCTTGAGAAATAGGGACCATACACATAGTGACGTCCGCTGCACATGTTTGACATTTACTCTTTAAAATACCAAATTCATGTATGTGTACGTTAAAAACACAACAGCAATCTATGCATGCTAGGGTATTATGAATTTACTTTTAATTTTAAATTCAACCTCATTGATCTGATTTTAAATTCCTAACCTGCCTGAATTTACATAAGAAATATATGTTAATTAACCAAGTTTCAATTCAAATTATAAGGCTCACCTTCCTGGCATTTAAATATTCTGAGTTCATTGGTCAAACAATTTCTAATGTAATTAACCTGGGCGCCCGAAACACGTCACAAATCAATCAAGTATCAAATACAAGAGTGTTTCGTATTTATTATTATTATTAAATGATCTCATTGCTTTTACTTGGTCATAAATAGCGGTAAGACTTCGCTTAAATTTACTGAATTTACATTTACAAACCAGCGTTACCTGGCATCATCTCTCAGAAAAATGAATATTAGGCAACAATGCAACATGGTGGCTAGCCATTCTACAAAGCAACAACAAACCCCACGTTGGGCAGACATTTTGTACTCTATGAACCCCTGTAAAGGAGATTCTCTTTCTGGGAAGTGTTACGGTCCATACCGTTGCTGTTAAAATATTTGCTTGTTATCATAACAAGGTAACATAGGTAAATATATCACAAAACAAGAAAAGTTAAGCCAAGATTTAACTAAACGAATTTAATTTCAGACCAAAAATAAAACAATAAACAAATAAACAACTCCCATAATTACACCCACAATGTTAATTAAATGATAATATCAAACAAAATCCCTCTGACGAGATTATACAAGTTTCAGGCCATCAATGGTCCTGTTCTCACTTCAAGTCATGTGTGGCGATGTGACAAGGAAACAGAAAATTGAATAAGTACTTGATATACGCGACCCGCGACCATAGGCAACAGCTGACAAGCTGCGGGTCCGTATATGAGAAGGTAGACATGGTGCTGGGAATACAAACTACAACTAAACAAATATTTACAAATACCCGATACTCGCTAGCCTTACAATTTACAACTGAGATTCACGCTCGAAATCTTTATCACGTTTCAAAGTCACGAACAGATGCCTAAACAGGACTTCACATAAATCAAAACAAGTATGAATGCACGTGACTATACTCAACTGACATCACCCGATGACCATTGTCACCTTACACAGACACACAACAAGGTGTCAAAACAAAATCAAATATTACATGGAATTCAACACAATCACAGTGCCCAGCGGGAATTATATACAACAAACAAGAATTTATTTTAAAACGAGACATGAGATTACCGTCCGTGCGTGAGCAACTGAGCCTTTAAATTATCAAAAGTTTCAACTAAACATGCACACTCAATAACTAGGTCAGGAGAAACCTGTCCCCTCAACTCATTAGCGCGTCTTATCTAGATCTGTGCCTGGTGGGTGTCTCGCCTGCCACATGTCAACAACCTGGTGCGTAAACGGAAATATCCCAGTGCAGCTACTGAGCCATGCACCAAGAACGCAGATTCTGTACTGTACTTCAGTAAAATAATGTGTCTGTCATATATATCCCAGGCTAGCCTGTCGCATAGCGCCACGAATCGAAGCAATACCACGTGTGCCACAAAAATACCAATCAGTTCCATTAATTCCCATGGAATTAAAGAACCTCATCGGGATCGAGCAGAGTCTCCCATAGAGCAACATGTGACGCCCATAGAGTAGCAGACAAGGAAAGCCATAGCAAATTATTCCGCGCAGAAAAATCACACATTTGACACACCACACATTAACACACAACTCACCATCAGGTTTGACAATCCCTGAAAAAAAATACATCATAAATTTCACCCACACGCAGCGCATCAGTTCATCGATCCTACCAAAGAAAATTTAAACAGAAATTTAATTTAATTATCAAAAACTAGAGAACAGACGGTTCCCCTCAAATTTGATTGCAAAGGCAAACACAAATTCATCGAAATAAAATAACGCCTGTTTAATCCAAATGGCTAACAAACATATCCAATTTCATCCCATTCTATTCTTAACTCAATCTTTAAATGTCTCACTTGTCACACGACCCGTAACTCTAGTTCGCAATATATATATACACTCAAGTACACACGGCACTTGGATTAACATTACACTGAATATTTACACAATAAACAAACAAAAACAGAAAATCGAAACAAACACGAGCAAAATCTGAATTAAACTATTTACATTTCCCAGTCCAAAATCTAACTACATGATTGAAATAATTCAATCTAGTACTTATTCCTTCTGCAACTCGATTCAGCGGACGTCACACGACATGGTCCCACAGGGCCTCTTTACTCCTCCATGACCAACTTTACAGAAGATTCAAGGGTCATCATCCCAGTTATGGACCACGTTGTCGACATCTTGACCTTCTTAAAGATGAAATGTTCAAATAAATATTTGTGCTAAAATAACCTGCTATAATTGTAACATGAGGTACTAGCTTCACTCACAGTCCTTTACTATTTATACCGTCGACTTTCCCTAATTACATAAAATCCTATCTACACTCGCATTTACGCACGCACACATCGTAATCACAGTATGAAAATAATTACACAGTTAATGCAGATTAGACCTATGGTCTAACTCAAAATATTACAAGTTCACAAGACTTAATAACTTAGCCTCTACTGGGACTCGAACGGACAGTACTTCGTCTCTAATTACTTTGAACTTCTACAGTATCTAGTCCGGCAGCACTTTGTCTCCTCAGAGACTTCAAAAAAGTGTGTTGTCGGGCAGCACTTCTTCTCCCCAGTGACTTCGAAAAAGTGTGCAATCGAGCAGCACTTTGTCTCCCCAGTGTGTTCCAATCTAGCATCATGGACACATTTATACAAAACTGGCATGAATTTTAATCGAAGCAGATGAGCTACTGGCTCGGGTAAGGTATCAATCTTCACCATTTCTAGCACAGGTCACATTCCTGGCTAGCGGATCTCATTCCGATCCGTCAATTAATCAGAACACAGTTCGCGCGCTTTCCCATCTGACCCACAATTCGCGCCAAAACCTGGCGTCTCCTCAGTGATTCGCTAATTTGAAGCATCGCTCGTTGCGTAGAAACATCTCGCCACGCCTTCTTGACGCTACAGAGCATCTCCATCTCTCATCTTTCAGAGTTTCCCTTCTCTCTCATGACCTGTCCCAACAAAGGACCCAAGCCACGCGTCAAAGTTCATGCACCTTACTTCCAAGAACTGGCTATTAATACCTTGCTTGCTCCAATTGCTACTTCGCTCCGAATGACTTGCGACATCTCCAGGCCCACTAGCCTTCTCAACTGTACCATATATGTATTCCAACAAGATGAATAAATTAAAATATGAAACATTATTATACAGCATGGATAATAAGGGTTCAATATGAACACCTCAAATAGAGTTGTCTTCATTTTGTTACAATTTAATAACAAAATTATACCAAGGGAAATTCTCAAGAACACGTATACTGGCAATCAGAATCTCCTTTGATATGTTGTTGTTGTTGTTGTTTCATTTGAAGGGCTAAAACATCGCGGTCATTGAACCCCGTGTAGTTGGGTATGTGTTTGTGTGTGTGTGTATATATAGACTTGTTCTGATAACCTGTGTTATAGTGGTGTCTGTATTAACTTGTGTATTAGCAATTAAGGAGAGGATTGGGAAAGATCCAAGTCAGAAACCCTCCCGGCATTAGTCTGGAGTAGAAGTAGGAAACGGCAGAACACCTTTTCCAGTCTGGCTAACGTTGGAATCGAATTCATCTCTTCTCAGTTTTGCCCCACGTGGCATAGTGTACCCCGTTCCACTCATCATAGCAGCATTGAATTTCTTGTCAGAGGCGGGAATCGAACCTGGACCTCTGGAGCAATACTTCGATTTGTTATGTTAATATTGATGTCACATTTATTATATTTCTGCTATTACAGGTTACATGGAATAACCTTACAACAGCTCTGAGGTATTTTATGATGATTTTTCTTTTTTAATACTTCATAACTGTTTGTTGACAAGCATTTACTGTTACACAACATTATTTTTGGTAAGCTAATTGTCTCTGCCTTGTTTAACAAACATGCTCACACGGTTTGTTTCTAGGTTTAGGCCTCTGTTGTATATGATTTCAAAAAAAAAAACAGCTTTCTACAACTGTACCCACTGTTCAATAACCAACATAGTGGCCAAAATGTTTCCCTGATAGGTAACTCGTGTTTGGTTAGTCAATTCTTATTGCAAGGCCAGTCAAGACCTAAGAAAATTAGTCTTAACGTAGCAGTTTATGGGAGATGAAACTAAACTATGATGTTGAATGTACAGGTCCTAGCCTAGGACTATGTCGTGTTGAGGTATTTGCCAGACAGTGCGATAAACGAAAGAAACAAAAAAACATACATGTAAAGGGAAAATGATGGAATTTTTGAGTACATTCAGTGAATTTTTAAAGAAATTGGTTAAATATCATGGTTTGTAGACCACTTGGGTAAGTTTGGTAAATTTTAGTGAATTTTCATCTCTATTCGGGTAATTTTATATTAATTTAAGGTAGTTTAAACCATTCTTTGATAAATCAATGGCATTTCAATAAATCTGGTAGTCATTTGGTGGATTTTGCTGCAATTTGGGGGAATTTGCTAAATTTGCAAAAATTAGTGGATTTTACAAAATTCGGGTCAATTTCAACATAAATCTCAAATATTTCGGTATTTTACAAATAACCTCTGTCACTGTGTTGCCTGTATTAATGTGTGTATTTCACTCTGAAGAGTAGGAATGGGAAGGAGGTGGTTATGGACTTAAGTGCATAGTCATTTATATTCACTTTCAGGATGGGTGTTGTGGGAAAACTCGAACACTCCTCTTGTTAGTTTTTCAAGTAAGTGTATTCCATGCCACCCTTAAAATGCGCTAATGAGCTCCAAGCATAGGCAATTTGCATCCAACTCACTATTTTTAACATGGAATGCTCATTACTTGTTATTTTAGGTACATGTTGTCATGTAGGTATGGAATTGATCCAAACATAACATGTTTTCATTTTCTTTGCATTTACCTGGAGTAGAAGTGGAAAACTACATCAGTTTGACGTTTAGAAAATTCACCTCATCCCCCCAGCTGCATGGAAACAGGAATGATTTGTTATTGTTTTACTGAGGGGGTTCAAAATCATAGTCATCAGTCCCATGTACTGTAATTAGTGAAAATAATAAGGGGTCAAGTACACTATTATTAGCTACATATCAAATACAATTTTGCATACCCCTAGGACCAGTATAGCATTATACAGGCATGCCATGTGTTACCATCCTTAAAGCCAGTGATATAAAACAAAAGAGGTCTTTATTTGCACCCCAGGGACTCACATCTAGTGGGATATAGGTTGACGTCCGCAGTGACCCAACTGAGTCCATCATTTCTTCCACTGACTTTTGACCAGGCTCCTCTCTGTCTTGTTTTCCTTCGACCACACTTGGTCAACTCTTGTTCTCTACCAACCCCGAAATTATTAGGGTATCCTAGGCCAAGGGAGTCTCTTCCTCTTCCAACTTAATAGGTCGTTTAATTTTTCTTCTGATACCCTCGTTGTGTGAGGCGGCAGCCTTCTTTTTATTTTCATGTTATTTCCTGCCTTTTGCTAACTCCCACTAAAGGTAGGGTGTATATATAGCCCCACCACTTGAGGTGCACTCTACATATGGCTAAACCCTCAGGGGGGCTTACGGCTGATGAGTTTGGCAGTTGGCGACCCCAAGGGATTCCTGAGCTGGCTTCGGTTTTCCCCCTTTTTATTCCATTACCTCTGGGACAGAGCCTCTCCTCTTTTACTTTTCTATCTGCCTTTCATGGCTCTCCTTCCTTTCAACTTCCTCAATCTACTTTTTGTAGGGTTGAGGGCCATTTTGTATTCCTTCTGTCCTAGTATATAACTGTGTAGTTAGTTTTAGTTATAGTTTAGATTTAATTTTTATCTTTACGATCACCCAAACCATTAGGCGTTTTGTGGTTAAGTTTATATAACACTTCTATTTTCTTCGAAACAACACCAGCTTCAATTCCTGACCGGATCATGAAGTTTTTGATTTTACAGTGTAGATTTGCAAAGAGGGTGGCCGTGGCTTTTTTGAATTACAACTATCCTAGCGTCTAGGCAGGTGATCAAGGAGGCCAAGGTTCTTCAGGGACTGTAGCGCCCAGCAATAAGTAAATAAGTAAGTAAGTAAGTAAGTAAGTAAGTAATTAAATAGTGTTTGTTTAGGTATAAATACAAAAAGTTTAACCCTAATGTAGGTCATGAACTGTTTTTTAAAATAAGTTTTGCATATGCTAACCTGTGTTATTGCAATGGCTGTATTAGTGTGTGTATTTGTAATGCAGGTCAGCATTGTCAAGAATGTAGAATGGGTCGCCATGTTGGATTTTTATATCGGTAGGCCATAGCGTTATATACTATGACATAATTTTTTTTTTGGTAGGTTCATTATTCATTGAGAGTAAGCATTATAATTCACTGTTTAAAACAAGCTATAAATCGTTAACGTTGACTAACATATAATAATAAATAAATTATTAATAAATAATAATTAAATAAATAAACATTAGTGTCTCTCCTACTTATAAAACATTTGTATTCCTGGTCGTTAGTCTAATGCACTTTTACTAGTTTATTTTCTTTGTGTAAATAACCAAAATGCATGCATTATACTACTGCCTCTGTACTACTGTCACAGAACCACAATGGCGCATGTTTATACTCCACATGCACTAGCCACCACCAGCCGAGTAAGCTGATACTAGCTTGCAACACCGCAAATTCCTACCGTTATCAGCAGCTCTTCCCAAACCAGCAAGCCTGTGTGTCTCTACAACCAGAACCCAGCGAAAGCATGAAAGCGTGTACCTCAGCGGCCTTCACAAAGGTTCAGGTTCCATTCAGCGCTGTATCAAGACATTTTATCTCTGGTGTAAGTGTTGGAACAGGGTACACTAAGTCTTGACAGCTAAAACTTTTGGCTCAATTCATGGAGCATGACAAAGGGATGGCCATCCTCAGTTGTACAATATCTCATACAAATGTTTACTATTACAGGTTAGTTAATCCACATTAATCCATAATTACCTAACAATAATAATAATAATAATAATAATAATAATAATAATAATAATAATAATTAGCAAGCCGTCATCCACGATACACACATCCATTAAAGCATGGTTTCGCAAAACGCATATGCTTTTGAGGTGATTAATACCATCTTCCCCTGTAACATGACTATTTCCTGTTTTAGGGAATAATAATAATAATAATAATTAGCAAGCCGTCATCCTCGATACACACGTCCATTAAAGCATGGTTTCACAAAACGCATATGCTTTTGAGGTGATTAATACCTCTTCCCCTGTAACATGACTATTTCCTGTTTTAGGCGTCAAATAACCTATCAAGGTAAAAGCATACATCATCATGTAATTTTGAACTATCACACCTAATTTTAGGGTTCTTCGTTAGCAAGATATAGATTTTTTCAATTTGGGGGGTAGTTTTCACCCTCCTACTATTTTTCATGAAAAAACAAAAAGATCTCAGGTTCAATTATCATTTTTACACGTTTAACACCTACCCCCTGTAAAATCACTATTTTCTGTTTTAGGGGTGAAATGATCTATCCAGGTAAAAGCCTATGTCATGACCAATTTCTTAAGCCATCACACCTAATTTTACGGATCTTAGTTTCCAAGGTATCAATTTTTCAATTTGGGGGTAGTTTCACCCCCCCCCCTGCTATTTTTCATCAAAAACAAATGATCTTAGGTTCATTTATCATTTTAAGTGTTTAACACGTTTTTCCCCATAACATGACTATTTATTGCTTCAGGGGTGAAATAACCAATCGAGGTAAAAGCCTAGGTTATCACCTATTTTTAAAGCTATAACGCCTAATTTTAGGAATTTTAGTTTCCAAGATATTGATTTTTCAATTTTGGGGGTAGTTTCACCCCCCAAATGGGGACGTCGCCCCTAGTGTTAGGACCCCTCATACAAGACCCTAGCATGATTGGTTTGCGAGATATTAACAAAAGTGTAGTTAGGCCCTTTTGACAAAAATGAATCATACGTTCAAAAACGAGGCGTCACCCCAAGGGCTAGGATGCTGCCTATGGCAAATCCCATCAGGGGTTCAGAAAATATTAATAAAAGTGTAGTTAGGCCCTTTTGACAAAAGCAGTCGGTGTGCATAAATACAAAAAATATTATTTACCCCTGGGTAAGGGTAAATTTTATTTTGGAGTGGACATACCTCGTCCATAGTGAAGGGGAGTTCACCACGAGTCCTATGACACCCCATATGTTTAAATCCGATTATTGGTTAGCAAGATACTAAAAAGCGGATGACCTATTCGTTCTTTTGGTTCTTAATAAATATTTAAAAAAACTCATCTATAAATAATCATTTATAAAGCCCGCTCCCTTACAAAAGCCCACTCCAAGTGTGCATGCATACAAAAAATTACTATTTCAACCCCGGGTACGGGTAGATTTTATTTGGGGGTGGATATACCCAGTCCATAGAGAAGGGGAGTTCACCACGAGTCCTACGACACCCCATATGTTTAAATCCAATTATTGGTTAGCGAGATACTAAAAAGCGGATGACCTACTATCATTTTTTTGGTTCTTAATAAATATTTAAAGAAACTCATCTATAAATAATCATTTATAATGCCCGCTCCCTTACAAAAGCCCATTCCAAGTGTGCATGCATACAAAAAATTACTATTTCACCCCCGGGTAAGGGTAGTTTTTATTTTGGGGTGGATATTCCCCGTCCATAGAAAATAGGAATTCATCACGAGTCCTACGACACCCCATATGTTTAAATCCGATTATTGGTTAGCAAGATACTAGAAAGCGGATGACCTATTAGTTTTTTGGTTCTTAATAAATATTTAAAAAAATCATCTATAAATAATCATTTATAAAGCCCGCTCCCTTACAAAAGCCCACTCCAAGTGTGCATGCAAAAAAAAATTACTATTTCACCCCCGGGTAAGGGTAGTTTTTATTTGGGGGCGGATATACCCCGTCCATAGAAAATGGGAGTTCACCACGAGTCCTATGACACCCCATATGTTTAAATCCGATTATTGGTTAGCGAGGTACTAAAAAGCGGATGACCTATCAGTTCTTGAGTTCATTAAGATTTTTTATGTTCGACCCTCACTATTACGTGTCAGAAAACTGTATCATAATGATGGTCATTATAACACTGTTTTCCATTATGATACAGTTTCTCCAGCCAATCAGAGCTCGTTCATTGACCAATTAGGTAACAATACCTTCGCGCATGCGCTCAAAATCCAACATGTCGGACATAAACACAACATCGAACTATAATAAATTACCGACATGGAATACGCACCGTCCATATGTTCGCGTAAATAAACTGGCGAATATGAGACAAGCAATAGTACTGTACCTTAAAATCACCAACGCTAATTTCTGCACAGCGCATTGTCTTCAAATGACACCGGTGACAATATTACTGAGGGACGGCTGATGTAAACATATGGCTGCATATGGCATTGCAAGCACACAGAGTGCATGCGTCGGTCGTTCAAAGATCTTGAAAGACAGAGATATAACACCCATCGCTCGCTCTGCGATCACATAATTCAAGTACCGTAGCTGACTCTCAACAGATATTTATGAATATTTATGTTAAAACATATAATAAAGTTATAATTATCGTCGAACATAAACAGTCGTATGCAACTCGCCTATAATGGTAATTAAGACACTCGCATACGCTCGTTTTATAAAAATACTCGTGTCTTAATTATAGCCATTATAGACTCGTTGCATAATGTACTATTTTAATAACTAATCTATAAATAATCATTTTAAAAGCCCACCTACTTACAAACGACAATACAAAAAATAACCTAATACACATCATTATCACTTTAAAAAATATCGCCAAAATGTTAAAAACGCACGTTTACCTCAAATTGCGTTTCCAAATTCCACCCATTTTAAAAAAATAACCTCACCATCAAATAGAGCGGAAAAAAATACCATCTAAACGATACCTCACTGGACCCTAGTCCTGCCCCACCACCTAACCTTTTCCCAACATAGCCATGCGTATTCAAGCACACACGCGACTTGCAAGAGAACTGTAAAACGTGCATAAGTTTTTCACCTAGTGACTTCAAATTTAGGGTGCGGGTAGAGAGAGTAAATACCAACCATTCATCACAAACAAACTTTTCTTTTGGTCAAGTTCACCGTTTCCAAAATAGTCAATTTTTTTCAAAATTCATTTTCTTTTGGCCTACACAATTGAAACTTGCTGTCCACCTATAGGGCATAGCCACCTTTCATTAACGTCAAACAAACTTTTTCACAAAATTCACCGTTTCCAAAATAATGACAAATTCAAAACCAACAATTTTCAAAAACAAACAAATTTAATACCAACTCACATTCTTATTAAAGAGGACGTCATCCCAACGCCAACAATTCCTCATTTGTTAAATCCGACCATCCGTTCGCCTATTATCGCCAATGTTTTCATTGTCGTTCGGCGACGTAGAGGGCGCTATGAAAACATTTAACGGTAAGGATGGTTACCCAGTGAAGAAATGGATCGCATATTTTGAGGAGACGTCAATCTTGATGGGATGGAGTGTGCTGCAAATGATTATTTTCGCTAAGAAATCACTCGATGGTTTAGCTAAGCTTTTTATTCAAGGTGAGAAAGGACTGACGTCCTGGACCGCACTGAAGAAGGCCTTGAAAGAGGAGTTTGACGTGGCGGCAAGCATGGCAGAAATTCACAAGTTGTTAACCCAGCGACCAAAAAAGCGCGACGAATCTCTACAGGAGTACTTTCTTGTGATGAAGGTAATCGCCAGTAGAGGTGATGTTGAGCAAGTTTATCTGTGTCAGTACGTGATTGATGGGATCGATGACGATTCAGGATCAAAACTTCTTCTCTATGGAGCAAAAAATTCAAAGGATTTCAAGGAGAAAATGAGAAGTTATGAGATGGCGGTGAAGTCTTTGCCATAGAAAAGCACAAAGTATGATAACAGTAATTTTCAAGCAAGTGCCAATAGTGCCAACGAGATGGACGGAAAGTGCTGGGGCAGTACAAAGAAGAAGGATGCGAGTAGTGGAGATAGATGTTGTAATTGCGGTGGATCTGGTCATAGTTCAAAGGAATGTGTGCACAAGGATAAAGGCAAGAGATGTTTCAACTGCAACGAGTTTGGCCACATTTCATCCGAGTGCAAAAAAGAGAGGAAGAACGATAAGGGGAATAATCAAGGTATCAGTCTTATTGATGAAAAGAGAAGCTGCCTCAAGTTCAAAGAGGTTAGTTTGGGTCAGCAGAAACTTGAGGCACTTATCGTCTGTGGCAGTCCTTATAACCTACTCCGACAAAACATCTATAAGACCATAGGTTCCCCAGGATTGAGCACGGATCTTGTTTTAAAAGGATTCGGTAATGGTTTTGTTGCTCCTCAAGGTTACTTCACAACAGTCGTTGAGGTAGACGAGCTGGAGTTCCAAACCGACGTCTATGTTGTTTCTGATGATACTATGGAGTGGGACATGGTGATTGGTAACGATCTATTGGATCAGGGCGAGGTTATCCTGAGCAAGCAAGGAGTTACTATCAAGAAACTAGAGGTCCCAATTATGTTGATCAGGGTAGCCGACGAACAGGAAATGGATATCGAGAACTGCGTTGATGAGGAAAAGAGGGAACAGATCCAGGATTTGGTAGCGAGATATGTACAACGAAGACGAAATCTACTGATGTCAAGATGAAGATCACATTGAAAGAAGAAAAACCAATATTTAGCAGGCCCAGACGAATGGTACCGCTTGAGAACGAGTTTGTCGATGAGCAAGTCGAGGCGTGGCTGGAGGAAGATATCATAGAACCGAGTCAATCAGAATATACATGCCAAGTGGTGGTAGTCAAAAAGAAAAATGAAAAAAAAAAGCGACTTTTTACTGATTTTCGTCCAGTGAACTCAATCGTGGTTAGGGATCTATTTCCCATGCCAGTCATAGTGGATCTTCTGGACAAGTTACAGGACGCTACGGTGTTCTGCACCTTGGATATCAGGAACGGATTCTTTCACGAGGAAGTCGACGATATTTATCATTCGTAACGCGTTCTGGACAGTACCAGTACAAAAAATTCCCATTTGGATTTACCAACTCACCTGCAGTCTTCCAACGCTGTATTAAAGCTGTGTTCTGGGAGTTAATCCGAGAGAACATAGTGTTTACCTATATGGATGACTTAATCATCCCAGCGAAGGATGATGACGAGGCACTCTGACGATTTAGACGAGTGTTGGAATTAGCTGCAGAGTACGGGCTGGAAATCAACTTCGAGAAGTGCCATTTTCTAGAGAGGATGGTACAGTTCCTTGGATACACTATTCAACGTGGACAGATTCAACCCGCCACTGAGAAGGTCCTTGCTGTACAAAACTTCCCGGAGCAAAAGACGATCGCTGCGCTGCAGAGTTTTCTTGGATTGGCTGGCTATTTTAGAAAATTTATCCCAAATTTCTCGATTGTAGCCAAACCACTGAGCAATCTGATGAGAAGTAAGCCAGAGTTCAAGATTGGCGAGGAACAACGACGTGCTCAAATGTCGTCTCGCTTCAGAACCTGTGTTGAAGATATACAACCCGAAATATGAGACGGATCTGCCAGAGTGGGTATGGCGCTGTGTTGTTGAAAAAGTACCCAGAGGACAACAGGATCAAGACGGCCGAGTATGGGATCTAGAGGGCGCAGGAGTAAGCTCAGCGCAATTGTCTAAGAATAAAAAGAAGAGAAGCAATATTCCGAGTTCCGACGAGCCGCGAAACACATTCCCTTAATTCTATATATTGTATTATAATAACTTTCTTTGTTTAAATAAATAATTCAGTCCTATATTCGATGCTTGTTAGTGTCATGATCTGGAATCCGTTTCCCAAACTAGTAAATCCTTCACAATGACACAGGTTATCAGACATCTCACAACCACACATAAAATTTAAAATAGTAAGTTTTGGAGTCCATATTAAGTTTAATTGCCTATAATCCCTAAAACTTGATTGATTCTGCAAGAGAGTAGTAGCCTCGGAGCCTGTAATTTAGATGCAACAGTCCCAATAAACATACAAGTACATAGCAAGGACCTAACCAGGAAAAGAAAAATCAGATCTTACTTTCAGTTAGCAGAACATATGGGAAGGCTGTAACAAGGCCTGTGCCACTTTCTCGCTTTACTATGTCAGATTCAAAGCGATTGGGAAACAAATAAGAGGATCAGTCATCTCACCGATAGGGAAGACTAGATAGAAGTTTCTTTCAAAGCCTCGTAGGAAGAATTCGTACAAAGCGAGAGGTTAATTTATGCCGAGCAATGCGATGGAAAATGACATAGGTATCTTAGACACCGACCGCATTGTAGTACCGAGTATTATTAAAACCGTTGCCTATGACCTGACGTGTACGAATTCCAATTTGTCCCCACAAATACCGTATATCTGAGTACTCAGGTTTTATTTTCAAGAGTTATATGCGGTTTATTTCTCGCGAATGAAACGGCCTTCCTCCTACGTGTGTTATTAGCTGTCAATACCTGCCATGGCACCATTTTTAAGGGCAGAAATGACCGCCACAAGCCTTATTACAAGCGCCTTTGTGTTTGACCTACAGGCTAGTAAAAACGCAATTTTAAAGTCAATCGCAATGCCAATGAAGACAGGAATTTACGAGAACGTCAAAGAAAGATCGATAAATAAAGAGGTGGGTATACAATTTAATCCAAACCCCGAGTATAGATATGAATTGACACTCAAGAGCTTCCCTGCTTTTAAAACGAGGGTCGGTAGCCCTTACCGAACGGCGAGTTTCGTGTTATATTTTGATATCTCTATCTTTAGCGGCAGATGACCTATATGTTCCGCCCCCTCAAGGCTACAATCATTGTTATTCTCATGGCAGAAAGATTCTCGTAACAATCGGGAGGGTGGAGAAGGTAGTTGCCGTTACGACCGTAAATACGAATAGCCTCGTGGAAACTCGTCGCTTCTTGGAATTTGTAGGTTATAAATTTACGTAGATATATCTAGTATCCTGTATTCACCCTTTAGTAACATCTAAGGCTAGCTGTAGGGTTATTTTATTTATTTTTTGTTATCTCATCGGGTCATCAGCCCGGTGCACCCGAGTGATGCTCAAGCCAACGGTTGACCTCCGGAATAGTATCTTGTCCGAAGCCCCTTTCTAATGCTTCCCTCTCCTCTCCCCAACATTCCCCCTCTGTGTAGTAGGTTTTGCTGGCTCATCAGCGGACTCTTGGTGTCCATGTCAGGACCCCGACAGGAGCAGCGAACTGTGCACCACCTCTCTTCTTATGAAGCGCACACGCACCTCTTTACTGCGAGAGCTAAGAGCTCAAGCAACCTTTAACCTCCCTACAAAGGCTTCCAAAAAGATGGAATGTTGGCTTTCACGCCAAAGAATAATAACTCAGCATTTTTTCTAGGTTTATGCCGTGTCATGTGTGGGGTTTGGCCTAGGAACACCAAGCTGGCTCATCAGTGGGCTCTTGTCATGTTTCTTTCGCTCCTAGATTGAGCGCTCCATCAAGTGGCTATTCGCTCAGGTCTTCAAAAATCGACAAATCAGCTCCGCTGAATTCAATTGTCATGCGAAATACACAAAATGCCCAATAATGTTCCAAAATGTCTACTTTGTCCGAAATCCCACGCTTTGCATTTGCGATTCTTTTCGAGCACTCACTATCGACGATAGGAGACAGCTCATTTCCCAACATCATCGTTGTTTTAATTGTCTTTCGCCTCAACATTCTGTGTCTATTTGCCAATACGCTAGATATTGTTTCCATTGCCAAAAAGCGCATCACACTTTGCTACATCGTCACGAGAATCCGAAGTCATCAGTCACTTCACCTTCCAAATCAAAACAAAGTGATGACGATGAAAGGTCTAATGCTTCCTGTTTAGTTCAATATTCTCAATCTTGGCGCAGTGCCCAGATACTTTTATCCACACTTCAAGTGGTCATACGAGATTGGTTTGGTATTTGGATTCGAGCCCGAGGTCTTCTGGATTCCGCCGCCACACACGACTTCGTGCCAAGGTCGTTAATTGAAAAACGTGGTCTTCCCGTAATTCCTACCTCCATAGAAGTATCTGGCATTAGTCATTCTAAAATTCAAGCTCTACAATTTTAGAAGTTGCAACTCAGACATCTGTTAGAGAAACACTACCTTAAAATGAAATTGTCTCATCCTGAATAACATAGGCGAGGTTACCCCTAGTCGCTCTGTCGATACTACCAGCTTAAACATTCCTGCTAATTTGAGACCCATTGAATCCTATATCAATCTTGCATTATGCTTACAATAAGCCAGTTGAATATTGCCCAACTATAAAGGGTCAAATGGACCCCGCTTGCCCGGTTAAGTACCGTACACGAGACCGAAATGTGTACTTTGAATCGCAGGCCAATCTGTGGGATCAAATTGCAAAAAATATTTTGACATTGTCTAACGGATAAAAATGATCCAATTAATGGAATATCTGTTCTTGCATGCCGAAAGATTTCATGATGCCGTTAGTCAAAAGTAACGGCAACGTGGTCCGGCAGACCCGGATGAGGGTTAAAATACAGGGATATATTTTCAATCGGAGAGCATGTGTCTATGTGCCTGGTACTATCGACTTTTAAGTACATTTCGTTGAAGATCATTGCGATAACGTTTGAGAATATGGATCGGCTACTGGTATCAAACATGGTGGACGATTTTGTTCCGTCGGTAGTCCTTCAATTGTTTGTCGTTATAAGATATTGGCGTTTAAATTTTGGATTGTGTGTAAATACTTGCAAATATAATATAATCTTGCTAAGTCTGGCATATCTGCAGATGGATATTAATAGATGTTATCTTTCCTCCAGATTTCAAAATTGTTATACGGTACTCATGGTTTATAGATTTTTAGCCTATTTTCATTTTATGAACAAAATAGGCTTATGAGATCACATTTTGTCCGTGTGTCTGTGTGTGTCCCCTAATAACTTCTAAACGACTGGAGCGATTTCAATGAAACTCGATAAGATCATAGCACAATTCCGGCGGACCCCGACCATGCCCTTCGAATTTCATTGTCCCTCGCCAATCCAACATGGCGGTTGTGCGAAATATTTCACCAGCATTCAATATCTCCGAAACTATATCCGATATCACCCTGAAATTGTTTACGGTGATAAAGAGCACTACTAGAAGTTTACCTGTGAGACTTTCAAAAACCTGGTAACTACAAGACCAACATGGCGGCCAAGCGAATTTGAGACTTTTAAATAGAGTTTTCTCGCGATTTAACCATCCAAACGTAATGAAACTTGGTACAGCATATGTGTATACACATTTTAATGCATTGGCATCTAATTTAGTTCAATTGTTTACATAGCTCAAAATGGCGGCTGTGCGAAATATTTCACCGGCATTCTATATCTCCGAAACTATTACAGATATCACCCTGGAATTTTGTACGGTGATAAAGGGCACTACTGCAAGTTTATCTATGTAAAATTCATAAACCTCTAAAGTACAAAACGAACATGGCGGCCAAGCGAAGTTGAAACATTTTAATAGACTTTTCTCGTGATTTAACTCTCTGAGCGCAGTGAAATGTGATACAGTAAATGATTATACATAGTGTAATGCACAGGCATCTAATTTAGTTCAATTGCTTACCTAACCTCAAGGCGGTGGCTGTGCAAAATTTTGAAATAAAGTTTTTATTTCTTGTGTCGTAATCATGCGATCGAAATGAAAGTTTGAATATTGAACCAACACAATAATTTTCCATTTATGGTACATAACTCTATGGCCTATACATATAACAATCCAAAATGTCGAGCATCCGAAATATACAGATGGATCTCAATATCTACGAATCTTTTACAGCAATTATTCTGATTTTTTTTGTTCTTAGAGGCTATGAACATAAGTTCTCCTATAGAACTTTCAGTAACCTGGTGAGCACAAATCCAACATGGCGGCGACGCGAAGTATAAATAATTAAATAGACGTTTCTCGCGATTTTACCATCCGAGTTCAGTGAAACTTTGCACGTTAGATGCTTTTACAAATACAAATATTAATCCACTGGCATCTTATTTATTTCAATTGTTTTCATAAATCTCGTTTTTACTTCTTGTGTTCTAATCATGCGATTGAAGTTTGAATATCACACGTACACAATAATCTTCACGTAATAGTACATAAATAAAAATCCAACCTGCGAACCATCTGAAATATTTAGGCGGTTCTCAATATCTACGAGTTATCACAACCTTCAAACTGAAATTTTGTATGTTGATAGAGGCAATTAACATGAGTAGGATATATGAAAATAAGCTGTATAGTTCTCCACGGAACTACTTGTTTTCTAAATGGTGCCTAGTCTACTGATGGAGTTTAGCATCGTCGTCTATAATTCTCGAGCCGTGCTGTTGGTAGAATTGGCAACACAGAGAAGAGTGCTTGAGTTCTATAAACACGTAGGACCACATGCTAAGTTTTTTTCATAACTATCGTTTATTTTGATATGACAGCATCTACAAGGAGTTCGTACTGTAATAAAATCTAAGCTAGCCACCGCAGGGTGGAAAATGAAAATCCACAGCCTGCTTCCAGTCTCCGACCGGGTCAGGAATGGTGTGAACGAAGCCCCCATCTAGCGGTGAGGATATGAACTGTGCCGGCTGCCGAGGCCTGACGCACTCCTCTGGGGCAATGATTAAATGCATGACAGATGAAATGGGATGATAGTAGAGAGTGTTGCTGGAATGAAATTTTGACAGGGAAAACCGGAGTACCCGGAAAAAAACCTGTCTGCCTCCGATTTGTCCAGCACAGATCTCACATGGAGTGACCGGGATTTGATCCACGGACCCAGCGGTGAGAGGCCGGAGTGCTGCCGCCTAAGCCACGGAGGCTTCTTCAGGTGGTTAGGGGCTATATACTAGCTAAAATGACATCACACAAAGACTTCACAAAATACACTATTTATTCATAATAATTCTTCTTTTCAGGTTAAACTCTGGCAATCATAAACTATCAATACCTGTTTGTCAAACATGTAAGCACGTTTCCATTACCTGCATCTCTTGCACCACAACGTTCATGAGGAAAAAATGGCTCCTCACTGTATATAGTATACTTCTGCTCCTTTTTTCTTGAGTTTTATTAACGTTTCTATGTGTCCATAATCTTACTCGATATTAGTTCTATTTCTCCAGATTGTCAACTTTTTTTAAAATCAAATGCCACCTTCCAAAACAAATTGCCATGCCACTGAAAATCATTCTCCTAGCATAAAACTATCAATAGATAACCACCATTCCGCATGGCATCCTTAAATCAATATCATCACCAATAGAATCCTAGTCAAGTCAAAGCAAACCTTGCCTTTAGCAAAGCCACCTACCAGAAATAGCCAGACCATCACCAAGAATCTCTATGGCACAACACACAAGATTCTCTGTGGTGGTCTACCAATAAGTGGCCATGGCTGGCAACCAGATAAAAAAAAATTACTACCAACAAAACAAACTAGAAATAATCTTTGTAACATACTAAAATTTGGTTACAGTACTAACTATTTCAACACTCGTGAAATTCCTCGTGGTAAATCAGAACTGCTGAAAATTGTAGAAATGGGAATTTCCCGTATTAAGTTGCATGTGTAACCAATACTTGCTAATGAATTTAACCAACAAATTCTCCACTATTATTTCAATAAACTATTTCAGATGCCTAGGACGTGCTGTGTGCCTGTCTGTAAGTCAAATTATGTCAGCACTATTAAAATAACGGGTTATGTCACTACGTTTTGATCTCCACGGCCAGGCACGCTAGCTCCTTGCACGAATGTTGTTATGATTACATTAGTCTAAAATAAGCAAGTAATATCAATGATAAAAATTATTTAATTAACAACTTAAAAACAAAAAGTTGATGCTTTTCAGTCGGCCAACACGATTGTACCCAAATGAGAGCTCGATTCGCACCTCAGATATCTCGGAAATGGTTTCCCACTTCTACACAAGGCGGTTGCCAGGATGGTTCCTAGCTTAAGGCCACGGCTGCCTCCTTCCACATCCTCCCCCAAATTACAATACACACACTTATATAGCAATCACAATAACACAGGTTATCAGGCAAAAGTCCACACACACTCACGTACACGGGGCTGAGTGGCATGAAGACAAAGCCACCTTAATTAAACTATAAGTCTTTACTAGATTTCGCCTCTAAATAAGGTTTTACGTACATGGTACAACGCCGTGACGTTTACCGCTGAATTTCCTTTAGTTTTAGGTAGTTTATTTTTCAACAATTGACATTCTTTTAACGATTCATGATAACCTTTTCTAGTGCTACTGAACTGAAGCCTTATTGTTGTCGAAGCTTGCAATATAACGTGCTTTGTACTTCGTACTTTTGTCTCCAATATTGGGGAGACATGACAAAACTTGTGTTATGATCAGTGGCGTACCAAAGAGGGTGCGAACGGGGCGCCTAAATACAAAATCGAAATACTTTTTTTTTTAGTTTAAGTTTTTTTAAATATACGGATTTAATGGTCAAATCTTCTTTATTACTTTGTTAAATACTGAGTGATATTGTTTAGAAATGAAATGAACGTTTCGTTTTAAACTATTTATAGACAATACGAAATATGTAGTTCGTGGGCGCCGAGCACACAGGAAATGATTACGATTTACGGGTGAAAAGAGCGCCTGAGCCGGAATCAGAGTGGTGATGGAGAGGGTCTGTGTGGTTGATGACGGTGTCGGCCGGCGCGGGTTGGGGTTATCAAGTCACAACAGAATTGACGATTGCTAGTTTGCTAGTCATGAAGTGTATTCCTTGACCTTAATCTTTAGTTTACATTGTTCATTTGTGGAGTTGAGTTGCGTTTAATTCGCAGTCGTTGTGTATCAATGAATTGTGAATACACAGTCTGTTTAGTTGAAAAGGACGAGTAATTCCTCTTCATGCACAACTAGGAAACAAGTAAGTGCAATTAGCACTAGCAAAAAATATTAGGTTGAATTATCTAAACCAATATAAAACTGAAAAATAATACAGTGTTTTCTCTCTATTTCGTTTGCTATTGGCTGAAGCAATTTTAACCTAGATTCATTATTGATCAACACCAAGAATCATAATTGATAATAGTAAAAGGTAATTTGTTTCATTGTATTTCAGTTTCTATTATGAAACGACACAAGGCAAGTGGGGCTCAAAATAGACAACTGAAACAGCAACGTACCTGATAGTTCGAAATCGTTTATGACAGATTTTATAAAAGGATCACTGAACTCTGAAAACAATGAAACTCAAAAAGAATGTGAATTTGACAGTATCAACTTAAGCCTTGATATTAATGTACCGATTTGGTAGATCAGTACATTACATCTGTACTCTCATGACGCAGTTGGACTTCAGGTGTGTCCGAACTAGCTAGCATCATGGGACACCTGCACCAACCCTCTTCTGAGAAATCATCTAAGACCTCATTCCTGCAACTGGGTTATAACAAACTTGCGAAGAATGGACCTTTCCAAGCTAAAAGCCTAAATTCTGTGAGGATTTCTACTGTTTTGTCCCTGCAACTTAAAGTATTAACTCTAATGGACACTTGTCGAGGGAGATATCTCAAGCTTTGTATCTGTGAACATTGGAGACGTGAACACTCCCTGTCAGCTATATTCCTTAGGTGATTTGGCCAAACCCTCGTTCTAAGAAAATATTTTGCAAGAACCTTGTGAAAAATCTCAACTCCTGGGAAGATTCTTCGCACTAACTGTGTGGGGTGATTCCCGAGGTACCAATTGTGAACCTTGTACTATGGCTTTGTTTTGGCACGTTTGCACCACCAGTTACTTTGGCACGCCTGAAGTAGTGTGGTGGGGGTAGGCTAGGCTCGAGGGTTGCAGCCTGTGTGTGAAGGACCTAGGTGACAACAAGACTTGTAAGAAAACGCCTCCGGGGAAACTGATGGTAGCAGAAACCACGTGGTACAATCTTAACTTAATACAAGGGGCAACTGAAAGAAACTTTATTTTAAGGAATACAAACTTTGACTGCAAAATATCGTAACGTGATTTCTATGCCATGTGTCGTATGGCAATATTTTTTCAATAGGTTAATATAAATTAGCTAAGACCTTTTGGAAGGGACAATACAGTTATATGTAATTTACTGCAGGGTGGATTATTCATTGCCTTATTCCTGTTAACTGGGGTGGGAACCCCGTGGACTTAATTTGGGTCAGACAGGCTTCACAAGACAGTGGGTGTTGGATTGTGAAGGTTGTCAGACGTCTTCGTCCCACTAAGGGGCGTTTCTGCTGTCAAATGCAGCGTTGTTTTTTTGGGAAGGCATTGCGCCTTTCTCATGTTGTTATTCTTTTAGTTTGTCTTCAGGGGAATCAATCTTGTTAAATTCATTTCAAATCGTAAAATGTAGATGTGTGTAATCTTGCCAAGCGGGCAAGTGCCTGGTATCCTGTATTTTTGGGGAATTGCTTGTATTTTGTCTTACATGTCAGCTTAAATCATCCATTTATGTTTGGTTAGATCATATTTGTCTGTTAGTCAATTAAGTGGTGGAAGGGGCTCTATTGTAATTGTATTAACGTAAATTTTCAATACATGTTAGCGTATTTACTTTTGTATCGTTATTTATTGCATGAAGTCACTAGGAGGATTGTTCCTTACTTCGTTTTCCATCTTTTGGCAGGGTTGATTTTATTCGGCCTCAGGGTAAGTCCACCCTTCTCATTAACAGGCTTAGTCCTGGTCGCCCGATTCGATCTGGATCGTCATTTTAATCTTCTTTTTTGCTAAGGCATTTCCTCAAATACGAAATATGGAATGCCACCCCATCATCTGATTCGATGAACTTCGGTGGATGAATGTGGGACATGATATTTGTGATATCTTTCTGAATTTGGTTAAATATTTGAATTTCTGTATGCTAATTTGGTCCTGATCTGGTTTCGAATGAGCGGCAGTGTCATAATTAATAATGAATAAAATATTATAGTAGTTAATAAATTGGCTGAACACGATGATATTGATGGCACGATTCAAATCAATCCTACTCTTGGAATCAAGTGCAACTTTTTGTTACAGTTCAACAAGTGTACCGTATGCATGTTTCTCTAGTTCGACTCACAGGTGGAGTGTCCTCAAGGAACATGTCAGCTTATTGGTCAAGGACCACTCACTTACAAGATGGAGTTCTACTACGTATTCAAGACTAGGTCTAATAGATTTAGCATAGACGCATAAAATGTATGACTAACATAGTAAGTAGCACAGATATAGGCCTATTGAAAATCACCCTTTATATAATACACCGTTATATGGTCTTCAGATTTTTCACTCTTTGTAGTCTCTCAACATGGTATATTATCAGTTAGTACGACAAAATGACAACAGATGGCACCTAAGCACCTTCTTCTCTCTACGTTATTATCTCCAGCGCCAAATTCAAACCGGAAACTTTGCAATAGAAAGGGCTATCTGCACCTTCGCCTCAAGAAAGGGGTGTGGCAGTCCTGATATATTGTTAATAGGGTAACAAGCATAGAGACGTATTTTTTAACAGTTGGCAGTCCTGGTTGCTCTTAACAATACTCATAGTCAAACCTGTTATGGTACATATAGCACATAGGAAATTTGGGTGAAATCCAAATGATAACATGGAAGTTACATATATTTAAAGTTGAATCTCTCTGAAGGCTTAGAATCTTGTTGGTAGCACTGACGTACATAAGTTACTCTAAATTAATCTAGAATGTCAGGTACTAAAATTAGGCGTGATAGCTCAAAAAATAGATGATGACATAGGCTTTTACATCGATAGGTCATTTTAACCCTAAGACAGTAAATAGTAATTTTACGGGGAAAAAAGTGTTAAACTCTTAAAATGATAAATGAACCTAAGATCTTTTTTTAATGAAAAATAGCAGGGCGGGGGATTAAAACTACCCCCAAATTGACAAATCGATACCTTCGAATCTAAGAGCCGTAAAATTAGGTGCGATAGCTCAAAGATAGGCAATGACATACGCTTTTACCTCGATAGGTCATTTCACGCCTTAAACAGTAAATAGTGATGTTACAGGGGAAAAAAGGTTTTAAACATGTAAAAATGATAAATGAACCTAGGATCTTTTGTTTTTGATGAAAAATAGTAGGGGGGTGATATCTACCCAAAATTGACAAATCGATACCTTGAAAACTAAGAACCGTAAAATTAGGTGTGATAGTTCACAAAATAGGTGATGACATACGCTTTTACTTCCATAGGTTATTTCACCCTTAAAACTGGTAATAGTGATGTTAAAGAGGGGAAAGGTATTAAACACCTAAAAGGCATAAGCGTTTTGTGAAACAATGTTTTAATGGATGTGTGTATGGAGGATGACGGCTTGCTAATTATTATTGTTATTATTTTTATTATTATTATTATTATCATTATTATTATTATTATTATTATTATTATTCTTGCTATCGTTTCAGCCATCTACGGACCACATTATTTCAAGTGCCCTTTTCCATGTCTTTGCGCCTGGGCCTTAACGTTCGCACAGTATTCCCGCTGCTCCTTCCCCGCTTCAGTCCGTGTCGTGCCAGTTTTTGTTTTTGCTTTTCTTGGAGTCCATGATGTTCTTGGGGTTTCAACTTTAGTGGAACACGTTTCTGGATATCATCCAGTGTTATTCCCACTTCACGCAAGTCTTTTTCTACTTCGGTGAACCACGCGGCCTTGGTTTTCTTGTTAAGAAGAAAACTGAAGATTTTATTGCTCAACCTAGTAGAACCCATACCAGCAATGTGGCCATAAAAAACTATCCTTCTCTTACGAATGGTGTCCGTGATCTTTTCTACATGAGAGTAGAGTTCATGATTGTGTCGTCTTCTGAACTCGCCATTTTCTTGGATTGGACCAAGGATTTTTCTCAAGATCTGCCTATCTCTTATTTCTAACTTCTCGATCATACCTTTTCTACTCATAGCAAGGCATTCGGCACCATATAAAGCCTCCGGTAGTACTACTGTGTAGTAATGTCGTATCTTGGCGTTAATGGATATTGGTTTCTTCTTGTAGACATTTTTAGTTAGTTGATATGCCGGTTCCAATTATCTGATCCATGATGTCAAGGCTTCATTTTCCGAGGTGTTGGGATCTATCCACTCACCAAGATATTTAAATTTCCCTGTTCGTTTGATTTTACCTTCTCCTACCTCTAGCACGTTAGGTGCTGACTTAATGTTTGTTATAAAATCCGTTTGCTCGAATGATATGTGGAGTTCCGCATTTGCTGCTTGCGCCTTCAGTTCACTGATTTGTTCTACGGCTGTTTCTAGCGAGTCAGAA